>OX451740.1:316540963-317183623 GCA_948472305.1 Vicia faba
ACAAATACATTCACATTGCCCTATACACATTTGTTTATCTTATATTCGTATATTCGATATTTACATTTGATCGCACATTCGATTTGGTTGTAACTTATTGGATACTATAAGTCTCATCCCCATTCATATACTTGTACCCCCACTCCCGGATACTATTTTGTAATAGCTAGATTTTACATTCCGCAATTTACAGTTTTCCAATTATACCATGGTTAGACCTAGGGTTTGCATGTACATAAAATCAACGTTAGATAACCTAATACAAGACAAATACATGTAATCAATACACAATCACACTTGCACCCCCTAGGGTAATCCCACATGTTGCCTTCCAAAATGGGCCATGCTTGCACGTCGAGTATCTTTGGCAAAACAAAATCAAAATGATCATAAGTCCCTCAAAGTGTTGCCTAAACGGAATGATCATAGTCCCTTCAAAGCAAATTGCCAAAGACACTTGGCACCATTGCATTCATGGTCCATACGATGACCCGCGCCCGTCCCGAATAAACTTCCTAAACGCAAGATTGTCTACCAATTTCAATGGTAGAACAAAATTGTTAAAAGGGGTTAAAACATGACAAAAACCTTTGAGTACAATAGGGTAGACAAAACTCTTAGTTACTTGAGATCGATTTGCAAAAACACCTGTCTTCTTTTCAAAAACTACAATCCACAACACTTTCAAAACAAACTCTCAAAAACATTTGAAACATCTTTTCAAAAGATCCACACTTTTGTAAAACACTCAATCACGAGTCAAATACATTAGTTGCCTAAGACAAGGCATCTTTTTCCAAAACATTTTCAAAAAGCACCCACACACACACACCATTTTCAAAGCAATCGAAAAACAAGGCAAGTGATCTAAAAAACCAAGTAACTAAGAGCCCATGGATAACCATGGATGAAAAGGGTGCTAATACCTTCCCTTTTCATAATCTACCCCCCGAACCCACGAAATATCTCAAAAGGTTTTTGCTGTGCTTTTTTAACCTTTCCTTTAGGATAAAATAAAAAGTTGGTGGCGACTCTTGCTCAACCGCACAAGTGCGAATACAAACGCAAAACACTAGTCAGTTCTCCCACCGTATCACAGAACTGGCGACTCTGCTGGGGAGATTTTTTAAAGTGGAGTAACCTTAGGGTTTAGATCACCTTTGTTTTCAATTGATTGCTTTGTTTGCTTTACATTTGTGGGCTTTGTATCGGAGTTTTATAGATCCTAACCCGGATCTGGGGAAACCCTTTTAGGTAGCATAATCTGTGAGGGACCTGTCCGGCGTATACCGACATGGGTGAAGCAGTGGCTACGTTGGTGTGGCGTCTTGGTCTGTACCGATATCCCTCGCGTAAGACGGGGAGAATATGGGTCTTCCAAGGAGTCATTAAGCACCAACCGACCTTAGAACCCTAATTGACCAACTTGGCCATTAGAACAGTAGCAGTATGCTACACTCATTGAGGCTAAACTCTCGAGATGGTTCCGGCCGCGAGAAAAGGTTGCGATGCTGGAGTTATGACCGATTGAGGGTAGCCAATGATATGAGATCCTCTAGAACCCGGTTACTTTTGATAGGACAGGTTTTAACCAACAAACTGAAAGAGGGTAGTACCTGAACCTCATGCAAGCCTAAACCTAAGGCCTTGTGTGCTTTGTGTGAATATTGTTTGCCTGTATATACACTCACTTGCTTTCTGCATACATGTGCATAACATCATGACATCATACCATAGCATTTTCAATAACCATTTCAAGGATCTCGAGGGTTCTTTTGATGAAGGGTTACGTTGAACCAGACATCTATCAAGGGGCAAGGGGGTTTCTCCTCTAACCAGTCCAATCAAAGATCAAGTGCAACAACTTGAATCAGTGGCTATGACCCACTCGACATGGTGAGCTTGATTCTCGTGGAAGGACATCCACCGATACAAAGCTCTCCAAACAAAGATCAAGTACAACAACTTGAATCAGTGGCTATGACCCACTCGACATGGTGAGCTTGATTCTCGTGGAAAGACATCCACCGACACAAAGCTCTCCAATCAAAAGATCAAGTGCAACAACTTGAATCAGTGGCTATGACCCACTCGACATGGTGAGCTTGATTCTCGTGGAAGGACGTCCACCGGTGCAGAGATCTCCAATCCAAGAGCAGAGTTCAACCTCTAACATTTTTCTTGTGTTTACCCCAAGAGATCCTTGAAAGCATGCATCCACATATCATGCATTGCATTTTGACAATCTTTCCTTTTTCAGGTTTCCTTACTCTCCTGCTATTTATTTCAGCAAGAGATGGCTCTAGAACGGTCTGTCAAAGACATCCAAGACCAGACTGCTCAGCTGCAGGAGATGTTCCTGAACTTGTCTCTGGGGCAAGAAGAGATGAAAGCTCTCCTCACCAAAGGCTTGGGGAGTTCCAACAATGCCAGGAGTGATCAGATTGCGGAGCTGCAGTTTGATCTGACAACACTGAGGACTCAAATGATGGGACAGTTGGTGGGCCAGATGGCTCTCATCCAAGACCTATCTCAAAGACAAGAGGAACTCAGAGTTCTTGTCCGCCAACTGCTTCCAAACAACCAACTGGGGCAAACATCTGAGGTAGAAGAGCAAGCCACCGCTCAGCCTCCATCAACTCAAGAAGACAAGGGGAAAGCTCCTTTGCTTGCTTCAGGGTCACAATCCCATCAACAACCTCGCCAGCGTCAACGGGGCAATCGGCGTAAACAAGAAAAGTCGGGAAGACAGTTTACGGAGACTGAAATACCATCATTTTTCATACTGAAGCGCCTGTTGGAGGTCAATTTGCTTACCGTAAAGGATCCTCCTCAGAAGCCCAATATCTCCTCTCCTCACTTTAACCCCGACGCATTCTGTGTTTACCATTCCCACAGCCCGGGACACGGCACCAACGACTGTTGGGCCTTGAAGAACAAGATTCAAGATCTGATCGACATTGGGGTGCTGGAATTCATGCCAGACGACGAGATGAAGATCTTCCGTTAAAGGGTTCTCCACCTGAAGTGACGAAGCTCAAGCTGAAAGACCTTTGCTTCTTTTTGAACTTTCAAAGTTGTAATTTCTTTTTGCTGTCAAACAATTATCTGTTGATGTTAAACTCTGTTTTCATTAATGCATTGCATATGTTTGTCTTGAATCCATCCATTCGTTTCACTACTCTTATGCTTTTCTTTATGATATTTGACTCCTGATAAAAAGCTGTAAGCCTTTAGAGGGAGGATGACGAAACAATACCATAATCTTATACAGTATGCTTTTGAACAGACCGTGCTGATGATGTACAGGCATTTCTTTCAATTCCCAAACACTGGAGTTATAAGGAAGTTAATCCCTAGTCAACCCCTTCGAGCCAAAGAAGTAGGAGTTTTCTGTTCTAAACAATCAAAACCTTTGATATAAACCTGGGGCAGGGTAGTATCTCAGTTAATTCAAGAGAAAATGCGCATTGAAGTCGCAAACTCTCAGTTCGTAAAAACAACGAACGACGTCAAAAAAAAAAAGGGAAAGCATTCCTTTGGAATCAAAAGACAAGGGTGGTTCCCCAACATCTTTTTAATGGCTCTTATCTCCTGTGCTTTTGAGTTGTATGATTCAAATCTATCTCTCCCTTCGTGGTTCGTAGTCACAGTCCTTAGATCGTAATATTTTTGTTCTTTATTTCTTTGCATGAAATCCCTAACTTTTGCCTGGATTTCCCTTTCGGGTTTTCAATCCACCGGGATATTTTTTTTTATATGCCCCTAATTTTTTCCTGAATCTCCCTTTAGGGTTTTCGATCCACCGGGACACTCCTTTTTTCCTAAGTCGTCTGTTTGAGGTTCGAGCTTAGCGAGCTTCTTATACATAGTATTTTTTGACTGCGTCTGAATTTGCCAGATGCGGTAGTTCTTCCCCATCCATTATTGTGAGGATAAGACCACCTCCGGAGAATGCTATTTTGACTACGTATGGACCTTCATAATTGGGTGTCTGTTGTACCCCAAAATTTTCCCTCGCATTTTTCCCCAAGAAATCTCAGCTTCAAGCCTTTCCTGATTTTTCAAACTGGCTCAAGAATCGGACAAACGGACTTTTCTTGACAGTCAAGCAAAATTAGGGTTGTTACTGATTTTCAGAGCTCTGGATTGTTTCATACAGTTGGCTTAGGGTTTTGGTTGATTTTGGTTCAATTTTGATCGGGCGAATGTTATTTGGCATTTAATCAAGAATTAAGGTTTTATGGGCATATTCTCAGAAGAATTTAAATTCTACAGCACTTTGCAGTTTATTCCGAGATTCGGGTTAAAATTCGCGTTATCTTGATTTAATCAGTAAAGGAGGCAGTTGGTTTGAATTCACCAGTCAAAAAGGATGTGTGCAGTGTGGAACTACAGTGCTTGGCAAAGAATCAGTAAAAGAGGATTGTATCTGATCAGTTTTTGTGTTCGACTGTGCGTTGCTTTGAATGATGGAGACGTCCAGTTCATTTATTTTGATCAACAAGGTTTAGTTGATTATTTATGGTTTTAAGAATTAAATATTTGAAATTTAAATTTCATTTTATTTAATTTAAGGAATTATAAATAACAAGTAAATAAAGAAAAGGAATTGAAAAGAATTAAATGGAATTTTTATTTCATATTTAATAGTTGTTACAATTGTTATTATTTGGATACGAGTATTTATTACAAAGTATTTAAAATAATAATAATGTACAAAAATTAAATTGAAAATAAAATTCTATCCTATTTCTAATATTCTTCATTCTTCACTTTGCTCCGATGCTCCATTTTTTTTTATCTGCAAAAAGAAGAAGAAAGTCAGAAAGCATTTGAATTAAAGAAGACTGATAAAATTTGCTCATCATTAGGGGCCACTGATTGGGATCAGTTAACCCTCTCTGCAAATCACGAGATTTCTCCCGGTTCACAAAGAGGGAAGAATTTCATTTTTATTCATAAATGCAAAATGTCAAATGCATAAAATCCAAAGTTCAAACTGCATGGTTCAAATCCAATTCCACTTTCTATCCAAAGCAAAAAGGCAATTTACTGTCAAAATGCCAAAATCTACTCAAAAGATATCAAAGAAAAAGCAAGAAGTACAATTGCTGTCAAAAGTGCCAAGACTGTCATAAAGGATTTGGAAAAGATATCAAGGAAAAGATAAAGATGCAGAAAATGTGTTATGCAAGCAAGACTTAATCATCATTTCCCAGGGCCCCTTCAGAACAAAGCACAGTAATAATCATATTAAATTCTAAAACTGTACTATAGAGAGAGAACAAGACAGAAAAGATACAAAAACTCAGAAGGAGAAATATACAAAACACACAACCCTGCATCAAAACATACAAGAGCAACTGAAGCAAAAACCTCAAACCTGCATCAGTAAAGGCCAAACCTCATATAACCTGCAAACTGATCAAAACCAAGCCAAGAAAACATAAAGATGCTGAAGCTTAACCTGCATATACAAACATACAGCATATGCAAAGAGACCATACTGCAAACACCTCAAACCTGCTAATGTCCTAAACCTGCCTGTCATCCAAACCAAACACATCATCCAAACCAAACACATACCACATACCTAAAGCATTCAATCATGAACCAAAAAACACCTAAAACCTGCTAAGGCCCCAAAACCTGTCTACTGATAAAGCACAAGCCTCAACAGAACCCAATCTACCAGCATAACAACCAAATAACCACAAACCTGTCCAGTTCACACAAAAACCATCCAACCTCAGCAACCTGCATTAACCTCAAGAACCTGCACTACCATAACCTGAAAAACCAGTTCAAAACCTACTACCAAGTTCATACCCAAGGCCAAACCTCACCAAACCTTCCATAACCAAACCCAAAACACCAGGCCTCAGAAAAGTGTTCATCACAGGCCTGTCAAGCATAACCAACATCACCCCTTAAGCATACACAAATCATAGGCAACAAATACGAGCCCCTCAGAACTGTAAGTTCATCATGGGGGGAACAAATCACAATCATATAGCGTCAAGCACGTAAGCAGAAGCAACTCAGGGACAAGGAGGAAGCAACAAATCAGGGCAACACGAGAGAAGAAGAGAAAGTTCGTCAAGGCAACATTCAAGGCATCCAGAAGTGCACGTACAAGGCCCTCAGACCTCTGGGATCATCACAGGGCAACATAAACAAGTATACAGTGTTCAAGAAGAAGAAGGAAAGCAATAAACATTCGAGGCAACCAACAATTCAAAGGGGCAAAAGTAGAAGAGGTAAAGAAGTGAACACATTTCAAGATAGGGCTTTTCAGAATGTCATCATCAAAACCATAGGCAAAAAATAGCAACGATAAGAAGATACCAGGGTCGTCAAGAAGCAAAGCTCCATCACCGTTCACGCCGTCCCGGCCTCCTAAGCGCCTCAGCCCCTCTTCTCTCCTCCTCCTCCAAGGTCAGGTAGCCAATCTTCTCCCCCTTTCTTCTTCACCACCTCATAATAATACAAAATTAAGAATCAAAACTCACCTTAAAACAACACACGCAAATTCAGAAAAGAAAAAGGAAACATAAAACGTTGGAACGAACCTTGTATCAAGAGGACGCTGAGTTCACGCCATGGAGGGAAGAGAGGTTTGGGGTTGACACTGGTGGCCGGAGGGATGAGTTGCTCAGGAAGCTTGCAAAGATGAGGAAGAACGTTGAATGAACACGAACGGCGCCGTTCAAACCCTAGCTTTCGTTCTGAACAAACCAATTCACAACCCTAAATTCGTTCTGGCCCCCAAACGGGCCTTGCCCATTCCGTTTTGCCTTAAGCCCATTGGATTCAAAAAGAGCCTTAATCTCATTCTTATTATCACTAACATTTTTTTATAACAAACATTAATCTCAATCTTTTTTACTAAACTATATATTTTTCCAACTTAACATTTTTTCATATATTAAAATTGAAAATACTTGTTTCCTTTTATTTATTTACTCTTTTATTTAAAAATATATTTTGTACATATTATACATTTTTTATCATATAGTTAAAATATCTTTTTTAAGTATATATTTGTATATGAAATAATAAAATACCTTTTTTTAATATACATAATTTAATTTTGGACATTTAATACTCTTTGTACATAATAGACAAAATTCATACTTTTTCTAATATTAAAATTCTTAAAACACTTAATTAACACATTTTTTTAATATAATAAACAATGATACATCATTTCATAATCTAATTAAAACTTGAACTTTCAATTAAAACATTTTCTTATTGCACATATCTAAATACAAAAATACAAGACTAAATAAACATTTATCTAGGTCAAAAAAAACCCTAATACGCTTCAATTTCACATTATCGCACTTGTAAATAATTACACATACTCATATACATGTACACTTACACAAATACATTCACATTGCCCTATACACATTTGTTTATCTTATATTCGTATATTCGATATTTACATTTGATCGCACATTCGATTTGGTTGTAACTTATTGGATACTATAAGTCTCATCCCCATTCATATACTTGTACCCCCACTCCCGGATACTATTTTGTAATAGCTAGATTTTACATTCCGCAATTTACAGTTTTCCAATTATACCATGGTTAGACCTAGGGTTTGCATGTACATAAAATCAAACGTTAGATAACCTAATACAAGACAAATACATGTAATCAATACACAATCACACTTGCACCCCCTAGGGTAATCCCACATGTTGCCTTCCAAAATGGGCCATGCTTGCACGTCGAGTATCTTTGGCAAAACAAAATCAAAATGATCATAAGTCCCTCAAAGTGTTGCCTAAACGGAATGATCATAGTCCCTTCAAAGCAAATTGCCAAAGACACTTGGCACCATTGCATTCATGGTCCATACGATGACCCGCGCCCGTCCCGAATAAACTTCCTAAACGCAAGATTGTCTACCAATTTCAATGGTAGAACAAAATTGTTAAAAGGGGTTAAAACATGACAAAAACCTTTGAGTACAATAGGGTAGACAAAACTCTTAGTTACTTGAGATCGATTTGCAAAAAACACCTGTCTTCTTTTCAAAAACTACAATCCACAACACTTTCAAAACAAACTCTCAAAAACATTTGAAACATCTTTTCAAAAAGATCCACACTTTTGTAAAACACTCAATCACGAGTCAAATACATTAGTTGCCTAAGACAAGGCATCTTTTTCCAAAACATTTTCAAAAAGCACCCACACACACACACCATTTTCAAAGCAATCGAAAAACAAGGCAAGTGATCTAAAAAACCAAGTAACTAAGAGCCCATGGATAACCATGGATGAAAAGGGTGCTAATACCTTCCCTTTTCATAATCTACCCCCCGAACCCACGAAATATCTCAAAAGGTTTTTGCTGTGCTTTTTTAACCTTTCCTTTAGGATAAAATAAAAAGTCGGTGGCGACTCTTGCTCAACCGCACAAGTGCGAATACAAACGCAAAACACTAGTCAGTTCTCCCACCGTATCACAGAACTGGCGACTCTGCTGGGGAGATTTTTTAAAGTGGAGTAACCTTAGGGTTTAGATCACCTTTGTTTTCAATTGATTGCTTTGTTTGCTTTACATTTGTGGGCTTTGTATCGGAGTTTTATAGATCCTAACCCGGATCTGGGGAAACCCTTTTAGGTAGCATAATCTGTGAGGGACCTGTCCGGCGTATACCGACATGGGTGAAGCAGTGGCTACGTTGGTGTGGCGTCTTGGTCTGTACCGATATCCCTCGCGTAAGACGGGGAGAATATGGGTCTTCCAAGGAGTCATTAAGCACCAACCGACCTTAGAACCCTAATTGACCAACTTGGCCATTAGAACAGTAGCAGTATGCTACACTCATTGAGGCTAAACTCTCGAGATGGTTCCGGCCGCGAGAAAAGGTTGCGATGCTGGAGTTATGACCGATTGAGGGTAGCCAATGATATGAGATCCTCTAGAACCCGGTTACTTTTGATAGGACAGGTTTTAACCAACAAACTGAAAGAGGGTAGTACCTGAACCTCATGCAAGCCTAAACCTAAGGCCTTGTGTGCTTTGTGTGAATATTGTTTGCCTGTATATACACTCACTTGCTTTCTGCATACATGTGCATAACATCATGACATCATACCATAGCATTTTCAATAACCATTTCAAGGATCTCGAGGGTTCTTTTGATGAAGGGTTACGTTGAACCAGACATCTATCAAGGGGCAAGGGGGTTTCTCCTCTAACCAGTCCAATCAAAGATCAAGTGCAACAACTTGAATCAGTGGCTATGACCCACTCGACATGGTGAGCTTGATTCTCGTGGAAGGACATCCACCGATACAAAGCTCTCCAAACAAAGATCAAGTACAACAACTTGAATCAGTGGCTATGACCCACTCGACATGGTGAGCTTGATTCTCGTGGAAAGACATCCACCGACACAAAGCTCTCCAATCAAAAGATCAAGTGCAACAACTTGAATCAGTGGCTATGACCCACTCGACATGGTGAGCTTGATTCTCGTGGAAGGACGTCCACCGGTGCAGAGATCTCCAATCCAAGAGCAGAGTTCAACCTCTAACATTTTTCTTGTGTTTACCCCAAGAGATCCTTGAAAGCATGCATCCACATATCATGCATTGCATTTTGACAATCTTTCCTTTTTCAGGTTTCCTTACTCTCCTGCTATTTATTTCAGCAAGAGATGGCTCTAGAACGGTCTGTCAAAGACATCCAAGACCAGACTGCTCAGCTGCAGGAGATGTTCCTGAACTTGTCTCTGGGGCAAGAAGAGATGAAAGCTCTCCTCACCAAAGGCTTGGGGAGTTCCAACAATGCCAGGAGTGATCAGATTGCGGAGCTGCAGTTTGATCTGACAACACTGAGGACTCAAATGATGGGACAGTTGGTGGGCCAGATGGCTCTCATCCAAGACCTATCTCAAAGACAAGAGGAACTCAGAGTTCTTGTCCGCCAACTGCTTCCAAACAACCAACTGGGGCAAACATCTGAGGTAGAAGAGCAAGCCACCGCTCAGCCTCCATCAACTCAAGAAGACAAGGGGAAAGCTCCTTTGCTTGCTTCAGGGTCACAATCCCATCAACAACCTCGCCAGCGTCAACGGGGCAATCGGCGTAAACAAGAAAAGTCGGGAAGACAGTTTACGGAGACTGAAATACCATCATTTTTCATACTGAAGCGCCTGTTGGAGGTCAATTTGCTTACCGTAAAGGATCCTCCTCAGAAGCCCAATATCTCCTCTCCTCACTTTAACCCCGACGCATTCTGTGTTTACCATTCCCACAGCCCGGGACACGGCACCAACGACTGTTGGGCCTTGAAGAACAAGATTCAAGATCTGATCGACATTGGGGTGCTGGAATTCATGCCAGACGACGAGATGAAGATCTTCCGTTAAAGGGTTCTCCACCTGAAGTGACGAAGCTCAAGCTGAAAGACCTTTGCTTCTTTTTGAACTTTCAAAGTTGTAATTTCTTTTTGCTGTCAAACAATTATCTGTTGATGTTAAACTCTGTTTTCATTAATGCATTGCATATGTTTGTCTTGAATCCATCCATTCGTTTCACTACTCTTATGCTTTTCTTTATGATATTTGACTCCTGATAAAAAGCTGTAAGCCTTTAGAGGGAGGATGACGAAACAATACCATAATCTTATACAGTATGCTTTTGAACAGACCGTGCTGATGATGTACAGGCATTTCTTTCAATTCCCAAACACTGGAGTTATAAGGAAGTTAATCCCTAGTCAACCCCTTCGAGCCAAAGAAGTAGGAGTTTTCTGTTCTAAACAATCAAAACCTTTGATATAAACCTGGGGCAGGGTAGTATCTCAGTTAATTCAAGAGAAAATGCGCATTGAAGTCGCAAACTCTCAGTTCGTAAAAACAACGAACGACGTCAAAAAAAAAAGGGAAAGCATTCCTTTGGAATCAAAAGACAAGGGTGGTTCCCCAACATCTTTTTAATGGCTCTTATCTCCTGTGCTTTTGAGTTGTATGATTCAAATCTATCTCTCCCTTCGTGGTTCGTAGTCACAGTCCTTAGATCGTAATATTTTTGTTCTTTATTTCTTTGCATGAAATCCCTAACTTTTGCCTGGATTTCCCTTTCGGGTTTTCAATCCACCGGGATATTTTTTTTTATATGCCCCTAATTTTTTCCTGAATCTCCCTTTAGGGTTTTCGATCCACCGGGACACTCCTTTTTTCCTAAGTCGTCTGTTTGAGGTTCGAGCTTAGCGAGCTTCTTATACATAGTATTTTTTGACTGCGTCTGAATTTGCCAGATGCGGTAGTTCTTCCCCATCCATTATTGTGAGGATAAGACCACCTCCGGAGAATGCTATTTTGACTACGTATGGACCTTCATAATTGGGTGTCTGTTGTACCCCAAAATTTTCCCTCGCATTTTTCCCCAAGAAATCTCAGCTTCAAGCCTTTCCTGATTTTTCAAACTGGCTCAAGAATCGGACAAACGGACTTTTCTTGACAGTCAAGCAAAATTAGGGTTGTTACTGATTTTCAGAGCTCTGGATTGTTTCATACAGTTGGCTTAGGGTTTTGGTTGATTTTGGTTCAATTTTGATCGGGCGAATGTTATTTGGCATTTAATCAAGAATTAAGGTTTTATGGGCATATTCTCAGAAGAATTTAAATTCTACAGCACTTTGCAGTTTATTCCGAGATTCGGGTTAAAATTCGCGTTATCTTGATTTAATCAGTAAAGGAGGCAGTTGGTTTGAATTCACCAGTCAAAAAGGATGTGTGCAGTGTGGAACTACAGTGCTTGGCAAAGAATCAGTAAAAGAGGATTGTATCTGATCAGTTTTTGTGTTCGACTGTGCGTTGCTTTGAATGATGGAGACGTCCAGTTCATTTATTTTGATCAACAAGGTTTAGTTGATTATTTATGGTTTTAAGAATTAAATATTTGAAATTTAAATTTCATTTTATTTAATTTAAGGAATTATAAATAACAAGTAAATAAAGAAAAGGAATTGAAAAGAATTAAATGGAATTTTTATTTCATATTTAATAGTTGTTACAATTGTTATTATTTGGATACGAGTATTTATTACAAAGTATTTAAAATAATAATAATGTACAAAAATTAAATTGAAAATAAAATTCTATCCTATTTCTAATATTCTTCATTCTTCACTTTGCTCCGATGCTCCATTTTTTTTTATCTGCAAAAAGAAGAAGAAAGTCAGAAAGCATTTGAATTAAAGAAGACTGATAAAATTTGCTCATCATTAGGGGCCACTGATTGGGATCAGTTAACCCTCTCTGCAAATCACGAGATTTCTCCCGGTTCACAAAGAGGGAAGAATTTCATTTTTATTCATAAATGCAAAATGTCAAATGCATAAAATCCAAAGTTCAAACTGCATGGTTCAAATCCAATTCCACTTTCTATCCAAAGCAAAAAGGCAATTTACTGTCAAAATGCCAAAATCTACTCAAAAGATATCAAAGAAAAAGCAAGAAGTACAATTGCTGTCAAAAGTGCCAAGACTGTCATAAAGGATTTGGAAAAGATATCAAGGAAAAGATAAAGATGCAGAAAATGTGTTATGCAAGCAAGACTTAATCATCATTTCCCAGGGCCCCTTCAGAACAAAGCACAGTAATAATCATATTAAATTCTAAAACTGTACTATAGAGAGAGAACAAGACAGAAAAGATACAAAAACTCAGAAGGAGAAATATACAAAACACACAACCCTGCATCAAAACATACAAGAGCAACTGAAGCAAAAACCTCAAACCTGCATCAGTAAAGGCCAAACCTCATATAACCTGCAAACTGATCAAAACCAAGCCAAGAAAACATAAAGATGCTGAAGCTTAACCTGCATATACAAACATACAGCATATGCAAAGAGACCATACTGCAAACACCTCAAACCTGCTAATGTCCTAAACCTGCCTGTCATCCAAACCAAACACATCATCCAAACCAAACACATACCACATACCTAAAGCATTCAATCATGAACCAAAAAACACCTAAAACCTGCTAAGGCCCCAAAACCTGTCTACTGATAAAGCACAAGCCTCAACAGAACCCAATCTACCAGCATAACAACCAAATAACCACAAACCTGTCCAGTTCACACAAAAACCATCCAACCTCAGCAACCTGCATTAACCTCAAGAACCTGCACTACCATAACCTGAAAAACCAGTTCAAAACCTACTACCAAGTTCATACCCAAGGCCAAACCTCACCAAACCTTCCATAACCAAACCCAAAACACCAGGCCTCAGAAAAGTGTTCATCACAGGCCTGTCAAGCATAACCAACATCACCCCTTAAGCATACACAAATCATAGGCAACAAATACGAGCCCCTCAGAACTGTAAGTTCATCATGGGGGGAACAAATCACAATCATATAGCGTCAAGCACGTAAGCAGAAGCAACTCAGGGACAAGGAGGAAGCAACAAATCAGGGCAACACGAGAGAAGAAGAGAAAGTTCGTCAAGGCAACATTCAAGGCATCCAGAAGTGCACGTACAAGGCCCTCAGACCTCTGGGATCATCACAGGGCAACATAAACAAGTATACAGTGTTCAAGAAGAAGAAGGAAAGCAATAAACATTCGAGGCAACCAACAATTCAAAGGGGCAAAAGTAGAAGAGGTAAAGAAGTGAACACATTTCAAGATAGGGCTTTTCAGAATGTCATCATCAAAACCATAGGCAAAAAATAGCAACGATAAGAAGATACCAGGGTCGTCAAGAAGCAAAGCTCCATCACCGTTCACGCCGTCCCGGCCTCCTAAGCGCCTCAGCCCCTCTTCTCTCCTCCTCCTCCAAGGTCAGGTAGCCAATCTTCTCCCCCTTTCTTCTTCACCACCTCATAATAATACAAAATTAAGAATCAAAACTCACCTTAAAACAACACACGCAAATTCAGAAAAGAAAAAGGAAACATAAAACGTTGGAACGAACCTTGTATCAAGAGGACGCTGAGTTCACGCCATGGAGGGAAGAGAGGTTTGGGGTTGACACTGGTGGCCGGAGGGATGAGTTGCTCAGGAAGCTTGCAAAGATGAGGAAGAACGTTGAATGAACACGAACGGCGCCGTTCAAACCCTAGCTTTCGTTCTGAACAAACCAATTCACAACCCTAAATTCGTTCTGGCCCCCAAACGGGCCTTGCCCATTCCGTTTTGCCTTAAGCCCATTGGATTCAAAAAGAGCCTTAATCTCATTCTTATTATCACTAACATTTTTTTATAACAAACATTAATCTCAATCTTTTTTACTAAACTATATATTTTTCCAACTTAACATTTTTTCATATATTAAAATTGAAAATACTTGTTTCCTTTTATTTATTTACTCTTTTATTTAAAAATATATTTTGTACATATTATACATTTTTTATCATATAGTTAAAATATCTTTTTTAAGTATATATTTGTATATGAAATAATAAAATACCTTTTTTTAATATACATAATTTAATTTTGGACATTTAATACTCTTTGTACATAATAGACAAAATTCATACTTTTTCTAATATTAAAATTCTTAAAACACTTAATTAACACATTTTTTTAATATAATAAACAATGATACATCATTTCATAATCTAATTAAAACTTGAACTTTCAATTAAAACATTTTCTTATTGCACATATCTAAATACAAAAATACAAGACTAAATAAACATTTATCTAGGTAAAAAAAAACCCTAATACGCTTCAATTTCACATTATCGCACTTGTAAATAATTACACATACTCATATACATGTACACTTACACAAATACATTCACATTGCCCTATACACATTTGTTTATCTTATATTCGTATATTCGATATTTACATTTGATCGCACATTCGATTTGGTTGTAACTTATTGGATACTATAAGTCTCATCCCCATTCATATACTTGTACCCCCACTCCCGGATACTATTTTGTAATAGCTAGATTTTACATTCCGCAATTTACAGTTTTCCAATTATACCATGGTTAGACCTAGGGTTTGCATGTACATAAAATCAAACGTTAGATAACCTAATACAAGACAAATACATGTAATCAATACACAATCACACTTGCACCCCCTAGGGTAATCCCACATGTTGCCTTCCAAAATGGGCCATGCTTGCACGTCGAGTATCTTTGGCAAAACAAAATCAAAATGATCATAAGTCCCTCAAAGTGTTGCCTAAACGGAATGATCATAGTCCCTTCAAAGCAAATTGCCAAAGACACTTGGCACCATTGCATTCATGGTCCATACGATGACCCGCGCCCGTCCCGAATAAACTTCCTAAACGCAAGATTGTCTACCAATTTCAATGGTAGAACAAAATTGTTAAAAGGGGTTAAAACATGACAAAAACCTTTGAGTACAATAGGGTAGACAAAACTCTTAGTTACTTGAGATCGATTTGCAAAAAACACCTGTCTTCTTTTCAAAAACTACAATCCACAACACTTTCAAAACAAACTCTCAAAAACATTTGAAACATCTTTTCAAAAAGATCCACACTTTTGTAAAACACTCAATCACGAGTCAAATACATTAGTTGCCTAAGACAAGGCATCTTTTTCCAAAACATTTTCAAAAAGCACCCACACACACACACCATTTTCAAAGCAATCGAAAAACAAGGCAAGTGATCTAAAAAACCAAGTAACTAAGAGCCCATGGATAACCATGGATGAAAAGGGTGCTAATACCTTCCCTTTTCATAATCTACCCCCCGAACCCACGAAATATCTCAAAAGGTTTTTGCTGTGCTTTTTTAACCTTTCCTTTAGGATAAAATAAAAAGTCGGTGGCGACTCTTGCTCAACCGCACAAGTGCGAATACAAACGCAAAACACTAGTCAGTTCTCCCACCGTATCACAGAACTGGCGACTCTGCTGGGGAGATTTTTTAAAGTGGAGTAACCTTAGGGTTTAGATCACCTTTGTTTTCAATTGATTGCTTTGTTTGCTTTACATTTGTGGGCTTTGTATCGGAGTTTTATAGATCCTAACCCGGATCTGGGGAAACCCTTTTAGGTAGCATAATCTGTGAGGGACCTGTCCGGCGTATACCGACATGGGTGAAGCAGTGGCTACGTTGGTGTGGCGTCTTGGTCTGTACCGATATCCCTCGCGTAAGACGGGGAGAATATGGGTCTTCCAAGGAGTCATTAAGCACCAACCGACCTTAGAACCCTAATTGACCAACTTGGCCATTAGAACAGTAGCAGTATGCTACACTCATTGAGGCTAAACTCTCGAGATGGTTCCGGCCGCGAGAAAAGGTTGCGATGCTGGAGTTATGACCGATTGAGGGTAGCCAATGATATGAGATCCTCTAGAACCCGGTTACTTTTGATAGGACAGGTTTTAACCAACAAACTGAAAGAGGGTAGTACCTGAACCTCATGCAAGCCTAAACCTAAGGCCTTGTGTGCTTTGTGTGAATATTGTTTGCCTGTATATACACTCACTTGCTTTCTGCATACATGTGCATAACATCATGACATCATACCATAGCATTTTCAATAACCATTTCAAGGATCTCGAGGGTTCTTTTGATGAAGGGTTACGTTGAACCAGACATCTATCAAGGGGCAAGGGGGTTTCTCCTCTAACCAGTCCAATCAAAGATCAAGTGCAACAACTTGAATCAGTGGCTATGACCCACTCGACATGGTGAGCTTGATTCTCGTGGAAGGACATCCACCGATACAAAGCTCTCCAAACAAAGATCAAGTACAACAACTTGAATCAGTGGCTATGACCCACTCGACATGGTGAGCTTGATTCTCGTGGAAAGACATCCACCGACACAAAGCTCTCCAATCAAAAGA
The DNA here is from genome assembly GCA_948472305.1 of Vicia faba. Classification (NCBI taxonomy): domain Eukaryota; kingdom Viridiplantae; phylum Streptophyta; class Magnoliopsida; order Fabales; family Fabaceae; genus Vicia; species Vicia faba. The sequence continues at coordinate 316,557,809 of OX451740.1, forward strand.
TCAAGTGCAACAACTTGAATCAGTGGCTATGACCCACTCGACATGGTGAGCTTGATTCTCGTGGAAGGACGTCCACCGGTGCAGAGATCTCCAATCCAAGAGCAGAGTTCAACCTCTAACATTTTTCTTGTGTTTACCCCAAGAGATCCTTGAAAGCATGCATCCACATATCATGCATTGCATTTTGACAATCTTTCCTTTTTCAGGTTTCCTTACTCTCCTGCTATTTATTTCAGCAAGAGATGGCTCTAGAACGGTCTGTCAAAGACATCCAAGACCAGACTGCTCAGCTGCAGGAGATGTTCCTGAACTTGTCTCTGGGGCAAGAAGAGATGAAAGCTCTCCTCACCAAAGGCTTGGGGAGTTCCAACAATGCCAGGAGTGATCAGATTGCGGAGCTGCAGTTTGATCTGACAACACTGAGGACTCAAATGATGGGACAGTTGGTGGGCCAGATGGCTCTCATCCAAGACCTATCTCAAAGACAAGAGGAACTCAGAGTTCTTGTCCGCCAACTGCTTCCAAACAACCAACTGGGGCAAACATCTGAGGTAGAAGAGCAAGCCACCGCTCAGCCTCCATCAACTCAAGAAGACAAGGGGAAAGCTCCTTTGCTTGCTTCAGGGTCACAATCCCATCAACAACCTCGCCAGCGTCAACGGGGCAATCGGCGTAAACAAGAAAAGTCGGGAAGACAGTTTACGGAGACTGAAATACCATCATTTTTCATACTGAAGCGCCTGTTGGAGGTCAATTTGCTTACCGTAAAGGATCCTCCTCAGAAGCCCAATATCTCCTCTCCTCACTTTAACCCCGACGCATTCTGTGTTTACCATTCCCACAGCCCGGGACACGGCACCAACGACTGTTGGGCCTTGAAGAACAAGATTCAAGATCTGATCGACATTGGGGTGCTGGAATTCATGCCAGACGACGAGATGAAGATCTTCCGTTAAAGGGTTCTCCACCTGAAGTGACGAAGCTCAAGCTGAAAGACCTTTGCTTCTTTTTGAACTTTCAAAGTTGTAATTTCTTTTTGCTGTCAAACAATTATCTGTTGATGTTAAACTCTGTTTTCATTAATGCATTGCATATGTTTGTCTTGAATCCATCCATTCGTTTCACTACTCTTATGCTTTTCTTTATGATATTTGACTCCTGATAAAAAGCTGTAAGCCTTTAGAGGGAGGATGACGAAACAATACCATAATCTTATACAGTATGCTTTTGAACAGACCGTGCTGATGATGTACAGGCATTTCTTTCAATTCCCAAACACTGGAGTTATAAGGAAGTTAATCCCTAGTCAACCCCTTCGAGCCAAAGAAGTAGGAGTTTTCTGTTCTAAACAATCAAAACCTTTGATATAAACCTGGGGCAGGGTAGTATCTCAGTTAATTCAAGAGAAAATGCGCATTGAAGTCGCAAACTCTCAGTTCGTAAAAACAACGAACGACGTCAAAAAAAAAAAGGGAAAGCATTCCTTTGGAATCAAAAGACAAGGGTGGTTCCCCAACATCTTTTTAATGGCTCTTATCTCCTGTGCTTTTGAGTTGTATGATTCAAATCTATCTCTCCCTTCGTGGTTCGTAGTCACAGTCCTTAGATCGTAATATTTTTGTTCTTTATTTCTTTGCATGAAATCCCTAACTTTTGCCTGGATTTCCCTTTCGGGTTTTCAATCCACCGGGATATTTTTTTTTATATGCCCCTAATTTTTTCCTGAATCTCCCTTTAGGGTTTTCGATCCACCGGGACACTCCTTTTTTCCTAAGTCGTCTGTTTGAGGTTCGAGCTTAGCGAGCTTCTTATACATAGTATTTTTTGACTGCGTCTGAATTTGCCAGATGCGGTAGTTCTTCCCCATCCATTATTGTGAGGATAAGACCACCTCCGGAGAATGCTATTTTGACTACGTATGGACCTTCATAATTGGGTGTCTGTTGTACCCCAAAATTTTCCCTCGCATTTTTCCCCAAGAAATCTCAGCTTCAAGCCTTTCCTGATTTTTCAAACTGGCTCAAGAATCGGACAAACGGACTTTTCTTGACAGTCAAGCAAAATTAGGGTTGTTACTGATTTTCAGAGCTCTGGATTGTTTCATACAGTTGGCTTAGGGTTTTGGTTGATTTTGGTTCAATTTTGATCGGGCGAATGTTATTTGGCATTTAATCAAGAATTAAGGTTTTATGGGCATATTCTCAGAAGAATTTAAATTCTACAGCACTTTGCAGTTTATTCCGAGATTCGGGTTAAAATTCGCGTTATCTTGATTTAATCAGTAAAAGAGGCAGTTGGTTTGAATTCACCAGTCAAAAAGGATGTGTGCAGTGTGGAACTACAGTGCTTGGCAAAGAATCAGTAAAAGAGGATTGTATCTGATCAGTTTTTGTGTTCGACTGTGCGTTGCTTTGAATGATGGAGACGTCCAGTTCATTTATTTTGATCAACAAGGTTTAGTTGATTATTTATGGTTTTAAGAATTAAATATTTGAAATTTAAATTTCATTTTATTTAATTTAAGGAATTATAAATAACAAGTAAATAAAGAAAAGGAATTGAAAAGAATTAAATGGAATTTTTATTTCATATTTAATAGTTGTTACAATTGTTATTATTTGGATACGAGTATTTATTACAAAGTATTTAAAATAATAATAATGTACAAAAATTAAATTGAAAATAAAATTCTATCCTATTTCTAATATTCTTCATTCTTCACTTCGCTCCGATGCTCCATTTTTTTTTATCTGCAAAAAGAAGAAGAAAGTCAGAAAGCATTTGAATTAAAGAAGACTGATAAAATTTGCTCATCATTAGGGGCCACTGATTGGGATCAGTTAACCCTCTCTGCAAATCACGAGATTTCTCCCGGTTCACAAAGAGGGAAGAATTTCATTTTTATTCATAAATGCAAAATGTCAAATGCATAAAATCCAAAGTTCAAACTGCATGGTTCAAATCCAATTCCACTTTCTATCCAAAGCAAAAAGGCAATTTACTGTCAAAATGCCAAAATCTACTCAAAAGATATCAAAGAAAAAGCAAGAAGTACAATTGCTGTCAAAAGTGCCAAGACTGTCATAAAGGATTTGGAAAAGATATCAAGGAAAAGATAAAGATGCAGAAAATGTGTTATGCAAGCAAGACTTAATCATCATTTCCCAGGGCCCCTTCAGAACAAAGCACAGTAATAATCATATTAAATTCTAAAACTGTACTATAGAGAGAGAACAAGACAGAAAAGATACAAAAACTCAGAAGGAGAAATATACAAAACACACAACCCTGCATCAAAACATACAAGAGCAACTGAAGCAAAAACCTCAATCCTGCATCAGTAAATGCCAAACCTCATATAACCTGCAAACTGATCAAAACCAAGCCAAGAAAACATAAAGATGCTGAAGCTTAACCTGCATATACAAACATACAGCATATGCAAAGAGACCATACTGCAAACACCTCAAACCTGCTAATGTCCTAAACCTGCCTGTCATCCAAACCAAACACATCATCCAAACCAAACACATACCACATACCTAAAGCATTCAATCATGAACCAAAAAACACCTAAAACCTGCTAAGGCCCCAAAACCTGTCTACTGATAAAGCACAAGCCTCAACAGAACCCAATCTACCAGCATAACAACCAAATAACCACAAACCTGTCCAGTTCACACAAAAACCATCCAACCTCAGCAACCTGCATTAACCTCAAGAACCTGCACTACCATAACCTGAAAAACCAGTTCAAAACCTACTACCAAGTTCATACCCAAGGCCAAACCTCACCAAACCTTCCATAACCAAACCCAAAACACCAGGCCTCAGAAAAGTGTTCATCACAGGCCTGTCAAGCATAACCAACATCACCCCTTAAGCATACACAAATCATAGGCAACAAATACGAGCCCCTCAGAACTGTAAGTTCATCATGGGGGGAACAAATCACAATCATATAGCGTCAAGCACGTAAGCAGAAGCAACTCAGGGACAAGGAGGAAGCAACAAATCAGGGCAACACGAGAGAAGAAGAGAAAGTTCGTCAAGGCAACATTCAAGGCATCCAGAAGTGCACGTACAAGGCCCTCAGACCTCTGGGATCATCACAGGGCAACATAAACAAGTATACAGTGTTCAAGAAGAAGAAGGAAAGCAATAAACATTCGAGGCAACCAACAATTCAAAGGGGCAAAAGTAGAAGAGGTAAAGAAGTGAACACATTTCAAGATAGGGCTTTTCAGAATGTCATCATCAAAACCATAGGCAAAAAATAGCAACGATAAGAAGATACCAGGGTCGTCAAGAAGCAAAGCTCCATCACCGTTCACGCCGTCCCGGCCTCCTAAGCGCCTCAGCCCCTCTTCTCTCCTCCTCCTCCAAGGTCAGGTAGCCAATCTTCTCCCCCTTTCTTCTTCACCACCTCATAATAATACAAAATTAAGAATCAAAACTCACCTTAAAACAACACACGCAAATTCAGAAAAGAAAAAGGAAACATAAAACGTTGGAACGAACCTTGTATCAAGAGGACGCTGAGTTCACGCCATGGAGGGAAGAGAGGTTTGGGGTTGACACTGGTGGCCGGAGGGATGAGTTGCTCAGGAAGCTTGCAAAGATGAGGAAGAACGTTGAATGAACACGAACGGCGCCGTTCAAACCCTAGCTTTCGTTCTGAACAAACCAATTCACAACCCTAAATTCGTTCTGGCCCCCAAACGGGCCTTGCCCATTCCGTTTTGCCTTAAGCCCATTGGATTCAAAAAGAGCCTTAATCTCATTCTTATTATCACTAACATTTTTTTATAACAAACATTAATCTCAATCTTTTTTACTAAACTATATATTTTTCCAACTTAACATTTTTTCATATATTAAAATTGAAAATACTTGTTTCCTTTTATTTATTTACTCTTTTATTTAAAAATATATTTTGTACATATTATACATTTTTTATCATATAGTTAAAATATCTTTTTTAAGTATATATTTGTATATGAAATAATAAAATACCTTTTTTTAATATACATAATTTAATTTTGGACATTTAATACTCTTTGTACATAATAGACAAAATTCATACTTTTTCTAATATTAAAATTCTTAAAACACTTAATTAACACATTTTTTTGATATAATAAACAATGATACATCATTTCATAATCTAATTAAAACTTGAACTTTCAATTAAAACATTTTCTTATTGCACATATCTAAATACAAAAATACAAGACTAAGTAAACATTTATCTAGGTAAAAAAAAACCCTAATACGCTTCAATTTCACATTATCGCACTTGTAAATAATTACACATACTCATATACATGTACACTTACACAAATACATTCACATTGCCCTATACACATTTGTTTATCTTATATTCGTATATTCGATATTTACATTTGATCGCACATTCGATTTGGTTGTAACTTATTGGATACTATAAGTCTCATCCCCATTCATATACTTGTACCCCCACTCCCGGATACTATTTTGTAATAGCTAGATTTTACATTCCGCAATTTACAGTTTTCCAATTATACCATGGTTAGACCTAGGGTTTGCATGTACATAAAATCAAACGTTAGATAACCTAATACAAGACAAATACATGTAATCAATACACAATCACACTTGCACCCCCTAGGGTAATCCCACATGTTGCCTTCCAAAATGGGCCATGCTTGCACGTCGAGTATCTTTGGTAAAACAAAATCAAAATGATCATAAGTCCCTCAAAGTGTTGCCTAAACGGAATGATCATAGTCCCTTCAAAGCAAATTGCCAAAGACACTTGGCACCATTGCATTCATGGTCCATACGATGACCCGCGCCCGTCCCGAATAAACTTCCTAAACGCAAGATTGTCTACCAATTTCAATGGTAGAACAAAATTGTTAAAAGGGGTTAAAACATGACAAAAACCTTTGAGTACAATAGGGTAGACAAAACTCTTACTTACTTGAGATCGATTTGCAAAAAACACCTGTCTTCTTTTCAAAAACCACAATCCACAACACTTTCAAAACAAACTCTCAAAAACATTTGAAACATCTTTTAGAAAAGATCCACACTTTTGTAAAACACTCAATCACGAGTCAAATACATTAGTTGCCTAAGACAAGGCATCTTTTTCCAAAACATTTTCAAAAAGCACCCACACACACACCATTTTCAAAGCAATCGAAAAACAAGGCAAGTGATCTAAAAAACCAAGTAACTAAGAGCCCATGGATAACCATGGATGAAAAGGGTGCTAATACCTTCCCTTTTCATAATCTACCCCCCGAACCCACGAAATATCTCAAAAGGTTTTTGCTGTGCTTTTTTAACCTTTCCTTTAGGATAAAATAAAAAGTCGGTGGCGACTCTTGCTCAACCGCACAAGTGCGAATACAAACGCAAAACACTAAGTCAGTTCTCCCACCGTATCATAGTGTCCATTTACCACGTGAATCGAGGCGAGGTAGAAGAATCTTCTTGAGCACTAGATCCCCTTCTTTTAATAATCGAGGATGGACTTTCTTGTCGAAGGCTCTCTTCATCCTTTTCTGATGTAACTGACTGTGGCATAAAGCTATCAATCGTTTTTCTTCAATAAGGTTGAGCTGACCGAGCCATGTGTGCACCCATTATGCTTCTTCCAGCTTTGTTTCCATTAGAACCCTAAGTGATAGTATCTCGATTTTAACTCGAAGTATTGCCTCCATGCCATATACCAGCGAGAAAGGAGTTGCGCCTGTTGATGTGCGTAACGAAGTTCGATAGCCAAGTAGAGCGAAGGGGAGCATTTCGTGCTAGTCTCTGTATGTCTTTACCATCTTCTGGATGATTTTCTTGATATTTTTGTTGGCTGGTTCGATGGACCCATTCATATTTGGTTTGTATGGTGAGGAATTATGATGCTCGATTTTGAAGTCGTCGCACAGTTCCTTCATCATTTTGTTATTTAAATTGGACCCGTTATCTATAATTATCCGGCTTGGGACATCGTATCTGCATATGATATTCTGCTTGATGAAGCGTGTAACCACTTGGCTTGTCACGTTGGCGTAGGATGCCGCTTCTACCCATTTGTTAAAATAGTGGATGCTTTCGGCTCGATCATGCCAATCATATCAATTCCCCACATTGAGAATGGCCAAGGGGAGCTCATGACGTTCAGAGGAGTTAGTGGCACATTTATCTTATCAGCGTAGATCTGACACTTATGACACGTCTTCGTGTAGTGATAACAGCCGGCTTCCATTGTTAACCAATAATATCCTGCTCGCAGAATCTTTCTAGCCATGGTATGCCCATTTGTATGAGTCCTGAAAGTACTCTCGTAGATTTATCTCATAAGTGTATCCGCTTATTTCTTCTCCACACACTTGAGTAGTACCATGTCATAGTTTCTTGTGTATAGCACCCCATTACTCAAAGAATTTTGAAGTTAACCTTCATAAGGTTCGTTTGTCAATGATAGAGGCACATTCCGGATATTCCTGTTATTCCAGGTAGTTCTTGATGTCGTAGAACCAAGGCTTGTTTTCTGGTCCTTCTTCGATAGCGATACAGTGTACGGGCTCTTTGAAATGTCTAATTGTGATTCGTGGTTCATGATTCGGCCAGGTTACCTTGAACGTAGCTGATAGGTTTTCCAGAGTGTCTGCCATTTGATTTTCTTCTAGCGGGATGTGGGTGAAAGTGATCTGGGTGAACTCCTCGGCAAATTTCAAAACATGATCCCGATATGGAATCAGTTTTGGGTGTTTTGTATCCCATTTTCCATTAGCATGATATATGACTAATGCGGAGTCCCCAAATACTTTGAGGTGCTTTATTCTCAGATCAATGGCAGCTTCCAGTCCTAATATGCAAGCTTTGTACTCGGTAATGTTATTGGTGCAGTCGAAACACAATCTTGTGGTATATGGCTTGTGATAGTTCTTTGGAGAAGTCAAAACTGCCTCTATGCCGTGCCCAAGTGCATTTGAAGCCCCGTCAAACGTGAGTGTCCAATGCGCCGCCGGCTCGGGTCCTTCGTCGGGTCCTGGTATTTCATAGTCGACTACAACCATAACGTCTTCGTGTGGAAAGTCGAACTTCATAGGCTGATATTCTGGTAGCGGTTGGTGAGCTAGATAATTAGCTAGTATACTATCCTTGGTGGCCTTCTGAGTGACATATTGGATGTCATATTCTGATAGTAGCATCTGCCATCGTGCGTTTCTCCCGGTAAGAGCTGGTTTTTCAAACACGTACTTCAGAGGATCCATTCTTGCTATTAACTACGTAGTGTGGGTTAACATATATTGCCTCAACCTCTTGGCAGCCCAAGCCAATGCGTAACAAGTTTTCTCGAGGAGTGAGTACCTGGTTTCGCAGTCAGTGAATTTATTACTGACGTAATAAATCGCCTGCTCCTTTATGTCTGTTTCATCCTGCTGTCCTAAAACATAACCCATTGATCCTTCGAGCACTGCCAGGTACACGATGTGATCTTCCGGGGACTGGCGACATTAAGATTGGTGGGTCTTGCAGATATTGTTTTATCATCTCGAAGGCTGTTTGACAATCATCATTCCATACTACCGTCTGATATTTTCATAATAACTTGAATATCGACTTACATGTGGCTGTTAGATGCGATATGAACCTTGAGATGTAATTCAATCGCCCTAAGAAACCGCGCACTTCTTTTTCTGTCCTTGGTGCTGGCATCCCTTGTATAGCTTTTACCTTGTCGGAGTCCACTTTGATACCCCGTTGGCTTACAATGAAACCCAACAATTTTCCTGATCTGACGCCAAATGTACATTTGTTCGGATTTAACCTCAGTCTGAACTTGTGCATCCATTCAAATAGCTTTTGTAAATTTATGATGTGTTCCTCATTCGTATGGGGTTTGGCGATCATATCATCTACATACACTTCAACCTCTTTGTGGATCATATCATGGAATAATGTGACCATTGCCCACTGATAGGTTGCCCCTGTATTCTTGAGACTGAATGGCATTACTCTGTAGCAGAAAGTTCTCCAAGGTGTCACGAAGGTAGTCTTTTCCATGTCTTCAGGTGCCGTCTTGATTTGATTATAGTCCGAGAAGCCATCCATGAATGAGAATACTGAGGCTTGAGCCGTGTTATTCACCAGAACATCCATGTGGGGTAACGGGAAGTCGTCCTTGGGGCTTGCTTTGTTCAGATCTCGATAATCCACACACATGCGCACCTTGCCGTCTTTGTTGGGTACTGGCACAATGTTAGCTATCCAGGGTGGATAATCCACCACTACTAGGAACCATGCGTCAAATTGTTTAAGAACCTCTTCTCTGATTTTGCTGGACATATTTAGACGAGTTCTCCTGAGTTTTTGCCTAACTGGAGAACACCTTTCTTTGAGAGGTAATCTATACACCACGATGTCGGTATATAACCCTGGCATGTCTCTGTAGGACCAAGCGAATATGTCCATGTACTCGTGCAGTAGTTTGATCAACCCTTCCTTGAAGCTCTGATCTAACCTTGCCCCTGGCTTGATTTCCTCGGGATCTTCCTCTGTGCCCAGATTAATGGTCTCCACAGCGTCTTGGTACAGTTATATGTCGTCCGCCTTTCGTTCTATTTCCTTCGTCATTTCCTTATAGAGTTCCAGATCTTCATTATCTTCCTCTTCGGCTTGGTTGATAGGAGCCTCAAAATTGTATCGGGTCACAGCAGTAACATTATCGGTAGTTTTGGGCATGGATCTACACATTTATCATGTTTTGGTGCATATTTTAGTATATGAGTTTTTGAAAATGCACATGCAGAGAAAGTATTGCCATATTTAATTTTTAAGGAATAGATGCAAGAGAAAGACAAGGATCTTGATTGAAAACAAAATATAACTTTTATTAATCATAAATATTTTCTGAAACAAAATGGGGAACCCTTACAAGGAAAATTACTTATGAAAGAAAAAGACCTCGGGAATCTCCACGGCAGTCCATCTTTTGAGTTCTTCTCCTGGAGCGTACTCCCTGATAAAGTCTGTTGCCTTTATGGTGTGAACTTTGCTGGATATCATCGCCATATGTCTGCCATGCTCTATTCCCTTGTTGACAAAGGTTTCTTGAACCGGGGGGAAGCGTACTTTTCCTTTTGGAGTAGTATTCGATGATTCATAGCCCAATCTAAATCAATTCTTCTTCTCAGGGATTTCTGGGAGCTTTCCCCAGCCTTTTGAAGCATCACATCCCATGGTTGCTTGCAGATCTCTCTACGATGTCACCTTAGGCTTATTACCCTTCTCGACTGGTAAAGTCACCATTGAAGCAATTTACAAGGCTTGGAACGGGGTAGCTATATAGTCTTCGTCGGCACTGATATATCTATATGATTCAATGTGGCTTACAAAGATATCTTCAATTTCTGATGCAGGGTTGAGGTAACCGCCCCTGCTGCATGGATCCAAGGTCTCCCTAGTAAGCCAGTGTATGCTGGTTCTATATCCATGACCTGGAAAGTGATATTGAATATATGCGGCCCAATTCTAACCGGAAGATCCACCTCTCCTAACACCGATCTTCGAGAACCATCACATGTTTTCACTATTGTAGAACTTGGCCTCATCACAACGTCATCTATTGTTAACTTTATCAGACTGGAATTTGGCAACACATTGAGGGAAGAACCGGTGTCAGTGAGTGTTGTACCATAAAATTTTCCCTCTCATTTATCAAATATTTTCTCACAAGATCTCTCTTGGTTCAAGACTGCACAAGGTTTGACCAGCTTAAGACATGTCCTTAAGCACTGATGACTGAAATTAGGGTTTGAGATTGCACAAGGATAATTGAGCTTTTAATGCCTCATATGAATTTCATGGATCATTATGGACCCTCAAGATTACTCACGTCAAGTTTCAAGTCTTGGATGACATTTTTGCTCAATCAATTGAGCAGTTGACCTAAAAATTAGTTGTATTGGGGAAAAAGTCAACTGTGGCCAATTTACGTCAAACTTCATAATTATTTATCCATATCAAAATTATAAACTCATATGTGTCATTTGATCAAGTTTGGACCATAATTCCTCAAGAAATTTGATCAGATCATCAAAAGGGCAAAATGGTCAAAATTAGGGTTTTGACTGAGAAAGGGCAATTTCTGATTTTTGGCCTAGCAAATGGTTAATTGGTTTGAAGCATGATCTCAAGATTTCAATTGCATCATTTTTACCTAATGGCATGACTCAAAACATTGCTCAAGGTCAATTGATTGATAGTTGATTTTCAGTCAACTGATCAAAAGTCAACTGTACACTTAAAAGTCAAACTTTGACTTTTTGGTCAAAATCAGGTGTCAAAGATCACAATTCATCAAAACATGTCAAAATATGAATCTTGTTCATCAAGAAATCAAAAAAGTTAAGATTTCATTTTGAAAAGTCAAAGTTTTCAAACTTTGAAATTTTTCTAAGTGTTGAAAACTTCATATTTTTCACAACTTTGAGCCAATTTTTCACCATGATGAAAGATGATTCAAAGGAAACTTTCAACATGAAAGTTGTAGATCTCCATGAGATATAAAACTTTGCTTTACACAACTTCTCCTAGAAATTCTTGGATCTCAAGTTAATAATCCATGAAGTCATGGTCATGAAACTAAAACACTTAGTGAAATTTTGAGCATTTTTGGTCAGGATTTTGACCTAACTTCTTGGCAAAGTTTCACATAGTTCCAAGGGGAATTTTCAAAAGTGATTCAAAGAGGGGTTGTATAGCATATTACAAGATCTCTAAAATGTCCAAGAACTCTTTGAGATCATGTTTGAGCAAGGAGAATCGAAGAGAGGAAGTTAGGGTTTCAAACTAAAATTATAGGTCATTTTCATGATGAACAAAAATGCATTTTCAATGTTAGGCTGCATAATCTTGCTTTGCAGGCCTTATAACTTGTGTATCTATCCATCATTAATGGATTTCACAAACTTTTGAGCTATAATCCAAGTGGTTTAAGCTTTATCCAATTCACATTGCCATTTTAGGAAGAAAGTGAAGAATACCATTCTTGAAAAGAAAGCTTTATGCACAAAGTCAATTCTTGAGCCTCTAACTTCTTCCCTCTGATCACACTCCATCTACAAAGTCAGAAGCAAGTGTTTTTAAAGAATAACCACTATATCTTAGCAAGTACACAAGGCTTTGAAACTTGGACTTCTAAAAAATCACATGTTATGCATAAACTTGTGATTTTTGAATTCTGATCAACAACAAGCTTCCAAACTTTTTGCTTATAAATAGAGGCACTATTTGTGAGCTAGAAGACGAGCATTAAGACCCTGAAACACTCCCAAACTCCCTCAAATCAAAAATTGTCTAAAAACTCCATTGTTGCACAGTTTCTGACCTTGGACTTGTAACTCATATTTCCATCGCATGTTCTTTGGCCTTTTAGTTCCTAAAGCTTCCTTACATCAAATACAACTCATCCCTATTCCTGTTACACGACTGTAACTCCACTTCCATCATCCTCCATAGCCAAAAACAGAGCGGTGCACATTGACTTCTCCAAGCCATTTTAGCCACTCTCAACTCAAGCTAACCATTGCATTAGCTTCCTGGGAACTTGAGGAAGATAACCTGATCATTGTAGCACCTTGAATCAAGCTCATTTGCATTTCACGACTTCCAGTTTTGAGGTATTTTTCTTGAACTTCTATCTTATTACTTAGGCATTGCTAAGCTTGCATTTGTGAAGATAAAATTTAGACACCATTGCCCTGAAGCTGTACATGTCCATAGATTTTATTTATATTGATTGAGCTAGGAGAATTTTAGGATTGAACCTCTAAAAATAATTAGGTCAGGATTTGGTACTTTTAAAAATTCTCATTCATCTTTGATTTATAGTGATATTTATATGGTTGGATTCGTATGGAAAAATGGAGCAACTTTCATGTTTGCATATTTCATTTTCATTGAGAAATGGTGAAGTTACAGGTCCTTTTGCTGGAGGTTGAAGATGAAGTGTATTCATGACTCATTTTGTATTATATATTTATCATTTCAGTTAAGTTAACAGATGTATAGCCACCCCAGTGGTAAGGCAGCACGCTGGTAACCAATAGGGTGTGGGTTCAACACCCAGCGTACTGCCTTTTGCATTTTTCACATTTTTGTCTTTTTTTTCTTTTTGTTTCAGGAAGCGCTTGGGCCTCCACTCCATGGGCCTGACTTTTTTTCTTCTTAACAATACTCCCTGTTTCATTTTCTAACCCCTTGACTTTAATTTTTATATTTTTATTTTATTTCATCTTTTATTATTATTATTATTATTAATGATAAAAAATCCAAAAATATTTTATTTATTTATTTGCATATTTAGAAAATGCTCATTTATATTTTATTTTCTTCATAAAAACAAAAGAACAAAAACATTTTCATTTAATAAATTAATTTCTTTTTTTATTCAATAAATATTTAGACTATAGTTTAACTATTATATTATTTTCTTGTGAATAAAATTAATTTATAACTTAGGTTTATTTTAATTAATTAATTTTAATTTATATTTTCATTAAGATAAAACCTTTCATAGAAAAACCCTAAAAATACCTTTTTAACTTAACTTATTTCTTATTTAGTTTAAATTTAATTTTTTTTTAATTTTTAGTTAATCATCTTCTTTAATTAGGTTAAAACCCTTTTTATGAAAAACCAAACAAAAAATCATTTCTTTTTCCATTTATATATTCTTGCATTTACACATTTTTACTTATTCATTTTTTGTACAATATTCAATATGGTTGTAATAATTATTTAGATTTAATTTTCTTGCAAATTCCCCATTTGTAAATTTGTATACCCCCTCCCCTAAATGATGTAATAGCTTAGTATTTTTATTTTCCGCAATTTAATGCTTTATATACAAATGCTAGTAATTAGGGTTTTGTATGGAAAGATTAAAACCAACAAATAGCAAACCCTAATCAAGACAAATCAAGCATGTAAACCAATACACTGGCATACAAACACCCTTAGGATAAACCTGTTTTGTTTCCTTATAAAATGGCCATATTATGCATGTAAGGTGTCTTAGCAAAAACAAGCAAATACAAGATCATAGTCCCTCGACGACGCTATCAAAGTTGCCTTTTAAAAATGATCTTAATCCTTTAAATAAAATGCTAAGATATCTTACAAAATTGCTAATCATGGCTATACGATGACCCATGCCCGTCCCTTTTACATCTAAATATAGGGTTTCTTACCAAATCAATGGTAAGATAACAATGTCAAAGGAAAGAGGAAATAAACATGAAAGACTTTTGAGTAGGTAGATTGTTCCTAGTTGCTTGCTCAATTTCAAAACCAAAACATCCTTGCTATTTTCAAAACAAACACCAACACTTTCAAAAACATCTGTCAAACTTGAAAACATTTTCAAAAGATCAACACTTTGTATACATTCTTACGAATGAGAATCATTACAAAATTTGCCTAAACAATGGCGCCTTTTCAAAATACTTTCAAAAACCACAAAAAGCGCATTTTCAAACAAAAGCAAGTGATCTAGCAATAAACTAAGAGCCCATGGAAAACCATGGATGAAAAGGGTGCTAATACCTTCCCTTTTCATTATCTACCCCCCGAACTCAAGAAAACATCTCAAAGGTCTTTCCTGTTCTTTTCAGCCTTTCCTTTTGGATAAAAGAAAAGTCGGTGGCGACTCTTGCTAACCGCAACATTTGCGATCAAATGCAAAACAATCAAGTCAGTTCTTCCACCGTGTTACAGAACTGGCGACTCTGCTGGGGAATATTTCAAAAATAGGATTACCTTAGGGCTAGATCACATTTATTTTCTTTCATTGTTTGACTTGTATACTTTACATTTTGGTTCTTTGTTTGAGTTTGAATCCTTTACCCGGATTTGGGATACCTTATAGGTAAGTAGCAATACGTTGTGGAAAATGTGTGGGGTATACCGACACGGTCTAAGAAATAGCTAAGTTAGTGTGACATATTTGTGGGTACCGGTAGCCCTTGAGTAGTAAAGGAGAATACAGGGCCGCTGAGTGATGTCATGGAGCACTAACTAACTTCTAGAACCTTTACTTGACCAACTTGGCCATTAGGACGTAGTGAGATGACCGGCTTTGGTGCAGTCCGAAGTTGGTAGATACTCGATACTACACTCATTGCGGTTTGGTTTTTGGGGATATTTTGGTCGCCATTAAAGAGGCTTGCGCTGAAACAATTCCCGAGAAAACAAACCAGTGATATTGAGCTCCCTTAGAACCCGGTTACTATTGCTAGGACAGGTTTGAGCCAACTAAGCTTCAAGAGGATACTTACCTATGAGACTCCATGCAAGCCTAAACCTAAGAACTTGTTTATTTTATTTGTATATGTTTACTTATACATAACATCATAAACATCATAACATCATACTTATACTCACTAACCATTTCAAAGATTTTTGGGATTTATCTTTGTTCTGTTTTGTAGGACATGGATTCTATTGGCAGGAAAACCATTCAAGTCAATCTTGTAAGAATTCCTCCTCAACTTAAAGAGTTAGCTTCAAGGGTTCCCGAAAATTCTCCATTTACCGAAAGACATGGTCGCCTCCTAAATTTGGTTACCTCCAACACTGATGAGGACATGATGAAGGTGCTCTTCCAGTTCTTTGATCCTCTACACCATTGCTTCACATTTCCCGATTATCAACTTGTGCCAACTTTGGAAGAATTCTCCCAACTCTTTAGGATTCCCATTCTCAATTAACTACCTTTCAATGGTACAGAAAGAGATCCAAAGTCAGAAGAGATTGCTCAAGCCCTACACTTGCCACCATCTGATGTCACAACTAATTGGGAAACAAGGAGTGGTGTCAGAGGTTTCTTAGCCAAGTTCTTGTTTGAGAAAGCTCAAAATTGTTGGAACTCCTTGGACTTGCAAGATTTTGAGGAAATTGTGGCTCTCCTCATCTATGGGATGGTTTTGTTTCCAAATCCTGACCAACTCATAGATGTAAACGCCGTCAAAATCTTCATGTCTCGTAACCCGGTGCCTACTTTGTTAGGAGACATCCTACATTCTTTTCACACTCGCACTATGAGGAAAAGGGGTATTCTCATGTGTTGTACTCCTCTCTTGGCAAGATGGTTTATTTCGCATCTTCCCCAATTTGTATTGAAGAACAAGCAAGGTTCGAGGTGGTCACATAGGTTGATGACGCTTAAACATTCAAACATCCATTGGTGTTCCCGATCTATAGAGAATATTACTATCACCGACCGTTGTGAAGAATTCCCTAATGTCCCTTACTTGGAATTAGAGGAGGTATCACCTACAACCCCTGCTTAGCCTTAAGACAGTTTGGTTATGCCCGAAGGGATGGTCCACATGAGATGTTTATTCAAGGTTTGGTATTTGACTACGAGAATGACGATCAAGGTCAGTGTCAGCGGTTTATCCGAGCTTAGAGGATGTTGAACAAGGTAGATAGCAAGATATTGGGGCACAATAATTCCATACCTCTTGAGCCTTATCTCAAATGAGTACGAGCTCGTGCTTAAAGTCTTATGATGCCTTACCCTTCCATCCTCCCGGTCATCAAAGAGCTTATTGAGGAAGGAGATATCCCATACACTATCCTGCATCCTAACATGCCCACCTCTCTTGAATACTTGCAAAGGGATTGGATACAGCTTAAGGGGGAGCGAGAAACTTTCGAGGCCCAATTCTACACCAGCGAGAAGAAGGTTCTGGAACTCACTAAGCAGCTTCATGAGGAGCAGAGTCTAAACGCCTACATTGCACTAAAGAGGATGCGTACAACTTTTTTATCTTAGAGTTTTTTGTATTTCTTTGTAAGCCCAAAGAGGCATGGTGTACTCAAACTTTGATTTATTAATATAACGTGTGTTCCTTTTTGGTCTAAAGCAAATTTAAATCTCTAATTTCCTTGAAATCATTGCATGTGCATTTTCATTCATCATCACATAAACAGGTTTCTTACCACAGGTCTCCTTATCTTTCTACTGTTTATTTCAGTAAGATGGATCTTGAGCAAACGATAAAAGATCTCCAGGCGCAGAATGCCCAGTTTCAACAAATGTTCTTGACTCTAGCCAAAGGACAAGAGGATTTGAAAACTTTTCTGATCAAAGAAAAGAAGAAGAAAGCAAAGAAAGCAACCAATGTTTTGAATCTAGGAAGAAGGTTCCCCAGGCCAGCCATACGGACCCTAGACTTCGCAACATCATCTGGTGAAAAGGATAATCAAGGGAAAGGCAAGGAAGTGATTACCCATCCATAATCTGAAGAAGAAGAAGAGGAGGATTACTCTGAAGAACAATATCCTCCGACCGACGATAAATACAAACATCTGGAAGAACGTCTAAGTGCAATGGAAATTCAGAAAATGCTCGGGTTGGACTTTGAAGAGCTGCATTTGGTGTCTGGGATTGTTATTCCACCAAAGTTCAAGGCACCAATATTTTCTAAATACGAAGGGGTTTAATGTTCCAAGATGCATCTCCGATCTTATGTAAGGGAAATACAGCCTCACACTACTGACAGAGATTTGTGGGTCCACTTCTTTCAAGATAGTCTATCTGGGACTCGGCTAGACTGGTTCTATCAACTGGAAAGGGCCAATATCTATAATTGGGAAGACCTTGCCGCTGCTTTTTATAAACAGTATCAATACAATGCAGACCTTGCTCCCATTCATACTCAACTCTAGAGTATGGCTATGGTTTCAAGCGAAGGTTTCAAAGACTACACTCAGAAATGAAGGGACTTAGCAGGAAGAGTCCAGCCTGCCCTATCTGACCAGGAGTTAGTAGACATGTTTCTTGATACCATATCCGGTCCTTTATTTAATAATCTAATTGGAAGCTCCTCAGTCGGCTTCACTAAATTAATCTTGACTAGGGAAAGAGTGGAAGCTGAGATTAAGAGTGGGAAGATCCAAAAGGATGCATCCTCCAGTGCCTTGAGAAAACCATTTATTGGGAAGAAAGAAGTTGGTGTTGTGTATCCTCAAAGGAATCAAGATAGAACTGAACGCCGTCCAATGGAAGGGGCTGTCATGATCCATAAGCCTGCACCCACTCAACAAAGGAATAACCCAGCTAGAATGGAAAGACCAGTAAGACAATTTACCCAGATAAATATGACGTTGTCTCAAGTCCTGCCACATTTATTGAGATCTAATCTGGTAACTTTAAAGGAAGCCCCAAAGAATCCAAACACCACCTCTCCTCATTACCACCCTAATGCTCGTTGTGATTACCATTCAGAAAGTTCAGGCCATGATACCAACAACTGATGGACTTTGAAAAACAAGGTGCAAGACCTTTTTGAGGCAAAAGATATTGATTTTGATGCTCCTGAGATCTCAAATGTTATCATCGCTTCTATGCCCAAGCATGGTCATGATGTTAACACTGTTGAAGATAATGTGTTTGTTACTGTTGTTGATGAACTTGTTACTCCTCTCCTGACTGTCAAGAGGAATCTGTTGAAGGCCGGTTTATTTCCTGGATGTGGCGAAGGCTGCCACTTCTGTTTATCCCGACCAACTGGTTGTCATTTATTGAAAGCAGGTGTCCAACACCTAATGGATGACAAAGAGATTTTGTTTGAGAAGACTCCCATTCCAACCATTTATTACAATAATGTTTCAATAGTAACCATTTCCACCAATCCTTCCAGGGTCTCCACCAAAAGACCCGTTAGGATTACATCTGTCCCTAAAGTGACTCCATTGATAATTACTATACCAGGGTCGATCTCGTACTCCTCAGATAAAACTGTCCCATGGAACTATGAGGGAGACGTCTACTATCACAGTGTCAAGCAGGATTGGCTGGCTGATGAAGACTCAGTTTTTGAGAAGGCTAACCCCGACATCGACAACATTGCTCCTCTGAAGACTGTTATTGGTCCTGTGATCATCCCTGCTTTTGTTCCTGTTGACACTACTATTACAGTCCCTATTGACACCCCTACCATCGATTCGACCGAGACTCGGGGCAAAGGCATTCTAGTTGAGCCTGTCCGGATGAAGGCGCAATCAATATCTATCTCGGAGGCCTCCAAAAAGGAGATGGAAGAAATTCTGAAAATTATAAAGAGAAGCGACTACAACGTAGTCGGACAACTAGGGCAGACTCCGTCAAAGATCTCTATGCTAGCTTTATTATTGTGCTCTGAGGCTCAAGCGAAGGCCTTGGTGAAATTTCTTAAAACTGCCCATGTGCCACAGGAAACCTCTGCTGATCAGTTCCAAGATTGTGTGGCCATTTTAACAGCTGACAACGGTTTAGGCTTTTCTAACGCTGACCTGCCACCTAGAGGGAGGAAACACAACGAGGCGTTGCATGTCTCTGTCGAATGCAGGGGCACAACTTTGGCCCATGTCCTGGTTGATATTGGTTCATCTTTGAATGTGCTGCCTAAGAAGGCTCTTGATAGACTCGATTGTGAAGGTCTGACCTTAAAACCCAGCAACATAGTGGTAAGGGCCTTCGACAGTTCAAAAAGAATGGTGCATGGGGAGGTGGACATCCCCATTAAAGTTGGAACTCAAACCTTTGATTCAACTTTTTACGTGATGGACATTCGCCCTTCCTATTCCTGTTTGTTGGGCCGACCTTGGATTCATGATGCTGGTGTCGTCACTTCTACATTACATCAGATGTTGAAATACCCAACCAAGGGAAAATCATTACTGTCCATGGAGAGGAGGAATATATGGTCAGTCACCTGAACTCCTTCAGATACGTGGAATTGGATGGTGAATTCATTGAAACTCCATTTCAGCATTTCGAGGAAATCCCATAAACAGTGGCAGCAACTAAGATTGTTTCCCAAGTCCCAAATATTACAAGACCTCCGCTAAAGATGTCTTCTCTGAAATGTTCCAAGGCAGTGATCGAAGAAGGTGGGTGTACTATTTGGGGCCAACTCCTGGATATCCATTACAAATCTGACAAATTTGGTTTGGGTTTCACTTTAAGAGCCCAGAAAGCTGTTCATCGTGCTCGTGCCAGGGGACCACCTTTGAAGATCAGCAACCATGCAGTCAACGCAGTGGAGGATAGTGATGACAGTTGCGATGTGGAGAAATGGATTTTTCCCAACTGTCAACGGAGGACTCACCAACTGGGAAGCTAAAGATTTTGTCCCAATTACTTTTATCCAACAGTAATTGTCTTTAAATTTTTGTCGGACTTGTAATAATTAAACAATTTAGACTTTTAAAACCTTGTGTCTTACCTGAGGCACAACGGTCCATTTGTAAGGGTTGTTACTTTATTTCATATGTCATAAATGAATCATGGACGTTTTTACATACAACCTTTACGCTCTTTGTTTTTATTTTCCTAAATTGTTTCAATAATAGCTATGCTCTTACCCACACTCACATATCAAATGCAGATCCACATCCACTCAGGGTCCCATGGGTAACGATTCTGCTATGGCATTTTGTGACTTCGAAAATCTAATCTACCAAGCCGAAGACGAAGGTGAGGAAGATTGTGATGTGCCAAGGGAACTAGCCAGGTTACTACAATAGGAAGAGAGGACCATACAACCCCACGAAGAGCCAGTGGACACAATTAACTTAGGTACCAAAGAGCACAAGAAAGAAGTCAAGGTGGGTGCCAATCTGGAACCCAGTGTCAAGAAGCGTTTAACTCAGTTGCTACACGACTATGTTGAGGTATTTTCTTGGTCATACGAAGACATGTTGTACCCCAAAATTTTCCCTCCCATTTTACTCAACATATGTTCATTAAGATACTCAACTTGCTCAAGAATGCCCAAGAGTTTACTAGACAAACTCTCTCCTAAAGCAATGAACCTCTAACTAGGGTTTCCATTTTCATCAAGATGGGGAAGCTCCAAAGGAATCATATGCTCTCCATAGTGTTGTACCCAAAAATTTTCCCTCTCATTTTATCAAGATTTCCCCTCACAAGACTCTTTGAACTCCAGACAGGATTAGGGCTTGCTCTGCTCAAGACATCTCCTTGCACTAATGACCTAAATTAGGGTTTGAGTTTGCACAAGGATTTTTGGACTTCTAATGCTTAATATGACTTTCATGCTTCTTGTTGGACTTATAAGATTATTCATACCAAGTTTCAGGCCTTGAATCAAACTTTTGCCCAGTCAATTGGACAGTTGACCTAGAAATCAGTTGTATTGGGGGAAAAGTCAACTATGGCCAATTTACAGTCAAACCTCATAAATTTTGATCCACGTCAACATTCTAGGCTCCTATAAACCATTTTATCAAGTTTGGACCACAACTCCTCAAGAAATTTGATCAGATCATCAAAAGGGCAAAATGGTCATTTTTAGGGTTTTGACTGCACAAGGGCAATTTCTGATTTTTTTTTTAACCTAGCCAATGGAAAATTAGGTTCAAGCATGGATTCAAGGACTCAATGGAATCATCTTTACATATTCACAAGGTTCAAAAGATCTCAATTGCATTGGATTGACAGATGAATTTTTCAATCAACTGATCAAAATTTGACTGTACACTGAAAAGTCAAACTTTGACTTTTTGGTCAAAATCAAGTGCCAAGGGTCATTTTTCATCAAGATATGTCAAAACATGAAACTTGTTCATCAAGAAACCCAATTTTGCAAATTAGGGTTTAAGTTTGAAAAAAATTCATAACTTAGAATTTTTCTAAGTTATGAAATTTTCTTAATTTTTCCCAACTTTGCCCAACATTTTCACCATGATGCAATTGGATTCAAACAAAACTTCCAACATGAAAGTTGTATTCCTCCACAAAATCTACAAATTTTATTCATAAAGTTTTCTCAAAATAAGCTTGGATCTCAAGTTATGATTTTTGGAAGAAGGGTCCATGAAACTTTTAACTTCGTGAAATTTTGCCCTAGTTTAGGCAGGATTTTAACCCATCTTCATGACCATTTTTCATATTGTTTCACTTGGAATATCAAAATTCATTTCAAATATGGATTGTAGAGCATGTTACAAGCTTTCCAAAATGTCTAAGAACTCTCCAAAATCATTTGTGGTTAGGGAGAATCGAATGCTTGAAGTTGGAAAAAACTCACTTTTGATCCATGGCATTTTCTTAGCGATACAAGTTGCAAACTCTAATCAGCCTTGTTTGTACTTGATTACAGGTCCCAAAACCCTTCCATACTCAATAATTAAATGCAAATCCATTTGTTTGAGGCTTTTTCCTGGTCATGGGAGGATTACACAAGAGATTAATCCTTAAATAGCAAAAAGGCAACATTGCCATTTTTGTCAAATTTGCATTATGTCAAATAGAATCCTTGAGCCTTGAACAAGATCTTGTACAGCACACAATATCCACAAACTAAGGGGGCCAAGACCACAAAGTGCAAGCTGATATATAGCCTGTACAGGCCTGTCTTGCATCATGGCTTACTTTTGCTTAAAATACAAGAAACTTGTCAAATACACCACAACTTGAACATCTGATATAACCAACCCTTGCAAGCTTTTGAAACAAGTTTTGTGCATTCCCTTGAGCCAGAAACACGAGCCATTGAGCCCTCAGACCTTCCAAAACACAAAATCACCTCCCTCTTGCACAACAGGGCAGCTTCTGCACTTTGAGTTCTATCTCACAAGTTGCTCGTGCGTTTTGCCCCAAACTTGTTCCAATACATTCCATATAACCTATACAAGCTATCCCAACCCTTAAACACTGACTGTAACTCCATTTGAAAGCTTCACCATTTCTGTTTTCAGCTTGTGCATGTTGAGTTCTACAAGCTTGTTCAAGCACATTCAAAGCAAACTAGGCATTGGGGAAGGTCAGAGGAAGTTCAAGCAAGCACCCAAACATCTCAGGCCTCACTGAAAAGCTCCACATTGCCATACACGAGTTCAACTGAAACAGGTTTTTGTCAACTTCCTATCTCTCTATTTAGGAATCATTAGGCTTAGGTTTGTGAATAAAAAATGTAGTACTCATAGCCATGAAGTTGTACATATGCTCAGTTTTCATTTAAGTTAAACGTGTTAAGAGAATTTGATTCATGAACATCCTGAAAAAGTTAGGTTAAAAATTAGGGCCAGAGAAATTCTCTCTGGTCTTTGAGAGTTAGATTAAGTTTCTTATATGGTTGAAATTATCTTGAAAAATGCTACAACTTTGATGTTATGAGTTTTTGCATTAGAGCACGTATGCAGGATCTGGATATTTTGTACAGGCGCGCGTATTTTTGAGCCAAGGTTGAAGATGATGCTTGGAATTGGGCTGGGCTTTTGCTTCTTGTTTTTGGCACCCCCTGCATTGCTGACTGCACCCCCCTGGCCCATTTCCTTATTTGTTTATATTTTTCTATTTAATTTTTCATTTATGATTTTATTTTATATTTTCTAAACATAAAAAATACCAAAAATATTTTTATAAATTTTCACATTTATTTTTGTATTTTTATTTTATTTTTCTAACATGAAAATAATTTTTAATTAGTATATATTTTTATTTCTCTTTAATAAAAAGCAAATAAATATTTTAGAGATATTATATATTTTTATTTTATTATTTATACATATAAAATAATATTTTTCCACATGTTTTTATTTCTTAAATATCTTTGTATATATTTATATTTATTTTCTTGTACATAAAATAATTAATATAATATATATTATCTTAAAACAAAAAACTAGGGTTTCCACCCTTATTAAAAATAATATTTTTTCTAATATTTTTATTTCTTGACACTTGTATATATTCTTTATGTTTTTTATTATACCTAAATAAATAATGTTAATAAATATATTTTCTTAAAACAAAAGTTAGGGTTTTATCCTTAACCAAAAAATAATAACTTTTTTTCAATACATTAAATATTTTATTTTTGCATACATAAAAAAAAATAAACAAAAAAACATTTTCTTTGCATATTCATAATATTTTGCATATTTATTTAATTGACCATTTAAATACTTGCCTATTTATTTATTTGTACTATTTATTCAATTTGGATGTAATAGTAAAAATTAGGGTTTTAATTTCTTGCAAAATAATCCCCATTCAAGAATTGTATCCCCCTCCCCATATCAATATTGTAATAGTGTAGATTTATTTTACGCACTTTATGCTTTCAAATATGCCATGTTAGAGATTAGGGTTTGTATGCAAAAATCCAAAATCAAAACAAATAGCTTGACTAATACAAAGACAAAAAGCATGTAAATTGACAACACAATGCACACATACACCCCTAGGGTTTCATCCACTTGTTGCCTTTAAAATGACCATGTTATGCATGTTGAGTATCTTGGCAAAACAAAAACAAAACAAAAAGATCATAGTCCCTCGATGACGCTATCTTGGTTGCCTATACAAAATGATCTAGTCCCTCAAAAATTGCTAAAGATACTTGGAAATATTGTTATCATGGTCAATATGATGACCCGCGCCTGTCCCGTTTAACATCCTAATACAAGGTTGTTTACCAAATGCAATGGTAAAACAACACTGTCAAAAGGGTTAAAATGTGTAGGAAAGATCTTTGAGTAAAATAGGGTAGACAACTCTTAGTTACTTGATCAAAACTTGCAAAAACATCCTTGCTATTTTCAAACACACCTCACAACACAATTTCAAAACATTTCCCAAAAGCAAACTTTCAAACAATCAAACATTGAAAAATCTTTTCAAAAGACAAACACCTTTGTATATATTCAAACAAGAATCATTACAAAGGTTGCCTAGACAAGGCCTCTTTTTCAAAGCATTTTCAAAAACCACACACAAAGCACCATTTAAAACAATTGAAAAGCAAAAGCAAGTGATCTAAATAAGTAACTAAGAGCCCATGGAAAACCATGGATGAAAAGGGTGCTTGCACCTTCCCTTTTCATAATCTACTCCCCGAACCCAAGAAAACATCTCAAAGGTTTTTCCTGTGCTTTTTGGCCTTTCCTTTGGATAAAATAAAAAGTAGGTGGCGACTCTTGCTAAACCGAAACATTTGCGAACACAAACGCAAAATCCCAAGTCAGTTCTCCCACCGTATCACAGAACTGGCGACTCTGCTGGAGAAAATTCTTAAAAGTGGAGTAACCTTAGGGTTTAGATCACCTTTTACATTCTTATCTTGTTTTCTTTGATTTCTTTACATTTGGTTCTCTTGTTTGGGTTTGAATCCTCCACCCGGATTTTTTGGAAACATTCATAGGTAAATAGCAATACGTTGTGGAAACTGTACGGGGTATACCGACATGGTTGAAGAAATAGCTATATTAGTGCGACATATTTGTGGGTACCGGTAGCCTTTGAGTCAATCAAAGAGAATACGGGGCCGCTGAGTGATGTCATGAAGCACTAATGGACTTTTAGAACCTTTACTTGACCATCTTGGCCTTATTAGGGGTAGTGAGATGACCGACTTTGGTGCAGTCCGAAGTTGGTAGATACTCGATATTACACTTATTGAGGGTTGTTTTCTTGGAATATTTCGGTCGCTAGTTAAGTGGCTAAACTGAAACAATGAACACAGAAAATAATCCAGTGATATTGAGCTTCTTAGAACCCGGTTACTATTTATAGGACAGTTTGAGCCAACTAACTTCAAGAGGGTACTTACTTATGAAACCCCATGCAAGCCTGAAACTAGGAACTTGTGTGACTTGCTTGTACATATACTTGTGCATACATCATAAACATCATGAAGCATCATGTGCATCCACTAACCATTTCAAGGGTTTGGATCTTCATCTTTGTTCTTGTTTTGTAGGTAATGGAATCTCTTCGCAGGAAAACAATTCAAGTCAACCTTGTGAGAATCCCTCCTCAACTCAAGGAGCTTACTTCCAAGATTCCAGAAAATTCTCCCTTCAGTGAAAGACATGGTAGACTTCTCAGCTTGGTCAACTCCAACATTGAAGAAGACATGGTGAAAGTTCTCTTCCAGTTCTTTCACCCCCTACACCATTGCTTTACATTTCCTGATTACCAACTAGTGCCTACTTTGGAGGAATTTTCTCAACTCCTGAGGATTCCTATTCTCCATAAACTACCCTACAACGGTACGGAAAGAGAACCAAAGCCTGAAGATGTTGCTCAAGCCCTACACTTGCAACCATATAATATTAAAGGTCATTGGGAAACCAGAAGTGGTGTCAAGGGTTTCTTGGCAAAGTTTCTGTTTGAGAAGGAACAAGACTGCTGGAATTCTCTAGATCTGCAAGCTTTTGAAGAGATTGTAGCACTTCTCATCTATGGGTTGGTCTTGTTCCCAAACCCTGGTCAGCTTATAGATGTGAATATTGTCAAGATTTTCATATCTCGGAATCATGTGCCTACATTGCTTGGGGATATCCTCCAATCATTTCACACACGAACAATGAGGAAAAGAGGTGTTCTCATGTGTTGTACTCCTCTTCTAGCAAGGTGGTTTATTTCTCACCTTCCCCAGTCAGTCTTGAAGAATGAGCAAGGCTTGAGGTGGTCACAACGGTCGATGACTCTTACACACTCTGATGTTCATTGGTGTTCTCGGTCCAGAGAAAATGTCATCATCATTGATCTTTGTGGGGAATTCCCTAATGTCCCACTACTTGGAATTAGGGGGGGCATTACCTACAACCCCTGCTTGGCCCTGAGACAATTTGGGTATGCCTGAAGGGATGCCCCTCATGACATGCTGATTCCAGACTTGGTTTTTAACTTCGACAACGACGCTCAAGGACTTCGACAAAGGTTTATCCAAGCTTGGAAGATGCCCAACAAGGTGGACAGTAAGACACTGGGGCACAAGAATTCCATCCCCCTTGAGCCTTACCTCAAGTGGGTACGAACCCACGCCCATAGTCTTATGATGCCTTACCCATACATTTTGCCTATGATCAAAGAGCTTGTTATGGAAGGAGAGGTTCCATACACCCTCCTACATCCTGACATGCCAACATCATTGGAAGAATTGCAAAAGAGTTGGATACAACTCAAGGAAGAACGGAACACTTTTGAAGCTAGCTTCTACGCCAGTGAGAAGAAGGTTTTGGAACTTACTCGTCGACTTCACGAAGAGCAGACTCTTAACACCTACATAGCACCAAAGAGGATGCGCAACGTCTTTTTACATTAGAATTTTGTAATATTTTGCCCATGGGGCATTTATGTACTAACAAATTTCTTCTTATTAATATGACATGTGTTCTTTTTGTTTGCAACAAATTTGAATTTCTGAATCCTTGAATGCATTACATGAATACATATCATTCATCATATGCATAAACAGGTCTTCACACCAGGTTTCCTTATCTCTCTGCTATTTATTTCAGCAAGATAGATATAGAGCAGACGGTCAAAGATCTACAAGTACATAATTCGCAGTTCCAACAACTCCTCATGACCTTGGCAAAGGGTCAAGAGGACCTTAAAGCACTGTTAGAGAAGGAAAAGGAA
This sequence comes from Vicia faba, assembly GCA_948472305.1. Lineage (NCBI taxonomy): Eukaryota > Viridiplantae > Streptophyta > Magnoliopsida > Fabales > Fabaceae > Vicia > Vicia faba. The sequence goes on from OX451740.1 coordinate 316,585,251, forward strand.
AAAGAAAAGGAGAAAAATAAAAAGAAAAGAGTTGGTGTGGTCACTATGGGAAGAAGATTTGAGAACCAAGCTAGAAGAGTCCTGGATTTCCCCTCGACGTCTGATGAAGGGGTTGGCAAAGGAAAGGGAGCTGCGGTGCCCTCCGAGTCTGAAGAAGAGGAAGAAGAAGAAGAGGATGAAGATTACTCTGAGCAGCAGTACCCTCTTGCAGACGACAAGTATAAGAATCTGGAAGAGCGGTTGGCAGCTATGGAGGTACAAAGGGTGCTTGGGCTAGATTTCGAAGAGCTGTGGTTGGTTGCTGGGATTGTGATTCCCCATAAATTCAAGGTGCCTACATTTGCTAAATACGATGGTTTGTCTTGTCCGAAGATGCATTTGCCTTCTTACGTCAGAAAGATCCAACCTCACTCTTCTGATAAGGATCTGTGGGTCCACTTTTTTCAAGATAGTCTTTCGGGAACGCAATTGGATTGGTTTTACCAGCTTGAGAGATCTGACGTACATAACTAGGAGGATTTGGCTGCTGCATTCTACCAACAATATCAATATAATGCAGACTTAGCGCCTACTCTTACTCAATTACAGAATATGAGTATGGTCTCTAATGAGGGCTTTAAGGAGTATGCCCAGAAGTGGCGGGACTTGGCTGGAAGGGTGCAACCACCATTGTCTGAGAGAGAGCTTGTTAATATGTTTTTGGGGACCCTGTCAAGTCCATTCTTTAATCACCTGATAGGAAGTTCATCTGCAGGGTTCACCGAACTAATTCTGACTGGTGAAATAGTCGAAGCTGGCATTAAGAGCGGTAAAATTAAGAAGGATGCATCTGCTTACGCTGCTATCAAGAAAACTTTTCCAGCCAAGAAAGAGGTCTCAGTTGTTTACTCCCAGAGAAATCAAGGAAGAGTCGAGCATCGACCAGCGGTAGGGGCTGTAATGATTCAGAATTCCGCAGCCGATCAATCTCGAAGCAGTCAATCCAGAACCAACCAACCAAGATGGGGGAGGCCTGCTAGACAATTCACCAAAATAAACATGACGCCTGCCCAGGTTCTCCCCCATCTCTTGAAGTTAAACCTTACAACCTTGAGAGAGTCACCACAAAATCCGAATACAACTTCTCCTTTTTACCATGCCAACGCTAAATGCGCTTACCATTTAGGCAGCATAGGGCACGACACCAACAACTGTTGGGCCCTCAAAAACAAGATCCAAGATTTAATAGATGCCAAGGAGGTGGAGTTTGACGCACCTGAAAAACCTAATGTGATATCCGTTCCAATGCCAAAACATGGTCACAATGTCCATGCTATTCTAGAAGATCTTTATGTTGTTGCTGTTGATGACTTAATGACCCCATTACCAATGATCAAGATGAATCTGTTGAAAGCCGGGATTTTTCCGGGCTGTGAAAAAGATTGTTACCTTTGTTCGTCCCTACAATCTGACTGTCCATTATTGAAGTTAGGCATCCAATGCCTGATGGATAATCAAGAAATCCTATTCAAGAAAACTCTTGTTACTCCTGTTACTCCAATCAACAATGTTGCTATAATCACCATTTCCGACAATCTTTCTAAGGTCTCCAAAAGACCTCTTAAGATTACACCCGATCCAAAGTTTGTACCTCTGAAGATAACAATGTCGGGGCCTATCCCATATAAGTCCAACAAGAGAATACCGTGGAATTATGGAGGAGAGATCTTCTACCACGGTGTTAAACAGATCAAATCAGTTGAAGAGAATTCCGATGAAGACACTTCTGACGTAGGAAATATTGCGGGGACAAGTAAGATCACTCGTAGCGGAAGAATCTTCTCTCCGGAGATTGCTCCTTCAAGGGAAATCTTTGGACCCTCAAGTGCTCCTGTGCCAGTCAAGGTATTTGTGCGAAGTCCAGTGATTGAAGAATTTGTTACTCCCGAAGTTGTACCCTCTGTTGTTACTACTGATAAAGGTAAGGGGATCCAAGAAGCGCCCGTCAGGACGAGGGCTCAGCCTTTGGTCATCCCCGAGACCACTCAAAAGGAAATGGAGGAGATTTTAAAAATAATTAAGAAGAGAGACTATGATGTCGTAGAACAACTGGGCAAACCCCTTCAAAAATCTCCATGATGTCCCTATTACTCTGTTCCGAGGCTCATGCCAAAGCCTTTATCAAATTCCTAAAGACGGTGCACGTGCCTCAAGAAACTTCTGCAGATCCGTTTCAAGAGTGTGTAGCTAGCCTTACAGTCGACAATGGTCTTGGCTTCTCTGATGACGATCTAACATCTAAGGGAAGAAAGCATAATGATGCGCTGCATGTATCGGTGGAATGCAGAGGGACCACACTTGCTCACATTCTGGTTTGACCTCAAAGCCCAGAATATCATTGTTAGAGCCTTTGACGGTTCTAAGAGGATGGTTCACGGAGAGGTGGACATCCCAATTAAGGTGGGTACAGAAATTTTCAACTCTACATTTTATGTGATGGACATTCGTCCTTCATATTCTTGTTTGCTGGGAAGACGTTGGATCCACAATGCTGGGGCAATCACTTCTTCTCTACACCAAATGCTCAAATACCCAGTCCAGGGTAAAATCATAACAGTTCATGGTGAGGAGGAGTATATGATAATCCACCTTAACTCTTTCCGCTATGTGGAGTTAGATGGTGAATTCATAGAAACACCTTTCCAACACTTTGAAGAGGTTTCTCCTAAAGTCGCGACAGCTAAGACAACGACTTCTGTACCCATCATTACCAAGCCTGTGTCCCGGATGTCGTCCCTTAAAGATGCAAAGGCTGTGATCGAGGAAGGAGGAAGCACAGTATGGGGTCAATTGCCATATTTTCCTTACAAGACAGATAAGTTCAGATGCTTGAAAATCAACTATATTAGGTCAAAAGTCAACTGTGCCCCCATACAGTCAAACTTCAAGATTTTTGGTCAACATCAACATTTTGAAGTGATATCCATCATTTGATCAAGGGTTGATCATGATTCCTCAAGGAATGCTCCTAATTCATCAAAACTCAAAAGTTGCTAAATTAGGGTTTCTATAGGAAAAGTCAACCAAACTTTGACCAAGCATAAATTTCTCATACTTTATCAGAAATTTTCCATCCAAGGCTCATTTTGAAGAGGATGCAATTCCCTACAACTCATATTCAGCCCTCAAGTTCAAAAAATGCACTCATGAAAAGATATGAATCCAGACATTACAGGTCATTTCAAAAAGTCAACAAAAACACATGTTGGGTCAAAGCTTCTTACATGATAATGGAAGATCCAATTGAAATGAAATCAAAAAGGTTGTTTAGCGGACACCCTAAGATTTCTAAAAAGTCCAAGATTACCGTCTTAGGGTCAAAATTGAAGGAGATATGCATTGTCAAAGTTAGCCATTTTTGGAAAATTGTCAAAAGTCAACAATGCCCAAAATTGCATCTTTTGTCAAATGGCCCCAACTTTTTATGCTTGCATCTCACTTCCAACATGATCCACGACCCAAACACCCTTCCACGTGTTATTGGCTTTATTTATATAATCTATTTTGATTTTAATGATTTGAAAATCAAATTAAATCAAATAAATAATCAAAATAATAAAAGATCTTATTGCAAATCTTTTTCTCATCAATTGACAATCAACAAAAGCTGGAAAGTCAAGGAAAATTCATGGAGAGAGAGTAAGAGTGGATTTGTTTCAAAAATAAACAAAATCAAATAATTGAAGGGAGGATATTTTATCATCAAAGCATTGGATTCTTTCCACTTATGTTGACCTAATACGCTACCATACATAAACACAATCATTCCAGACCTAAAAAGGGACGAGAAAGCTGCCTCAAGAGAAAGAACAAAAGTTTCAAAAAACTCAAGAAAAAGTGAAATTCGTATCAGTTCTTTCAGCTCTTTTCTAGACAAAGCAAGCATTGAATCTTCCTCCTGAAGACTCCAGGAAGCATTCCTCATGGTTAAGTAAGCCCAGCACACGTAGAAATCCCCTCACACGATTTCTCCGATTGGTAAAGGTTCTCCACTCTCAAAATCGCATAACACTTAACTTAAATCCATATCAATTGCATACATGTGTTTCTATTGATGATTATGAGTGTTTGAACGTATAACATGTAAAGCTAAGGCCCACAATCGTCCTCTGCCATTAACGACCGTGTTTTCGCCTTTTTTCCATAGCGATGCTTGCAGGCTGTTTTAGGGTATGAGAATGTCACCATTGGATCCGTAACCCTCAAATTAGGGGGGGTAAGGTCCAGTTATTGCTATTTTTTTCAGGTTTACGCAAGTTTGAAAAAAATAGGTGACCGAAGAAGGTGACCGGAGCTAGGGATCCGATGCTTCTCCGGTGAGTCAATGCTGGGGAATTTATTTTGACTCTGGCGTGGCATATGGTGATGTTTTGATTGGTTTGTTTAACAACCACGGGCCCGCGTTGCTTGCATGGATGACAAATCAGCACTTAACCAGCTTTTCCCTTCATATTATTTTTGTTTGGTTATATATATATGAATTAACATCCAGCGCAGTTGGTCAGGGGAAGGAAGTATGAAACTCATGTCTTGGGTTCGATCCCAGGCGTGAGCTTTTGGCATTTTTCCCATTATTTTCATAGGATCCAGTGTGCCTCACCATCCAGAGTCCATCATACGCCTCAGATGCACAATCATCAAATCTACCTCCAGCCAGATCCAACGCCCAACATACGTAGGTCCACCATGAATCCTCAGAAGATGACCTCACAGGATCACGCGCTGGACTCTGGGCCATCATTCTGGGCCCATTACAAATTTGGCAATGCACCCCCTGGAATTCTTACTGCATCAGGCCCATTTTCTTTTTCTTTCTATTCTTTTTTATTTGTTTTTTTAATTGGTTATTTTATTTATTTTCACAAAAAGATCATTTATTTTAATTAAATCATAAAAAATCAGAAAATTATAAAATATTAGCTTTAGTTTTTTTTTATGAAAAATATTTACTTGCATTAATTAATTAGTTAATTAGGTTAACTTAAATATTTTTTTCGTAATTAAAATTTAATAGAAAGTTAGGTTAACTTAAATATTTTTTTTTATAATTAAAGTCAAATAGAAATTAGGATAATTTACAAGATTAATCACTTTTCTCAAAAAAAATCCAAAAAATATATTTTCCTCATTCCCGTCTTAATTCTTCGCGCGCGTTTCAGTCAAATATATGTGTATCTGTCCAAAAGCCCTGTAATAGCGTAGATTTTTCTTTTCCGCTTTTAATTTCCGCAATTATTAACTGCCTAGATGTATGAATAATAGGATTGAATGGCAAGAAAAATAACTTTAAAAATGGTAGATAACCCTAATTGTGCAAAGATAATTAACTGAAATAACACACTTGCACATGGTCACTCCTAGGGTTTTCCCCACTTGGTTGCCTCGGAAATAATGGTTGTGTCCCTCAAACGTAGGGATACCTTAGCAATGACCCGCGATTCAAAGTCTTCATAAAGATCATAGTCCCTACTTGTCCCTCGAGATGCCTACGAAAAATGATCTTATGACAATAGTCCCTTCGAAATGCTAAGGTATCCTTACTTGTTTCCTTCAGAGACCATTTTGTCCCTTCAAACGTCCTTTTAAAATTCCAACGACGGAGCTACCCACTCCTTAATAGTAGGATAACACTGTCTAAAGGAAACAAAAACGAACAGACTTTTTTCGAGTAGGTAGAAAACTTTTAAGTACTTGCTCAAAACAAAAAAAAATCACACAAACACTTTTCAAAAACAATTTTCAAAACAACTTCGTCACACTCTTGAGGACAGATACAAGGGTTATCACGAAGTAAACAAAACTTTTCAAAACAAGCACACACAAGCAATTTAAAAAATGAGCAAGTACCTATGAGCCCGTGGAAAACCACGGATAGAAAGGGTGCTAACACCTTCCCTTTTTATAATCTACCCCCCGTACTCAAAAACTCTCAAAAAAAGGTTTTTTTTTCTATTCTTTTCCCTTTTCCTTTGATTGGATAAAATAAAAGTCGGTGGTGACTCTTGCTTACCACGACATTTGCGAATACAAAATGAAAACCAGTATTACAGTCAGTTCCGCCACCGTATCATAGAACTGGCGACTCTGTTGGGGAAATACATAAAGTGGGGTATACCTTAGGATCTAGGTCATTTTTAAAAAATTGCTTTCTTATTTGTTTTGTCTGCTCTATCCTTAAAGGGTTTTGTTTGGGCCTTGTTAAGATCCTACACCCGGATCTAGGGGCACTTATTAGGTAACCAACAATACATCGTGGAGACTGTACGGCATAAAACAATATGGTTTAAGCAATAGCTGTGTTGGTGTGACACTTTGGTTGGTACCAGTATCTTTTATGTTGAAACGAGGAGAATACGGGGCCGCCGCGTGGTGTCGTGAAGCACTAACGGACCTTAGAACCTTAGTTGAACAAACTTGGCCATTAGAAAGTAGTGAGATAGCCGGCCTCGGTATAAAGCTGAGGGTTGGTTGATACTCGATGCTACACTCATTGAGATCAGACTTTCGGGATATTTCGGCTGCAAGAAAAGATTGCATGAGCTGAAACAATGCCCGATAAAGGATGATTAGTGATATTGAGAATCCTTAGAACCCAGTTACTTTTCTAAGACAGGTTTGAAACCAACTAAACTTCAAGAGGGTACTTACCTTTAACCTCATGCAAGCCTTTGAACCTAAGGTCTATTGTGTGCTTTGCTTGTGTGTGATTTACTCTGTTTGAACATAACATCATGCATCATAACATGGTATTGATTCTCCTTACACTAACCATTTCAAGGACCAAGGGAATTTATCTTTGTTCTGTTTTGAAGATCATGGCTTCCGCTCGTAGAAACACTATCTGAATTAGCTTTGTGAGAGTACCTCCCCAACTCAAGGAACTAGTATCAAGGGTTCCTGAAACTTCTTCATTCACTAAGAGACATGGTCGACTTATCAACCTGATTACTTCAAGCTTTGATGAAAAGATGATGGTTGTACTCTTTCAGTTCTTTGATCCCAAGCACCACTTCTTAACCTTTCCAGACTATCTGTTGGTGCCTACCATGGAAGAGTTCTCTTAGATATTGAATCTACCCGTTCTTGACCAGGTGCCTTTCACAGGTTTAGAAGAGGTTCCTAAGCCAGAAGTCATTGCCTAAGTTTCGCATCTGAAATGGGCCGACGTGGTATCCAATTGGGAAACAAGAAGCGGAGTCAAGGGTTTTCTAGCCAAGTTCCTAATAGATAAGGCCCAACTGTTTTGGGATGATTTGGACTTTCAGGATTTTGATGAGGTCTTGGTCCTTCTAATATATGGGTTAGTACTGTTCCCTAATCCAGACTTACTTGTAGATGTGAATGCTATCAAGATCTTCCTCTCTCACAACCCTGTACCTACCTTGCTCGGAGATATCTTGCACGTTCTCCATACTCGTACCATGAAGATAAGAGGGGTTCTTATGTGCTTCATGTCATTACTATCGAGGTGGTTTATTTCTCACCTCCCTAAGTCAGTGCTGGAGAATGAACAAGGTTTGGGTTGGTTGCAAAGAATAATGTCACTTTCTCACGCCGATATTCTCTAGTATTCCCGATTTATGGGAGATATTTCTGTTATTGACCGCTGCGGAGAGTTCCCTAATGTCCCCCTACTTAGAATTAGGGGAGGCATAACTTAAAATCCTTGTTTGGCTCTGTAACAATTTGGTTACGCTCAAAGGGATGGTCCTCATGAGATACTTCTCCAGGGCATTATCTTTAACTATGAGGATGATGTTCAAGGGTATCGCCAGAGGTTCATACGAGCTTAGGGCATGGTAAACAGATTTGATGCCAAGACTTTGGGGCCAAAGAATTCCATTCCTATGGAACCTTATCTCCAATGGGTACGAGCTCGTGCTCAGAAACTTATGATTCCCTACATAGCCGTCTTACCAGTGATTGTGGAGCCCATTACTGAAGGGGATATTCCCTACACGGTTCTTCATCCTGATATGCCCACCGATCTTGAAGAACTACAGAGGTCCTGGATTCAGTTGAAGAAGGAGCGTGATACTTATAGGGACCAATTTTATGCGCAGTAGAAGAAAGTTTTAGAGCTCACAAAGCAGCTTCATGAGGAAAGAAGCCTTAATGTCTATCTCGACACGAAGAGGAAGCATCCATGGGAAACTTGATTTCTTTTAGTTTTTAGAATTTTCAATTGCAACGCCTAAAAGGCAATTGTATTTTGAATTCTACTAATAAAATCTTTGTTTCACTTTGGTTCGCAAATTTAAATTTCCCAAAGTCCTTGAAATCATTGCATACGCATCCCATCCATAGCATTGCATAAACAAGTACCATTACAGGTTTCTCATCTTCTTCGCTGTTTATTTCAGCAAAAATGTCTTCTGAACAAAGCATCAAAGATCTTCAGGCACAAAATTCCCAATTTCAACATATGTTCATAACTCTGGAAAAAGGGCAGGAGGATCTGAAGGCTCTCATCCTGAAAGAGAAGAAGAAGAAGAAGAAAAAGAAGCCCGCTGGTATCCTTAATATGGGAAGAAGATTCAAAGGGCCGCTAAAGCAACCAGTTGATCTGACCTCCTCATCCAATGAAAGGGAGAATCAAGAGAGGGAGAGAAGGGAGGAGATCCCCAGTCCTGAAGTTTCTGAAAATGATACAGACTACAATGATGAGAAGTATCCTCCCATTGAGGATAGATACAAGTAGTTATAAGATCGGTTGAGCGCTATGGAAGTCTAGAGAATACCTGGGTTGGACTTTGGAGAACTGGGATTGGTGACGGGAGTGGTCATCACGCAGAAATTTAAGGCTCCCATTTTCGCAAAGTATGAAGGGGTGTCTTGCCCAAAGCTCCATCTCCGTTCCTATGTAAGGAAGATCCAGCCCCACACCGCTGATAGAAAGTTGAATAGTTCTACCAACTGTAGGGAACCAATGTCTGAAATTGGGAGGATTTGGCTGCTGCTTTTTATAAGTAGTATCAATACAACACCGACCTTGCCCCTAATCGTACTCAACTCCAGAGTATGTCCATGGGTGCAGGTGAAGGCTTTAAAGACTATGCGCATAAATGGAGAGATTTGGCGGGGAGAGTCCAACCCCCTTTATCTGAAAGAGAGTTGGTTGACATGTTTCTTGGAACACTGTCTGGTCCATTCTTCAAGAATTTGATCGGCAGCTCGTCAGCTGGTTTCACTGAGCTGATATTAACTGGAGAGAGGGTAGGAGATGGGATCTGGAGCGGTAAAATACAGAAAGACACCTCTTCAAGTTTAGTAAAGAAGCCCTTCGCTGGTAAGAAGGAGGTCAGGGCCATTTATAGCCCGAGAGGTCAAAGCAGAGTTGAACACCATCCAATGGTAAGTGCTGTAATGATACCTAGGCCTGCGACTACCCCACAACGCAACAATCAACAAAGGGTAGAAAGGCAGTTTACTCGAATTAACATGATATTGATAGAGGTTCTACTCCATATGTTGAGATCCAACTTGGCAACCTTGAAAGAGGCTCCCAAGAATCCTAATACCACATCTCCTCTGTACAATCCAAACACTCGGTGTGCCTACCATTCTGAGAATCCTGGCCACGATACAAATGATTGTTGGGCTCTGAGAAATAAAGTACACGATCTGATTGAAGCCAAGGAGATTGAGTTCGATGCTCCGAAGAAGCCCAATGTCATAACTGCCCCCATGCCTAAGCACAACCATGGAGTTAATGTCGTGGATACCAATCTGTTTGTGAACTTAGTTGATGAAGTTTCTACTCCTCTTGTGACTGTTAAGAAGAATTTGTTGTTGGTCTGTTTATTTCCCGGTTGTGGTGAAGGTTGCCACATGTGTTCAACTCTGCCTTCTAGTTGCTATTTGCTTAAAACAGGTGTCTAACTCCTGATGGACAGTGGAGTAATTTTGTTCGAAAAGACCTTGATTCCAGCGGTTCCGTTTGATGATGTTGCTATTATAACCATTTCCGCCAATCCTTCCAAGGTCTCCTCGAGAAGACCTGTTAGGATTACACCCGCTCTGAGAGTTGCTCGGTTAATAATCACTTTTCCTGGTCCTATCCCATACGCCTCGGACAAAGCTGTCCCTTGGCATTAAGGCGCCGATGTTTACTATCATGGCGTTAAAAAAGATTTGAAGAATGAAGAGGTTGATCCCGGTGTCAGTAATATTGTCAGGACCAGTAAGATTACTAGAGACTGTCAATAAGCCTGTTGTTATTCCATCTGTTGTTCCTTCCAGTACATCCGTCACTACTCAAGTTCTTACTCCAATTGTTACTCATGCCGATGAGTTATCTGGGACTCGAGGTAAAGAAGCTATAGGTGAGCCTGCTCAGACGGAGGCACCTAGAAAAGTTGTTGTGGAATCCTCTAAGCAAGAGATAGAGGAGATATTAAAAATAATCAAAAAGAGCGACCACAATGTGGTCGAGAAGCTGGGGCAGACTCCCTCGAAGATATCAATGTTGTCTCTGTTTCTATGTTCCGAGGCCCATGCGAAGGCTTTGATCACATTCCTCAAGACTGTGCATGTGCCGCAGGAGACCTCGACTGATCAATTCAAAGACTGTGTGACCAGCTTGAATGCTGACAATGGGCTGGGTTTTTCAGATGTCGACTTAACACCGAAAGGGAGGAAGCATAATGATGCTCTGCATGTCTCGATCGAATGCAGAGGCACCACTATGGCTCATGTGCTGGTGGATACTGGGTCTTCACTGAATGTTCTGCCTAACAAGGCTCTTGATCGGCTGGAATGTGAAGGCTTGACCTTAAAGCCTAGTAACATTGTGGTAAGGGCTTTTGACAGGTCGAAGAGAATGGTGCATGGGGAGGTGGACATCCCTGTCAAGGTAGGCTCTCAGACCTTTGAGTCCACCTTCTATGTAATGGACATCAGGCCATCATACTCTTGTTTGTTGGGACATCCTTGGATCCATGAAGTTGAGGTTGTTACTTCTACACTGCACCAAATGCTAAAGTATCCAGTGAAAGGGAAGATTGTCACTGTGCATCGCGAAGAGGAGTATATGGTGAGCCACCTGAACTCCTTCAGGTATGTGGATATGGACGGGGAATTCATAGAGAATCCTTGTCAAAATTTTGAAGAGGTTCCCCAGATTTTGGCGTCAACCGAAACTACCACCAGTACCGAACCTCCTCTGAAGATGGCTTCTCTCAAAGGCACCAGAGTAGTGGTCGAAGAAGGTGGGTGTACCAACTGGGGACAACTCCCTGATTTTACTCACAAAAATGACAAATTTGGTTTGGGCTTTACTTCAGGGGCTCAAAGGGTTGTTCGACGCGCTTGGGCTGGAGGACCTCCCCTACGTATCAGCAATCGTGGGGTCGACGCTATTGAAGATAGTGAGGACGACTCTGATATTAACAACTGGATCTACCCTACTACCGACGGTGGACCGAGTAATTAGATGGCCAGAGATTTTATACCAGTTTCTTTTATTCCGCGGTAATTGTCTTACTTTTTTTTTGAGTTTGTAATAAATGATTTAAACTTTATGGCCTTGTGTCTTATCCGAGGCACAATGGTTCTATCTGTGAGGGTTATTATATGTCATTTCATATATCATCAATAAAAATTGGACGTTCCTTGCATACAAATTTTGCGCTCTCTGTTTTTCTTTTCTGTTTTTACTTTGTTGAAACAACTATGCTCTTACACACACTCACGTATCAAACTGCAGATCCATATTTACCCTGGATCCCATTGATAACAGTTCTGCTATTTCTAGTCATGACTTTGAAAATCCGATCAACCAAGCCAAGGACGAAAGTGAGGACGATTGTAAGGTGCCTGGAGAACTTCCTAGACTATTACAACAGGAAGAGAGGGCTATACAGCCTCATGAAGAGCCAGATGAGACGATAAACTTGGGCACAAAGGTGGATAGAAAAGAAGTCAAGATTAGCGCAAATCTGGAGACTAAGATCAAATAGCATTTGATACAGATGTTACACGACTATGTTGAGATCTTCGCATGGTCATATGAAGACATGCCTGGTTTAGACACTGATATTGTGGTACATCGTCTTCCGACTAAAGAAGATTGTCCTCCGGTCAAGCAAAAGGTCAGTCGTATGCGTCCTGAAACGTCAGAGAAGATCAACTCAGAGGTTATGAAGCAGTTCAATGCAGGGTTCTTAGTTGTCACCTCCTATCCGCAGTGGGTTGCTAACGTCGTTCTGATGCCAAAGGAGGACGGAAAAGTACGGATGTGTGTGGACTACGGAGACCTGAACAGGGAGAGCCCCAAGGATAACTTCCTGCTTCCTCACATTGATGTTCTGGTTGATAACACCGCACATCACAAAATTTTCTCCTTCATGGATGGTCTCTCTGGCTACAACCAGATCAAGATGGCTCCTGAAGACATGGAAAAGACAACCTTCATCACACAATGGGGCACCTTCTGTTACAAGGTAATGCCTTTTGGGTTGAAGAATGTTGGGGCAACTTATCAGCAAGCCATGGTCTCCTTGTTCCACGATATGGTTCACCATGAGATTAAGGTTTATGTTGATGACATGATAGTCAGGTCTCAAACTGAAGAGAAACATCTTGATCATCTACAAAAGTTGTTCGATAGGTTGAACATACAAGCTGAGGTTGAATCCAAACAAATGCACCTTCGGGGTAAGGTCCGGTAAGCTTCTGGGTTTCGTCGTCAGTGACAAAGGTATTCAGGTAGACCCCACGAAGGTAAAAGCCATACAAGAGATGTTGGCTCCTCGTACTGAGAAAGAAGTTAGAGGTTTCTTGGGATGCTTGAATTATATCGCCAGGTTCATTTCACATCTGACTGCTACTTGTGAGCCCATCTTCAAGCTTCTGAAGAAAGATCAAGTGGTAAAATGGAATGACGAATGCCAGACTGCTTTCGAAAGGATCAAAGAATACCTTCAGGAACCACCAATTCTGATGCCTCCGTTTGAAGGAAGACCTTTGATATTGTACTTAACAGTGCTAGACAATTCAATGGGGTGTGTGCTGGGGCAGCATGACGAGTCTGGTCGAAAAGAGCATGCAATATACTACCTTAGCAAAAAGTTTACCGACTGTGAGACACGATACTCACTGCTCGAGAAAAATTGTTGCGCTTTGGCATGGGCTGCTCACTGACTAAGACAGTATATGCTGACCCACACTACTTTGTTGATATCTAAGATAGACCTAATCAAATACATCTTCGAGAAGCCCGCTCTCTCCAGAAGAATAGCAAGATGGCAGATGATCTTAACAGAATACGATATACAACATACAACTCAAAAAGCAATCAAGGGAAGTGTATTGGGTGTTCATTTGGCTCATCAGGCCGTGGATGACTACCAGTCCATGAATTTCGAGTTCCTGGATGAGAATATTATGCTGGTGACTGACTCCGAAGAACCTGGACTAGATGAAGGACCAGAGGAGGGATCCTGATGGACTATGGTTTTTGACGGAGCTTCGAACGCACTTGGTAATGACATTGGCGCCGTAATCATATCTCATTAGGGCTGTCATACTCCTTTCACTACCCGATTATATTTCAACTGCACTAAAAACATGGCGGAGTATGAAGCCTGCATCATGGGTCTCAAAGCCGCTATTGACCTCAGGATCAAGTTCTTAAATGTCTTCGGGGATTCAGCCTTGGTGATAAGTCAGATCAAAGGCGAATAGGATACGAAACATCTGAATCCCATCCCATACAAAGAGCACGTACTAACATTGCTCCCACACTTTGAGGAGGTAACCTTTGAACATTTCCCACGAGAGGAGAATTAGTTAGCGGACGCGCTAGCTACCATGTCTTCCATGTTCAAAGTCAGGTGGGACAATGAAGCTCCCCAAATAACCATTGAGAGGTTGGATGAAACAACTGTGACCGGTGGAAATAGAACTGACTGTTTTTTAAGCTGGTTTCGCGAAATGTCGCGGTAAGCAAGAGTCTCCACCGTATTTTATGTTCTCCAATATGGAAAGGACAAAAGCACAGCAAAATTCCTTATTCGAGAATGTTTCTCGGTTCGGGAGGTAGATTTATAGAAAGGGAAGGTGTTAGCACCCTTTCTATCCGTGGTTATCCACGGGCTCTTAGGTACTTGCTCTTATGTTTTCAAAATTTGTTTGCTTTTCAAATGTGAGTGGGTTTTGAAAAAAAGTTTCGTTTGAAAAATTTCTAAGTAACTCTTGTATCTGTCCTCAAGAGTGTATGAAAATTTTGTTTGAAAACCTTTTGAAAGTGTGAGTGCGAAAAGTATTTTTGTTTGTTTGAAAATAGCAAGTACCCATGAGATCTACCTACTCTAAGGAATTAGGCTATGTAAGAGTCCTTTAGATAGTGCTATCCCACCATTGAGAGGTAGGTAGCCCCATCGTTGGAGTTGTTCGGGTCAATTCGATTATCGGGACATGTGTGGTCACCGAAGCAATAGTAGGACGTCTTAGAAGTAACCATAATGTCCTAGATCCTTTTTATCCGAGGCAACCATTTCGAGGCAACTGGATCTTTTGGACAGAAGGGCGACCTCTAAGACACCCTATACTTGATGACCACGTTCGAGGCAACCAGTAAGGCGTACCCTAAGAGTGGCATGTGCTTTGTGTGTTGTTTTTCAGTTAATTGTCTTTGTACATATTATTTGTGAGCTACGGATTAATTTTATTTACATACATTCTTGCAGGCATATTAGCAGTTAGGGATGCAGAAAGTAAATTGCGGAAATGTAAATCTAGCTATTACAAGGCGCGGGTCTATACATCGCCAAAACCAAAACCCGTTTTAAAAATAAAGTGCGAGAAAAGTAAATAAAGCGGTAAAATTCCTATTTAACTATTACATATCTGGAGACAGTTACATAAATAATCAAAATAAATAAATGCGCGCGAGAATTAAATAGGAACGTCATGAAGGTTTTGACCCTTTTTTGAATAAGAATGGAATTTTGCCTTTTTTGTAATTAATCAAAATTAAAACTAAGTACTAATTAAATAATTTAATTAAAGGAAAATATTTTTTGTGTTTTTATGTTTTTAATTAAAAAAAAAAAAAATTAAAAGTTGAAAGTCCTAATTCTAAATTAATTTTACTTATTAAAAAAAGGTTAAAATTGTTCTAATTACACAACTAATTAATTAATATTAAAATTTATTTACAAAAATAAGTTAATAAATAATAAAATGTTTTTTTGATTTTTTTATGAAAAATATTAATTATGTTAATAATACTAATAATTAATAAAAAAGGGAATTATAAAAGAAAAGAAAAATAAAAGATAAAAAAGGAATAATAAAACCAAGGGGGGTTATGGGCCAGAATTGAGGGTTTGTTTAGCATTGATGTGGCCCATTAAGCACAAAGCCACGTTGACTTCTGGAATCATGTGCATGCTCATTGACTTGGAACATGGTGTGGAGTCATCCCTGGCCCTTGGATCTTCCTTTTGAGACACTTGGCGTATGGATCTGTGAGGTGCATGATATGCCTTCTTTTGGAACCTACACACAAGCGCATAAGAAAAAATGATATGGAATTTTGGGGGACCTGGGAATCGAACCCAGGTCCCAATGGTTGCAAGCCACGCCATCTTCCACTGAGCCACTTGAGTGCTTTTGTTAATATAACAATCAAAGAAATTAAAATATGAAAACAATGATTATTCTGGAAATTAAAAAAAACACGCGCGCTACGTTTGAATACACCAACCATGTTCTTCCACGTAATCATCTTCTTCGCGTTTTCCTGTAAAATAAAACCAAATAGCGGGGGTTTTAAACCCCCACAAAGTGAAACTGCAGAAAATAGCGATTAGCTATACACGTAACATAAAAAAGGCGCGAGGGTTGGGATGTGTTCGTGCTGATCTCCTGATTTCAACCATGGGTCTTTCCAAGCCTAATTTTTCCTATATGAGAAACCCCCAATTCGAAAGCTTTAAAAACCTAAAAATCATCCATGGTGGTTTGTGATTTAGGGCTCCAAAATGCAATTGCCTTATACCATTAGCTTCAGAAGAGCGTTAGCAATACAAAGCAACAATTATATCATGTTAAATGTGCAAGAATTATGCATTTTGATTTTGAAAGAAATGGACAAACCGTGGGACTATAGTGAGTGATTCCTTGAGTGTTAGAGCGTGTTTGTGATTGCAAAAGAATCCTGGGAGTGTTAGGAATGTGTTTGGATTAAGAAAAGACTTTAAATCGTGCTGAAAAGTGGATTTCAGTTTGCAAATTTCTTTGAGTTTTTTGGAATTGGTTCTGGCCGTTTCAATGAGCTCTAGGTCGTGCTTTAGGTTTGGAACACTTGCATATGTATGTTTGAATCAGAATCAAGTCACATGATGAGCCTTTAACCATTGCAATGATGTTTTTGGATTTCTTCTTAACCACCATTAAAGGCCTTTCAAAGCTTTGTCCAAATTTTGAATTTTCATGCCTAAATGAGCTTTACATGAATTTGGCAACTAGAATATGCTTCATGAAGGCTAATCAAACCACAAGATACCATTTAATCAATTTTTTTGATTTTACTTGAATTATTATGGATTAAAATGAATTAAATCCATAAAAATTAAATAAAAATAGAAAAATAATTATTTGGTCTTGAAATTGATCATGGGACACGTGGGTGGCATGACAAGGCTTAATCAAGTGGAAAAAAATGGGCCCTTTTGTCAAAAATTGAAGTTTCAAGGATAGTTGACTTTTGCCATTTCACAAATATTTCCCAACTTCTCCAATGCATATCTTGCTCAATTTTGATTATATGAACATGTTCTTGGACATTTTGGAAATGTCTTGAAGTCCTCTAACCAATGCCTTTGGTCCCATGTCAGTTTGATTTACCAATCTCAAGTTATGGTCTTTGACTTAAAATGCCTTTTTGTTGACTTTTGAAAATGACCTATAATGTTGAAATTGATAACTTTTTGTGAGAGCATTTCTTGGACTTGGAATGTGAAGATGAGTTATAGGAAATGTAATCCCCTTCAAAATGAGCATTGGATGTGATTTTTATGATGAACCATGAAAAAGTTATGCCTTGGTCAAGTTACAGTTGACTTTTCAACTGTCCAAAAATAGAAACTTTTGCATCTTGATGATTTTGGAGCCATTCTTGTGAAATCATGGTCAAGATTTGACCAAATGATGATTGTGGCTTCAAAATAAGATGTTGACCAAAAATTTTGACTTTTGACTGCCAAATGACCATTTTGCCCCTACAGTTGATTGTGAAGCAATTAGGGTTTTTGACTGTGCAACTTGACCTTGTGAGCCTTGAAACTTGACATGTAGGTGCTTGACAATGTATATGAGCATATGGGACTTGATTGAGCCCTTGAAAACCTCAACTTCCTTGCAAGAACCAAAACCCTAATTTGACTGGCTTATGAGGGTGTTTGACTGTGCAACCCTTGAGTAGACTTGAGTAAATTGAGATGATGCTTGTCAAAACTTTGAAGAATATGGGAGGGCAAATTTTGGGGTACAACAACAGCGCACTGTTGTGAGATTGATACTGAAGAGGTGGAAGACAAACCCTGGTTTCATGAAGTAAAAAGGTATCTCGAGACTCAAGAGTATCCCGAAGGGGCATCTGTCAATGATAAGAAGTTTCTGAGAAGGTTCACTGCGAAATTCTTCCTCGGTAATGGAATCCTCTACAAGCGTAACCATGACTCTACCTTACTGAGGTATGTAGATAAGAGAGAAGCAGAGAGGATTATGACAGATCTACATGAAGGTACCTTCGGAACCCATTCAAGTGGACATACCATGGCTAAGAAGATCCTACGGGCAGGATACTACTGGTCCACTATGGAAGGATATTGTTATCATAACTCTCGAACATGTCATAAGTGCCAAATCTATGCTAATAAGGTGCATGTGCCTCTGGTTCCTTTGAACAACTTGACAGCTCCGTGGCCCTTTGCAATGTGGGGCATTGACATGATCGGAGAAATCAGGCCTACCGCTTCCAATGGACACCGCTTCATCCTGGTAGCCATTGATTACTTCATGAAGTGGGTTGAAGCTGCCTCATTTGCTACCGTTACCAAGAATGTTGTGGCGCGGTTTATCAAGCATAACCTGATCTGTTGGTATGGTGTGCCAGAGATAATTATTATTGACAATTTTACAAACCTCGACAACACGATGATCACCAAGCTCTGTAAGCAATTCAAGATACAATATCACAACTCTTCTCCCTACCTGCCGAAGATGAATGGTGCTGTTGAAGCGGCTAACAAAAACATCAAAAAGATCATACAGAAGATGACAGTGACATACAAAGATTGGTATGAGATGCTACCATTCGCTCTTCATGGGTACCGTATCTCAGCACAGACGTCGATAGGGGCAACACCCTACTCTCTGGTATACAGCATAGAGGCAGTCCTACCCATCGAGGTCCAGATTCCTTCTCTAAGAATCATAAAGGATGCAGGGTTAAATGAAGAGGAATGGATCCAAACTTGACTTGACCAGTTGAAACTAATTGATGAGAAGAGGCTTACGGCTGTCTGTCACGGCTAGATGTACCAAAAACGTATGATCAAAGCTTTTAACAGAAAGGTCAGACGTCAGGTATATCAGGTTGGTGACTTGGTAATCAAGCGTATCATATTACCACAAGGTGATCCCAAGGGAAAATGGATTCCTACATACGAAGGACCATTTGTGATCAAAAGCATATTCTCTGGTGGAGCAATGATCTTAACCACTATGGATGGCGACGACCTTCCACACCCTGTGAACGCGGACATAGTCAAAAGATTCTACGCATAAGAGACCCACTAGGTTGACACACCTAGGCAAAACAAGGGCATCCCGGCGAACCACAAAGGTTCGGGAAAAAATTAGGGATAAAAAAAAATCTGTACACCCGGTAAGCTGAAAACCTGAAAAGGCAGCTTGGGAAAAAAAGGGTATCCCGGTGGACTGAAAACCCGAAAGGGAGGTCCAGGAAAAATTCAGGGAATTAAAGCGTATGACTATGTCCCATTGGATCACCTTACAGACAACCTTTAGCATCCACTGACAAGCTCAATGGTTCTAATCAATCCAATCAACTTCGAACAAGGTAGCAAGTGGGCAAGATGCTCAGAGACACGAAGGCTATAGCAGAATGGGAACCCCGTGGGATTATTTCACATAGCTATCTTTTCTTTGTATAAAATTTTCATTTTTTACGACGACATTCTCTTACTAGAATGTTCGTCTCATTGTACAAAAATACTTATTCAAGTTAATACAAAGATATTCCTTTGAAAGTGCAAAACTATCTGTTTTTCTTTATTTCCGTGTTTTGTTTACAAAAATATCCAATGATTATTTTTGAACATATACATTTGAACGTAACTAATGTTTACAAATGAACAAAAAAGAGGAACAGAAAATAGAAAGACAATCACTAACGGCTTTAAGAAATAGGATAATATCTTTAGACTATTCCATAAAGTCCCCCGCAGATGCTTTTCCAGCAAGAGCGGAAGACGGGACATCCCACTACAGAATTGCTAACGTATCTCCACTATGCAGCTTAATGATATCAAGCTCTCTCACATCCCAGATGGAACAAAACTTCTAGTTACCATCCCAAAGATTCCCTAGTGAAAGTCGCCCATCTTCTTAGGATTCCTCAGCAGGATTTCATAAAGTCCACAAGCAATGCACGGTGTTTCCCCTTCACAACAGAGTTTATTTCTCTGACAAATGGAAGCTCATCAACACTTCAACTTCAAAACATGAAGACTTACACTCCTTATACCCAGCAATGCTCAGGGATTTATTTAACCTGACTCCAGCAACACTACGGCATAAAAATTAACATGTCCATACATTACATCCATACGTCATAACATTGACAGCACAAATACATACAACACAATCTCATTTATTTTGAGAACATCATTATATCATGCATTTCATACATGATGACATTGCATACAACTAACCTTTCATCTTTTCAGGAAAGATCAATCGACAAAAAATTATCGTCTAAATTTTCAACAAGTCAAATACAGATCAATTCCCAAGAAAGGATTGGTCAACCATCTACATAACATATATTTCTTTTAGACTCCTTCCAGTTCAATTTAAATCTCCCAACGGTTTATTCTAATTCTTTCCCGCAGACGTCTTCTCTGGTTCAGATAAATCTCTCAATGATTTGTTCTGATTCTTCTCCAGATCCTTGTCGGTTCAGTTTAAATCTCTCAATGGTTTATTCTTATTATTTCCGGCAGACGCTTTCTGTGGTTCAGTTAAATCACTCAAAGATTTACTCTGATTCTTTCCAGTTAAAGAACATTCAAGATCTCTTTTGGTTCAGTTTATACCCTTCAACAGTTTATCCTGGTACTTTCCAAAGGAACATTTCTGGTTCAGATAAATCTCTCAATGATTTGTTCTGATTCTTCTCCAGATCCCTGTCGGTTCAGTTTAAATCCCTCAACTATTTATTCTGATTCTTTCCCGCTGACGCTTTCTCTGGTTCAGTTAAATCGCTCAAAGATTTACTCTTATTCTTTCCAGTTAAAGAACATTCAAGATCTCTTTTGGTTCAGTTTATACCCCTCAACAGTTTATCCTGATACTTTCCAAAGGAACACTTCTGGTTCAGGTAAATATCTCAATGATTTGTTCTGATTCTTCTCCAGATCCTTGTCAGTTCAGTTTAAATCCCTCAACAGTTTATTCTGATTCTTTCCCGCAGACACTTTCTCTGGTTCAGATAAATCGCTCAAAGATTTACTCTGATTATTTCCAGTTAAAGAATATTCAAGATCTATTTTGGTTCAGGTTAAACCCTTCAACGGTTTATTCTGATACTTTCCAAAGGAACACTTCTGGTTCAGATAAATCTCTCCAAGATTTATTCTGATTCTTCCCAGTCAAAACAACATACAAGACTTCTTCTAGTTCAGTTAAGTCGCTCCAAAGATTTATTCCGATTCTTTTCCAGTTGAAATCAGCTTTTAATGCCTCATATGACTTTCATGGATCATTATGGATCCTCAAGATTACTCACGTCAAGTTTCAAGTCTTGGGTCACATTTTTGCTCAATTAATTGAGTAGTTGACCTAAAAATCAGTTTTGTATTGGGGGAAAAGTCAATTGTGGTCAATTTACAGTCAAAATTCATAATTTTTGATCCATATCAACATTATAAACTCATATGTATCATTTGATCAAGTTTGGACCATAATTCCTCAAGAAATTTGATCAGATCATCAAAAGGGCAAAATGGTCAAAATTAGGGTTTTGATTGAGAAAGGGCAATTTCTGATTTTTGACCTAGAAAATGGTTAATTGGTTTGAAGAATGATCTCAAGATTTCAATTGCATCATTTTTACCTAATGGCATGACTCAAAACATTGCTTAAGGTCAATTGATTGATAGTTGATTTTCAATCAACTGATCAAAAGTCAATTGTACACTGAAAAGTCAAACTTTGACTTTTTGGTCAAAATCAGGTGTCAAAGATCACAATTCATCAAAACATGTCAAAATATGAAATTTGTTCATCAAGAAATCAAAAAATTCAAGATTTCATTTTGAAAAGTCAAAGTTTTCAAACTTAGAAATTTTTATAAGTGTTGAAAACTTCATATTTTTTAACAAATTTGAGCCAATTTTTCAACATGATGTAAGATGATTCAAAGGAAACTTTCAACATGAAAGTTGTAGATCTACATAAGATATAAAACTTTGCTTTATACAACTTCTCCTATAAATTCTTGGATCTCAAGTTATTAATCTATGAAGTCATGGTCATGAAACTAAAACACTTAGTGAAATTTTGAGCATTTTGGTCAGGATTTTGACCTAACTTCTTGGCCAAGTTTCACATAGTTACAAGGGGAATTTTCAAAAGTGATTCAAAGATTGGTTGTAGAGCACATTACAAGCTCACTAAAATGTCCAAGAACTCCTTGATATCATGTTTGAGCAAGGAGAATCAAATAGAGGAAGTTAAGATTTCAAACTAAAATTATAGGTCATTTTCATGATGAACAAAAATGCGATTTCAATGTTAGGCTGCATAATCTTGCTTTGCAGGCCTTCTAACTTGTGTATCTATCCATCATTAATAGACTACACAAACTTTTGAGCTATAATCCAAGTGGTTTAAGCTTTATCCAATTCACATGCCATTTTGGGAAGAAAGTGAAGAATACCATTCTTGAAAAGCAAGCTTTATGCACAAAGTCAATTCTTGAGCCTCTAACTTGTTCCCTCTGATCACACTCCATCTACAAAGTCAAAAGCAAGTGTATTTAAAGCATAACTACTCTATCTTATCAAGTACACAAGGCTTTGAAACTTGGACTTCTAAAAAATCACATGTTATGCATAAACTTGTGATTTTTGAATTCTTATCAACAACAAGCTTACAAATTATTGCTTATAAATAGAGGCACTATTTGTGAGCTAGAAGACGAGCATTAAGACCCTGAAACACTCCCAACTCCCTCAATTCAGAAATTGCCCAAAAACTCCATTGTTGCACAGTTTCTGACCTTGGACTTGTAACTCATATTTCCATCGTGCGTTCTTTGGCCTTTTAGTTCCTAAAGCTTCCTTACATCAAATAAAACTCATCCATGTCCCTGTTACATGGTTGTAACTCCATTTCCATCATCCTCCATAGCCAAAAACAGAGCAGTGCACATTGACTTCTCCAAGCCATTTCAGCCACTCTCAACTCAAGCTAACCATTGCATTAGCTTCCTGAAAACTTGAGGAAGCTAACTTAATCATTGCAGCACCTTGAATCAAGCTCATTTGCATTTCACGATTTTCAGTTTTGAGGTATTTTTCTTGAACTTCTATCTCATTACTTAGGCATTGTTAGGCTTGCATTTGTGAAGATAAAATGTAGACATCACTTCACTGAAGCTATACATGTCCATAGATTTTATTTATATTGATTGAGCTAGGAGAATTTTAGGATTGTACCTCTGAAAATAATTAGGTCAGAATTTGGTACTTTCAAAAATTCTCATTCATCTTTTATTTATAGCTTATGATATTTATATAGTTGGATTCGTATGGAGAAATGGAGCAACTTTCATGTTTGCATATTTCATTTTCATTGAGAAATAGTGAACTTACAGGTCCTTTGGTTGGAGGTTGAAGATGAAGTGTATTCATGACTCATTTTGTATTATATATTTATCATTTCAGTTAAGTTAACAGATGTATGGCCACCCCAGTGGTAAGGCAGCGCACTGGTAACTAAGAGGGTGTGGGTACAACACCCAGCATGCTGCCTTTTGAATTTTTCACATTTTTTGTCTTTTTTTCTTTTTGTTTCAGGAAGCGCATGGGCCTCCACCCCACGGGCCTGACTTTTTTTCTTAACAATACTCCATGTTTCATTTTCTAACCCCTGACTTTAATTTTTATATTTTTATTTTATTTCATCTTTTATTATTATTATTATTATTATTATTATTATTATTATTATTATTATTATTATTAATGATAAAAAATCCAAAAATATTTTATTTATTTATTTGCATATTTAGAAAATGCTCATTTATATTTTATTTTCTTCATAAAAACAAAAGAACAAAAACATTTTTATTTAATAAATTAATTTCTTTTTTTTATTCAATAAATATTTAGACTAGGGTTTAACTATTATATTATTTTCTTGTGAATAAAACTAATTTAGAACTCAGGTTTATTTTAATTAATTAATTTTCATTTGCGTTTTCATTAAGATAAAACCTTTCATAGAAAAACCCTAAAAATACCTTTTTAACTTAACTTATTTCTTATTTAGTTTAAATTTAATTTCGTTTAATTTTTAGTTAATCATCTTCTTTAATTAGGTTAAAACCCTTTTTATGAAAAACCAAACAAAAAATCATTTCTTTTTCCATTTATATATTCTTGCATTTACACATTTTTACTTATTCATTTTTTGTGCAATATTCAATATGGTTATAATAATTATTTAGATTTAATTTTCTTACAAATTCCCTAAATGATGTAATAGCTTAGTATTTTTATTTTCAGTAATTTAATGTTTTATATACAAATGCTAGTAATTAGGGTTTTGTATGGAAATATTAAAACCAACAAATAATAAACCCTAACCAAGACAAATCAAGCATGTAAACCAATACACTTGCACGCAAACACCCTTAGGGTAAACTCACTTTGTTACCTTATAAAATTGCCATATTATGCATGTAAGTGTCTTAGAAAAAACAAGCAAATACAAGATCATAGTCCCTCGACGACGCTATAAAAGTTGTCTTTCAAAAATGATCTTAGTCCCTTAAAGAAAATACTAAGATATCTTACAACATTGCTAATCATGGCTATACGATGACCCATGCCCGTCCCTTTTACATCCAAAGATAGGGTTTCTTACCAAATCAATGGTAAGATAACAATGTCAAAGGAAAGAGGAAATAAACATGAAAGACTTTTGAGTAGGTAGATTTTTCCTAGTTGCTTGCTCATTTTCAAAACAAAAACATCCTTGCTATTTTCAAAACAAACACTAACACTTTCAAAAACATCTGTCAAACTTGAAAACATTTTCAAAAGATCAACATTTTGTATACATTCTTACGAACGAGAATCATTACAAAGTTTGCCTAAACAATGGCGCCTTTTCAAAATACTTTCAAAAATCACACAAAGCACATTTTCAAACAAAAGCAAGTGATCTAGCAAGTAACTAAGAGCCCATGGAAAACCATGGATGAAAAGGGTGTTAATACCTTCCCTTTTCATAATCTACCCCCAAACTCAAGAAAACATCTCAAAGGTCTTTCCTGTTCTTTTCAGCCTTTCCTTTTGGATAAAAGAAAAGTCGGTGGCGACTCTTGCTAATCGCAACATTTGCGATCAAACACAAAACAACCAAGTCAGTTCTCCCACCGTGTTACAGTGAGAACCCTGGATAAATGGGTACTATCTATTTGCATAGTAATGTGAAGTGCCTTGTTATGAGCTCGACCCTGTGGCGATAATTCATTGTTGCTGAAACCTAGGTACGGTCTGGATGTTAGGTTTGCTACAACATTGTCAAATTGATTTATCGAAATTTCTTCCGCGACGTGAGATGAACTTAGTACCTTCATCAAGGAGTCTCGATGCGTTTCAGAGTTGATGATTACTGAGAGTATGGAGATTTTCGCTGGAGTTTGGTGAAGCTGATCCACCACTCTGTAATCACTTCTTTTGATTATTTTCATAAACTCTTCTGCCTCTTGATCAATAAAGTTTTTGCTTGGAGGTTCTGTCTCTTGTCTTGTATCAACCACTACTTTTCCCTTGTCCTTTGTTGAAGTCTCATCTTTCTTATTTGATGATTCAGCTCCAAAAATCCGACCACTTTGGGTCATACCCCTTGTCCCTGCTATATTAGAAATTCCAGGTCCCTGACTTTGTGAGGGCTCACTTTCTTGTTTCATTCCATTAATATATATGACCAAGTCATAACTCCATGGCACTACTTTGTTACTCTCATAAGGGATAGGTGAGGGTCCCTTAATCATCATTATGGCCTTTGGAATAGTTGGTATTAGGAGAGTCTTCTTGGGCGCCATCCTTGTGGTCTCCGTTGATTCTTCCTGTGATACGGTGGCAGAACCGACTGTTAATATTGGTTTGCGTTTTTTGTTTGCAAAATGTCGCGGTAAGCAAGATTCGCCACCGACTTTTCTTTTATCCAACAAAGGAAAGGGTGAAAAGAACAGAAAAATACCTTTTTCGATATTTTTTTAGTAATGGGGGTAGATTATGGAAAGGGAAGGTGTTAGCACCCTTTCCATCCGTGGTTTTCCACGGGCTCTTAGGTACTTGCTCATTTTTGAAAAATGTTTGTGCTTTGTGTTTTGAAAGATTTTGTTTGCTTCATGATAACTCTTGTATCAGTCCTCAAGAGTGTGATAAAGCGTTTTTAAAAAGTAATTTGAAAGGTGTGTAAGTGTAAAAAATCAGATTTGAGCAAGTACTGAAGAACTGTCTACCTACTCGAAAAAGGGTGTTCTTTTCCTCCTTTCTTTTAGATATTGCTATCCTACTATTAGTGAGTGGGTAGCCCTATCGTAGGATATTGAGGGACTATCGAAAGGGACGCTTATGGTCATTGAAGGCAACATATAAGGATACCTTAGCAGTTCGAAGGGACCGTCATCATATATTTGTAGGCAACATCGAGGGACAAGATCATTTCTCATAGGCAACTCGAGGGCCATTGGGGGACTATGATCTTTATGATGACTTTAACCGAGGGTCTTTGCTAAGGGTATCCCTATGTTCGAGGGACATGACCATTATTTTTCCGAAGGCAACAACTGAGGTTACCCTAGAGGTGCGAGTATGCAAATGATTCAGTTCGGTTATTTATCTTGCAATTAGGGTTTTCTATCGTTCATTTTTATCTTTCCATGCAATCCTATTAATCTATGCATTGCATAAAATATAGTAGCAGAAGGTAAAGGTGGAAATGTAAACCTAGGCTACTACAGAGCTTTGGGGTAGTTACATAATAGTGAAGAGTGCGGAAAAGAAATCCTAAAACCATTACATTCCGGAAGCAATTACATGATAATGATAAAAAAGCGGGAAAAAATAAAGCTACACTATTACAGTTGAACGCGCCCTATACACTTTATATAGGAAAATAAAAATAAGATGAAAATAGAAAAGAAAATATTTTGGTGATTTTTTATGAAAAAATGATTTATGATAATTAATTAAATAAACCTAAAGAACCTAATTAATTTTAATTAATAAAAAATGTTCATTTTGAAAAAAAGTTAATTAAAATACCTAAAACCTAATTAATCTAAATTAAAAAAAGGTTAGTTTTTTAAAAAAAAGTTAAAAAATCTAAAATTAATTAACCTAAAAATTATATTAGGGTTTTTTGTAAAAAAAAAAAAGGTTTGTGAAAAAAGTTTTGTGGTTAAGTGAATTTAAGATTGGAAAAGACAAATTGTTTAGAAACCAAAAACAAACAATGAAAATGCTGGGGTGGATGTTAAACCTAAAATTAAATTAAAATCTAAAATTAAATTAAAAACCTAAAATTAATTATTTGAGTTTATTAGGTAAAATAAAAGGTTTGTGAAAAATGTTAGGTTTTATGAAAAAGGTTTTAAACTGAAAGAAAGAAAATAGGTAAAATAGATAAAAGGATAAATATAATGGAAGAAAACCAAAACAAATAGGGGTGGGTGTTGAACCGATGCCCTTAGCCTCCTAAGGATGTCTGCCTTGCCATGAACCATGCATTGGTTGTTATTCTGTTTTGGCCTCATCATTTTGTAATAAACCTGCATGAGACCATGTCTAAATCTGCAGCGTTAAATCTCATGAACACATTAAATAAATTACTATATCATAAAATACAAAGAAATCAAATATATGAAAATTTGTAATGTTAAAGTCGATATGGTATTTATGAATGCTTCTACATCCTTTTGATCATGAAGATCAAACCAGCCTTACCCTTACTGGAAAAGTAGTAAGATGGGGGTTTGTAAGGAGGATGGCTTGTTTATAGTGATATGGGGGTTTGTAACAAGGATTTCAAGATTTTTAGGGTTCTTGAAAGAATTTGATATTTTGATAGGGTTGTGGTAAAGGTTTTTTTATCGTGTCATGTTTGTGTGAAAAGAATGAGATTATATAATGGAAATTAGAGCAAAGATAAGGGATTTGAATGTGCAATTAGGCCTCCAATAACCACAAGCAATAGTGCATATTTTTATTCACTTGAGTCTGTCACGTTTCAGGCTAAATCGAAGGGACTTAAATGCACTTTTTGAAGTTGAAATGCGTTAAAAAACATAGTCGACATCGAGAATAAACTACTGTCTAAAAATGGGCTCAATCGGATAAACGGTGAATTAGTTATGAATTTTTAAAGTTTTGCCTTAGACAAATTTATTTTGGGCTCTAGTGTTAACTCTGACACGTTCTTCAATAAAAAACTGGTATTGATCGGAGCAGAAATTGGTATGGACTTTGGAAGAAAAGTTCTAGATCTTTGAGTCAGCGACGTTGTGTAAAAAGATGGGCCCGATCCAATAAAAACTGAACGAGTTATGAATTTTCGAATTTTCGACCGAGATGAAATAATATTCAGCATCCAGGATTTTCGGCGCGTCACGCGCACTCTGGGCAAAAAACGAAGGCCTTTTAAATATCGTTCGAACTCGATACCTCCTGTAAAAAGGTAGCCAACTCAATTTGTAAACTTTTGGCTCCGAAAGCAGCTCAATACGATTAAAATTGCCCAAGTTATGATTTTATGAACATGACACAAATAAACTTCTGTCACTAATTTTCTGTATAAAAATACTTGATAAATATGCATTTTTGAAGACCTTGTGTTCGTAATTGGCTTCCAGCCGTGAAAGATAAAAACGTAGATGACGTCAAGACGGAATTTTGGCCACCAGAACGGGTTCAAGACGAGCCACGATATTCAAGTTATGAATTTTTTTGGTCTGTAAAAACTACACTTTCAGCACACTTTTTCACCATATTTCTTCGAGAAAAACCGCACATTCAAAGACCTTCTTTAAAGAATTGTCTCTCGATCCTAACCTGAATTTGAGAATATGTTATTAGGGATATCTCAGTGAAATAACACCTGAATATGACGCATCGGGTTGGACTTGTGAATCTTTGAACCCTGAATCGTTGCGAAACGGCGAACCGATCTTCAGAACGAAAAATACTCTGAGAACATCCATTGGAGAAATAAACGTCACTTGTAACCTGACAAAGCTTTCTAAATATACCTTGATTATATAACCATAAAACCAATGATATGCATCTATGTAATAATGAAATGTAAGCCAAAAAGGTCGAAATAAAGAGAGTAAATTTTGGGGTACAACAGCTGCCCCTGTTCAATCTTCTTAAACCTGAGGATTTAGATTGGCTTGTCTGCCTTTCATGATCTGAATGTGGAAGATGATTGAACACTAGAGTGCCCAAAAATTTTCACTCGCATGAAGTAACGTCGTTGGTTGATGATGTCAGGAATGGGCTTACAGATGCCATTTGGAGAAGATGACTGAGAGTTGTCAGAGATGGGCTTAACGATGCCATTCGGAGAGTCGTCGGAGATGGGCTTAAAGATACCATCCGGAGACTCTTCGGAGATGGGCTTAAAGATGCCATCTGGAGAGTCGCCGGAGATGGGCTTAAAGATTCCATCCAGAACAATGTTGATTACATGAGATATTCCTTTGTGGGAACTCTTATTCATGTTGTTAAGGAGTACTCTGCTGAGGAATATTGGTCTCTATTTTGGGAAATAGATTTTTGGAGCTTCAGTTGTTCATTGCTCTACTGGGGAGTCATCTCTTGATTGAAGAGACGGAAGTGAACTGCTATCTGGTCAGGATCCAGGCTTCACAGTCACTTGCTGAGGATAATAAGGTTGACTGCTATCTGGTCGTATTCCAGGCTTCATAGCGACTTACTGGGGGAATGAGATTAAACTGTTATCTGGTCATATTCTAGGCTTTGCAGTTTCTTTAACTGTAATAGAAATCAGAGATATCTTAGTGTCGATTTGACTGAACCAGAGGAGGTCTTTAATTAACTTTGATTGGAATGGAAATCAGAAGAATCTTAGTATCAATTCAACAAAACCAGACAAAAGTCTTGGAATATCTTCAACTGGAATAGAAATCAGAGATATCTTAGTGACGATCTAACTGAACCAGAGAAGGTCTTTAATTAACTCTGACTGGAATGGAAATCAGAATAATCTTAGTGTAGATTCAACTGAACCAGACAAAAGTCTTGGAATATCTTCAACTGGAATAGGAATCAGAGAGATCTTAGTGTCGATCTGACTAAACCAGAGAAGGCCTTGTGAGGACATCTTTCTGAGGAAATTGCTAAAATATCCCTTCATCAGACGTAGCTTTTGAGAAGACTACCAGGTCACGTAAGTAGCCAACAATGTTTATTGATTTGATCTTTCCTGAAAATGGTAAAGAGTTAGTCATATGCAATGTCATGATGTATGAAATGCATTGTGATGATGTTCTCAAAATAAATGACATTATGATGTATGCGATGTGTATGTGTATGCCATGATGTATGAACATGGGATACTATTACGATATTTCTTAGTCTGGGAAAGTAAATCTCAGACTGCTGCTGGAGAGTATAAGGAGGCTGAATCCTTCATTCCCGCTGCGGATGATGAATGGATATGATTTGATGGGGATTTCCTCTTTCTGCTTGAGGATGTTCTATCGGGGATTGACTCTGCTTGAGAATAACTCTGTGGGGAGGATGTTTTGTTGGAAGATTCTTCCGATGTAGAGAAATAAACTCTGTTGGGGAATGAGCTTCCGCAGTTGGAGAAATAAACTCTACAAGGAGGTTTCATAAACTGTTTAAGATTATAAAGCTCGGCTGGGAAACACAGATTTTAGCTCACTGAAGGAACTTTGCTGGAGAAAGTAATTCCTTCTTGGGGAAGAAGAGACCAAAACTTTGGTTGTTTCTACTCTGTGGGGAACATAGACATCACTAGTACGTATGCTGAGGATACGACGATGACTTCGTATGAGGACATTTATGCCCCTGTATCTGCTGGAGAAAGTACCTGCGGAGATTTTGTGGATGGATCTATGTCGTGATTTTACTTGAACATGTATTGAATGAGTTTTAGAATGAAATTCGTCTCTGGATCGTATCTGAAATGTACTTGAAACATGTGTTGAATGAGTGTCAGAATGACATCTGTCTCTGGATCGTATCTGAATTGTACTTGAAACATATGTTGAATGAGTGTCAGAATGACATCCGTCTCTAGATCGTATTTGTACAATACTTGAAACATATGTTGAATGAGTGTCAGAATGACATCCGTCTCTAGATCATATTTGAACTTTACTTGAAACATGTGTTGAATGAGTGTCAAAATGGAATCCGTCTCTGGACCGTATCTGAACTGTACTTGAAACATGTGTTAAATGAGTGTCAGAATGACATTCATCTCTAGATCGTATCTGAATTGTACTTGAAACATGTGTTGAATGAGTGTCAGAATGACATCCGTCTCTGGATTGTATCTGAATTGTACTTAAAATATGTGTTGGCTGAGTGTCAGAATGACATCCATCTCTGGATCATATCTGATTTGTACTTGAAAAGAATCTGAATAAGTATCAGGATAACATCCGTCTCTAGATCGTACCTGAACTATTTCTAGAAGAGAAATCTGGAATAAGTACCAGGATAACATTCGTCTCTGGATCGTACATGAACCGTTTCTAGAAGAGGACTTGGTTTATTTAGAATGTTTTCGTTGGGAATTCATGTTCAATTGCTTTTGAGAAGAAATCCTCTTAGGAACATTGATTTCGCTTGATTGTATGTGATTCGTTGCTGGAATTCATGTTTAATGCCCCAAGTGATTCAGATAGAGATCTTCCCCTGGCTATTTGGCATTTTTAAGAGATTCATTGAATCTTGACTTGACTTCCCCAGATGATGGACAATGATCATGCCGTGCCCCTTGGTTGGAAGTGTTTTTCCCCTTTAGGTAAACCTTTTCATTGAGAAAGTTTTTATTCACTAGATATTCGTCATGTGAATTTCTCTATTTGTCGAACAGATAACTATATGCAAACAACGATATTCAAATAATGTAAAGTTTATGCTTGTCTTGAAGTTTTTGAAAATTCATTTTTTCAGTAAAACAAAATTTGCAAGAGGGTGATATCAACTCAGGATTTATAGCAAGTCCTACAGGAGTCAGAATACCTTTTGTAACAGTATGCTTTCGAACTAACCCATGCTTCAGCTAGGACTTTTAAGGGTTATATCGTGGCCTGGTTCAAGGTTTAAGAAACAAAGGATAAAGGCTTAAAATTTATTTGTACCCACCCATTCTTCGTGATGTTCTTCTATGCTCAGCTAATCGTGCATTTTGAATCCCAGTTGAGTTTTGGAATGTCCTTGATATTCCGGTGATTGTTCAGAGATTGAATGTTTGTTTGAGAAGGCGGTCATTTTTGTAACCTTTTCTTTTTTGTTGAGGATTCGTAGGACCTTTTTTTGTGATTTTGCTATCCATGTCTTTTTCCTGAACTGTTTATTTTGTGATTACAGTCAGCGGGATGCCCCAATTTTTTTTCTTAAGTCTCCTTCATAGGTTTTGACTTAATGGGCTTTTATTTTGAGAGATAATGACTGTCGGTTTTAATGATTATGTGGAACCATCACCATCTTCTGATTTGGAAGGACATCTTTGATGCCATTCATTATGTATGAAGTAGAATATTGCGACTGAATGCGCATCAAAATTAACTGAGAAAACTACCCTGCCCCAGGTTATGATTAAGGGTTTTAATTTGTGTGAAAAGAAAAACTCCTACTTATTTGGCTCAAAAGGGTTGACTAGGGATTATCTTCCTTATAACTCCACTGTTTGGAACTTGAAATAACGCATGTACATCGTCAGCAAGGTGTGTTCAAAAGCATATTGTAGAGATTGTGGTAACGTTTTCGTCATCCTCCCTCTAAAGACTTATAGCTTTTTAATCGAGAGTCGAATATCACATAAAGGAAGCAAGAAAACAGTTTAAATAAAATGACAATGAAATCATTCAAGACAAACATATGCGATGCATTAATGGGAAAACCAAAGTTCGGCATAACATTAATTGTTTGAACAATAAATAAAATTACAAATGAAAAATAAAAAAATGAACTGGACGCTCTCAATGATTTGGCCTAGGAGCAGTGATCACTTTGTGAGTCTCTGGAGGGTCGAATTCAATCTCTTTGGCGTAAATCATATCCTGAATTTTGTTCTTCAGAACTCAACAGCCATTTGTATCATGTCCAAGACTATCAGAATGGTATGCACACCTTTCGTCGGGGTAGTAACTAGGAGCAGAAGTATTGGGATTTCGAAGAGGAGCCTTTAATGTAATCAATCCTGCTTTGAACATGTGTTGTAACGGTTGAGCTAGTGACATGTTGATTCTGGTGAATTGTCTCTTAGGTATGACCTCTTTATGCTAGTTCCCCTGTTGGTGTCGTTGCATATGCGTAGGATTAGAGACCAGTATTGCCCCCACAGATTGATTATGGTCGTCTGCCTTATTACAACCCTTCTGGCCATACACAACATTGGCTTCCCTCTTACCAGAAAATGGCTTCTTCTCAGCATTAGAAGATGTAGCCATTGGGATCTTCCCACTCTTGATACATCTTTCGATCCTTTCTCCAATCAGAACCATCTTTGTGAATCCAGATGAGGAACTCCCAATCAGCAGATTAAAGAACGGACATGTCAGAGTGCCCATGAACATATCTACCATTTCCCGATCATTCAGAGGAGGTTGTACCCTACCAGCTAGATCTCTCCATTTCTGGGCATATTCTTTGAAGCCTTCGCTAGAACCCATAGACATGCTCTGAAGTTGTGTACGAGTTAGAGCGAGGTCAGCATTATATTGGTACTGCTTGTAGAAAGCAACAGCCAAGTCTTCCCAGATATGAATGTTTGTTCGATCTAGCTGGTAGAACCACTCCAGTTGCGTGCCAGCTAAACTTTCTTGGAAGAAATGGACCCATAACTTCTGGTGGGCAGTGTGAGACTGGATCTTCCTGACATAGGACCTTAAGTGCAACTTAGGGCAGGAGACACTGTCATACTTGGCGAACGTCGGGACCTTGAATTTTGGTGGGATGATCACGCCGGAAACCAGACCTAATTCTTCAAAGTCCAAGTCAGGTATATGTTAAATCTCCATAGAATTGAGACGATCCTATAGCTGTTTGTATTTATCATCAGCAGGAGGATACTGCTCCTTAGAATAATCAGCTTCGTCTTCATCAGTTCCCAAATTGTTATCTTCTTCATGATTATCCCCCTTATTTGATGGAGTTGAAAGATCTAGAGCTCCTTTAATCGGTCTTCTGAGTCTTCTTCCCATATTAAGGATTCCAGCCAGTTTCTTTGCCCTCTTCTTCTTCTCTTTGATGACGAGAGCTTTCAGTTCTTCATGCCCCTGGGCCAAAGCCATGAACATTTGTTGAAACTGAGCGTTTTGAGCTTGAAGGTCTTTTAATTTTTGTTCAAGGGCCATTTCTTTTGTTGAAATAAACTGCGGAAAGATGAGAAACCTGCTTTGAAACCTGCTTATGCAATGATATGTATGATATATGTATGTAATGTTTTCAAGGATCTCACGGGGTAAACACAAAGAGATGCTAGGAGTTGACTGCAGCTTTGATTGAAGAACTTCATATTGTTGAATGTCCTTCTACGAGAATCAAGCTTAACATATTGAGTGGTTCATAGCCCCTGACTCAAGTTGTCGTGTTTTGGTCTTTTGACGACATTGGCTAGAGGTAAATAAATCCCCTTGCCCCTTGCTAGACGTCTGATTTATCAAAACCTGCATCACAAACCCTTGAGATTCTTGAAATGGTTAAGGAAATGTCGTGGCATAATGTTATGATGTCATGATTATGCTAAGAAATCACAGATATAGCAAACACAAGCAAATCACACCAAGACCTTATGTTTAAGGCTTGCATGGGTTTTAAGGTGATACCCTCTTGAAGTTTGGATTGGTTCAACCTGTCTTAGTAATAGTAATCGAGTTCTAAGGGATCTCAATATAACTGATCTTTTCCACAAGTTTCATTCTGATAGGCGGCTGACTCGCAACCAAACAAAACTCAGGAGTCAAATCTCGATGAGTGTAGCATCGAGTATCTGCCGATTTTGGGAATACACCAAAGACGGCCATCTCACTATGTCCTAATGACCAAGTTGTTCAATTAAAGGTTCTAAGGTCAGTTGATGCTTCCTGACACCTCGCAGCGGCCCCATATTCTCCTTGATTAACTAAAGGGCTATCGGTACCAACCAAAGTGTTGCATCAACTAAGTCATCACTTCAACCGTGTCGGTATACCCCGCACAGTTTCCACGATCTATTGCTACTTACCTAAAAGGTTTCCCCCGATCCGGGTGTAGGATCTATAGCACCCAAACAGTACCCTTAAAAGTAAAGCAAACAAACAGTCAAAGAATCAAAAATGATCTAGACCCTAAGGTAAACCCCACTTTATTATTTTGTCCCCAATAGAGTCGCCAGTTTTGTGATAGGTGGTAGAACCGACTGTTAAGACTGGTTTACATTTTTTGTTTGCAACATGTCGTGGTAAGCAAGAGTCGCCACCGACTTTTCTTTTATCCAACAAAGGAAAGGGTGAAAAGAACAGAAAAAGACCTTTTTCGAGATTTTATGAGTAAGAGGGTAGATTATGGAAAGGGAATGTGTTATCGCCCTTTTCATCCGTGGTTTTCCATGGGCTCTTAGGTACTTGCTCATTTTTGAAAACTGTTTGTGCTTTGTGTGTTTTGAAAGATTTTGTTTGCTTCATGATAACTCTTGTATCAGTCCTCAAGAGTGTGATAAAACGTTTTTGAAAAGTAATTTGAAAGGTGTGTAAGTGTAAAAAATCAGATTTTAGCAAGTACTTAAGAAATGTCTACCTATTCGAAAAAAGGGCATTCTTTTCCTCCTTTCTTTTAGATAGTGTTATCCTACTATCAGTGAGTAGGTAGCCCTATCGTCGAATGTTGAGGGACTATCGAAAGGGACGCTTATGGTCATTGAAGGCAACATATAGGGATACCTTAGCAGTTCGAAGGGACCGTCATCATATATTTGTAGGCAACATCGAGGGACAATATCATTTCTCGTAGGCAACTCGAGGGACATTAAGGGACTATGATCTTTATGATGACTTTAACCGAGGGTCTTTGCTAAAGGTATCCCTACGTTCGAGGGACATGCCCATTATTTTTCCGAAGGCCACAAGTGAGGTTACCCTAAAAGTGCGAGTGTGCAAATGATTCAGTTCAGTTATTTATCTTGCAATTAGGGTTTTCTATTGTTCATTTTTATCTTTCCATGCAATCCTATATATAGTAGTAAAAGGTAAAGGCAGAAATGTAAATCTAGGCTATTATAGAGCTTTGGGGCAGTTATATAATAAGCGGGAAAAATAAAGCTACACTATTACAGTTGAACGCGCCATATACACTTTATCTAGGAAAATAAAAATAAGATGAAAATAGAAAAGAAAATATTTTGGTGATTTTTTATGAAAAAAATGATTTATGATAATTAATTAAATAAACCTAAAAAACCTAATTAATTTTAATTAATAAAAAAATATTAATTTTGAAAAAAAGTTAATTAAAATACCTAAAACCTAATTAATCTGAATTAAAAAAAAAAGGTTAATTTTAAAAAAAAAAGTTAAAAAATCTAAAATTAATTAACCTAAAAATTAAATTAGGTTTTTTTGTAAGAAAAAAAAGGTTTATGAAAAAAGTTTTGTGGTTAAGTGAATTTGAGATTGGAAAAGACAAATTGGTTAAAAACCAAAAACAAATAATGAAAATGTTGGGGTGGTTGTTGAACCTAAAATTAAATTAAAATCTAAAATTAAATTAAAAACCTAAAATTAATTATTTGAGTTTATTAGGAAAAATCAAAGGTTTATGAAAAATGTTATGTTTTATGAAAAATGTTTTAAACAGAAAGAAGAAAAATAGGTAAAATAGATAAAAAGGATAAATAAAATGGAAGAAAACCAAAATCAATAGGGGTGGGTGTTGAACCCATGCCCTTAGCCTCCTCAGGTTGTTTGCCTTGCCATGAGCCATCTATTGGTTGTTGTTCTGTTTTGGCCTCAGCATTTTGTAATAAACCTGCATGGGACCATGTCTAAATCTACAGCGTTGAATCTCATGAACACATTAAATAAATTACTATATCATGAAATGCAAAGAAAGCAAATATATGAAAATTTGTAATGTTAAAACCGATATGGCATGTATGAATTCTTCTACATCCTTTTGATCATGGAGATCAAACCAGCCTTACCCTTACTGGAGAAGTAGTGAGATGGGGGTTTGTAACGAAGATGGCTTGTTTGTAGTGAGATAGGGGTTTGTAACAAGGATTTCAAGTTTTTTAAGGTTCTTGAAAGAATTTGAAATTTTAGTAGGGTTGTGGCAAAGGTTTTTTTGTCGTGTCCTGTTTGTGTGAAAAGAATGAGATTATATAATGGAAATTAGAGCAAAGATATGTGCTTTGAATGTGCAATTGGGCATCCAATAACCACAAGCAATAGTGCATATTTTTATTCACTTGAGTTTGTCACATTCCAGGCTAAATCACAGGGACTTAAGTGCAATTTTTGAAGTTTAAATGTGAAAACAAAATGTAGTCGACATCGAGAACAAACTCATGTCCGAAAATGGGCTCAATCGGATAAACGGTTAATTAGTTATGAATTTTTAAAATTTCGCTCCAGACAAACTTATTTTGGGCTCCAGTGTTAACTCTGACACGTTCTTCAATAAAAAACTGGTATTGATAGGAGCATAACCCGGTCTCTACATTGGAAGAAAACTTGTAGATCTATGAGTCAGTGACCTTGTATAAAAAGATCGTCCTGATCCGATAAAAATTGACCGAGTTATGAATTTTTGAAGTTTCGACCCAGATGAAATAATATTCAGCATTCAGGATTTTCGGCACATCACGCGCACTCTGGGAAAAAATCGATGGCCTCTTGGATACCGTTCGAACTCGGTGCCTCTTGTAAAAAGGTAGCCAACTCAATTTGTGAAATTTTGGCGCCAGAATCAGCTCAATAGAATGAAAATCGCCCAAGTTATGATTTTCTGAACATGACACAAATAAACTTCTATCACCAATTTTCTGTACAAAAATACTTGATAAATCTATATTTTTGAAGACCTTCTGATCGAAATTGGCTTCCAGCCGTGAGAGATGAAAATGTAGATGACGTCAAGACGAAATTTTGGCCACCAGAACGGGTTCAAAACGAGCCACGATATTCAAGTTATGAATTTTTTAGTGTGTAAAAACTGCACTTTCACCACACTTTTTCACCATATTTGTTCGAGAAAAATCGCACATTCGGAGACTTTCTTTAAAGAATTGGCTCTCGAGCTGAACCTGAATTTGAGAATATGTTATCAGAGATATCTCTGCAAAAGAACACCTGAATATGACGCGCCGGGTTGGAATTGTGAATCTTTGAACCCCGAATTGTTGCAAAACGGCGAACCGATCTTCAACACGGAAAATACTCTGAGAACATCCATTGGCGAAATAAATGTCACTTGTAACCTGACGAAGCTTGCTAAATATACCTTGATTACATAACCATAAAACCAATGATATGCATGTATGTAATAATGAAATGTAAGCCAAAAAGGTCGAAATAAAGAGGATAAATTTTGGGATACATCATTTCCCACGGGTCTTGGCAAGGGATTACCAATGGCTTCTTTCCTTCAATCGTGGATACATATTTTTCTTCAGGGTATGGTCCGAATTGGACTATCCCCTGGTCCATTAGCTTTTGCAAAGTTCTTTCGAAGGCTTTATTATGTTCCAACAGGAACCCACATTCGAACATATATTCTTTTAACAAGTTGATTGGGGTTTCTGCTTGTCTGATTTCCCCGAAGTCAGTGACTACTTCAATTGCATTTATTGTTGGCCCACCATGCAGAGGCATGGGATTTTTCTTGATGTTAGGTTTCTCATAGGTGATATCTTGAGATTCTAATAAGTCATGTACTGTGTTTGAATGCCTAGCATTGCTCTATGGTATGCCCCGAAGAATTAGCATGGTATTCACATATGGCATTGGCATTATATCTTCATGGGAGTGGCCCGACTGGAGGAGCTAGAGGCTTGATTTCCACCAAGGATGCCTTAACCAAGTGTTGTAATAACTCGCTAGGTGGCATGGGGAGTGGATCAAAGTTTCTTGGTGGCCTCGTAAATCTATCTTGATGCTGCCCTTGCGGGATTATTAGTGGTTTTGATGCCCTTGGTTGTGAGGATACAATGTTAATTTCTCCCTCTTTTCTTTTCGGGTAGTTTGAAGCAGGTCTTTTTGGATTATGGGGAGCATTTGATGACCCCCCCTGATATCTTCCCACTTTTTATTCCAGTCTCGATTCTTTCTCCGATAGTCACTAGATCTGAGAATCCCGAAGAGATACTCCCAGCCATCTTCTCGTAATACAGGCCTTGCGAAGTTCCCATGAACATGTCTACCAATTCCTTCTCTAATATCGGTGGTTGCACACGGGACGCCATCTCACTCCAACTTTGAGCATATTCATTGAAGGACTCCTCTTTCTTCTGGGACAGATTCTGGAGTTGCATGCGGGTAGGCGCCATGTCTAGGTTATATTTGTAATGCTTTAAGAAAGTATTAGCAAGATCTGCCCATGTTTGAATGTGTGTTTGCTCCAATTGCATATACCAATCTAAAGACACCCCACTCAGGCTATCCTAAAAATAGTGAATCATCAACTTCTGATTATGGGCATGGGTATGCATCTTCCTACAATACATGCGTAGATGATTTCTTGGACAGATGAGCCCCTTGTACTTTCCAAAGTCATGTATTTTGAACTTTGGTGGAATTACCATATCAAGAACTAGGCTAATTTCAAGAGGGTCTACTTCGAAAGCGTCAAAACCCTCCACAGCTTTCAATATTTCCTCCAGAGCTTTGTATTGATTCATTACCAGTGGATCATCAACATCTGAGTACCAGTTGTCTTTAATGGTGCCTAGTTGGAATCCTCTGGGTCGTGATCTCCGTATTGTAGGTCCAAGTAGTTGTCTTCATTATTGGTTGGGATCTGTAAGGTGTGTGATGCCCTTGCTTTTGGTGGTGGTGGGACAAATCCTTCAGTCTCAGCTTCTTGTTGGGCCGTGATGGACTTTTAGAGTCCTGCCTCTGGTTCTTTCCTTAGTTGGTGACTGCTTGATGCACCAATGGTTTGGGCTACTTCTTCGAAAGTTACCCTGGGAATCTGGTTCAGCCTGTCAATGATGTTCTTCAGAGCTAGAAGAACTTGACTCAGATCTCCCTTCATTGAACTCACATCACCCTTTACTTGGTCGAGATCTTCTTTGAACGCAGCCTGAGTCTCCTCAATTTGTTCCATTGCTTTTTGCTGGTAGGCCCTTGTTTGATATGGAGACCAAGGAGGTGAAGATCTTCTTCTACCAATGGTTTACTGGAGAGATTTTGCGAGAGATGAGTTTTGATATGATATGCAGGTGTTTTATGAATGCATGCATATGAATGTGTATGAACATGAAATGTCTTATTCATTCGGGTACACAATTATCTTTTTGTTTATTATTATTTTTATTGGTGAATGTCTCTGAAATGGATACGCAAACGAGATACGGAAACAAAATGCCTTTATTGAAAGTAACATAATCCAGATATTGAAAAATATTACAACTTTGAATCAAAACTTGTTTTTATAAACATAAATGAAGGGAAATAAATCTTCTAGGTGCACCTGCGGATGTGTGCTCTAAAACCATCAACCCTTGCTCGACAAAGATGGAGAAAGTCTTCAACGTCCATTGGAAGAGGAACCATCACACTTTTTGTGTCTCTCAGACTTCTAGGGATATCCTCAATAAGATTGTTGGCTAAGAAGACAAGTTTTTCATGTCCTTCTTTGTAATACCGGTACTCTTGATAAAGATGTGGGATTATCTTATGGTTGTCTCTCCCTGCTTGGGCGATCTTAACATACTGCTCTTCCCAATACATCTTTTCACCCCTCAGTTCCGTATAAAGTCTATGCTGAATAAGTAAGTCTTTTTCGAGACCCTGCAATTCTAGGCATAGTTGCTCGTATTCTTTAGTTTTCTGAACCAAGAGTCCTTGTGCCTCCATCCTCTCGAGGAGTTCCTTATTCTCTACTTCTTAGCTGTCTCGCAATCCAGTGGTGAGGTACTTTATTTGCTCTTCTTAGTCTAAGGAAGCTTGTGTAAAACCTTGGATCTGGGCTCTTAGGTTCTCCTCTAGTACCTTCTTGTCATGTGTAGCGTTTTCATACCATTTGGTTAGGTTTCCAATTTCAGCAGCAACATCTTCTAACCGTTGGTTGTGGGAATCCAGATTGAAGGTTGCACTTAGCAGCCCTTCGGTTGTGTGCTTTCGCTTGAAACTCTCCTTCTCCAATGCTTTTTTATCTCTCTCAATTTGTAGGTCCTTGGACTCAAGTATGAGCCGCATCTGCTTCTTCTCTTTGGTTAGATTGCAAAGGTTGAGTTCTAACTCTTTCTTTTCCCTTTGAGCTTGCTTTAGGGCATTTTTCAAATTGTCAAATTTTTCCAAGTATATAGGAGTGACCTCTGGGACCTCTGTCTTGTACCCTGGATCTAGCTCAAATGGCAGCTTGATAATCTGTACCATATCTCTGACCCATCTGGTGTAAGGCT
Organism: Vicia faba; assembly: GCA_948472305.1. NCBI lineage: Eukaryota > Viridiplantae > Streptophyta > Magnoliopsida > Fabales > Fabaceae > Vicia > Vicia faba. The sequence continues at coordinate 316,626,669 of OX451740.1, forward strand.
CTCTTGCTATGGCATTCTTTCTTTCAGCTCTCCTCTTATTGACCTTATTCCAAGCCCGGATAACCTTGTTGAGCAACTCGTGGTCTTTTGTACCCATGTTGTGGATGATCAATGGTTGGAGTTGTTCGTCCGTAGGTCTGTCTTCCAAAGGATAACCTAGTTGTCGCAGGGCCAGAGTAGGGTTGTAGTTAATACAGCCTCGTGATCCAATCAACAGGACATTAGGAAAGTCTCTACAACTAATAGTGATGTCACTAATATCTAGCTTCCTTGTATAACATAGTATCGTGTTTACAATGAGAGACTTTAATTTCTGGGGCCATTCGCATTTGATCAACTTCGGAATCACATAGTCTTCTTTGTAAAGATGGGTCATGAACCAAGTATATAGGAGTGTGTTGTACCCCAAAATTTTCCCTCTCATTTCTCAAAGGATCAACCTGGACCCTCAAGTCTGCTTCCATCCCGTTGCAAATCTGAAATTACCAATTTTCCAAGGAAATCACCCATAAGGGCAAAATGGTCAAAAGTACATTGAAAAAGTCAAGCTTTGACTTTTAAATCAAAATCAAGTTCCAAGAATCATATTCCACCAAGGCATAAAATTGGTTCGTCAAAAATCAGAAGTCAGAAGTTACTTTGAAAAAAAATCAAATTTTCTAAACAGTTAGAAAATTTTCTAAGTGTCTAGAGAATGTGATACTTCAGAACTTCTGAGCCAACCTCTATGCAAGTGTCGTCAGAAGTTGAAAACACGGTTCAGAACATAACGCTTCAATCAGAACATGCAGAAGCGTTGCTCTTTGGTCAGAACATAACGCTTCAATCAGAACATGCAGAAGCGTTGCTCTTTGGTCAGAACATAACGCTTCAATCAGAACATGCAGAAGCGTTGCTCTTTGGTCAGAACATAACGCTTCAATCAGAACATGCAGAAGCGTTGCTCTTTGGTCAGAACATAATGCTTTAGTCAGAACATGATTCTTCAGCATATGGAGGTTATATTCAACACTCCGGTCAGAAGATGCCCCTTCAGCATTTGGAGGTTATGCTTCTGATATTCTGCGATCAGAATATCACCAAAAACCTCGTTTAAATAACTTGCTGCCCTGCTATGGCACAGTCCTGCAACTAGCTGCCACAACACTCCAAGGTGCTGCTGATCCAGTCCACGCCTAAGTTTTTCTTACACCAATTTGGCCTATGAAAACTGTGATTAAAAAACAAAGGCACAGTATACCAAAAATGTTTAAAACTCATTTGTTTCCCCCCCCCCCCCCCAAAATCACAGCAAATCCATCTATAAGTAGTTGGTTCCATCACACGTTCAAGAGGTTGGTTTTTGGAGAGAGAGAATCACCAAAAGAAAGAAAACGGCCTTGAATCTTTGCAAAATTCCAAGAATCCAAAAAGTTGTAAACACCAAAATACCAAAACCTTAGCATTTGATTTTAACATCAAAACTCCATCGTTCCTTGGCTAAAACCATCCCCACAATTGTTGAGTCACATACTAGAAGCTATTTTAACTTCTATATTCCTACTGCCATACACTCTCCATTCACCTCCATCTCAAAGAAGTCGGAGTATCACGCCTTGGTTGTTCCAGAAGTTGAAAACCTCCATCCTGTTGAGTACGTGAAGAAGTTGCTCAGAACGTCGCCAGGATCCAGGACCAACCTCTAGTTTACAGAATCTTTTTTAGCTGCAACGTAATCTTCTGCTGACTCTTATCACGTTGCTTAAGCATTATCAGATTTGCATGTTAAAAAAAACACAATGTAGATATCATGTTTCTGACGTTATACATATTCTGAAGCTTCACGTATTTGCTTGCCTAAGTATGGAATAAAACAGTTCAGAACTTCTGGAAGAAATTAGAACTCAGAATTAGGATTAGTATTCATACTTGCCTCTGATTTGTAGTTCTAGTATTTCTTATTTCTGAAACACTATGACACTTGTCATAACTGTCATATGCACATCTTCTGTTTTGTGAAGAAATGACTAAGTTGCAGATGTTCTGACTAGCATGGAAAGAGAGACCAAGTTCTGTCGGTGGTATTAGAACTTCTGAAATCCACTTTGTTGCTGGTGGTATCAGAACTTCTGAAACCTCTTTTGTTGCCGTTGGTATCAGAACTTCTGAAACCTCCTCTGTTGCCATTGGTATCAGAACTTCTAAAGGCTGATGTACTCCCAGTAGACTCAGAACTTCTGACTCTACTTATGTTTTTTACTAACAGGAATTCTATTTTTGCAGTGCGCCAGGTTCAGAACTTCTGACCAACCTTAATCAGCAACACGCTGATTCTATTTTTTTTCTCACTATCTTTGCTATCACTTTCTATCTCATTAATCAACAAACACCAAAAACATTTTTTCCATGCTTTACTCAATCTCCTTCACATCGATCAAGTCTTGTACCTTGTTCTTCAAAACCCAACAATCATCTGTATCATGCCCCGGGCTATCAGAGTGAAAATCACAACGGGTATTAGGGTTGTACTTTGGTGATGTTGTATTTGGATTCTTCGGAGCCTCCCTTGGAGTTACTAGATTGGTCTTCAATAACTGCGGCAGAATCTGGGATAAGGTCATGTTGAGACGGGTGAATTGCCTTCGAGGTCTCTCGTCCTTTTGTTGATTGTTGTGCTGAGGAGCACCAGCAGGTCTTGAAATAACAACCGCATTAATAGCTTGGCGGTGTTCAGGTCTATTCTGGCTTTTTGAACTGTAGACAACACTGGACTCTTTCTTAAAAGGCTTTTTCTCGGTGCCCGATGAAGCACCCTTTTGTATTTTACCAGCCTTAATACCATCCTCAATCCTCTCATCAGTCATAATTAGCTCTGTAAACCCAGACGAAGAGCTTCCAATCAGATGGTTGAAAAATGGACCAGACAAGGTCCCCAGAAACATATCCACAAGTTCCCAATCAGCCAAGGGTGGTTGCACTCTTCCGGCGAGGTCTCTCCACTTCTGAGCATAATCTTTGAATCCTTCACCCGTTCCCATTGACATACCATGGAGTTGGGTACGCGTGGGAGCGAGGTCGGAGTTGTATTGATACTGTCTGTAGAAAGCAGTAGCCAAATCTTCCCAACTGCGGATACTGGCTCCGTCCAACTGGTAAAACCATTCAAGCTGAGTCCCTGAGAGACTGTCTTGAAAGAAGTGGATCCATAGGTTCTTATCAGCGGTGTACGACTGAATCTTCCTTACATATGACCGGAGGTGTAGCTTCGGACAAGAAACTCTGTCATACTTAGCAAAGGCTGGTGCCTTGAATTTGTGGGGAATTACCACCCCAGATGACAGACCCAGATCACCAAAGTCTAGACCAGGCACCTTCTGAACTTCCATCGCGCTCAACCGGTCTTCCAGTTGCTTGTATCTATCCTCAACAGGAGGATACTGGTCTTCGTCGAAGTCCATCTCGTTGTCGGAGACCACAGGGTTAGGAGCCCTCCTTTCTTCCTGACTATCTTTCCCTCCAGATGAGGTGGTCAAATCAACTTTATCCCGTAGCCTGTTTCCAAACCTGTGACCTGTGCTAAACAGGAATGTCCTCTTCTTCTTCTTCTTCTCTTTCAGAATCAGGGTCTTCAGATCTTGCTGACCCTTAGCTAGATTCATGAACAACTCTTGAAATTGGGCATTTTGGGCCTGTAGGGCCTTGATTGCTTGCTCAGTTGATGGTTCAGCAGACATGATGAGTGCTGAAATAAACAGCGAAGAATATAAGAGACTTGTAATGGGTACCTGTTATGAAGTGCATGGGATGAAATGCGTATGATATGATTTAAAAGACAATCGGGAGATTCAAATTTGCAAGCAAAAGGGAAACACACTTTTATTAGGTAAACTTGAAATTCAAATTGTTCAACAAATTGCCCTCAAGGCGTTACAAGAAAGGAAATACTGAAAAGGAAATAAACACTGGAAAGGAAATAATCAAAGGACAATCAGTGCTCCCATGGTCTCTTCTTGTCGGTGCGGATATAGTCATTGAGGATTCGCTCGTTCTCTAGCTGCCTAGTCAAATTCTGGATCTTCTGCTCTTGCTCGTTAAATTTTTCTCGGTAAGCATCTCGTTCTTCTCTCAGCTGCATCCAAGACCTTTTCAATGCCCCAATGTCAGTGGGCATGTAAGTATGGAGGATGGTAGGAAGAACCCCCTCTTCATTAGCAACTTCAACAATGATAGGCAAGACGGCTTCATATGGCATACCCAGCTTCTGGGCACGGATACAAACCCATCTGAGATATGGCTCCATTGGAAGAGAAGTCTTTGGGCCCAACTCGTGTGGATCAGATCTGTGAACTCTATCCCAAGCCCTTATGAATCTGCGGCGTTGCTCGTCGCTATCCCCTTGAAAATCAAAGATGATACTAGGCATTAACAGCTCATGAGGTCCCTCTCTTCTGGCTCTCCCAAACTGACGTAAGGCCAAGCACGGATTGTAAGAAATTCCTCCATGGGTTCCTATCAGTGGAACATTGGGGTATTTCCTACAGCGATCAATAATAGCCACCTCATCCATACCCTTGATAGTCCAGATAATGTCATTATGAGAGAGAGACATAACCTTATAAGCCCAGCCCATACCTTCTTTGTTCTTTAGCACTGATTTGGGGAGGTGCAAAATAAACCACCTCGCCATATATCAGAAGAGCCAGAATATCTTTGAATGCCTTGAAGTCTAGACTATCCCAGAAATAATTAACCTTACCAACCAAGAACTTAGTCAGAAAGCCCTTTGCTCCACTTCTAGTCTCCCAATTAGCCATTACCTCATCCTTTGTCATATGAAGGGTTGCAGCAATCTCTTCGGACCTAAGGATCTTCTTCCAACCAGTAAACGAGGTCTGCTCCAGAATAGAGATATCGAGCAGATCAGATAACTCTTATAAGGTGGGAACCAACTGGTAGTCCTGGAAAGTAAAGCAATGGTATAGCGGATCATAGAACTGGACTAGGACACTCATCATATGCTCGTCCAATTTGGAGGTGAGCAAACTGAGAAGATACCCTTGTCTTCTGATGAAGGAGGTAGTATCAGGCATCTTTGCAATCAATTCTTTAAGCATGGTGGGAACCTGGACAAAGTTGATCCGGATGGTATTCCCACGCATGGGCATCATGACCTACAAAACAGAACAAAGATGAATCCCTCATGTCTTTGAAATAGGTTAGTCCAATGCAAGATGTATGCAATGTTATGATTTCATGATGTCATGATAGAAAGCACACCACAAGTATCCACAAAAAGCAAACATGGTAAAGGCACACAAGTCACACAGAGAGCCCTTAGATTTCAGGCTGGCAAGGAGCTTAGGTACTACCCTCTTTCAGTTCAGTTGGTTAAATCCTGTCCTAAAAATAGTAACCGGGTTCTAGAGGATCTCAATATCACTGACTACCCTCAATCGGTCCTAATTCCAGTTTAACAATCTTTTCTTGCGGTCGGAATCATCGCGAGAGTTTAGTCTCAATGAGTGTAGCATACTGCTACTATTCTATGGCCAAGTTGGTCAATTTAAAGGTTCTAAGGTCAGTTGGTGCTTAATGACCCCTTAGATGACCCATATTCTCCTCGTTCCAACACAAGGGATATCGGTACAATCTAAAGTGCCACACCAACGTAGCTACTGCTTTAACCGTATCGGTCTACGCCGTACAGTTCCCTCACAGTTTATTGCTACTTACCTAAAGGATATCCCCAGATCTGGGTTAGGATCTATAGTAACTCCGATTCAAGCCTACAAATATAAAGCATACAAAGCAAACAATTGAAAACACAATGATCTAATCCTAAGGTACACCCTACTTATTTAATCTTCCCCAGCAGAGTCGCCAGTTCTGTGATACACTGGGAGAGAACTGACTATTTTTGGAATGTTGGTTCGAGTTTTACTTTTGTTTTTACAAAATGTCGCGGTAAGCAAGAGTCGCCACCGTCTTTTATTTTATCCAACAAGGAAAGGAAAAAAGCACAGAAAAATTCCTTTTTCGAGATGTTTCTCGGGTCCGGGGGGTAGATTATAGAAAGGGAAGGTGTTAGCACCCTTTCTATTCGTGGTTATCCACGGGCTCTTAGGTACTTGCTCATATTGTTTTCAAAATTGCTTTTATTTGTGTTTGTGGGTTTGAAGAAATTTTTGTTTGAAAGGTGTAAGTGTGAAAAAGATTTTGTTTTTGTTTTTTGAAAGAGCAAGTACTTAAGAACCATCTACCTACTCGAAAAGGGAATCAATATGTGCTAATGTCCTTTAGGCAATGCTATCCTACTATTGATGAGTAGGTAGCACCGTCGTTGGAGTTTTAAGGGTCAATTTGATTAAGGGACGTGTGGTCACTAAAGTAATGTTAGGACGCCTTAGCGGTAACCCTAATGTCTTAGATCATTTTTCCGAGGCAACCGTTTCGAGGAAACTATGATCTTTGGACAAGAGGGCGACCTCTAAAACTTCCTATACTCAATGACCACGTTCGAAGGCAACCAAGTGAGGTGTACCCTAAGAGTGCGCATGTGCGAGTGTGTTGTTTCGGTGAATTTTATCTTTGTACATGTCAATGGTTATCTATGTTGATTTTAGGTTTAAACATTTGATCTTGTCATGCATTCCCTATTATCAAACATCTAACAGTTTATAAGTTACGGAAATTAAATTGCGGAAAATTAAACTAACTATTACAAGGCGTCGGGTATTTACATCGCCAAAAGCAACCCTTGAAATTAAAATGCGGAAAATAAATAAAGCGATAAAAATATTTAAAGTCCTATTAAAACTATTACAATCCGGGAAACAGATACAATATTGAAATAAATATGGATCGCGTGCGGGAAAATTAAATCGGGCAAGTTCTAGGGTTTTGACCCTTTTTTGAAAGAAAGCATTTTTTTGGTTATTTTTGAATTAAAAGGAAATTAAATTAGGTTAAGCATTAAATAAATAAGCTAATTAATTAATAAAAATATTTTTGGGTTTTTGATATTTAAAGAAATAAAATAAATTTGATCGAAATTAGTAAAACCTAATTATCTAAATTAATTTCAATTATTGCAAAAGATATTAAAGTTATTTCCTAATTAAACTAAATTAATTCAATTAATATTTATTAACAAAAATAAAAATGCTGGAAATTAATTTAATTAAGAAAATGTTTTTTTGGGTTTTTATTTTATTAAGAAAAAGTTGTGATTGGTTAGTGATTAATAAAATAATAAAACAAAACAATTAAATAAAAAAAAGGAATGAGATAGAAAAACTCAGGGGGGTTCCCAATTTGGAGGTTTGAATGGCAATCCAAAGGCCCAACAGGCGTTGGCCTTGGCTGACTTTCCTTGATTCCTTATGGCACGTTGACTTGGGAGTATGATGCACGCTCCGTCTGGACCACCAGATTTGGCCTGGGGCCATCTGGCAAGCATTTGAGTGAGGGAGTATCATGTACTGCGTGCTTGAATTCACACCAAATAACCTGTTGAAAAATAATACAAAGCAATATGGTGGACCTAGGATTCGAACCCAAGTCCTGTTGGATTTTGAACGCTTGCCACTACCACTGCACCAACGCATTTTAGTTGTTATAGTATTCAATAATAATATGAGAGACAAGTTAATGGATCAGAAAATATAAAATAAGCGCGCCATGTTCAAATAGGAGAATCAAAACATGCCACGCCATCGTCCCTGTCGTTGGGACCGTGGCTAAAAACTTCTCAACCTATACCAACGGACAACCGTCCGTAGCTACAGGCCATGCCATCTCCAAAATCTTGCATAAGCCATATAAATGAAAGGTGATACCATGAATGAACTCGTCTTGTTCCCCTGAACAAGATGGCACCTTTCTCACAATCCAATTGTTCCTGTAATGGAAAGCGCTAAAAAAAACCTAAAGAACCCTTCAATGGCGTTTCACGATACAAAGCATGAAAATAAAATTGGTTATTGCAGAAAGTTCACAAATGATATGAGGAATCAGAATATGCAATCGTTTTTGAGAATGGATGCAAGAATAAAGATTTGGGAATCCAAGAATATGGCGGATCCGTGGGATGCTTACAGTGCGTTTGAAGGCTGGAGAATGCGTGATCTTGATTGGTTCTGCTTCTGAGAATTGCCAGGAAGCGATTGGGATCCTTGTTGGGTCCTGAAAGTGTCTCTAAGAACGATTTCGATTCCACACTTTTTTGCAATTTTTTTCAAGTTTGCTTTTGATGGTTGTGCAGCTTCTAACCTTGAATTCGTGTGCCTTTCACTTGTATATGTAATAAGCAATGCATTAGGTCAACAATTTTGGACTGAATCCTTGTGCATTATGGCTTGGAGATTTGATTTGATCCTCCATTGAAAACTTGCTTATTTTGTCCAAAATCCAATCTTTTTGCACATGGAATGGCTGATACGAGTTTGATCATGTCATTGATGATGATTAGGTCCTGAAAATAGAAAAAGATCTCATGTAATCAAGTTTTGTGATTTTATTTGATTTAAATTGATTTAAAATGAATTAATTCAATAAAAAATCAAATAAAATAGAAAAATTAATAAATGGACACAAGGCTGAAGCTAGGACACGTGTGGAGTGTTACAAGATCAAATCAAGTGGAAAAGAATGGACCCATTTGACAAAATTTGACGTTTTTGGGATAGTTGACTTTTGGCAGTTTTGCAAAAATGCCCAACTTCAACAATGCATAACTTTTTCAATTTTGAACTTTTGGAAGTGTTCTTATACTTTTTAGAAATCTTTATATGTCCTATAACCAACCTTTTGGTCTCGTCTCATTTTTATATTCCATGCTCAAGTTATAGGCTTTGGCAAAAAAGGTGTTTTTGTTGACTTTCAAAAATGACCTATAATGTCCAAATTTGTAACTTCTTGTGAGTGCATTTCTTGATCTTTGGGTATGAATATGGATTTTAGGAAATTTCATCCTCTTCAAAATGAGCTTTGTATGGGTCATTTCTCATAAAGTATGAGAAAGTTATGCTTGGTCAAAATTGAGTTGACTTTTCCTACAAAACCCTAATTTAGCAACTTTTGAGTCTTGATGAATTTTGAGCAATCCTTGATGAATCATGATCAACCATTGATAAAATGATTAAATATCCTTCATAATGAGAATGTTGACAAAAAATATTAAGGTTTGACTTTATTTGGGCCATAGTTGACTTTTGCCCTAGCACAATCGATTTTTGGACCTTTTGAGTAATTGATTGAGCAAACTTCCTCTGCAAGGCTTGAAATTTGACATGGATGAACTGGAGGACATATTAGGACATTGGGGAGCACTTAAGGTCATTTGGATGTAAGGACCTTGATGCAACACAAAACCCTAATTTGGGATTGACTGCCTTAGGAGATAGCTTGACTGTCCAACTCTTGAGCAATCTTGAACCACTTGGAGATTTTTCTTGCAATGTCTTGGGAAATATGAGAGGGAAAATTTTGGGGTGAAATATCTGCCCCTGTTCAATTTTCTTAAACCTGAGGATATAGATTGGCTTTCGGGCCTTTCGTGATCCGAAGGTGGAAGATGATTGAACACTAGAGTGCCCAGAAATTTGCACTCGCATGAAGCGATATCTGCATTGTGATGTCGGGAATGGGCTTACATATGCCATTTGGAGACTGTTGATAGATGGTCTGAACTTCGGTTGTGTGATCGGTGGAAATAGAACTGACTGTTTTAAAGCTGGTTTCGTGAAATGTCGCGGTAAGCAAGAGTCGCCACCGTCTTTTATGTTCTCCAATATGCAAAGGACAAAAGCACAGCAAAATTCCTTATTCGAGAATGTTTCTCGGTTCGGGAGGTAGATTTATAGAAAGGGAAGGTGTTAGCACCCTTTCTATCTGTGGTTATCCACGGGCTCTTAGGTACTTGCTCTTATGTTTTCAAAAAATTTGTTTGCTTTTCAAGTGTGTGTGGGTTTTGAAAAAGTTTCGTTTGAAAGATTTCTAAGTAACTCTTGTATCTGTCCTCAAGAGTGTATGAAAGATTTGTTTGAAAACTTTTTGAAAGTGTAGGTGCGAAAAGATGTTTTTGTTTTGTTTTAAAAAGAGCAAGTACCCACGAGAATCTACCTACTCTAAGGAATTAAGCTGTGCAAGAGTCCTTTAGATAGTGCTATCCCACCATTGAGAGGTAGGTAGCACCATCGTTGGAGTTATTCGGGTCAATTCGATTATTAGGGACAGTGTGGTCACCAAAGCAATGGTAGGACACCTTAGAAGTAACCCTAATGTCCTAGATCCTTTATATCCGAGGCAACCGTTTCGAGGCAACTGGATCTTTTGGACAGAAGGGCGACCTCTAAGACACCCTATACTTGATGACCACGTTCGAGGCAACCAGTGAGGCGTACCCTAGAAGTGGCATGTGCTTTGTGTGTTGTGTTTCAGTCAATGTTTGTCTTTGCATGTTATTTGTGAGCTACGGATTGATTTTTATTTGTCATACATTCTTGCAGGTATTTTTTAACAGTTAGGAGTGCGGAAAATAAATTGCGGGAATGTAAATCTAGCTATTACAAGGCGCGGGTCTATACATCGTCAAAAACAAAAACCCGTTTTAAAAATAAAGTGCGAGAAAAGTAAATAAATAGATAAACCTAATTACTATTACATATCCGGAAACAATTACATAAATAATCAAAATAAGAATAGTGCGCGAAAGAATTAAATTGGAACGTCTTAGAGTTTTGACCTTTTTAAGAAAAGAATTGAATTTTGTCCTTTTTGCAATTTAAATGAAATTTAAACCTAATTACTAATTAATTAATTAATTAAAGAAAAAAAATGTTTTTATGTTTCTTTTTTTTATATTTTTAATGGAAATAAAAAAACAAAAGAAATTAGAAGCCAAAAAGAAAACCTAATTCTAAATTGTTTTTATTTATTATAGAAAAGTTGAAAATTAAACTAATTAAACTAATTAATTTGAGGTAATGCTTATTTACAAAATAATTACCTAAGTGAAACTAATAAAAATAAAATATTTACATTTTTTATTTTTATAAATTTATCATGAAAATGTTAATTTGTTAGTTAAATAATTAATCAAACTAATAGTTAGAAATGTAAAAGAAAATAGTTAAAAAGAGAAAATATAAAAGAGCAAAAAGAAAAGAGAATAGGAACCCAGGGGGTTTGGGCCCATAATTGAGTGTGTGTTTAGAAATCTGGAAGCCCATTTGGCCAGGCCTGCGTTGACTTCTTGGATTAAGTGCTTGGTGGTTGACTGGGCGCATGGTGAGGATCACCTCCTGGCCTTCAGATCTATGAGAGAGGCCACTTGGCGCGCTTGGATGTGAGGTGCAAGATACACCTTCGTTGGGAACCTGCACACAAGTATGTAAGAAAAAATAATATGGGATTATGGGGGGACCTGGGATTCGAACCCAGGTCCCAATGGACATCCCACTCACGCTTCCACCATTGAGCCACGCTGCATCTTTGTAATAATAATAAACAACAAATAACAAATATCAAACAAACGCATATGCCTGAAAAAAATTAAAAAAAACGCGTTGATTTCAAACCAGCCAATGGGAGAGCGACGTGTGGTCGTCTTCTTCCCTAAAACCCTGTATTTTTTTCCTGCGGATTTGATTCTGCATCAAAGTCTGTGGCTCATCTCTAAAATCCACCCTAGGCTATGAAAATCAATTCTAAGACCATGGATGATCTCGTTTCCATCTCCTGATCACTCCTATACCAATTATTGTGGCCAATTTTCCCTGCATTACAAATGCCTAAAAAGCAAGCAAAGGAACCCTAGTTTCGGGCATTATAACACAGGCCATGAAAACAAAATTGAGTATTGCCAAAATGTGCTAAATGAAGCGACTAATTCAAATATGCAAAGAGTTTAATGAGAGAATGCAAGAATCCAAGGATTGGATTTCATGTTCAGAGCCATAATCGTGACAACTTACAGTGCGTTTCAGGGGGGTTCTGGATGTGATTTTGATTGCTTTCGCTTCAGGGGATGGCAAAGAAGGGAATCACGTGCTTGCTTTGCTCTGAAAATGCTTGCAACACAGTTTTAGACCTCACACTTTTTTGACAGTTTTCAGTTTTTTGCTCTGGCCGTTTTAGGGGTCTTTAGGTCGCGAATCCTATATGGCCCTCTTGCATATGTATGTATCAAGGGATTTAAGTCAGCATTAGGAGCCTTAAACTTGTGCATTGAAGTTTTGGATTTCTTCTTAACCACCATTAAAGGCCTTTCAAAGCTTTGTCCAAATTTTGAATTTTCATGCATAAATGAGCTTTACACGAATTTGGCAACTAGAATATGCTTCATGAAGGCTAATCAAACCACAAGATACCATTTAATCAATTTTTTTGATTTTACTTGAATTATTATGGATTAAAATGAATTAAATCCATAAAAATTAAATAAAAATAGAAAAATAATTATTTGGTCTTGAAATTGATCATGGGACACGTGGGTGGCATGACAAGGCTGAATCAAGTGGAAGAAAGTGGACCCTTTTGTCAAAAATTGAAGTTTCAAGGATAGTTGATTTTTGCCATTTCATGAAAATTTCCCAACTTCTCCAATGCATATCTTGCTCAATTTTGATCATATGATCATGTTCTTGGACATTTTGGAAAGGTCTTGAAGTCCTCTAACCAATGCCTTTAGTCCCATGTCATTTGGATTTACCAATCTCAAGTTATGGTCTTTGACTTAAAATGCCTTTTTGTTGACTTTTGAAAATGACCTATAATGTTGAAATTGATAACTTTTTGTGAGAGAATTTCTTGGACTTGGAATGTGAAGATGAGTTGTAGGAAATGTCATCCCCTTCAAAATGAGCATTGGATGGGATTTTTCTGATGAACCATGAAAAAGTTATGCCTTGGTCAAGTTACAGTTGACTTTTCAGCTGTCCAAAAATAGAAACTTTTGCATCTTGATGATTTTTGAGCCATTCTTGTGAAATTATGGTCAAGATTTGACCAAATGATGATTGTGGCTTCAAAATAATATGTTGACCAAAAATTTTGACTTTTGACTGCCAAATGACCATTTTGCCCCTACAGTTGATTGTGAAGCAATTAGGGTTTTTGACTGTGCAACTTGACCTTGTGAGCCTTGAAACTTGGCATGTAGATGCTTGAAAATGTTTATAGGCATGTGGGACTTGATTGAGCCCTTGAAAACCTCAACTTCCTTAAAGGAACCAAAACCCTAATTTGACTGGCTTAGGAGGGTGTTTGAACTGTGCAACCCTTGAGTAGACTTGAGCAAATTTAGATGATGCTTGTCAATACTTTGAAGAATATGGGAGGGAAAACTTTGGGGTACAACAGTTGCCCCTGTTCAATCTTCTTAGACCTGAGGATGTAGATTGGCTTGTGTGCCTTTCGTGATCCGAAGGTGGAAGATGATTGAACACTAGAGTGCCCAGAAATTTGCACTCACATAGTAGAGTATCAGCAGTGTGATGGCGGGAATGGGCTTACAGATGCCATTTGGAGAGATGGTGGATAAGAGGATGGGCTTATAGATGCCACCTGGAGATGTGACAGAACCTTGTCGGGAATGGGCTTATAGATGCCATTTGGAAAGATGGTATGGGAGGATGGGCTTATAGATGCCATCTGGAGATGTGACAAAACCTTGTCGGGAATAGGCTTATAGATGCCATTTGGAGACTGTTGGTAGGTGGATGGGCTTATAGATGCCATCTGGAGGTTGTCTGTTGAATTGTAATTTTTGTAAGTCGAAAGAGGGAACCTGTGTAGGGTTGCCTAATGATGAGCTCGTGCAAAACTGCATCTTTGAAGGAAGGAAACCTGTGTAGGGTTTACGGATAATGAGTCCGTATAAGACTACATCTGAAATGGAGAAGTAACCTGTGTAGGTTTACTTTGATGACGAGTCCGTGTAAAACCGCATCTAGAGCTGAGAAGGAAACCTGTGTAGGGTTTACTGATGACGAGTCCGTGTAAAACTACGTCTGGAGTTTGAGAAGGGAACCTGTGTGGGGTTACTTTGATGATGAGCCCGTGTAAAACTGCATCCTGGAAGAAGTAAAACCTGGGTAGGGTTTCTGATGACGAGTCCGTGTAAAACTGCATCTTTGGAAAGAGAGAACCTGTGTAGGGTTTCTTCGGGATAAGTTCGTGTAAAACTTCCGGAGGAACCGGGGTAAGGTTATTCGGGATAAGTCCGTGTAATACTTCTGGAGGAACCGGGGTAAGGTTACTGCAGGATAAGTTCGTGTAAAACTTATGGATGAACCGGGGTAAGGTTATCTTGAGATAAGTCCGTGTAAGACTTCTGGAGGAACCGAGGTAAGGTTACTGCAGGATAAGTTCGTGTAAAACTTCTTGATGAACCGGGGTAAGGTCATCTTGAGATAAGTCCGTGTAAGCATTCTGGAGGAACCGGGGTAAGGTTACTGCAGGATAAGTTCGTGTAAAACTTCTTGATGAACCGGGGTAAGGTCATCTTGAGATAAGTCCGTGTAAGACTTCTTCTGAAAGAAAAGGAACCGGCGTAGGGTTACTTTGATGATAAGTCCGTGTAAGACTTCGTCTGAAAATTGAGAAGGAACCGGTGTAGGGTTGCCTGATGATGAGTTTGTGTAAAACTACATCTGAGGTTGAGAAGGAACCGATGTAGGGTTGCCTGTTGATGAGCCCGTGTAAGACTTCTTCTGAAAGAAAAGGAACCGGTGTAGGGTTGCCTGAGGATGATCAAGTAGATAATTTTCCTATTTGGTTTCGGATATTAACCCACGATCAGTCGTCCACAGAATTTTCCTAGCTTGTTACCGGTGTTGATCTGGAACTGTAAAGGTAGATGGTAATCATCTTTTGATTGACTTTTTTTTTTTGAAAAGGCAAAGTATTAGTCATATGCAATGTCATGATGCATGAACTGCATGATTTTAAGATGTTCTCAAAAATAAATGAGATTTGTGTTGTATGATGCGTATGCATGCTATAATGTATGAAGATGTGATGTTTATGAATGTATTCTCATCTAGGAAAATAAATCCTTGACGAATGCCGAGAGTTTGTTGAATCCTGGGCTAATGTTGAAGAGTAGAGTTCTTCGTTTCCGCTGGGGATGATGGTTGTAAGAATAAACCGGTAGGATAAGATGACTCCGTTGGGGAATAAACTTGTTGAGGAGATTACTCTGCGGGGAATTACTCTGTGGGAAGAGATACCTTGCTGAGGTTTTGATGATAACTCTGCTGGGGATTCCGTTGATAAGCTTTGTTGGAAGATTTGATGAACTCCGCTGGGGATAGGAAGAGCTTCACCGAGGACGATCTTTCCGTGGTAATTAGCTGAGGATAACCCAGTTATAAGTTCTGGTGAGGAATAATCTTTGAATAAAGCCGGGGAGATGCGTTCGTACTCTACAGGTGATAAGCTTCCAGAATCTACTGGGGAGATTGATTCTGCTCTCCTGGGGAGACTTTGGACTGCACTGGGAAGTGGCTCCACTGGATGTCTGTATTCCGCCGGGGAATAATCTTATATTAAGACGGCCGGGGATGCTTGCTTAGGAACATCTGCATACTCCGCTGGGGAATATTGAGATTTTCTAGGGATACCCAACTTCCTTAAGGCTGACAGTAGATTAACTCTGCTTGGGGAGAGTGTTGTTGACTTGCTGGAGATACTGTGCCTTTTCAGGGCTGATGAGAGACCAACTCTGCTCGGGAGAGAGTATTGCTGAATCTTATCTTACTCTGTGGGGAGTGAAGGTATCTTGGTCATGTTCTTCAGCTGAACCAACCTTGGTACCTTGGCGGACAGAGCAACTAGATCGCTCGGACAACTCATTATTGCCCCTGTTTCTGCGGGAGAAAAAAAGACCTAGGAGGTGCTTGATAACTGCTGATTGATGAACCTTCTTCTGGTAGGCAAGTGACGAGATACCGGGACATAGTCGTACGCTTTGATCCCTAACTTTTGCCTGGACCGCCTTTCGGGTTTTTAGTCCACCGGGATACCCATTTTTTCCCAAGCCGCCTTTTCAGGTTTTCGACTTGCCGGGTGTACATATTTTTTTTATTTCATCCCTTATTTTTGCCCGAACCCTTTTGGTTTGCCGGGAAGCCCTTATTTTTGCCTAGGTGTGTCAACCTAGCGGGTCTTTGATTATGCGCAGTATTTTTTCGACTATGTCCATGCTCTCAGGATGTAGGGAGGTGCCCCTGTCAGTAGTGTTGCGTTGCCCTACTACCAGAAGATCTTCCAATGCCCCAAGTGATCCAGATGGAGATTTTCTCCAAGTTGGTTGGCCTTTTGAGAGATTCTCCGAATCTTGACTTAACTGCCCCAGATAATAGACCATGATCGTGTCTACCCCTTGGTTGGAAGTACTTGTGTTCACTTAGATATTCGTCGTGCGAATTTCTCTGCTGTTCGAACAAATAGTCATATGCAAACAGTGTTATATCAAGAATGCAAAGCTTATGTCTTTTTTGAAAATGCATTTTTTCATAAAAACAAGTGATTTTTTTTTTTGAATTGTGATGTCAACTCGTTATTTTACCGCAAGCCTTAAGGAGTCAGGATACCTTTGGTAACAATATGCTTTCGAACTAACCCATGCTTCAGCTAGGACTTTTACGGGTTATAACGTGGCCTGGTTCACGGTTCAAGAAACAAAGGATAAAGGCTCAACTTTTATTTGTACCCACCCGTTCTTCGTGATGTTCTTCAAACCTAAACTCAGCTGATCGTGCGTTAGACCTTGTTTGAGTCTTCGTCCTGATATACTGGTGATGGTTCGGACGTCGACAATTTATTTGGAATAGGCAGTCATTCCTTTTTTGGTTGAGGGTTTGTAGGACCTCTTTCTTTTTTGATTTTGTTATCCCTGTTTTTTGCCTGAACTGTTTCTTTTGTGATTACAGTCAGCGAGATGCCCCAGTTTTGTAAGTCTCCTTCATAGGTTTTGACTTATTGGGCGTTTATTTTGAGAGATTACGACTGCCTGTCTTTACGATTATTCGGAACCATCATATCTTTTGTTTTGTAAGGACTTCTTTTGATGTCATTCGTTATGCACCTGGATCAACTGAGAGAACTACCCTGCCCCAGGTTATGATTAAGGGTTTTAATTTTCGAAAAGAAAAACTCCTACTTCTTTGGCTCGAAGGGGTTGACGAGGGATTATCATCCTTATAACTCCAGTGTTTAGGAATTGAAACAATGCATGTACCTCATCAGCGGGGTCTGTTCAAAAGCATACTGTAGATTGTGGTATCGTTTTTGTCATCCTCCCTCAAGAGGCTTAGAATTGTTTTATCGAGAGTTGAGCATCAAAAAATGAAAGCAGTTTTAATATAGAGAATGCGAATATATTGATTCAAAACAGACATATGTGATGCATTGATAAAGTAAAAGAGTTTGACAAGAACAAATGTTTGAACAATCAAAGAAAAATACAACTTGAGCATTCGAATAAACAAAAGCTTCTTAGTTTGCACTAGTCATCTCAGATGGAAGATTCTCAGCAGAAGATTTTCATTTTGCCACCCGGCATGAACTCCAGCACCCTTCCGTTGATCAAGTCCTGGATCTTGTTCCTCAAGCTCCAACAGTCGTCAGTGTCATGTCCAGGACTGTCAGAATGGTAGGCACACCTTTCATCAGGATTATACTTTAGGGAGGTTATGTTGAGCTTCTTAGGAGGATCCTTTAAAGCAATCAGCTTGACCTCGAACAAGCGTCTCAGTATCAGTGATGATGGTATACCAGTCTCCGAGAAATGTCTTCCAGACGTATTTCGCTTACGCCGATTACCCTGTTGACACTGATGAGGTTGATGCTGGACTAGTGACCCTGAAGCAAACTGAGGAGCTTTTCCCTTGTCTTCTTGACCCACAGGGAGTTTGATGATGACTGGCTCTTCAACCTTAGGTGTTTGCCCCAGTTGGTTATCCCGAAGTAGTTGGTTGACGAGAACCCTGAGCTCTTCTTGTCTTTGAGCTAAGTCTTGAATGAGAGTCATCTGCCCCAGCATCTGGGTTGTCATTGTATCCACCTAAGCTTGCAGACGTTTCAGCCGTTCGTCTTTATCATCTTCCGGGCTGTTCCTGACCAAAGTCCCCATGAGGAGTGTTCTCATCTCTTCCTGTCCCTTGGATAGATTTAGGAGGATCTCCCTGAACCGAGTCTCTTGAGCATGAAGATCATGGTTGTCTTGTTGGGAAGCCATTGGTGAAATAAACAGCAGAGAAGGTAAGAGACTTGTACCAAAGGTACCTGTAATGCAATGATGTGTATGTATGCATGCAATGTTTTCAAGGATCTCGCGAGGTAAACAAGAAAATTGTTAGAATTTGCATTTTGTAGCTTGATTGAAGGAACTTTATTTTGTTGAGAGTCCTTCTTCAAGAGTCAAAGCTCACCATATCGAGTGGGTCATAGCCCCTGACTCAAGTTATCAACCTTGGCTAGAGAAAAATAAATCCCCTTTTGCCCCTTGCTAGACATTTTGATTCATCATGACCTGCATCACAGATCCTTGAGATCCTTGAAATGGGTTAGTCCTTACGCAGGATGTATGCAATGGTATGATGTTATGCTATGCATGGAGTAATGTAGGTAAACCCCGTTATGAGTCCATATTAAGGACTGTAAACAAACCCTGCAAGAAACTCATGTGTTAGATAACAAGCATGCAAGTAGTCAAGTTTGAAAGCACACAAGTCACACAAGACAGCCCTTAGAGTTTAGGCCAGCATGAAGTTCAGATACTACCCTCTTTCAGTTTCGTTGGTTAAGACCTATCCTATCAAAAGTAACCGGGTTCTAGAGGATCCCAATATCACTGACTACCCTCAATCGGTCATAACTCCAGCATCGCAATCTTTTCTTGCAGCCAGAACCATCGCGAGAGTTTAGCCTCAATGGGTGTAGCATACTGCTATGGTTCTATGGCCAAGTTGGGTCACATTAGGGTTCTAAGGTCGGTTGGTGCTTAATGACTCCTCAGAAGACCCATATTCTCCTCGTTGCAACACAAGGGATATCGGTACAGACCAAGGTGCCACACCAACGTAGCCACTGCTTCACCCGTGTCGGTCTACGCCGGTCAGGTCCCTCACAGCTTATGCTACCTAAAAGGGTATCCCCAGATCCGGGTTAGGATCTATGAAACTCCCAAGGTAAGCCCACAATATTTAAAGCAAACAAAGCAAGCAATTGAAAACATAAGGGTGGTCTAATCCTAAGGTACACCCAACTTTTATAGACGTCCCCAGCAGAGTCGCCAGTTCTGTGATCGGTGGAAATAGAACTGACTGTTTTAAAGCTGGTTTCGTGAAATGTCGCGGTAAGCAAGAGTCGCCACCGTCTTTTATGTTCTCCAATATGCAAAGGACAAAAGCACAGCAAAATTCCTTATTCGAGAATGTTTCTCGGTTCGGGAGGTAGATTTATAGAAAGGGAAGGTGTTAGCACCCTTTCTATCTGTGGTTATCCACGGGCTCTTAGGTACTTGCTCTTATGTTTTCAAAAAAATTGTTTGCTTTTCAAGTGTGTGTGGGTTTTGAAAAAGTTTCGTTTGAAAGATTTATAAGTAACTCTTGTATCTGTCCTCAAGAGTGTATGAAAGATTTGTTTGAAAACTTTTTGAAAGTGTAGGTGCGAAAAGATGTTTTTGTTTTGTTTTAAAAAGAGCAAGTACCCACGAGAATCTACCTACTCTAAGGAATTAAGCTGTGCAAGAGTCCTTTAGATAGTGCTATCCCACCATTGAGAGGTAGGTAGCACCATCGTTGGAGTTATTCGGGTCAATTCGATTATTAGGGACAGTGTGGTCACCAAAGCAATGGTAGGACACCTTAGAAGTAACCCTAATGTCCTAGATCCTTTGTATCCGAGGCAACCGTTTCGAGGCAACTGGATCTTTTGGACAGAAGGGCGACCTCTAAGACACCCTATACTTGATGACCACGTTCGAGGCAACCAGTGAGGCGTACCCTAGAAGTGGCATGTGCTTTGTGTGTTGTGTTTCAGTCAATGTTTGTCTTTGCATGTTATTTGTGAGCTACGGATTGATTTTTATTTGTCATACATTCTTGCAGGCATTTTTTAACAGTTAGGAGTGCGGAAAATAAATTGCGGGAATGTAAATCTAGCTATTACAAGGCGCGGGTCTATACATCGTCAAAAACAAAAACCCGTTTTGAAAATAAAGTGCGAGAAAAGTAAATAAATAGATAAACCTAATTACTATTACATATTCGGAAACAGTTACATAAATAATCAAAATAAGAATAGTGCGCGAAAGAATTAAATTGGAACGTCTTAGAGTTTTGACCTTTTTAAGAAAAGAATTGAATTTTGTCCTTTTTGCAATTTAAATGAAATTTAAACCTAATTACTAATTAATTAATTAATTAAAGAAAAAAAATGTTTTTATGTTTCTTTTTTTTATATTTTTAATGGAAATAAAAAAACAAAAGAAATTAGAAGCCAAAAAGAAAACCTAATTCTAAATTGTTTTTATTTATTATAGAAAAGGTGAAAATTAAACTAATTAAACTAATTAATTTGAGGTAATGCTTATTTACAAAATAATTACCTAAGTGAAACTAATAAAAATAAAATATTTACATTTTTTATTTTTATAAATTTATCATGAAAATGTTAATTTGTTAGTTAAATAATTAATCAAACTAATAGTTAGAAATGTAAAAGAAAATAGTTAAAAAGAGAAAATATAAAAGAGCAAAAAGAAAAGAGAATAGGAACCCAGGGGGTTTGGGCCCAGAATTGAGTGTGTGTTTAGAAATCTGGAAGCCCATTTGGCCAGGCCTGCGTTGACTTCTTGGATTAAGTGCTTGGTGGTTGACTGGGCGCATGGTGAGGATCACCTCCTGGCCTTCAGATCTATGAGAGAGGTCACTTGGCGCGCTTGGATGTGAGGTGCAAGATACACCTTCGTTGGGAACCTGCACACAAGTATGTAAGAAAAAATAATATGGGATTATGGGGGGACCTGGGATTCGAACCCAGGTCCCAATGGACATCCCACTCACGCTTCCACCATTGAGCCACGCTGCATCTTTGTAATAATAATAAACAACAAATAACAAATATCAAACAAACGCCTATGCCTGAAAAAAATTTAAAAAACGCGCTGATTTCAAACCAGCCAATGGGAGAGCGACGTGTGGTCGTCTTCTTCCCCAAAACCCTGTATTTTTTTCCTGCGGATTTGATTCTGCATCAAAGTCCGTGGCTCATCTCTAAAATCCACCCTAGGCTATGAAAATCAATTCTAAGACCATGGATGATCTCGTTTCCATCTCCTGATCACTCCTATACCAATTATTGTGGCCAATTTTCCCTGCATTACAAATGCCTAAAAAGCAAGCAAAGGAACCCTAGTTTCGGGCATTATAACACAGGCCATGAAAACAAAATTGAGTATTGCCAAAATGTGCTAAATGAAGCGACTAATTCAAATATGCAAAGAGTTTAATGAGAGAATGCAAGAATCCAAGGATTGGATTTCATGTTCAGAGCCATAATCGTGACAACTTACAGTGCGTTTCAGGGGGGTTCTGGATGTGATTTTGATTGCTTTCGCTTCAGGGGATGGCAAAGAAGGGAATCACGCGCTTGCTTTGCTCTGAAAATGCTTGCAACACAGTTTTAGACCTCACACTTTTTTGACAGTTTTCAGTTTTTTGCTCTGGCCGTTTTAGGGGTCTCTAGGTCGTGAATCCTATATGGCCCTCTTGCATATGTATGTATCAAGGGATTTAAGTCAGCATTAGGAGCCTTAAACTTGTGCATTGAAGTTTTGGATTTCTTCTTAACCACCATTAAAGGCCTTTCAAAGCTTTGTCCAAATTTTGAATTTTCATGCATAAATGAGCTTTACACAAATTTGGCAACTAGAATATGCTTCATGAAGGCTAATCAAACCACAAGATACCATTTAATCAATTTTTTTGATTTTACTTGAATTATTATGGATTAAAATGAATTAAATCCATAAAAATTAAATAAAAATAGAAAAATAATTATTTGGTCTTGAAATTGATCATGGGACACGTGGGTGGCATGACAAGGCTGAATCAAGTGGAAGAAAGTGGGCCCTTTTTGTCAAAAATTGAAGTTTCAAGGATAGTTGACTTTTGCCATTTCATGATAATTTCCCAACTTCTCCAATGCATATCTTGCTCAATTTTGATCATATGATCATGTTCTTTGACATTTTGGAAAGGTCTTGAAGTCCTCTAACCAATGCCTTTGGTCCCATGTCATTTGGATTTATCAATCTCAAGTTATGGTCTTTGACTTAAAATGCCTTTTTGTTGACTTTTGAAAATGACCTATAATGTTGAAATTGATAACTTTTTGTGAGAGAATTTCTTGGACTTGGAATGTGAATATGAGTTGTAGGAAATGTCATCCCATTCAAAATGAGCATTGGATGGGATTTTTATGATGAACCATGAAAAAGTTATGCCTTGGTCAAGTTACAGTTGACTTTTCAGCTGTCCAAAAATAGAAACTTTTGCATCTTGATGATTCTTGAGCCATTCTTGTGAAATTATGGTCAAGATTTGACCAAATGATGATTGTGGCTTCAAAATAAGATGTTGACCAAAAAGTTTGACTTTTGACTGCCAAATGACCATTTTGCCCATACAGTTGATTGTGAAGCAATTAGGGTTTATGACTGTGCAACTTGACCTTGTGAGCCTTAAAACTTGGCATGTAGATGCTTAACAATGTTTATAGGCATGTGGGACTTGATTGAGCCCTTGAAAACCTCAACTTCCTTGAAGGAACCAAAACCCTAATTTGACTGGCTTAGGAGGGTGTTTGAACTGTGCAACCCTTGAGTAGACTTGAGCAAATTTAGATGATGCTTGTCAAAACTTTGAAGAATATGGGAGGGAAAATTTTGGGGTACAACAGGATGGAATACGAATCAGGGAGATCTTATCGTCTATCCGACTGAACCAATGAAGGTCTTGGATTAACTTTGACTGGATCAGCATCAGAAAAAATATTCGAATCGATTTAACTGGACTAGACAAGAGTCTTGGAATAACTTCAACTGGAATACGAATCAGGGAGATCTTATCGGCGATCTGACTGAACCAGAGGAGGTCTTGGATTAACTTTGACTGGATCGGGATCAGAAAAATCTTCGAATCGATTTAACTGGACCAGACAAGAGTCTTGGAATAACTTCAATTGGAATACGAATCAGGGAGATCTTCGTGGCGATCTAACTGAGCCAGAGGAGGTTTTGGATTAACTTTGACTGGATCGGCATCAGAAAAATCTTTAGGAATTGATTTAACTGGACCATACAAAAGTCCTGGAATAACTTCAACTGGAATACGAATCAGGGAGATCTTCGCAACGATCTGACTGAACCAGAGGAGGTCTTAGATTAACTTTGACTGGATCGGCATCAGAAAAATCTTTAGGAATCAATTTAACTGGACCAGACAAGAGTCCTGGAATAACTTCAACTGGAATACGAATCAGGGAGATCTTCGCGGTGATCTAACTGAACCAGAGGAGGTTTTGGATTAACTTTGACTGGATCGGCATCAGAAAAACATTTAGGAATCGATTTAACTGGACCACACAAAAGTCCTGGAATAACTTCAACTGGAATACGAATCAGGGAGATCTTCGCATCAATCTGACTGAACCAGAGGAGGTCTTGGATTACATTTGACTGGATCGGCATCAGAAAAATCTTTAGGAATAGATTTAACTGGACCAAACAAGAGTCTTGGAATAACTTCAACTGGAATACGAATCAGGGAGATCTTATCATCGATCTGACTGAACCAGAGGAGGTCTTTGACATAGTTGAGAATTTTAACTGCATCTTTCCTGAAAGGTAAAGGTCAGTTATATGCAATGCATGATATGGATCAAACAATGATGTTCTCAAAATAAATGAGATTGCGTTATATGATGCGTATATGCATGTGTCATGATATATGGAAATGTAATGTTTTAGCTAGGGAAAATAAATCTCGGATAGCTGTTGGAGAATAGAGTTGAATTCTTCATTTCCGCTGGGGATGACGAACGAAGAGAATAAACCTGCAGGAGAGGATGACTCCGTTGGGGAATAAACTTATGAGGAGATTACTCTGTGGGGAAGAGATGCTCTGCTGAAGATTCCACTGATAAATTCCGTCGGGATGAATTATCGTTGCTAGTGATATTGAATCTGCTGAGGATTGAATTCCTGCTTGTGAAAGGAAAGAATTTTCCAGGGGATGATCTTTCAGTTGTGACTTACTGGGGATAACCCTTTTAGGCTCTTGTGGGGATAATCCTCTGAGTCCTGCTGGGAATGATCCTTTGAACTTGGTTGGGGAGATTTATTTTGTATTCCGCTGGGGATAAACTTCTGGAGTCCACTAGGGATGATGCTTCAACTTCGTTGGGGAAGCTTTTTTTCCAGATTATGCTGGGAAAATTTTGACTCCACTGTGGGTATCTTGTATTCTGCCAGGAACATTCTTATACTCTGCCAGGGAATATTAAGACTACTAGGGATGTCAAGCCTTTTTAGTATTGATGGCAGATAAACTCTGCTTGGGGAAAGCATTGTTGATTCGTTCATAGTTGAAAGTCTCAGCTGGGGGAGAGCTACCATTACTGTCTTACTCTGCAGGGAGTGAAGGCATCTTAGCCATATTCTTCAGCTGAAACTACCTTTGTACCTGGTGGACAGAGCAACTGTACAGCTTGGACAATTCTATTGCCCTTGTTTCTGATATTACCAGCAATTTGTCTTTTTGTTTCGCGTGTAAATATTCATGAGCAGCAATTAATGTCAAATGCATATATCAAAAATGAACATTGGACGTTCTTTGCAAAACAAAACAGATAAAGGAAAAACAGTTTGAAATTTCTTTGAGAATGAATTGTATTGATTTTGAAGTTTGGCCTGTAATTAGTAAGAGAATGCCGCCGAACAATAGAATTTACACAATTTGTGAAAAACAAAACAGCTATGTGAATAATCCCACTGGGTTTCAACTCTGCTATTTCCTTTATGTCCTCGAGCATCTCATCACTTTGCTACTTGGTTGAAGGTAGATCAGATTGATTAGTGTCGTCCGAGCTTGATATTCGATACCGAAGTCTGGATGCAAGGTGATCCAATGAGACATAGTGTTACGCTTTGATCCCTAATTTTTGCTTGGACCGCCCTTTCGGGTTTTCAGTCCACTGGGATACCCCTTTTTGCCCAAGCCGCCTTTTCAGGTTTTCGACTTGCCGGGTGTACAGATTTTTTCATTTTCATCCCTTATTTTTGCCCGAACCCTTTTGGTTCGCCAGGAAGCCCTTATTTTTGCCTAGGCCAGTCAACCTAGTGGGTCTTAGATTATGCGTAGTATCTTTTCACTATGTCTGCATTGACGGGGTGAGGAAGGTCGTCACCATCCATGGTGGTTAGAATCATAGCTCCTCCTGAGAAAATGTTCTTAACCACAAATGGCCCTTCGTAAGTAGGGGTCCATTTGCCCCTGGGATCACCTTGAGGTTGAATAATGCGCTTGATTACCAGATCCCCAACTTGATACTCTTGTCGTCTAACTTTCTTGTTAAATGCCTTGATCATCCATTTTTGGTACGTTTGACCATGACAAATAGCAGTAAGTCTCTTTTCGTCGATTAGGTTCAGCTGATCAAGCCGGGTCTGAATCCAGTCATCTTCACTCAAACCTGCATCCTTCATGATCCACAGAGAGGGTATCTGAACTTCAATGGGCAAGACCGCCTCCATGCCATATACCAAGGAGTAGGGTGTTGCCCCTGTTGACGTCCGTGCTGAGGTACGGTACCCATGAAGAGCAAATGGTAACATCTCGTTCCAATCCTTGTATGTCACTGTCATCTTCTGCACAATCTTCTTAATGTTCTTATTGGTCGCTTCGACGGCCCCATTCATCTTCGGCCGGTAGGGAGAAGAGTTATAATGTTGTATCTTGAATTGCTCGCAGAGCTCGGTGATCATCTTGTTGTTGAGATTGGTACCATTGTCCGTAATGATCCTCTCTGGTACACCATATCGACAAATCAAATTATACTGAATAAACAGTGCCACGGAGTTCTTGGTTACAGTAGCAAAGGAAGCTGCTTCAACCCACTTCGTAAAGTAATCGATAGCTACCAGGATGAAACGATGCCCGTTGGATGCCGTAGGTCTGATCTCGCCGATCATATCAATGTCCCACATTGCAAAAGGCCAAGGTGCCGTCAAGACGTTTAGAGGGACTGGAGGTATGTGCACCTTATCAGTATAGACTTGGCATTTGTGACATGTCCGAGAATGCTGATAACAGTCGGCTTCTATTGTGGACCAATAATATCCCTCCCGAAGGATTTTCTTTTCCATGGTGTGTCCACTGGAATGAGTTCCGAAAGTACCTTCATGTAACTCCGTCATGATCCTTTCTGCTTCATTCTTATCCACACATCGCAGTAAGGTCGAATCATGGTTACGCTTGTAAAGAATGCCATTGCTGATGAAGAACTTTGCCGCGAACCTCCTCAGAAACTTCTTATCATTAACAGATACACCTTCGGGGTATTCCTGAGCCTCAAGGTATCTCTTCACCTCATGAAAGCAGGGCTTTTCTGTTACCTCTTCAGTCTCAATATCACAATAATATGCAGGTTCGTCCCATCTTTCAATGATAATCAGGAGAGCTTCGTTGTCCCAATTGACTTTGAACATAGAAGACATCGTAGCCAGCGCGTCCGCTAACTGATTCTCCTCTCTAGGGAAGTGTTCAAAGGTTATCTCCTCGAAATGGGGAAGCAATGTTAATACATACTCCTTGTAAGGAATAAGGTTTGGGTGTTTCATATCCCACTCGCATTTGATCTGACTGATCACGAGAGAGGAATCTCCGAAAACACTTAGAAACTTAATCCTTAGGTCAATTGCTACTTGAAGACCCATGATGCACGCTTCATACTCCGCCATATTGTTGGTGCAGTTGAAACATAGTCGGGCGGTAAATGGAGTATAAGAGCCTTTAGGAGATATGATCACGGCACCAATGCCATTACCCAAAGCGTTCGAAGCTCCATCAAAGTACATAGACCATCGGGATCCTTTCTCAGGTCCTTCATCCGGTCCAGGTGTCTCACAGTCAGTCACTATCATGATATTCTCGTCCGGGAATTCAAAGTTCATAGACTGGTAATCATCCACTGCTTGATGTGCCAAATGGTCTGCCAACACACTTCCCTTAATTGCCTTTTGGTTCGTATATTGGATGTCATACTCAGTCAAGATCATCTGCCATCTTGCTATTCTTCCGGACAAAGCATGCTTCTCAAAGATATACTTGATTGGATCCATCTTTGAAATCAACAAAGTAGTGTGAGTCAGCATATACTGTCTCAGCCGGCGAGCAGCCCATTCCAAAGCGCAGCAAGTTTTCTCGAGCAGTGAGTATCGGGTCTCACAGTCGGTAAACTTTTTGCTAAGGTAATAAATAGCATGCTCTTTTCGGCCAGACTCGTCATGCTGCCCCAGCACACACCCCATTGAGTTGTCGAGTACTATCAAGTATAAGATCAAAGGTCTCTCTTCAACTGGAGGCATCAGAATAGGTGGCTCTTGGAGATACTCTTTGATCCTTTCAAAAGCGGCCTGGCATTCATCGTTCCATCGTACCACTTGATCTTTCTTCAGTAGCTTGAAGATTGGCTCACAAGTAACAGTCAGGTGTGAGATGAATCGGGCAATGTAATTTAGTCGTCCCAGGAAACCTCTGACTTCTTTCTCTATTCTGGGAGTTGGCATTTCCTGTATGGCCTTCACCTTTGTAGGATCCACTTGAATACCTTTGTCGCTTACGACGAAACCCAGTAGCTTACCAGATCTCACCCCGAAGGTGCACTTGTTTGGGTTTAACCTCGGCTTGTACAACTTTAATCTGTCAAATAACTTCTGAAGGTGGTCAAGGTGTTCTTCCTCAGTTTGGGACCTTGCAATCATGTCATCGACATATAACTCAATCTCATGATGGATCATGTCATGAAACAAAGTGATCATGGCACGCTGATACGTGGCCCCAGCGTTCTTCAATCTAAAAGGCATGACCTTGTAGCAAAAGGTACCCCACTGAGTAACAAAAGTTGTCTTCTCCATGTCTTCAAGAGCCATTTTAATCTGATTATAACCGGAGAAACCATCCATAAAGGAGAATACCTTGTGTTGAGCGGTATTGTCAACCAGAACGTCGATATGAGGTAGAGGAAATTCATCCTTGGGGCTCGCCCTGTTCAAATCCCTATAGTCAACACACATTCGGACCTTATCATCCTTCTTCGGCACATGAACCACATTGGCCACCCACTGAGGGTAAGAAGTAACTGCTAGAAAACCAGCGTCAAACTGTTTCATCACTTCAGCCTTGATTTTCTCAGACATCTCTAGGCGCATTCGGCGGACCTCCTGTTTCACTGGAGGACAATCTTCCATGGTAGGCAGGAGATAAACCATAATATCGGTATCCAACCCAGGCATATCTTCATAAGACCGGGCGAAGATTTCAACGTAGTCACGTAGCATCTGAATCAACCACTGTTTCACACTAAGCTCCAGATTTGCACCGATCTTGACCTCTTTCTTGT
Source organism: Vicia faba (assembly GCA_948472305.1). Taxonomy (NCBI): domain Eukaryota; kingdom Viridiplantae; phylum Streptophyta; class Magnoliopsida; order Fabales; family Fabaceae; genus Vicia; species Vicia faba. The sequence continues at coordinate 316,655,340 of OX451740.1, forward strand.
CTGTCTCAGTACCCAGATTCACTGATTCCACCGGCTCTTCGTGTGGCTGAATAACCCTCTCTTCTTGGAGTAACAGTCTTGCAAGTTCACCCGGCACTTCGCAATCATCTTCACCTTCGTCTTCGGCTAAGTTGATCGGATTTTCGAATTCATAACCAGCAGTAGCAGAGTCATTACTAGTGAGATCCAGAGTGGATGTAGACCTGTATATGTGAGTGTGTGTAAAATAGTTGTTTTGCAATATGTAATAAAAGAAAAACAAGGAGCGCAAAATTTGAAATGCAAGAAACGTCCAATGCTTTTATTAATGACATATGAAAATGACACACATAAAGCCCTCACAAATGAAACCACAGTGCCCCGGGTAAGACACCGGGCCATAGAGTTTAAAACATTGTCTATTACGGGTACAAAAACAAAAAGTCTCATTATTGGGTGATAATAGAAACGGGCATAGAATCCTTCGTTGTCCAGTTGCTTAGTCCACCATCGGCAGTTGGGTATATCCAGCTGTCAATGTCAAACTCTTCATCATCGTCATCCCCAATAGCATTCACCCCTGCATCTTGTTTAGGCTTTTCTGGTGCTCCGAACTCAATCTCATTCGCATCGATCAAGTCTTGTACCTTGTTCTTCAAAACCCAACAATCATCTGTATCATGCCCCGGGCTATCAGAGTGAAAAGCACAGCGGGCATTAGGGTTATACTTTGGTGATGTTGTACTTGGATTCTTCGGAGCCTCCTTTGGAGTTACTAGATTGGTCTTCAATAACTGCGGCAGAATCTGGGATAAGGTCATGTTGAGACGGGTGAATTGCCTTCGAGGTCTCTCGTCCTTTTATTGATTGTTGTGCTGAGGAGAACCAACAGGTCTTGAAATAATAACCGCATTAATAGCTTGGCGGTGTTCAGGTCTATTCTGGCTTTTCGAACTGTAGACAGCACTAGACTCTTTCTTAAAAGGCTTTTTCTCGGTGCCTGATGAAGCACCCTTCTGCATTTTACCAGCCTTAATACCAGCCTCAATCCTCTCACCGGTCATAATTAGCTCTGTAAACCCATACGAAGAGCTTCCAATCAGATGGTTGAAAAATGGACCAGACAAGGTCCCCAGAAACATATCCACAAGCTCCCGATCAGCAAAGGGTGGTTGCACTCTTCCGGCGAGGTCACTCCACTTTTGAGCATAATCTTTGAATCCTTCACCCGTTCCCATTGACATACCCTGGAGTTGGGTACGCGTGGGAGCGAGGTCGGAGTTGTATTGATACTGCCTGTAGAAAGCAGTAGCCAATTCTTCCCAACTGCGGATACTGGCTCCGTCTAACTGGTAAAACCATTAAAGTTGAGTCCCTGAGAGACTGTCTTGAAAGAAGTGGATCCATAGGTTCTTATCAGCGGTGTACGGCTGAATCTTCCTTACATATGACCGGAGGTGTAGCTTCGGACAAGAAACTCCGTGATACTTAGAAAAGGTTGGTGCCTTGAATTTGTGGGGAATTACCACCCCAGATGATAGACCCAGATCACCAAAGTCCAGACCAAGCACCTTCTGAACTTCCATCACACTCAACCAGTCTTCCAGTTGCTTGTATCTATCCTCATCAGGAGGATACTGGTCTTCGTCAAAGTTCGTCTCGTTGTCGGAGACCACAGGGCTAGGAGCCCTCCTTTCTTCCTGACTATCTTTCCCTCCAGATGAGGTGGTCAAATCAACTTCATCCCGTAGCCTGTTTCCAAACCTGTGACCTGTGCTAAACAGGATTGTCCTCTTCTTCTTCTTCTTCTCTTTCAGAATCAGGGTCTTCAGATCTTGCTGACCCTTAGCTAGATTCATGAACAGCTCTTGAAATTGGGAATTTTGGGCCTGTAGGGCCTTGATTGCTTGCTCAGTTGATGGTTCAGCAAACATGATGAGTGCTGAAATAAACAGCGAAGAAGATAAGAGACCTGTAATGGGTACCTGTTATGAAGTGCATGGGATGAAATGCGTATGATATGATTTCAAAGACAATCGGGAGATTCAAATTTGCAAACAAAAGGGAAACACACTTTTATTAGGTAAACTTGAAATTCAAATTGTTCAACAAATTGCCCTCAAGGCGTTACAAGAAAGGAAATACTAAAAAGGAAATAAAAACTGGAAAGGAAATAATCAAAGGACAATCAGTGCTCCCATGGTCTCCTCTTGTCGGTGCGGACATAGTCATTGAGGATCCGCTCGTTCTCCAGCTTCCTAGTCAACTTCTGGATCTTCTGCTCTTGCTCGTTAAACTTTTCTCGATAAGCATCATGTTCTTCTCTCAGCTGCATCCAAGACCTTTTCAGTGCCCCAATGTCAGTGGGCATGTAAGGATGGAGGATGGTAGGAAGAACCCCCTCTTCATTAGCAACTTCAACAATGATAGGCAGGACGGCTTCATATGGCATACCGAGCTTCTGGGCACGGATACGAACCCATCTGAGATATGGCTCCATTGGAAGAGAAGTCTTTGGGCCCAGCTCGTGTGGATCAGATCTGTGAACTCTATCCCAAGCCCTTATGAATTTGCGGCGTTGCTCGTCGCTATCCCCTTGAAAATCAAAGATGATACTAGGTATTAACAGCTCATGAGGTCCCTCTCTTATGGCTCTCCCAAACTGACGTAAGGCCAAGCATGGATTGTAAGAAATTCCTCCATGGGTTCCTATCAGTGGAACATTGGGGTATTCCCCACAACGATCAATAATAGCCACCTCATCCATACCCTTTATAGTCCAGATAATGTCATTATGAGAGAGAGACATAACCCTATAAGCTCGTCCCATGCCTTCTTTGTTCTTTAGCACTGATTTGGGGAGGTGCGAAATAACCCGCCTCGCCAATAATAGAGCACAACACATCAAGGTTACCCGCTTACGGGCAGTACGAGCATAAAGCTGATGAAGAATGTCACCCAAGAGAGTGGGTACAGAATTACGAGAGATGAAGATTTTCACCTCTTTCACATCAACAAAAGAGTCAGGATTCAGAAACAATACCAAGCCATATATCAGAAGAGCCAGAATATCTTCGAATGCCTTGAAGTCTAGACTATCCCAGAAATAATTAGCATTACCAACCAAGAACTTAGTCAGAAATCCCTTTGCTCCACTTCTAGTCTCCCAATTAGCCATTACCTCATCCTTTGTCATATGAAGGGATGCAGCAATCTCTTCGGGCCTAAGGATCTTCTCTCAACCAGTAAACGGGGTCTGCTCCAGAATAGAGATACCGAGCAGATTAGAGAACTCTTCTAAGGTGGGAACCAACTGGTAGTCCTGGAAAGTAAAGCAATGGTATAGCGGATCATAGAACTGGACTAGGACACTCATCATATGCTCGTCCAATTTGGAGGTGACCAAACTGAGAAGATACCCATGTCTTCTGATGAAGGAGGTAGTATTAGGCATCTTTGCAATCAATTCTTTAAGCATGGTGGGAACCTGGACAAAGTTAATCCGGATGGTATTCCTACGCATGGGCATCATGACCTATAAAACAGAACAAAGATGAATCCCTCCTGTCTTTGAAATAGGTTAGTCCAATGCAAGATGTATGCAATGTTATGATGTCATGATGTCATGATAGAAAGCACACCACAAGTATCCACAAAAAGCAAACATGGTAAAGGCACACAAGTCACACAGAGAGCCCTTAGATTTCAGGCTGGCAAGGAGCTTAGGTACTACCCTCTTTCAGTTCAGTTGGACAAATCCTGTCCTAAAAATAGTAACCGGGTTCTAGAGGATCTCAATATCACTGACTACCCTCAATCGGTCATAATTCCAGTTTAGCAACCTTTTCTTGCGGTCGGAATCATCGTGAGAGTTTAGTCTCAATGAGTGTAGCATACTGCTACTGTTTTATGGCCAAGTTGGTCAATTTAAAGGTTCTAAGGTCAGTTGGTGCTTAATGACCCCTTAGATGACCCATATTCTCCTCGTTCCAACACAAGGGATATCGGTACAATCTAAAGTGCCACACCAACGTAGCTACTGCTTCAACCGTATCGGTCTACGCCGTACAGTTCCCTCACAGTTTATTGCTACTTACCAAAAGGGTATCCCCAGATCTGGGTTAGGATCTATAGTAACTCCGATTCAAGCCCACAAATATAAAGCATACAAAGCAAACAATTGAAAACACAATGATCTAATCCTAAGGTACACCCTACTTATTTAATCTTCCCCAGCAGAGTCGCCAGTTCTGTGATACGGTGGGAGATAACTGACTGTTTTTGGAATGCTGGTTCGTGTTTTGCATTTGTTTTCGCAAAATGTCGCGGTAAGCAAGAGTCGCCACCGTCTTTTATTTTATCCAACAAGGAAAGGAAAAAAGCACAGAAAAATTCCTTTTTCGAGATGTTTCTCGGGTCCGGGGGGTAGATTATAGAAAGGGAAGGTGTTAGAACCCTTTCTATCCGTGGTTATCCACGGGCTCTTAGGTACTTGCTCATATTGTTTTCAAAATTGCTTTTCTTTGTGTTTGTGGGTTTGAAGAAATTTTTGTTTGAAAGGTGTAAGTGTGAAAAAGATTTTGTTTTTGTTTTTTGAAAGAGAAAGTACTTAAGAACCATCTACCTACTCGAAAAGGGAATCAATCTGTGCTAATGTCCTTTAGACAATGTTATCCTACTATTGATGAGTAGGTAGCACCGTCGTTGGATTTTTAAGGGTCAATTCGAGTAAGGGACGTGTGGTCACTAAAGCAATGTTAGGACGCCTTAGCGGTAACCCTAATGTCTTAGATCATTTTTCCGAGGAAACTGTTTCGAGGCAACTATGATCTTTGGACAAGAGGGTGACCTCTAAAACTTCATATACTCAATGACCACGTTCGAAGGCAACCAAGTGAGGTGTACCCTAAGAGTGCGCATGTGCGAGTGTGTTGTTTCAGTGAATTTTATCTTTGTACATGTCAATGGTTATCTATGTTGATTTTAGGTTTAAACATTTGATCTTGTCATGCATTCCCTATTATCAAACATCTAACAGTTTATAAGTTGCGGAAATTAAACTAACTATTACAAGGCGTCGGGTATTTACATCGCCAAAAGCAACCCTTGAAATTAAAATGCGGAAAATAAATAAAGCGATAAAAATATTTAAAGTCCTATTAAAACTATTACAATCTGGGAAACAGATACACTATTGAAATAAATATGGATCGCGTGCGGGAAAATTAAATTGGGCGAGTTCTAGTGTTTTGACCCTTTTTTGAAAGAAAGCATTTTTTTTGGTTATTTTTGAATTAAAAGGAAATTAAATTAGGTTAAGCATTAAATAAATAAGCTAATTAATTAATAAAAATATTTTTGGGTTTTTGATATTTAAAGAAATAAAATAAATTTGATCAAAATTAGTAAAACCTAATTATCTAAATTAATTTTAATTATTGCAAAAGATATTAAAGTTATTTCCTAATTAAACTAAATTAATTCAATTAATATTTATTAACAAAAATAAAAATGCTGGAAATTAATTTAATTAAGAAAATGTTTTTTTGGTTTTTATTTTATTAAGAAAAAGTTGTGATTGGTTAGTGATTAATAAAATAATAAAATAAAACAATTAAATAAAATAAAAAAGGAATGAGATAGAAAAACTCAGGGGGGGGTTCAGGCCCAATTTGGAGGTTTGAATGGAAATCCAAAGGCCCAACAGGCGTTGGCCTTGGCTGACTTTCCCTGATTCCCTATGGCACGTTGACTTGGGAGTATGATGCACGCTCCATCTGGACCACCAGATCTGGCCTGGGGCCATCTGGCAAGCATTTGAGTGAGGGAGTATCATGTACTGCGCGCTTGAATTCACACCAAATAACCTGTTGAAAAATAATACAAAGCAATATGGTGGACCTGGGATTCGAACCCAGGTCCTGTTGGATTTTGAACGCTTGCCACTACCACTGCACCAACGCATTTTAGTTGTTATAGTATTCAATAATAATAATAATATGAGAAACAAGTTAATGGATCAGAAAATATAAAATAAGCGCGCCATGTTCAAATAGGCGAATCAAAACATGCCACGCCATCGTCCCTGTCGTTGGGACCGTGGCTAAAAACTTCTCAACCTATACCAACGGACAACCGTTCGTAGCTACAGGCCATGCCATCTCCAAAATCTTGCATAAGCCATATAAATGAAAGGTGATACCATGAATTAACTTGTCTTGTTCCCCTGAACAAGATGGTACCTTTCTCACAAGCCAATTGTTCCTGTAATGGAAAGCCCTAAAAAAAACCTAAAGAACCCTTCAATGGCGTTTCACGATACAAAGCATGAAAATAAAATTGGTTATTGCAGAAAGTTCACAAATGATATGAGGAATCAGAATATGCAATCGTTTTTGAGAATGGATGCAAGAATAAAGATTTGGGAATCCAAGAATATGGCGGATCCGTGGGATGCTTACAGTGCGTTTGGAGGCTAGAGAATGAGTGATCTTGATTGGTCCTGCTTCTGAGAATTGCCAGGAAGCGATAGGGATCCTTGTTGGGTCCTGAAAGTGCCTCTAAGAACGATTTCGATTCCATACTTTTTTGCAATTTTTTTCAAGTTTGCTTTTGATGGTTCTGCAGCTTCTAACCTTGAATTCGTGTGCCTTTCACTTGTATATGTAATAAGCAATGCATTAGGTCAACAATTTTGGACTGAATCCTTGTGCATTATGGCTTGGAGATTTGATTTGATCCTCCATTGAAAACTTGCTTATTTTGTCCAAAATCCAATCTTTTTGCACATGCAATGGGTGATACGAGTTTGATCATGTTATTGATGATGATTAGGTCCTGAAAATAGATAAAGATCTCATGTAATCAAGTTTTGTGATTTTATTTGATTTAAATTGATTTAAAATGAATTAATTCAATAAAAAATCAAATAAAATTGAAAAATTAATAAATGGACACAAGGCTGAAGCTAGGACACGTGTGGATTGTGACAAGATCAAATCAAGTGGAAAAGAATGGGCCCATTTGACAAAATTTGAAGTTTTGGGGATAGTTGACTTTTGGCAATTTTGCAAAAATGCCCAACTTCAACAATGCATAACTTCTTTAATTTTGAACTTTTGGAAGTGTTCTTGGACTTTTTAGAAATCTTGATATGTCCTCTAACCAACACTTTTGGTCTCATATAATTTTGATATTCCATGCTCAAGTTATAGGCTTTGGAAAAAAAAGGTGTTTTTGTTGACTTTCAAAAATGACCTATAATGTCCAAATTTGTAACTTCTTGTGAGTGAATTTCTTGATCTTCTGGTATGAATATGGATTGTACGAAATTGCATCCTCTTCAAAATGAGCTTTGGATGGGTCATTTCTCATTAAGTATGAGAAAGGTATGCTTGGTCAAAGTTGAGTTGACTTTTCCTACAAAACCCTAATTTAGCAACTTTTGAGTCTTGATGAATTTTGAGCAATCCTTGATGAATCATGATCAACCCTTGATCAAATGATGAAATATCCTTAAAAATGATAATGTTGACAAAAAATATTTAGGTTTGACTGTATTTGGGCCACAGTTGACTTTTGCCCTAGCATAATCGATTTTTGGACCTTTTGAGCAATTGACTGAGCAAACTTCCTCTGCAAGGCTTGAAATTTGGCATGGATGAACTTGAGGAAATATTAGGACATTGGGGAGAAATTGAGGTCATTTGGATGAAAGGACCTTGATGCAACACAAAACCCTAATTTGGGATTGACTGCCTTAGGAGATAGCTTGATTGTCCAACTCTTGAGCAATCTTGAACCACTTGGAGATTTCTCTTGCAATGTCTTGGGAAATATGAGAGGGAAAATTTTAGGGTGAAACAACCCCCCGAACTCAAGAAAACATCTCGAAAGGTCTTTCCTGTGCTTTTTCACCTTTCCTTATTGGATAAAAGAAAAGTCGGTGGCAACTCTTCCTAAACCGCAACATTTACGAACACAAACGCAAAACACCTCAAGTCAGTTCTCCCACCGTATCACAGAACTGGAGACTCTGCTGGGGATTTATTGAAGTGGGGTTACCTTAGGGTTAGATCACATTTACTTGCTTTCATTTTTTTGATTTATATTTGGTTCTCTGTTTGGGCTTACTTTGATCCTCCACCCAGATCTGGGACACCTTTTTTAGGTAAATAGCAATAGATTGTGGAAACTGTACAGCGTAGACCGATATGGTTGAAACAATGGCTATGTTAGTGTGACACATTTGTGGGTATCAGTATTCCTTGTGGTGAATCGAGGAGAATACAGGGCCGCTGAGTGGCGTCATGAAGCACTAACGGACTTTAGAACCCTAATTGAACAAACTTGGCCATTAGGACGTAGTGAGATAACCGGTTTCAATGTAGAGCTAAAAATTGGTTGATACTCGATACTACACTCGTTGAGGCTAGACTTTTGGGATATCTCGGCCGCAAGAAAAGATTGATTATGCTGAGACAACGCCCAAGAGAAAGGTCTGTGATATTGAGATCCTTTAGAACCCGGTCACTATTACTAGGACAGGTTTGAGCCAACTAAAATTCAAGAGGGTACTTACCTATAAAACCTCATGCAAGCCTAAAACATAGGGATTTGTTTGCTTTGTGTGTATATACTTGTACATAACACCATAAACATCATAAGCATCATGAGCATGCTCACTAACCATTTCAAGGATTTAGAATTTTATCTTTGTTTTTATTTTGTAGGTTATGTATTATGTCCGAAGAAACACCATCCGAATCAACTTCGTGAAAGCACACCCTCAACTTCAAGAGTTATCCTCAAAAGTTCCCGAGGATTCCCCTTTCACCAAGAAATACGGTCGACTCTTGAGTTTGGCTACATCCAGATTCCAAGAAGAGATGATGTGTGTACTGTTCCAATTCTTTGATCCCGTGCATCATTGTTTCACTTTCCCGGACTATCAGTTGGTACCTACACTGGAAGAGTTCTCTCTACTCTTAGGGGTGCCCATGCTTGATCATATACCATTCACCGGTCTAGAAGAGATTCCAGAACCTGAGGTCATCGCTGAAGCTTTGCATCTAAAGAGATCAGACATCATAGCCAATTGGGAGACTAGAAGCGGGGTCCAAGGTTTCCTAGCCAAGTTTCTATTGGAGAAGGCTCGTTCATTCTGAGACGACATGGATTTCCAAGCTTTTGAAGACATCCTAGCTCTTCTCATTTATGGTCTAGTTTTGTTCCCCAATTCGGACCAATTCATAGACGTTAATGCCATCAAAGTCTTTCTCTCTCGCAATCCTATACCTACCTTACTGGGAGACATCTTGCATTGCCTTTATACCTGCACCATGAAGAAAAGAGGTACCCTTTTGTGTTGTATCCCCTTACTTGCAAAATGGTTCACTTCACACCTACCTCAATCAGCACTGAAGAACGAGCAAAGACTGACTTGGTCTCAAAGGATGATGTCTCTCACCCACTCTGATATTCGTTGGTGTTCGAGATCCTTGGAGGATGCCTCTATCATTGACCGTTGTGGGGAGTTCCCTAACGTACCTCTACTCGGTATTAGGGGGGTATCACCTACAACCCCTGCTTAGCTCTTAGACAGTTTGGGTATACCCGATGAGAAGGCCCTCGCGAGATGCTCATCCAAGGTCTGGTGTTCGACTACGACAAAGGAGACCAAGGTTACCGCCAGAGGTTTGCACGAGCTTGGAGAATGGTGAACAAGGTGGACAGTAGAACTTTGGGACATAAAAACTCTATCCCTCTCGAGCCTTACCTTAGGTGGGTACAGGCTCATGCTCAGAGTCTCGTGATGCCTTACCCTTCCATCCTTCCTCTCATCATAGAGCCCATTGTTGAAAGAGACGTCTCACACACCTTTCTTCATCTTGACATGCCTACCTCTCTCGAAGACTTGCAGATAGTTTGGGTTCAGTTGAAGGAAGAGCGAGACACCTTTGAAGCCCAGTTTTACGCCAGTGAGAAGAAGGTTCTGGAGCTTACCAAACTGCTTCATAAAGAGAAAAACCTAAATTCCTACATTGCTCCAAAGAGGATGCGTTCAACCTTTTTATCTTAGGGATTTTTGTTGTATTCTGTTTATTTCATTGTAAGCCCAAAGAGGCGTGATGTATTCAAACTTGGATTTAATATAACGTGTGTTCTTTTTGGTTTGAACAAATTTAAATCTCTAAATTTCCTTGAAATCATTTGCATATTGCATCTTCATTCATCATAACATCATACAGATTTCTCATAACAGGCCTCCTTATCCTTCTATTGTTTATTTCAGTAAGATGGATGTTGATTAGACTGTGAAAGATCTTCAGGCACAGAACGCCCAGTTTCAACAGATGCTCTTAGCTCTGACAAAAGGACAAGAGAAGTTGAAGACTTTACTGGCCAAAGAGAAGAAGAAGAAAGCGAAGAAGTCAATCGGTGTTGTGATCACGGGAGGAAGGTTTAAAGGACAAGCCAGACGAACTTTGGACTTTGCAACATCATCGGGTGAAGGAGATAATCAAACCCAGGAAGTGAACAACGACCCAGCATCTGCGGAAGAGGATGAACCTGATTACTATGAGGAGCAATATCCTCCTGCCGATGATAAATACACACAGCTAGAGGATCGTTTGAAAGCTATGGAGATTCAGAGAGTACCAGGTTTGGATTTTGAAGAATTAGGACTCATCTCAGGGGTTGTCATCCCACAAAAATTCAAGGTCCCCACTTTCGCCAAATACGACGGTGTCTCTTGCCCAAAGTTACATCTAAGGTAATACGTCTGAAAAATTCAACCCCATACGGCTGATAAGAATCTGTGGGTGCATTTCTTCCAAGAGATCTTGTCAGGAACACAGTTGGATTGGTTTTATCAATTGGAAGGGACAAATGTTCGCAATTGGGAAGATTTGGCTTCCGCCTTCTACAAACAATATCATTACAATGCTGATCTAGCTCCGACTCGAATGCAATTGCAAGGCATGTCTATGGGAACAAGTGAAGGTTTCAAAACCTATGCTCAGAAATGGAGGGATCTTGTAGCCAGAGTCCAGCCCCCTCTATCAGACAGAGAATTGGTGGATATGTTCCTAGGCACCTTATCAGGTCCATTCTTCAACCACCTGATCGGAAGTTCCTCGGCTGGATTTACTGAACTAATCATGACTGGTGAGCGGGTCGAAGCCGGTATAAAAAGTGGAAAAATTAAAAAATATGCATCTTCAAGCACAACAAAGAAGCCTTTCACTGGCAAGAAGGAGGCCAGTGCCATTTATGACCCTAGAGACCGGAGCAGAGCAGGATACCGTCCAACGGTAAGTGCTGTAATAATACCTAGGCCTGCGGTTGTCCCACAACGCAACAATCAGTAAAGGGTAGAAAGACCACAAAGACAGTTCACTCGGATCAACATGACATTGGCGGAGGTTCTACCTCATATGTTGAGATCTAACTTGGCAACTTTAAAGGAGGCTCCCAAGAGTCCTAATACCTCTTCTCCTCGTTACAATCCAAACGCTAGGTGTGCCTATCATTCTGGGAGTCCTAGTCAAAACATTAATGATTGTTGGACTCTAAGAAATAAAGTACAAGACCTAATTGAAGCTAAGGAGATTGAGTTCGACGCTCCGGAGAAGCCCAATGTCATAACTGCTCCCATGCCTAAGCACAACCATGGAGTTAATTCCATTGATACTAATCCATTTGTAACCTCGGTGGACGAAGTTTCCACTCCTCTTATGACTGTTAAGAAAAATTTGCTGTTGGCCGGCTTATTTCCAGGTTGTGGTGAAGGTTGCCACATATGTTCATTCCTACCTTCTGGTTTCCATTTGCTGAGGTCAGGTGTTCAACGCCTGATGGACAGTAACGAAATTTTGTTCGAGAAAACCCTGGTTCCTGTCATTTCATTTGAAGACATTGCTATTATAACCATTTCCTCCAGTCCTTCCAAGGCCTCCTCGAGAAGACCTGTTAGGATTACACCCGCTACGAGATTTGCTTCGTTGATAATCACATGTCCTGGTCCTATTTCGTACGCCTCGGACAAAGCCGTCCCTTGGCATTATGGCGCTGATATTTACTATTATGGCGTTAAACAAAACTTAAAGGCCGAAGAAGTTGATCCTGATGTCGGTAACATTGTCGGGACCAATAAGATTACTAGAAGTGGAAGGGTTTTCTCTCCTACGATTTCCCCTAAGACTGTCAACAAGCTTGTTATCATTTCATCTCCTGTTCCTGCTAGCACATCAACTACTATTCCTGTTCTCACTCCAGTTGTCGCCCCTGTCGATAAGTCAACTGGGACTCGCGGCAAAGAAGTTATAGGTGAGCCTGCCCAAACGGAGGCCCCTAGAAAGATTGTTGTGGAAGCCTCTAAACAAGAGATAGAGGAAATTTTGAAAATTATCAGAAAGAGTGACTACAATGTGGTCGAACAGTTGGGGCAGACCCCCTCAAAGATATCCATGTTATCCTTGTTGTTGTGCTCTGAGGCCCATGCGAAGGCTTTGATTGCCTTCCTCAAAACTGCGCATGTGCCGTAAGAGACTTCAGCTGATCAATTCAAAGATTGTGTGGCTAGCCTGACTACCAACAATGGGCTGGGTTTCTCAGATGCCGACTTGACACTGAAGGGAAGAAAGCATAATGATGTTTTGCATGTCTCGATTGAATGCAGAGGCACCACTATGGCTCATATGCTGGTAGACACCGGGTCTTCACTGAATGTCCTACCTAAGAAGGCTCTCGACCGACTAGATTGTGAAGGATTAATTCTAAAGCCTAGTAACATTGTGGTAAGGGCTTTTGACGGGTCAAAAAGAATGGTGCATTAGGAAGTGAACATCCCTGTCAAAATAGGCTCTCAGACTTTTGAGTCCACCTTCTATGTGATGAATATCAAGCCATCATACTCCTGTTTGTTGGGTCGTCCTTGGATCCATGAAGTTGGGGCTGTTACTTCCACACTTCACCAAATGCTGAAGTATCCGGTGAAGGGAAATATTTTCACGGTACGGGGCGAAGAAGAGTACATGGTGAGCCACCTCAATTCCTTCCGCTACGTAGAGATAGATGGAGAATTTATAGAGACTCCTTGCCAAAACCTTGAAGAGGTTCCCCAGATTTTGGCGTCAACTGAGACCACTACCAGTACCAAATCTCCTCTGAAGATGGCTTCTCTCAGAGATGCAAAAGCAATAGTTGAAGAAGGCAGGAATACCAATTGGGGACAGCTTCCTGAGTTTATTCACAAAATGACAAGTTTTGCTTGGGCTTTACTTCAGAAGCTCAGAGGGTTGTTCGACGCACTCGAGTTGGAGGACCTCCCCTACGCATCAGCAATCGAGAGGTCAATGCTATTGAAGACAGTGAAGAAGACTCCGATTTTGACTGCTGGATTTACCTGACTATCAACGGTGGACCGAGTAATTGGACGACCAGAGATTTCATACCAGTTTCTTTTATTCCACAGTAATTGTCTCGTTTTTTTTTAATTTTAATGAACAATTTAAACTTTTTAGCCTTGTGTCTTACCCGAGGCACGATGGCTCTATCTGTGAGGGTTGTTATATGTCATCTCATATATCATCAATGAAACATTGGACTTTCTTTGCATACAAATTTTGCACTCTCTATTTTTCTTTTCTGCCTTTGCTTTATCAATACAGCTATGCTCTTACACACACTCACATATCAAACTGCAGATCCATGTCCACTCCGGATCCCATTGATAACAATCCTGCTATTGCCAATTATGACTTTGAAAACCCGATCAACCAAGCCGAGGACGAAAATGAGGACGATTGTGAGGTACCTGGAGAACTTGCTAGACTGCTACAACAGGAAGAGAGGGCTATACAGCCTCATGAAGAGCCAGTTGAGACAATAAACTTGGGCACAGAGATAGACAAGAAAGAGGTTAAAATAGGTGCAAATATGGAGCTTAGCGTCAAGCAGAGGTTGATACAGATGTTGCACGACTATGTTGAGATCTTCGCCTGGTCTTATGAAGACATGTCTGGTTTAGACACTGATATTGTGGTACATCGCCTGCCGACTAAGGAAGACTTCTCGTTGGTTAAACAGAAGGTCCACCGTATGCACCCTGAAATGTCAGGGAAGATCAAGGCAGAGGTCATGAAACAGTTCGCCGCGGGATTCTTGGCTGTCACCTCCTATCCGCAGTGGGTTGCTAACGTTGTTCCGGTGCCTAAGAAGGACGGTAAGGTACATATGTGTGTGGATTAGAGATCTGAATAGGGCAAGCCCCGAGGATGACTTCCCGCTTCCTCATATTAACGTTCTGGTCGATAACACCGCGCAGCACAAAATATTTTCCTTCATGGATGGTTTCTCTGGCTACAACCAGATTAAGATGGCTCCCGAAGACAGGGAAAAGACAACTTTCGTTACACAGTGGGGCACTTTCTGCTACAAGGTGATGCCTTTTGGGTTGAAGAATACCGGGGCAACTTATCAGCACGCCATGGTCGCTTTGTTCCACGACATGATTCACCACGAGATTGAGGTTTATGTCGACGATATGATAGCCAGGTCTCAGACTGAGGAAGAGCACCTTGATCATCTCCAAAAGTTGTTCGACAGATTGAAGGTATATAAACTGAGATTGAATCCAAACAAGTGCATTTTCGGGGTAAGGTCCGGTAAACTTCTAGGTTTCATTGTCAGCGACAAAGGTATTCAAGTAGATCCTACAAAGGTAAAAACTATACAAGAAATGCCAGCTCCCCGTACAGAGAAGAAAGTTAGAGGTTTCTTGGGACGCCTGAATTATATCGCCAGGTTCATTTCACATTTTACTGCTACTTGTGAGCCAATCTTCAAGCTCCTGAAGAAAGATCAAGTGGTAAAGTGGAATGATGAATGCCAGGCCGCTTTCGAAAGAATCAAGGAATACCTACAAGAACCACCAATTCTGATGCCTCTAGTTGAAGGGAGACCTTTGATATTGTACCTTTGATATTTAGGAACTTCAGTTATCCGTTATTCAACTGAGGAATCATCTCTGCTGACATTTAGGAACTTCAGTCATTCGTTATTCAACTGAGGCAAAAGCTTCATAGTTTAAATTTTGTGAGAATTTGATTGTATCTTTCATGAAAGGTAAAGGTTAGCTGTATGTAATGCATGATATGTATCAGGAAATGATGTTGTCAAAATAAATGAGATCGTGTTGCATAATACGTATGTGCATGTGTCATGATGTATGGAAATGTGATGTTTTTAGCTGGGGAAAATAAATCCCGGATTGCTGCTGGAGAAAAGAGTTGAATTTTTCGTCTCCGCTTGGGATTGTGAATGAAGATGATTGGGAGAATAATCCTGCTGGAGAAGATAACTCCGTTGGGGAATAAACTGATGGGGAAATGACTCTGTGGGGAGGACATATTCTGCTAGAGGTCCTGTTGATAAATTCAGCTGGGGATGAATTACCGTTGCTGGTGGTAATGAACCCTGTTGGGAATTGAGTTTCTGTTTATGAAAAGAATGAACTCCGTTGGGGATGATTTTCCAGTTGCGACTTCACGGGTGTGATCGGTGGAAATAGAACTGAATGTTTTGGAAATGCTGGTTCGCAAAATGTCGCGGTAAGCAAGAGTCGCCACCGTCTTTTATTTTCTCCAACAAGGAAAGGACAAAAGCACAGCAAAATTCCTTTTCGAGATGTTTCTCGGTTCGGGAGGTAGATTATAGAAAGGGAAGGTGTTAGCACCCTTTCTATCCGTGGTTATCCACGGGCTCCTAGGTACTTGCTCACTATGTTTTCAAAATGTTTGCTTTTCTTGTGTTTGTGGGTTTTGAAAAAGTTTGTTTTGAAAACTTCTAGGTAACTCTTGTATCAGTCCTCAAGAGTGTATGAAGTATTTGTTTGAAAACTTTTGTTTGAAAGGGTAAGTGCGAAAAGTATTTTTGTTTTTTTTGAAAGAGCAAGTACCTAGGAGGAATCCACCTACTCAAAGGAATTAAGCTGTGTAAATGTCCTTTAGACAGTACTATCCCACTATTGAGAAGTAGGTAGCACCGTCGTTGGAGTTATTCGGGTCAATTCGATTATAGGGACGTGTGTGGTCACCAAAGCAATAGTAGGACGCTTTAGCGGCAACCCTAATGTCCTAGATCCTTTTTATCCGAGGCAACCGTTTCGAGGCAACTTGGATCTTTAGACAAGAGGGCGACCTCTAAAACACCCTATACTCAATGACCACGTCGAGGCAACCAAGTGAGACGTACCCTAGGAGTGGCATGTGCGAGTGTGTGATACGGTGGGAGAACTGACTAGGGTTTTGCGTTTGTTTTCGCAAATGTTTCGGTTGAGCAAGAGTCGCCACCGACTTTTTATTTTATCCTAAGGAAAGGTTTAAAAAGCACAGCAAAAACCTTTGAGATTTTTCTTGGGTTCGGGGAGTAGGTTATAGAAAGGGAAGGTATTAGCACCCTTTCTATCCATGGTTATCCATGGGCTCTTAGGTACTTGCTTAGATCAACTTGCCTTGGTTTTCAATTGTTTGAGATGGTGCTTTGTGTGTGTGGCTTTTGAAAATGTTTGAAAAAGATGCCTTGTCTAGGCTACCCTTGTAATAATTCTTTACTCGAATGTTTTACAAAAGGTGTTTGTCTTTTTGAAAAGATGTTTCAAGGTTTTTTGAAAGTTTGTTTTAAAAGTGTTTGTGAAGTGTGGTTTTTAAAAATAGGCAAGTGTTTTCTTTGCAAATTGACAAGTACTTAAGAGTTATCTACCCTAAAGTTTTCTCAAAGGTTTTTTTTTTGTTATGTTTTAAACCTTTTGACAATTTTGTTCCACCATTGCATTTGGTGGACAATCTTGTCTTAGGATGTGAAAGGGACAGGCGCGGGTCATCGTTTAGACCATAATTGCAATAGTGTTAAATGTCTTTGGGCAATTTTTCTTTAAAAAGGGACTTGATCATTCATTTATGCAACATTTTGAGGGACTATGATCATTTGATTGTTTGTTTTACCCAAAGAAATTCAACATGCAATATGGCCCAATTATTTGAAGGCAACAAAGTGGAATACCCTAGGGGTGCAAGTGTGGAATTTGTTGTCCATTTTCCATGCTTTTTTTGTCTTGTATTAGGTCAAACTATTTTGTTCGTTTTATTCGCATACAAACCCTAATTCTAGCATGGTAGGTTTAGAAAGCATTAAAGTGCGAAATTTAAATTCCTACACTATTACAACACAATAATATGGGGAGGGGGTACAATGTTTCAAATGGGGTATATTTAGACAAGAATTTAAACCTAACTATTACATCATTTTCTTTGAATATTTACAAGACAAATAATTGTATAATTAAATGGAAATTGAAATAAAAATGCAAAATGTAAAAAGAATTTTTATGTGTATAAAAAAAAAGAATATTATTTATGTGAAAATAAAAAGAGAAATAAAAAGGTATTATTTTTGGAGTATTTTCAAATTTAGGGCAAAACCCTAATTTTTAATCAAAAAAGGGTTATTAATCAATTAATTCATATAATATTTATTATTTACATACAAAAATAAAATGAAATATAGTATATTTATAAAAATGTCTTTTTAGTGTTAAATATTAATAAAAATAAAAATATGTATATTTTTGATATTTTTACCCTAAATGTATTAATATATATATATGTATATTTATATTATTTACAAGATATGTATTATATATATTAATTAATAATATTTAATATAAAAATAAAAAAGTATTTTTTCTATAAAATATTTTCAGGAAGTAAAAATAAGATAAAAGTGTATAAAATATATTTGTGCTATTTTAGTATTTTAAACAAAAAGTATATATTTATTTATTTATGTACAAACTAAAAGAAAAAATCAAATAAATACCTAATAAATTCAAAAATGATGAGAAAAAATATTTTTATATTTTTAATATGCTGAGAAAAAAATAAATGAGTCAATTAAAAAAAGAAAAAGTCAAAAAACATTAAAAATAAAGCAAATGGGCTCAGGGGGTGTAAAACCAAAAAGGTGGTGTGAACAAGAAAATCACTCAGGCCCAGCCCAAGAAGACATTGTCTTCAACCTTCAGACAAAACCAGTTCAAAAACGCGCGCCCTTCTTCTCAATCTTCTAACTCCTGATTCCTGGCTTATTAATGAAAACTCATAACATAAAAAATGTTCAGCATCAAGAGATGAATCCAACCATATGCAGAACTTGATCTAACTCTCTAAGATGAGAGAGAATTTCTTCTCCCCCAAATCCTAACCTAGATTTTCTGCCATTTTCAAACCTTAAATTCTCACAGCTCAAGCAAAAGAAATGAAAAGTAAAAACATGTACATGTTTAGTGGCATGAGTAGAACATTGTTTATTCACAAACTTAGAGCTAATGATGCTTAATAAGAGAGATAGAAGTTCACCAAAATACCTGTTCAGTTGAAGTTCTATCTGGAAATGAGGAAGCTTTCAGTGCAAGGTGATGATTGGAAAAGCTTCCTTGAGGTCCAGGGATGCTATTCCAATGTTTACTTTGTCTTGAAAGCTTTTGAATCGTGCTAGAGCACTTCACCTGCAAAACAAGAAACTGAAAATGGTGGAACTGGTTAGAGGGATTACAGGTCGTGTTTCAAGTCATGGTTAGCTTGCATAGATGCTAGGGAATGTATGTGAACTGGTTTGGGCAAGAGAGCTTGAGGGAAATGGAAGATGGCACTCAAACTGCAGGCATGGCCCTGTTTTTGCAGTTTGAAGGTGATTCTGAGATTGGGAGTGTATGAGAGGTGTTAGGCTCGTGCAATAGCTTGGTTGAGATGTCTTGAGTGTGTTTCACAAGTTCACTTAAGTGTTTGCAAGATGATATGAGAGTTGTGTTACAATATGCCAAGTTACTTACACTTTAAGCAACAAATGCCCAAGTTGTGTTCTAGGTCAGTAGAGGCCCCCTAATGAGCTGCATAATCCCTCATTGATCAGAGTGTTTTGCTCATAATCTTGTTCCAATTAGATCTCATTTGTACTGCTTGGATTTTCAATTGGACATAAAGTTAACTTTTGCAAAAATGGAAGAAATGCTTTATCTATTTTGGGATTAATCCTTTAGGCAATGCTTGAACTCATGAAACAAGGCTGTTGTACCCCAAAATTTGCCCTCCCATATTCTTCAAAATTTGCCAAGTCAAAGCTTCAAAATCTCCCCAAGGGTTGCACAGTTCAAGAGCCTCCTAAACAGTCAAAATTAGGGTTTTGGTTCTGGCAAAGTAATTGAAGTTTCCAAGGGTCCAATCAAGTCCCACATGCCTACAAACATGGTCAAGCATCCTCATGTCAAGTTTCAAGACTTACAGCACAAAATTGCACCGTCAAAAACCCTAATTGCACTACAGTCAACTGTAGGGGCAAAATGGTCATTTGACAGTCAAAAGTTCAAATTTTTGGTCAACATCTCATTTTGAAGCCACAAACATCATTTGATCAATGCTTGATCATGATTCACAAAGCATGGCTCAAAAAGTCTCAAGATGCAAAAGTTTCCATATTTGGATAGTTGAAAAAGTCAACTGTAAATTGACCAGGGCATAACTTCCACATGGATTATCAGAAAAATTCCATCCAAAGATAATTTTGAAGAGAAAGACATTTCCTAAAACTCCTCTTCACACTTCAAGTCCAATAAATGCTCTCACAAAAAGTTATCAATTTCAACATTATAGGTCATTTTCAAAAGTCAACCAAAAGGGACTTTAAGTCAAAGGCCATAACTTGAGATTGGTACATCAAAATGACATGGGACCAAAGACATTGGTTAGAGGACTTCAAGACCTTTCCAAAATGTCCAAGAACATGAGCAAAGCTTAAAAATTGAGCAAGTTATGCCTTGTGGAAGTTGGGAAATTTTTGGATATTTTGGAAAGTCAACATTGATTCAAATGTCTTAAAAAATGCTAATGGGCCTCTTTTTCTTCCACAATTCATCATACAAAGCATGTGCACGACCATTTGGCCCAAAGGGAAGTTTTTTATCATTTTTTATTTATTTATTTGGATTTTTAATTATTAATAATTCATTTAATTAAAATAAATAGGTGAAAAATACTAAATCTAACTTTTTAAATCTTTTTGTGCATGGAATAGGCTTAAGATTTCGTGTATAATCAGATTTGGAAGGAATTATGGTGATTGGATATGATTGAAATCAAATTTGCACGAAAAGATTGAAAAAATATATGCATGGAAAATCAAATATCTTATCATCAATTCAAGGATTATTTGGCTCAATTTCTTAACCCTAATCATTCACATGTATATATGGATGCAAACCCTACTCCTAAGAACCTCCCAGCTGCGCCATAGACAAAGAACCAAACTTGAGTTTTTTGACAAAAAGTTGAAAACTGAAAACTAGGTTTTAGGGCTTTTCAAGATCAAATAACCATTCCATTAGCTTGCCAAGGTGACCAGGAGGCCATTCCAATCAAGGACATCAACTCTAACGCCTTGAATCGGTATACAGAAATCAAAATTTTTCATATAAAATGCATAATCGTGTTTTAATATTCAAGCATGTTCATTGCATTTTTTTCATGGATTTGTACTAATTGGATGATTCTGAAACTAACCATGTGCTTTGATTGAGTTTTTACGCGTTATATAAGGATTCACCATTAAAGGATGCTAGGGTTCTTTGAACTTGAAATTGGGCGTTTCTCACTACTGTAAAATCAGGACATGCCAATACCATGAATGAACTCAGCGTGCTTGGACGAAAACAAAGCACTCCTCGCGCTCAATTTATGAGCTACCATGAGCTATTCGCTATTCTTGGATAAAGCATATTTTGGGGGGGTTTAAAACCCCCGCTAACCATCTCTTATTTTCAGGGAAAAAGGCAAAACGAAGAAGATGATGAAGTGTCAAGGCATAAGTGGTCCGTTTAAATTTTCGCGCTGAATTGTCCACTAACTCTTATTTACTCTTATATTATTTGTTAGTTGTATTATAAACAAAGAACGCGCATGTGGAGCAGTTGGCAAAGTGTATCACTGGTAATCCCTGGGACCTGGGTTCGAACCCCAGGTCCCCCATCCCTTTCCATATTATTTTTATTAACATGTTTGCGTGCAGTTTCGTTACAAGGGAACACCATACGTCCCTCACATCCATCCTGCCACGCATATGCTAAGATCAATCCAAGGGGCATGGTTTGAAGACCATCATGGACACAAGTCAAAGATACCACATGGTAGCGTCAGAGTCAACAAGGCCAAAGGCTTAATGGGCCTGAAATACTGGACTCTACCTCCCAATTTGGGGACAGACCCCCCTAGGTTTGCAATTTCTTTTATATTTTCCATTTTTTTTATTTGATTCAACTATTTCTTTTTTAATTAATTTCTTTAATTTGATTATTTTCTTAAAAAACATAAAGACAATATAAAAATCAGAAAAGAGACAAAAAATAAGTATTTTTATTTAAATGTTATTTTTTGTAAATAAATATTATTCATTGATTTTAGCTATTAAATTAGGTTTAATTCAAGCATTTTTCTAATAAACTTAAAATTTGTAGAATTAGGGTTTGTATTAATTTTTTATCCTTTTTCTTTTCTTCTCACTAATAATTAAATATTATTTATTTTTATAAATCAAATTGCATGTAAATAATTAGATTAATTTTAGGTTAAAATTTAATACTTTCTTAACAAACTAAAAAACAATTAGAATTAGGGTTAATATTTTAATTTCAATTAATCTTTCTCATTAAAACCATAAATGCAAAAAATCTCAAAAAAAATAATTTCGTTTTTTTTAATTTCATTAATTTAATAATCATTTAATTTAATTTCATTAAAAAAGGGTCCAACGCCCTCGTTTCCAATTTTAATTCATATTCGCGCATTTTATTTATTTCTTGTAAATATTAATGTAATTCTCCCAAAGCCGTGTAAACTTAATTTCTCGCACTTTCCTTTACTTTCTGTCAAATCGGGTCCTGGATTTTAATTTTGGCGATGTGGACCCGCGCCTTTGTAATAGTTTAGGAATTTTATCTTTCCGCACTCTTTTTTAATAATGCATGCAAGAATGAATGGCCTAAAATAAAAACAAACGCGTAGATCACCCATAACATGACAAGACAAAATAACTGAATATGACACACAAATCACACACCACCCCTAGGGTACGCCTCACTGTTGCCTTGCCTCGAAAGGTGATCGTCGAGTAGAGGATGTCTTAGTAAGTCCTCATGATCCGGGAACCTGGCATGAGGGTAGCTTCTAAGGTGTCTTCCCATTGCTCTGGTGATCACCATGTCCCGAACCTCGAATTGACCCGAACACCTCCATCGGTGGTGCTACCTACCTCTCAATGGTGGGATGGCACTACTTTAAAGGACATTTACACAGACGAATTCCTTAGGGTAGGTAGGTTCTCGTAGATACTTGCTCTAAATTTCAAAACAAATCAAAAATACTTTTCACACCAACACATTTTCAAAAAGCTTTCGAAAGCATTTTTCAAACACTCTTGAGGACCGATACAAGAGTCGAACTGGAATTTTCAAAGAAACTTTTTTTAAAACCCACAGTTGAAAAGCAAACAAACCATTTTTGAAAACACAATGAGCAAGTATCTAAGAGCCCATGGATAACCATGGATAGAAAGGGTGCTAACACCTTCCCTTTCTATAATCTACCTCCCGAACCGAGAGCAATCTCTTTAAGGAATTTTTCTGTGCTTTTGTCCTTTCCATTTGGAGAAAATAAAAGACGGTGGTGAATCTTGCTTCCGCGACATTTCGCGAACCAGCGTTAAACAGTCAGTTCCAGATCCACCGATCACAGAACTGGCGACTCTGCTGGGGAATTAAACTTAAAGTGAGGTGTACCTTAGGACTAAGATCACTGTGTTTTCAATTGCTTTGACTTGTTTGCTTTAAATTGTGGGACTGTCTTGGGAGTTCTATAGATCCTAACCCGGATCTGGGGATACCTTCTTAGAAAGTAGCAACAAGGCTGTGAGGGAACTGTGCGGGGTATACCGACATGGTTGAAATAGTCTGCTACGTTGATGTGGCACTTTGGTGTGTACCGGTAACCCTTGAGTTCAGTCAAGGAGAGTACGGGGCCTCTGCGTGGTGTCGTGAAGCATCAACAGACCTTAGGAACCTTAATTGAACTATCTTGGCCTCTTTAGGGTAGTGAGATAACTGACTTTGGTTCAGTCCGAGGTTGGTTGACACTCGATACTACACTCAATTGAGGGTTGCTTTCCTGGAATATTTCGGTCGCCAGTTCAGTGGCTAAATCGAAACGATGAACAATGAAAGCAATCCAGTGATGTTGAGACCCTTAGAACCCGGTTACTTCTAATAGGACAGGTTGAGCCCACCAACTTCAAGAGGGTAATACCCAGACCTCATGCTGGCCTTAAACTCTAAGGGCTTCTCTTGTGTGACTTGTGTGCCTTCGTACTTGACTATTTGCATGCTTGTTATCTAACACAGGAACTACTTGCAGGGTTTGCTTATAGTCCTTAATTGGGACTCGTAGCAGGGTTTGCTAAGTTTTTTTTTTTGCAGGTTTTGTCCATAGTCCTTAATTAGGACTCATGGCAGGTTTACTGAGTTTGCTTGCAGGTTTTGTTTATAGTCCTTAATAAGGGCTCATAACAGGGTTTATCCATACTACCCCATGCATCATGACATCATACCATTGCATACATCCTAACCCATTTCAAGGATCTCAAAGGCTTGTGATGCAGGTCATGATAAATCAAACATCTAGCAAGGGGCAAAGAGGATTTATTTTCCTCTAGCCAAAGTTGTCAGGGGCTATGACCCACTAGATATGGTGAGCTTTGACCCTTGAAGAAGGACTCTCAACAACATGAAGTTCCTTCAATCAAGCTACCAATTCAAATGCTAACGATCTTCTTGTTTACCCTGCGAGGTCCTTGAAAACATTACATGCATACATATCATTGCATTATAGGTACCCCTTTTACAGGTTGCTCACCCTCTTCGCTGTTTATTTCAGCATCATGAATCCTGACTCATCATCAACCGAGATGTCTATCAAGGCCCTCCAGGCCTAGAATGCCCAGTTCCAGGAGTTAATTGTGAACCTAGCCCAAGGCCAAAAGGAATTGAAGACTTTGATTCAGCAGAAGAAGAAGAAGAGGACTATTTTCTTCAACCCTAGACGCAGATCTGGGAACACACTACAGAATGAAGCTGAGAGAACCACTCCATCTGTGTGGGAAGGCAGTCACCAGGTGTTGGCTGAAGATTTTGATAATTTTATTTAGAAGCCAAAAGAGATAAACGTTCTGATCGAAATGGAATTAAACGCCATATTTCGAAGTAACAGAAGCAGTGTTTCGAATAAGTATGTCAAAGCTTGAAGCTTCGAACGGTAATTATGGGAACATATCCAAAGGAGTTTCGAAACAACAGCGAGGCTATGTTTGGGAAGAACGCTCGAAATAGAGAGACACCAAAAGCATTTAAAATTCAAATGGAAGCGGGACTTTCATAGTTTGAAAGTTATGTGCTGGAGCATTTGGGGACACGTGGAAAGATGAAAGAAGCATTGTCTTGCATGTTCGAAACGTGGCATAATCCTGTAGCGAGACCGTTAGGGTCGAATTAGTATAAATAGAAGTCTTAGTATTAGGATTTCGGTGTGTCATATCTGTTATACAAAATACTCAATAACATTCAAACTACCACATGGCAAGGGAAACGAATGCAAGAGAAATGTATGTATGATAGCACCATGTATTTCTAACTTAATGAAGACCTTTTACCATTTCCAGTACTTTCCTCTTTTCTTTTTTGTCAAATAACATTTGCAAGCTTTCCTATTTACAATCTTTTCACTTCGAAGTCTTTTCCTCAAAGTTTTACGTTTTACTGTTTCCTTTATATTTCAAGCACTTTATATTTCAGAGAACTGTCACATTTTCAATACCTTTACTTTCAAGTATTGTCCTTCGAGCGCATACTTTTACTTAAAATCATTTACAGTTTTCTTGCATTAAACGCTTTCTTCACATTTTAAACTTCTACATTCCAGAAACCTTTTATGTTAAACGTTTTGTAAATCGAAACCATTTACTTCATTTTTCATGCAGTTTTGTATGTCTCTACAATCAGCATTACAATTAGCATTTATTCGTATAACTTAGTTTTATATACATTTTGACTACATTTTTAGACTCTTAGAGAGAGGGATCGAAATAAGCCAAACACTTATACAATATCAACCATGAATAATTGTTCGATTGTGAGAGTAACCTTAATATCCAAGGAGTCCTAGGATCAATCTAGTCGATCCTGTGAGTTACCAGAGAGATTGAATAACAGTAAGAAAGATTATTCGATAGTTTGGAAGACTAGCGGTTGTTTACCAGAAATCACTGGAAACAAATTGGCACACCCGGTGGGACCAATAATTGGATATCAGAATTAAGGATTGTCGAGATGTAGCCATTACAAAAACGTAGGAACCTAAGAAGTTTGCTGTTTTATGAACCTGAGAAGTGGTAAGATAACCAACAGCAACCAACCTTTATCCAGAAGAAAACGTTTGGACAAAATGTCTAATTCAGACAATCAACAAGGAGACCAAGGTGGCCCACATGCAACAGGCACTAACGCGTCCCTTTCGAGCGGAACATCTAATGTAATGCCTTCGAATGCACAGTCTGTTGCATCTTCAACCAATAACATAGCCACCAATGGAGTAAGTGGCATATCAACTAATAGTTCGATCTTAGGAAATACTGGAACCATGGGCTACCCTGGGGGATTCGTTCCACCATCAGGGACACAATCCCATTTCGCCACGCCATTAACTAGACCACCCGGCTTCGATGGGAATAGAATTAGAAGTTCTTCGTACGGAATGCCAACATATTTTATGGCAGGTTTACACAATTCCACATCGAATTTATCTCCACAACTAGGATCTGGGTCTGGGGCGAATCAGTTTATGACAAATAACCAAGGGTCAGTGGGTTATAGCACGTTGCCTATCCTAACCACAGATAACCAGTTGGCTTTTAGGCAATTGATGGATGACAGCAACCACAATATGATAGGGGTGTTAGCGCAAACCATGCAGGAAATATTTGCCCCAATAGTTCAGAATGTGACTGTGACGAACAGGGAAAACGCTGACAATATGAGTCGAATAGCAGATTTCTTTGCTCCCACAGAAAGGCGTAGGCAGAACCAGGCGGGATTTCGAACAAACATGCATGTTATAGAACAAATTGCTAACGACCCAATTCATAGACCACCCAGAGAAGAAGTTAACTTAGGGGCCAGAGCACCAAGGTTAGAAGCCCCAATAATCCCGGGTCCCCAAAGGGAAGTTATGGAACCAGGGGCAAGGATCGAAAGGCCAGAAGCCCCAGAATTTCGAGAAGAACAACCTAGGGGAGTTGTTTTGGTCGGTCGAAATCAAGATGCCGATTCCGTCATTCATAGGATTCGAAACGATAACATCTTGGCAGAAAATAACCTAACCACCATGATAGAGAGGATCATGGCCCAGAATGGCCTCAACACGGGAATGAGGAGGCAAAATTACGCTTCTCCTATACTGGATTGTATAATGCATACTGATTTACCAAGGGGATATAAAGTCCCTAAATTTACAAAGTTCGCTGGGGATACCAATGAGTCAACAGTCGAACACATAGCGAGATATCTAACCGAAGCGGGAGATATAGCCAATAATGAAGATCTCAGGATCAAATACTTCCCAAGTTCCTTGACAAAAAACGCCTTCACTTGGTTTACAACATTGCCTCCTGGGTCTATTGACACTTGGTCTCTTTTAGAGAGATTATTCCATGAACAATTTTACATGGGACAATCGAAAATAAGTTTGAAGGAGTTGGCGAGTGTTAAGAGAAAATTCACCGAACCCATAGATGATTATTTGAATAGATTTAGGCTGTTGAAATCCAGATGTTACACAGTAGTGCCTGAACATGAGTTAGTCGAAATGGCCGCTGGGGGCTTGGATTATTCTATTCGAAAGAAGCTAGACACTCAGTATTTGAGGGATATGGCTCAGTTAGCCGATAGGGTTCGACAGGTCGAAAGACTAAAGGCCGAAAAAGCCAGAGTCTTTAAGAATAGTAAGAAAGAAAGGATTTCCTATGTTGGGACTGAGGAAGTAGAAGAATATCCTGAATTCGAATTCGAAGAGGTCGAAATCGACCTCGCTGAATTAAAACAGGCCCCGCCTTACTCCTGCAAAATGTTAGTTCCCACAAAAGGGAAAGATATTGTTGAAAATGAGAAAAGTGACAAGTTTCCAAAGAAGGTTTATACCTTCGACGTCACTAAGTGTGACGAAATTTTTGACTTGCTTGTCAAAGATGGCCAACTAATTGTGCCATCAAATGTCAAAATACCTCCTTTGGATCAGAGGAAGAAGAGGGGATTTTGCAAATATCATAGTTTCCTAGGCCACAAGACCTCACAATGTTTTCTTTTCAGGGACTTGATTCAAAACGCGATCAAAGATGGCAGACTAAAGTTTGCTGATAAGGTGAAGATGAAAGTGGACGAAGATCCTTTGGACGTCGCAGACACCAACTACTCCGAGCCTGCATGCATTGGAGAGGTCAACATGGTGGAAACTGATCGAAGCGACGCCCTAACAGAAGAGAAGGACACTGGAGTCGAAAACTGGGTGATGGTCGAAGTCAGCGAGGAAGTCACTGAAGACATCCAGAATACGCTAGACACTTCGATTGCTGCACCTGTGGCTGTTGCAAGAGAAACCCAGGCTACTGAAGGCCAAGGGAATCAAAACGAAGGATTAACACAAGTCACTGAGGGCTTGAGGCTGAAATTGGAGAAAGTCCAAATTACGCAGCCAATTCCCCCTCAGAAGGAAATATGGGACACTCTAGGGGAACCCAGTGGAAAATTTGACTATCTGGTCAAATATTCTGCCCCAGAGAGTTCGAAGGTCCAGATTGAAGATATAAAGCCCACAGGGTGGGGCGATGACGAAACTAAAGAGGGGGATGTGGAAATAAATATGGTGGATATGGAAAGACCCCGCTCTGAGATGGAGGAAGTGGAAAAATACTTAGAAAAAGAAAAGTACAGAATTGGGGATAATCACACTGGAGATGCTAGTCTCAAAGATTATCTCATGACATGCCACAAAGGAGATTCAGGCATGATATTGTGCCCTAGGTGCAACATCCTCTGCAACCAAAGAATTGCTGCGACTTTCAAAAGGGTACAGAGGGCGCGAACTGGCAACAATTGGCGCCAGGATAACCAGCTTTTTAGGTGTTATCCCAAGGCTGGAGAGAGTTTGCTGGAGTTCGTTTTTCGCTGCTACAAAGGGGCAACCAAGTGTTTGATTTGCCCAAGGTGTTCTGCTGTGTATGACCAAAGCATGGCCAGGGCCTTCGAAACGATTCCCTTCGCCCCTTACTGGAACCATCAAGAAACTGCCCGGATGGGCCCACATTTCGACAGCAGACACAAACAGCGAAGGCCTGATAGCCCTCACCCCAAAGCTGCTCGAAGAGTGACTTTCAAACTCCCTGCTGAAGTGCCAACCGATAGATGGCTACAAGTCAGAAATGACAAAGGCAAAGACAGATAGAGGAGTGCTGAACGAAATGCACGCCATGCTGTGACATACAGGAGACAATTCAACACACAAAAAAGGGAGGAAGTGAGACTAGAGAATTACAAAGGAAGGAACCCCATGTCAAGATCCCAGTGGCGCAGACAGCAAAGGATTCGAAAGGCTGAGAGAGAAGCTGTGGCAAACAAAGGGGATACTTCAACGAAAATACAAGGTGAATCGAGCACCAACAAACCAAAAAATCAAACT
Source organism: Vicia faba (assembly GCA_948472305.1). NCBI lineage: Eukaryota > Viridiplantae > Streptophyta > Magnoliopsida > Fabales > Fabaceae > Vicia > Vicia faba. Next base: position 316,684,205 of record OX451740.1, read on the forward strand.
GAAGATAAACCTCCAGTCAATAGGAGGCTTTTTTCTGAAGACCGACGAGACGAACCAAAGGAATACACTCCAGGCCCGGAAGAGGACGAAGATATGATAACGGATAACTTCGAATCAGAGGGGGAGTCATCATTCAACTTAAACTGTAACGTGGTGTCTGTGCTTCCCTGCGAATTTGGGCAGGAAACCGAAATCAATGAATATGAGGAGGAAGACACCACAGATTTAATGAAACATAGGCCCGTGTGCTACTACGTGATGGACAATGGGGTTGTCGAGGAACAAAATGCGTTCTTCGAACGTCCAGAACCTGCAATGAAGAATCATCTCAAGCCACTTTTCATTCGGGCGAAAGTAGGTGTCCATGGTGTGAACAAAGTTCTAGTGGATGGGGGTGCTGCAGTCAATCTGATACCCCATTTCATGCTAAAAAGATTAGAGATCCGCGAAGGAGATATCAAGCCCCATAATATGGTTCTGTCCAATTATGAGGGAAAAGTGGGCAAAACACTGGGGGTGGTCCAGTTGGAATTGACAATAGGCTCAAGTTGCAGGCCCACCATGTTTATGGTGATCGAAGCCAAGGGCAACTATAACCTGCTGCTGGGAAGAGAATGGATCCATGGCGTGGGGGCAGTTCCTTCGTCTATGCATCAACGACTAGTTCTGTGGAGAGATGATGGAATCGTGGAAAACATCGAAGCAGACCAGAGTTACTTTATGTCAACTGTCAATTTAGTTGACAAAAGGGATTATGATAAAAATCTGGCAAAGATTGCTCCATGTGTTCCAAATGATGAGATAAATGAAACTAGAAACGCCCACTACTACATGACACTTCGTCATGATGGCCTTTACTGGGATAGAACAATAATCAGTGAAGAAGAGGAAGTTGAAGGCGCTATACAAAAACGGCCAGCAGGCTGGAACTTCGACAACCTTAACCATGACTGAGTCTACCTTTTTCGAAAGGATTTCGGCCTATATGGCTGAGAATGAATCAAAAGCGGCCTTAGAGGCTGAAATAAATGAATCAACTATAAAGGCGAATGAAGTTAGTGGGGGGGGGGGTTCGAAATGCTCACCCGTCAAAGAGTTGGAGATGGATCAAAGGTTGGATGCCATCTATGATAAAAAACCCTTAGGCTTCGAAAGGGACCCCATAAACTCAGGTGTCAAAATGTTGGCACAGGATCCGCTCGAAGAAGTCAACTTAGGGGATGAAAAAACGAAAAGAGTAACTTACATAAGTGCTAAACTTAGCCCAGGCCTCAAGAAGAAAGTGATCGAAGTCCTTAAGGAAAACAAAGATTGTTTCGCATGGGATTATGATGAGATGCCTGGTTTAAAGAGGGAGTTGGTCGAACACAGACTGCCAATCAAAGATGGCAAGAGGCCCATCAAACAAACTCCCAGGAGATTCGCACCAGCGGTCCTTACAAAAATTAAAGCTGAGATCGAAAGGTTGATGCGCTGCAAATTCATCAGAACAACAAGGTACGTTGAATGGTTAGCAAACATAGTACCTGTTATTAAGAAAAATGGTTCTTTAAGAATTTGCATAGATTTTAGGGATTTAAACACTGCAACCCCTAAGGATGAATATTCCATGCCCGTGGCAGAAATGCTAGTAGATTCTGCTGCAGGATTCGAATACTTGAGCATGTTAGATGGATACTCTGGATATAACCAGATTTTCATTGCTGAAGAAGATGTTGCAAAAACAGCATTTCGTTGCCCAGGAGCCTTAGGCACCTACGAATGGGTGGTGATGCCTTTTGGTTTAAAAAATGCTGGGGCAACTTATCAAAGGGCGATGAATTCAATTTTTCATGACTTCATCGAAACCTTCATGCAGGTGTATATTGATGATATAGTCATCAAATCTATATCTGCAGAAGCACATTTGCATCATTTAAGCCAATCATTCGAACGAATGAGAAAACATGGCTTAAAAATGAATCCCCTTAAATGTGCATTTTTTGTGCAGGCTGGAGATTTTCTTGGTTTTGTGGTCCACAAGAAAGGAATTGAAATCAACCAGAACAAAACCAAAGCCATAATGGAGACGAAAGCACCTGCGTCAAAAAGGGAGTTGCAATCTCTACTAGGGAAAATTAACTTCCTCAGAAGATTCATTTCGAACCTGAGTGGAAGGACCCAAGCTTTCTCTCCGTTACTTCGTCTGAAGCAAGGTCAGGCCTTCGAATGGAACGAAGCTCACCAGGAGGCGTTTGACAAAATAAAAGAATATCTTTCTCAGCCTCCTATTTTGTCTCCACCATCATGGGGGAAGCCCATGAGATTGTACATATCTGCCTCTGAAGTTAGCATAGGTAGTATGTTAGCACAAGAGGATAACAATGGCGTCGAAAGAGCCATATACTATTTAAGTAGAGTGCTAAATGATGCAGAGACCAGATATAGAAATTTAGAAAAGCTATGTCTCTGTTTATATTTCTCTTGTATGAAACTCAAGTATTATATAAAACCTGTTGATGTTTATGTTTCATCTCACTTCGATGTCATTAAACATATGCTTTCAAAGCCAATAATGCATAGTAGAGTTGGAAAGTGGGCTTTAGCCTTAACAGAATATTCATTGACTTTCATGCCTTTAAAAGCTATGAAAGGTCAAGTGATTTCTGATTTCATCGTGGATCATTCGTTGGTTGAGCAGACAAGCATGAGTTACGTCGAAATGCAACCATGGAAATTGTACTTTGATGGTTCAACCCACAGGAATGGAAGTGGTGTTGGAGTCCTTCTAATTTCTCCTGAAGGAATTCCAACAAAATTCAAGTATAAATTGGATGGTCCTCGTTGTTCGAACAACGAAGCTGAGTATAAAGCGCTCATTGTTGGACTTGAAGCTTTGTTGGAATTGGGGGCAACCAGAGTCGAAATTAAAGGAGACTCTGAATTGGTGGTCAAACAAATCACGAAGGAATACAAGTGCATAAAGGAAAATTTAATGGTATACTTCGTCATAGTCAATAGGCTATTAAGGAAGTTTGAATACATGGATATTCAACACATACCAAGATTAGAGAACCAAGAAGCAAATGACTTAGCGCAGTTGGCTTCAGGTTATAAAGTATCTACCAAGAATTTTAAGGATTTGGTCGAAATAAGGGGAAGAGTTATGGCTACGAGATTCACACCATCGGATCTGGAAAGTATGAGATTGGGATATGCTAAGAAACAGGGATTCAAAATTCTAGCCATAAATACTTTGTCAGATACAGATTGGCGAAGTCCATTAAAGAGTTATTTAGCAGACCCAACTCTAAAGGTGGATAGAAAAACAAAATATAGAGCATTGTCATATCTCCTCATAGGGAACGAATTGTTCAAAAAGACCCAAGAAGGTGTATTATTGAAATGCCTAGGAGAAAGTGAGGCATATTTAGCATTGTCTGAAGTCCATAATGGGGCATGTGGGGCACACCAAGCAGGCCATAAAATGAAATGGTTGCTATTTCGATATGGTTTGTATTGGCCTAGCATGCTCAAAGATTGCATAGACTTTGCTAAGGGATGTGAGGAATGTCAGAAACACGCAGGAATTCAACATGCCCCTGCAAGTGAGTTGCATTCGATCATCAAACCATGGCCATTCAGAGGATGGGCATTGGATTTGATAGGAGAAATAAATCCTGCTTCGTCTAAAGGGCAGAAATACATCTTGGTGGGAGTAGATTATTTTACCAAATGGATCGAAGCTATACCTTTGGTAGTTGCTGATCAAGAGGCAATTATTGAATTTATACAAAAGCACATTATCTATAGGTTTGGATTGCCAGAAAGTATAACTACAGACCAAGGCTCTGTATTTACTGGTAGAAAGATGCAAGGATTTGCCTAAGAAATGGGGTTTAGATTGCTAACATCAACACCATATTATGCTCAAGCAAACGGACAAGTCGAAGCAGCAAATAAAGTAATAATAGGATTAATCAAGAAGCATATTGGCAAGAAGCCAAGAAATTGGCACAAAACTCTGGACCAAGTGTTATGGGCTTGTAGAACATCTCCTAAGGAAGCCACTAACACTACGCCTTTCCAACTTACATTTGGCCATGATGCAGTGTTACCAGTAGAAATTCATCTGCAATCAGTTCGAATTCAGAAAAAAAACGAAATTCCAGCTGCATTATATTGGGAAATGATGATGAATGAATTAGTTGAGTTGGACGAAATTAGATTACATGCGTTGGAAATTTTGATGAGGCAAAAAGAAAGAGTGGCCAGAACATATAATAAAAGGGTGAAGAAAAAAGTATTCGTTATTAATGACTTGGTTTGGAGAGTCATATTGCCTATAGATAAGAAGAACAAAGCATTAGGTAAATGGTCACCTCATTGGGAAGGACCTTTTCGAATATTAAAAGTATTCTCAAACAATGCATACGAAGTCGAAGAACTCTTGGATGATAAACGTGTCCTAAAGGTTAATGGGAAATATTTAAAGAAATATAAGCCAAGCCTGCGGGAGATTCGAATAGTAACAACGTAAACAAAATATTATAAAAGCCAAGATGGCAAGATAGAATGCCAAAATGGCGTTGTTCGAATATTACATGTAAGAAACCAAAGTTATAGTCAGATAAACATCAAAATCTAGAAATAAACATTATTTTTCAATCGATTAAAGGTGCTTCGAAATGTCTCAAGTTTTTGCTGAGCGAACCGCCTGGAACCTTCCAAGGTTGCCACTTCTCCTTTAAGTTATTCTGCAGTCTCCATTTCTGCAAGCCCCTGGTTGAGAAGCTCTTCGAATTGGTTACCTGCAGGATTAGTTTCGAAGGCTAGTTGTTGTTCCTTAGCCTCCTTAACTTTCTGCTGAAGTTCCAGAATCTGCCTTTCCCAAATAAGAATGGACTCAGCTCGAGCCTCATATTCAGTTTTCGCCTGCTTCAGATGCATAGCTTGATCCTCAGCTTCTTGAGAAAGCTTCGAAGCTTGTTCATAAGCGGCATCCATGGCAATGCGTTTCTCGTGAACCTTCTTGGCAGCAGATTCGTCTTGGAGAAGGTAGCCAGTTACGTTGTCCAGCAAATTCTGAAGATCAAACAAGAGAGTACTAACTGGCAAGGAGCAGTTGGAAAGATTGACCTTTGTGAGCAGCTCCTTCATAGTATAGCAAGCAGTACTATCTTGCTTAAGCACTTCGAATATATCCACATTGAGAATAGTTCTCCTAATTTTGTTGAGAAGAACAACTCTTTCATCTGTGGGAAGAGGATAGCTGGTTGAACTTGTGCCAGCTCTAGCGAGTGGAACGTCCCTCTGAGCCAACTTTGCCTTCATATACCCAATGGGGTCATTTCGCCTCAGAAGTGCCAGTTCCTCGTCAGTCATTCGAGACGGAGAGGATTGGGGGAATTCCACGCATAGGGGAACCACGTTTGTTTCAACCTCTAGGGTTTCGTTGATTGCATCACCATCCCCTTCATTTGCTTCGTGCTCTTGGTCTTCTTCATCCTCGTCCAAATCTACCACTTCGATACCATCCCTTTCGCCGCTATTTGCGTTAGACTCCGTCCCGGCAGTCGAACCATCATTGACGTTTTCCTCGTCATTGGCGTTTTCCTCCTCAGATTCTTCATCTGCAGATTCTTCGAATCCTCGCCCAGAATCAGCTTTTTCTTCTTCAGTCTGAGCATCCTTTGGGTCCTCTTGAAGAGTTTCAAGAGGGGACTTTTGAAGAACCCTTTGTGAATCCTCTGCAGACGTTTGAAGTATCGTTTCGTTCACCTCTTTCAGAGGAATGGAGGTACCTTGGTCATCTGGCTGTTCAGAAGTTCCAGCCAGAACCGCCACATTGGAAGAACCTTTGTTTTGGACCAAGTTGCTGGAATCTCCTTGAGGAGAGGAGTTAAGCGGAGCAGCAGCTCTGGATGGTGAGGTCGAAATGGTAGAAGTGGGATTCAAAATGTTCTGCAAGGAGCAGCAGAATGTTAAAGAAAAACATTCACCAAGGTAATAAGAAGTTAAACTTTTTTTAGAAGAAGTTCGATTTACCTGTGGACCCTCAGAGGAGAGGTTACTAGCTATGCGTTCCAACGTTGGGTTGGAGGTCGAAGGTGGATTTTTGGATTTAGGTAAGGGAGCAGCATCCCTGGAATCGAGTCCAGAGACACTAGTCGGAACAGTGCTTTTAGGAGTATCTTTCTTTAGCTTCTTCTTCGAAGCAGTATTTGAGTTTCCTCCAGCCTTGGGGTCTTCCCCAGTAGTGCTTAATTTCCGCTTCTTGGGAGTAGTAGGAGGAAGCTTGTTGGTCTGAAAGAATTTGAACGAAGTTAGATATAAATCATAAAGCTTGAGTGAATTCGAAACATCAAAAACTAAGTGATTACCGTTGGAGTTGGGGCACTTGTTGTTGTTGGCGTTATTGTTGTTGTTGTAGTTGCAGCAGTAGTAGTTGTTTCGGGTGGATTAGCTTTTTCGGTAGTTTCGATGGAGGCTTGAGAGGCACTCCCTTCCTTCGATTTCGAGGCAGCTGTCTTTATCCTGATAGCTGAAAATCAAAACAATTAAAGCAAAGGTTAAAGATATGGAAAATAAAAGACATTTGGGATTTTTCCCAAGCATTCGCACCTGTGCCTTGATCAGATTTAATTGACATGGCAGAAAGGTCGTATCGAAGGTGTCCTGGGAAATCATGAAGCCAGTATTGAGCCCATGTCACAGTCTCAGATGGCTTTGGTTTCCTTTGAAGATATTTGAACATCTCTTTGCAAGTAAACCACCATGGATATGGGGGAAACCAAGCCAGAGCCAGTTCTGAGGTAGGTAATCTGGGAAATTTAGATGGATGCATTTCGAATGCCAACCTATACCTATCCTCAGGTGACAGCCCTGAAGGAAGTTTTAGCTTAGAAACTTTTTGTTTAAATTTTTCCTTCAAGGTCTCAGCTGCTTGATGCACAGTGGAGTCCAAGCGCGTGGGGTCGTAAGTAGTTTCAAAATAATTTTGAAAAGCTTTTATCTCTTTGGCATGAGTAAACATACCTTTCTTTGCTGGTACCTGCACATCGAAGGCATCAATTAGTTTCTGTCGAATTGTAAGTGTATCGAACATACAAGTTTGATAAAACTTAATCCACCACTCCAGAAATCCTTTAGCCGCGAGATGGGTAGGTTCGAAGGCTATCAGCTCGAATTGGGCAAAGCCTTGATATTGTTCTTGCTGGATCTTGGCTTCCCTTGCCTTGAAAGTTCGACCAGAAGTGATGGCGCTCTCAGTTTGGAACAAAGGTTCAGGAATCAGTTGGCATAAGCCAAACTGCCTCGAAACGAAGTTTGGTTGGTAGGCAAAAAGAAGAATTTGGTTCTTGGCTGGGGTTATCCTTGAAGAGATGAGTCTAGGCAGCAAGAAAGCTCTCCATACATCCTGAATCTCCTTGCTCTTGATGGCTTCTGAGAGAGCCATGGTGAACCAAGAAGGTCCATGAGCCCTCGAAGCAAAAGGCGCCATGCTCTCTTCGAACTTGTGCCTTTTGGAGAGTATCATGATGTACTTCGAGAATTGAACCTTGAAGTCATCCTTGTCATCATTAGGAGTTAGTCTTCGAAGCCTAGTGCCTTCGACTATCCTATCACTTATTTCAGAATCTTGCTCATCTATGGTGTTGGCGGTTGATAAAGAAGGTTCGAACATGGCATTTAGCCATAGTTGGAGTAACCAAAATGGGCCAGCTAATAGAATGTTTTTGGAGGTGTGGGATTTGAGGCTCGAAACAGCTGACCTCAGGCTCTCATAGAGGTCAACTAAGAGTAATTCACTTAGGCACACTTTGCGATTTTCATGTAAATCCCTAGCTAGAGGAATGAACCTACTAGCTACCTGCAGGGATCTACTGCAGAAAACGTATCTAGACAGCCACAGGGTTAAGAAAGCAATGTGCTCTATGTCAGACACATTGTCCCCTTCAGCATGATAGTGGCTAATAAATTTGGAAAAGCTGGCTAATTTGACTTCGAAGTCAATTATGCTTGAGTGCTCTTCGTTGTCAGGAACATAAGTTTCTCCCACTGGCGACAGCCCAGTAATGGCCGCTATATCGAAGAAGGTGGGGGTAATCATTCCACCTGGGAGATGGAAAGTGTTGTAGGTACTATCCCAGAAATAAAGGGACGCAAACAACAGAGGATGGCTATAGGTGAATCCAGGTTTCGATAGCTTAATAAGGTTATAAATGCCTAATTCTTCCCATTGCTGGGATTTCTTGGCCTCTACTTTCGTGAACCAATTTTGATAAGCAATATCAGAAGTAGGGCAAGATCGAAATGGTTTAAAGTTGCTTTTTACATAATCCAAAACAAATGGGTCCTTGGGAGGAACAGTTGGGGTTTCTACGGTATTCGAACTAAGAGATTCTACTGCCCTAGGGGCATCCATTTTGTTGAATAAGGGTTTGAAGCTATAACAGACGGGAAAAATTGTCCTGGTGTCCTTTAATATTTCAAAAACTGTAAGAGGGCCATTTAAGGCTAACCTCTTACCAGCAACATGGGTAGGGATGAGTACCTGTGATGCGTACAGCATTTCTTTTTCTTTGGAAATCATTTGAGGAGCAAGAGCAGATTGGCCTTGAATGGTGATGATTTTACTCTCCATGGTTGCTCCTGTAGTTTTTCCTTTCTTCTTGGAGACTTTCTTGAGTTGGGATGAGGTGGAAGAAGACATTTTTGTTGTTTGAAAGCTTAGATTGTTTTAGGAGAGAAGAAGGGTAAAAATCCAGAGTATGAAAGGTTTAGAGTGTAAAAAAAGAAAAAGGAAGATTAAATTGATGTTTTATAATGAGAAGATTAAGCATCCACCGAGTAAAGGTGTGATACGTGGAGATCATGGGTTGGTGTGATGAAGAGGTGGCGTGAAGTTGATATAGGTAATAGGCGTGATTTAAAAATAATCATTACTTATAACTGCACCACGCTGTGAAGTGACTCTGGGCGGTTAAGGAACCCAAAAGGTGCTATGATTGATGTGACTGGAGTCAAATGCATTAAATGTTACGATGATTCGAAAATCCTATCAAAATCTTGTATAAATGTTTAAAATAGGTATTTCTCAAAGAGATCGAAATACATATTTTAAAGGGGCAATTTGTTGGCTGAAGATTTTGATAATGTTATTTAGAAGCCAAAAGAGATAAACGTTCTGATCGAAATGGAATTAAACGCCATATTTCGAAGTAACAGAAGCAGTGTTTCGAATAAGTGTGTCAAAGCTTGAAGCTTCGAACGGTAATTATGGGAACATATCCAAAGGAGTTTCGAAACAACAGCGAGGCTATGTTTGGGAAGAACGCTCGAAATAGAGAGACACCAAAAGCATTTAAAATTCAAATGGAAGCGGGACTTTCATAGTTTGAAAGTTATGTGCTGGAGCATTTGGGGACACGTGGAAAGATGAAAGAAGCATTGTCTTGCATGTTCGAAACGTGGCATAATCCTGTAGCGAGACCGTTAGGGTCGAATTAGTATAAATAGAAGTCTTAGTATTAGGATTTCGGTGTGTCATATCTGTTATACAAAATACTCAATAACATTCAAACTACCACATGGCAAGGGAAACGAATGCAAGAGAAATGTATGTATGATAGCACCATGTATTTCTAACTTAATGAAAACCTTTTACCATTTCCAGTACTTTCCTCTTTTCTTTTTTGTCAAATAACATTTGCAAGCTTTCCTATTTACAATCTTTTCACTTCGAAGTCTTTTCCTCAAAGTTTTACGTTTTACTGTTTCCTTTATATTTCAAGCACTTTATATTTCAGAGAACTGTCACATTTTCAATACCTTTACTTTCAAGTATTGTCCTTCGAGCGCATACTTTTACTTAAAATCATTTACAGTTTTCTTGCATTAAACGCTTTCTTCACATTTTAAACTTCTACATTCCAGAAACCTTTTATGTTAAACGTTTTGTAAATCGAAACCATTTACTTCATTTTTCATGCAGTTTTGTATGTCTCTACAATCAGCATTACAATTAGCATTTATTCGTATAACTTAGTTTTCATATACATTTTGACTACATTTTTAGACTCTTAGAGAGAGGGATCGAAATAAGCCAAACACTTATACAATATCAACCATGAATAATTGTTCGATTGTGAGAGTAACCTTAATATCCAAGGAGTCCTAGGATCAATCTAGTCGATCCTGTGAGTTACCAGAGAGATCGAATAACAGTAAGAAAGATTATTCGATAGTTTGGAAGACTAGCGGTTGTTTACCAGAAATCACTGGAAACACCAGGAGAGAGAGGTGCCTAGTCCAGTGGTCTCCGACAACGAGACAGATTTCAACGACGAACAATACCCTCCTGTTGAAGACAAGTACAAGCAGTTGGAAGACCATCTGAATGCAATGGAAATTCAACAAGTACCTGGTTTGGATTTCGGAGATTTGGGTCTAACTTCTGGTGTGGTGATCCCGCACAAATTCAAAGCACCCTCTTTTGCTAAGTACGATGGGGCATCCTGTCCCAGGCTGCATCTCAGGTCTTATGTGCGGAAGATTCAACCGTATACTATGGACAAGAACTTGTGGATCGACTTCTTCCAGGAAAGTCTTTCAGGGACTCATCTCGAATGGTTCTATCAGCTGGATGGAACCAAGGTTCGTAACTGGGAGGAGTTGGCTACTGCTTTTTACAAGCAGTATCAGTACAATGCCGACCTCGCTCCTACGCGTACCCAACTCCAGGGTATGTCGCTAGGATCGGGAGAAGGTTTTAAAGAGTATGCGCAGAAATGGAGAGACCTGGCCGGTAGGGTACAACCACCGCTGACTGACCGTGAACTTGTGGACGTGTTCTTGGGGACCCTGTCTGGTCCATTCTACAACCACCTGATTGGGAATTCGTCTACTGGATTCACAGATCTTATCTTGACTGGAGAGCGAATAGAAGTTGGCATCAGGTCTGGGAAGATTCAAGAGGCTGCACCTTCTGATAAAAAGCCTCATCATGGAAAGAAAGAGTCCAATGCTGTGCACGGTAAAAAGAGCCGTCATGAGGTAGGGGCAACCCAGATCTCCAATCCTAGACCTGCTCAACAAGGACAGGGGCAGCAGCGCAAGGAGGTTGCACCCAAACGACAGTTCACCAAGATCAACATGTCGCTGGATCAAGCACTACAACAAATGTTGAAAGCAGGGCTGATCACCTTAAGGGCTCCTCTTCGGAATCCGAACACTTCTGCTCCTAACTATCATCCCAACGATAGGTGCACATATCATTCTGATAGCCCGGGACATACTACGGACAACTGCTGGCCTCTCAAGAACAAGATTCAAGATATGATCGACGCCGGAGAGATTCAGTTTGAAGTGCCTGAGAGTCCGAACATAATCACTGCTCCGTTGCCCAATCATTGAAGCCTTTTGTTTATTTGAATTTCCGAGTTGTATTTTTCTTTGCTTATACAAACAATTAATGTCATAGCAAACTCTTTTATTCTATCAATGCATCGCATATGTCTGTTTTGGGAATTAATACAATTGTTTTCATTATATTCAAAATTCTTTTCATTTTTCTGTGATGATCAACTCTCGGTTAATAAATCTAAGCCTTTTGAGGGAGGATGACGAAAATGATACCATGATCTACAATATGCTTTTGAACAGACCCCGCTGATGAGGTACAGACATTGTTTCAATTCCTAAACACTGGAGTTATAAGGATGATAATCCCTCGTCAACCCCTCTGAGCCAAAGAAGTAGGAGTTTTTCTTATCAAAATTTAAAACCCTTAATCATGACCTGGGGCAGGGTAGTCTCTCAGTTGGTCCAAGTGCATAACGAATGGCACCAAAGAGATCCTTACGAAAAAAAGAAAGACAGTGATGGTTCCGAACAATCGTAAAAAAGGGCAGTCATTATCAAAAAATTCATAAATGAAAAGCCCAAAAAGTCAAAACCTATAAAAGGGACTTACGAAACTGGGGCATCCCGCTGACTGTAATTCCAAAAAAAGGAACAGTTCAGGCAAAAATAGGGATAACGAAATCAAAAAAATAAAAATAAAAGAGGTCTTACAAACCCTCAACAAAAAAGGAAATGACTGCCCATTCAAAATAAACTATCAATATCCGAACCATCACTGAAGCATCAAAGCAAAGACTCAAACAAAGTCTAACGTATGATCAACTGAGTTTAGGTTTGGAGGACATCACGAAGAGTGGGTGGGTACAAATAATTTGAGCCTTTATCCTTTGTTTCCTAAACCGTGAACTAGGCCACGTTATAACCCTTAAAAGTCCTAGCTGAAGCACGGGTTAGTTCGAAAGCATACTGTTACGAAAGGTATCCTGACTCCTGAAGGCTCGCTGTAAAATCTCGAGTTGACATCACATTGTTTTACGACAAAATGCATTTTTAAAATCTTCAAGACAGACATGAGCTTTGCATTTTTAACATAACTTTGTTTGCATATGACTTTTTGTTTGAACAGCAGGGAAATTCGCACGAGGAATACCTAGTGAACAAAAGCACTTCCAATCAAGGGGCATGGCCTGATCATTGTCCATCATCTGGGGAAGTCCAGTCAGGATTCAAGGAATCTCTCAAGATGCCAAATAGCCTGGGGCAAGCCTCCGCCTGAGTCACTTAGGGCACTCCAACAACGAATCTTGCCTGATCAAACACCTTCTGGTGGCGTGGCAAAATACTTCCAACAGGGGCAACTCCCTACATTCCCTGAACGTGGACATAGTCGAAAAAATACTATGCAGACCCGCTAGGTTGACATACCTAGGCAAAAATCAGGGCTTCCCGGCGAACCAAAAGGGTTCGGGCAAAAATAAGGGATGAAAATGAAAAATTGTACACCCGACAAGTCGAAAACCTGAAAAGGCGGCTTGGGCAAAAATGGGTATCCCGGTGGACTGAAAACCCGAAAGGGCGGTCCAGGCAAAAGTTAGGGATCAAAAGCGTACGACTATGTACTGTCATCTTGTCACTTGCTTATCAGAAGAAGGTGTATTTATCAACAACTATCAGCACCTCACAGGTTTTCCTCTCCCACCTTAGAAACAGGGGCAATGATGAGTTGTCTAGGCAATCTAATTGTTTTGTCCATCAGGGTACCAAGGTAAGTTCGACAGAAGAACACAACCAGTATGTCTTAAACTCCCCAGAGAGTGAGTCAGCAAGTCAATGTGCTCTCCCCAAGCAAAGCTATATTATCAGCCTTAAGGAAGTTGGGTATCCTCCAACAGATCTCAACATTCCCCAGCACAATATACAAACATTCTTAACAAGCATCCCCGACAATCTTGGTCTAAAGATTATTCCCTGGCGGTATATCAAACATTCAATGGAGTCACCTCCCCAGCAATTCAAAACTTCCCCAAGAGAGTCCAATCCAGATTTCCCCAGGAAAGTTGAATCATCTCCCCAAGCAGTAAGCTGATCCCCAGTAGATTCTGGAAGCTTACCCTCGCAGAGCACGAACGCGTCTCCCGGCTTTATTCAAAGAGTTATTTCCTTACCAGGATATAACTGGGTTATCCTCAGCCAAAAGCCACGGAGAGATCGTCCTCGGCGAAGTCTTCTTATCCCCAGCGAAGTCTATTAACACTTCCAACACAACAATGGTATCCCCAGTGAAGTTACCATCAACATTTCAGCAAAGTACCCCTCTTCCCACAGAGTACTGCTCCCAAGCAAGATCACTAGAGTACTTTCCCCCCCGCAGAGTAATCATTCGCCAAGTTTATTCCCCAACGGAGTCATCCTCTCCTACCGGTATTCTTGCAACTATCATCCCCAGCGGAAGCAAAATCTATTCTTCAACACCAGCCCAGGAGTTAACTTCCTGGCACCCGTCAAGGATTTATTTTATTAGACAAAAATATATTCATGAACATTACATCTTCATACATTATAGCATGCATATGCATCATACAACATAAATCTCATCAATTTTGAGGACATCCTGAAATCATGCAGTTCATGCATCATGATCTTGCATACAACTGATGCTTTACCTTTTCAGGAAAGGTCAATACAAAGATGATTACTATCAACTATCGCGACTCCTTCTAGATATAGTTCAGATGTGACCCCGATATGGCAACGTTCTGATACTTCTTCCAGATTTCCTTCTAGATATAGTTCAGATGTGACCCAGATATGGTGACGTTCTGATACTTCTTCCAGATTTCCTTCTAGATATAGTTCAGATGTGAACCGGATATGGCGACGTTCTGATACTTCTTCCAGATTTCCTTCTAGATATAGTTCAGATGTGACCCAGATATGGCGACGTTCTGATACTTCTTCCAGATTTCCTTCCAGATATGGTTCGGATGTGACCCAGATATGGCGACGTTCTGATACTTCTTCCAGATTTCCTTCTAGATATGGTTCAGATGTGACCCAGATATGGCGACGTTCTGATACTTCTTCCAGATTTCCTTCCAGATATAGTTCAGATGTGACCCAGATATGGCGACGTTCTGATACTCCTTCCAGATTCCCTTCTAGAGATAGTTCGGATGTGAACCAGGCATGGCGACGTTCTGATACTTCTTCCAGATTTCCTTTCAGAGATAGCTTGGAAATGCTCCAGATATGGATGTTGTTCTTTTGTTTATTCAACACTCCTTCTAGATATAGTTCGGATGTGACCCAGGCATGGAGACGTTCTGACACTTATTCCAGTTGAAGATTTCAAGACCTAGGCCGGTTCAGTTAAATCGACCCTAAGATTTTCCTGTTTCTTATCCCGTCCAAGGCCTTCTCTGGTTCAGTCAGATCGACCCTAAGATCTCCCTGTTTCTTATCCAGTTGAAGATTTTAAGACCTAGACCGGTTCAGTTAAATCGACCCTAAGATTTTTCTGTTTCTTATCCAGTCAAAGGCCTTCTCTAGTCCAGCTAAATCGACCCCTAACAGATTTTCCTGATAAAGACTCAGTAGAAGATATCCAAGATTCTCTCAATGATTACTGTTGAGGTTGTAGTCGCCTGTGGTTCTCTCCCCGATACTGCAGAGGTAGTAATCATCCCCAGATTCGCTCAGCGTTACTGTTGACGTCGAAGTCATCCAAGATTCTCTCAATGATTGTTGTTGAGGTTGTAGTCGCCTATTGTTCTCTCCCCGATACTGCGGAGGTAGTAATCATCCCCAGATTCGCTCAGCGTTACTGTTGACGTCGAAGTCATCCAAGATTCTCTCAATGATTACTTTTGAGGTTGAAGTCGCCCAAGATTCTCTCAATGATTACTGTTGAGGTTGAAGCCGCTCAAGATTCTCTCAATGATTACTGTTGAGGTTGAAGTCGTCCAAGGTTCTCTCACCGTTCCTGTTGAGGTAGTAACCACCCCTGGTTCATTCATCACCTTTGGAAGATCCAGATCCAGCTCTTGTAACCAGTCAGGACACATCTACAAAAGAATCTGAAGACCAGCTCCTGTACCAGGTCAGGTAATCATTTTTCTTTTGCAGGTACGCAGGTTCTCGCTAAGGAATCTCTTATGCGGTTTACATCCAGATGGCATCTATAAGCCCATCCACCTATCCATCACATCTTAGCATGGCATCCATAAGCCCATCATCCTGTCCATCAATCTCCAAATGGCATCTATAAGCCCATTCCCACCATCATACTACTATGTGAGCGCAAATTTCTGGGCACTCTAGTGTTCAATCATCTTCCACCTTCGGATTACGAAAGGCACGTCAGCCAATCTGCATCCTCAGGTCTAAGAAGATTGAACAGGGGCAACTGTTGTACCCCAAAATTTTCCCTCCCATATTCTTCAAAATTTGCCAAGTCAAAGCTTCAAAATCTCCCCAAGGGTTGCACAGTTCAAGAGCCTCCTAAACAGTCAAAATTAGGGTTTTGGTTCTGGCAAAGTAATTGAAGTTTCCAAGGGTCCAATCAAGTCCCACATGCCTACAAACATGGTCAAGCATCCTCATGTCAAGTTTCAAGACTTACAGAACAAAATTGCACCGTCAAAAACCCTAATTGCACTACAGTCAACTGTAGGGGCAAAATGGTCATTTGACAGTCAAAAGTTCAAATTTTTGGTCAACATCTCATTTTGAAGCCACAAACATCATTTGATCAATGCTTGATCATGATTCACAAAGCATGGCTCAAAAAGTCTCAAGATGCAAAAGTTTCCATATTTGGACAGTTGAAAAAGTCAACTGTAAATTGACCAGGGCATAACTTCCACATGGATTATCAGAAAAATTCCATCTAAAGCTCATTTTGAAGAGAAAGACATTTCCTACAACTCCTCTTCACACTTCAAGTCCAAGAAATGTTCTCACAAAAAGTTATCAATTTCAACATTATAGGTCATTTTCAAAAGTCAACCAAAAGGGACTTTAAGTCAAAGGCCATACCTTGAGATTGGTAAATCCAAATTACATGGGACCAAAGACATTGGTTAGAGGACTTCAAGACCTTTCCAAAATGTCCAAGAACATGAGCAAAGCTTAAAAATTGAGCAAGTTATGCCTTGTGGAAGTTGGGAAATTTTTGGATATTTTGGAAAGTCAACATTGATTCAAATGTCTTAAAAAATGCTAATGGGCCTCTTTTTCTTCCACAATTCATCATCCAAAGCATGTGCACGACCATTTGGCCCAAAGGGAAGTTTTTTATCATTTTTTATTTATTTATTTGGATTTTTAATTATTAATAATTCATTTAATTAAAATAAATAGGTGAAAAATACTAAATCTAACTTTTTAAATCTTTTTGTGCATGGAATAGGCTTAAGATTTCGTGTATAATCAGATTTGGAAGGAATTATGGTGATTGGATATGATTGAAATCAAATTTGCATGAAAAGATTGAAAAAATATATGCATGGAAAATCAAATATCTTATCATCAATTCAAGGATTCTTTGGCTCAATTTCTTAACCCTAATCATTCACATGTATATATGGATGCAAACCCTACTCCTAAGAACCTCCCAGCTGCGCCATAGACAAAGAACCAAACTTGAGTTTTTTGACAAAAAGTTGAAAACTGAAAACTAGGTTTTAGGGCTTTTCAAGATCAAATAACCATTCCATTAGCTTGCCAAGGTGACCAGGAGGCCATTCCAATCAAGGACATCAACTCTAACGCCTTGAATCGGTATACAGAAATCAAAATTTTTCATATAAAATGCATAATCGTGTTTTAATATTCAAGCATGTTCATTGCATTTTTTTCATGGATTTGTACTAATTGGATGATTCTGAAACTAACCATGTGCTTTGATTGAGTTTTTACGCGTTATATAAGGATTCACCATTAAAGGATGCTAGGGTTCTTTGAACTTTAAATTGGGCGTTTCTCACTACTGTAAAATCAGGACATGCCAATACCATGAATGAACTCAGCGTGCTTGGACGAAAACAAAGCACTCCTCGCGCTCAATTTATGAGCTACCATGAGCTATTCGCTATTCTTGGATAAAGCATATTTTGGGGGGGTTTAAAACCCCCGCTAACCATCTCTTATTTTCAGGGAAAAAGGCAAAACGAAGAAGATGATGAAGTGTCAAGGCATAAGTGGTCCGTTTAAATTTTCGCGCTGAATTGTCCACTAACTCTTATTTACTCTTATATTATTTGTTAGTTGTATTATAAACAAAGAACGCGCATGTGGAGCAGTTGGAAAAGTGTATCACTGGTAATCCCTGGGACCTGGGTTCGAACCCCAGGTCCCCCATCCCTTTCCATATTATTTTTATTAACATGTTTGCGTGCAGTTTCGTTACAAGGGAACACCATACGTCCCTCACATCCAGTCTGCCACGCACATGCTAAGATCAATCCAAGGGGCATGGTTTGAAGACCATCATGGACACAAGTCAAAGATACCACATGGTAGCGTCAGAGTCAACAAGGCCAAAGGCTTAATGGGCCTGAAATACTGGACTCTACCTCCCAATTTGGGGACAGACCCCCCTAGGTTTGCAATTTCTTTTATATTTTCCATTTTTTTTATTTGATTCAACTATTTCTTTTTTAATTAATTTCTTTAATTTGATTATTTTCTTAAAAAACATAAAGACAATATAAAAATCAGAAAAGAGACAAAAAATAAGTATTTTTATTTAAATGTTATTTTTTGTAAATAAATATTATTCATTGATTTTAGCTATTAAATTAGGTTTAATTCAAGCATTTTTCTAATAAACTTAAAATTTGTAGAATTAGGGTTTGTATTAATTTTTTATCCTTTTTCTTTTCTTCTCACTAATAATTAAATATTATTTATTTTAATAAATCAAATTGCATGTAAATAATTAGATTAATTTTAGGTTAAAATTTAATACTTTCTTAACAAACTAAAAAACAATTAGAATTAGGGTTAATATTTTAATTTCAATTAATCTTTCTCATTAAAACCATAAATGCAAAAAATCTCAAAAAAAATAATTTCTTTTTTTTTTTAATTTCATTAATTTAATAATCATTTAATTTAATTTCATTAAAAAATGGTCCAACGCCCTCGTTTCCAATTTTAATTCATATTCGCGCATTTTATTTATTTCTTGTAAATATTAATGTAATTCTCCCAAAGCCGTGTAAACTTAATTTCTCGCACTTTCCTTTACTTTCTGTCAAATCGGGTCCTGGATTTTAATTTTGGCGATGTGGACCCGCGCCTTTGTAATAGTTTAGGAATTTTATCTTTCCGCACTCTTTTTTAATAATGCATGCAAGAATGAATGGCCTAAAATAAAAACAAACGCGTAGATCACCCATAACATGACAAGACAAAAGAACTGAATATGACACACAAATCACACACCACCCCTAGGGTACGCCTCACTGTTGCCTTGCCTCGAAAGGTGATCGTCGAGTAGAGGATATCTTAGTAAGTCCTCATGATCCGGGAACCTGGCATGAGGGTAGCTTCTAAGGTGTCTTCCCATTGCTCTGGTGATCACCATGTCCTGAACCTCGAATTGACCCGAACACCTCCAACGTTGGTGCTACCTACCTCTCAATGGTGGGATGGCACTACTTTAAAGGACATTTACACAGACGAATTCCTTAGGGTAGGTAGGTTCTCGTAGATACTTGCTCTAAATTTCAAAACAAATCAAAAATACTTTTCACACCAACACATTTTCAAAAAGCTTTCGAAAGCATTTTTCAAACACTCTTGAGTACCGATACAAGAGTCGAACTGGAATTTTCAAAGAAACTTTTTTTAAAACCCACAGTTGAAAAGCAAACAAACCATTTTTGAAAACACAATGAGCAAGTATCTAAGAGCCCATGGATAACCATGGATAGAAAGGGTGCTAACACCTTCCCTTTCTATAATCTACCTCCCGAACCGAGAGCAATCTCTTTAAGGAATTTTTCTGTGCTTTTGTCCTTTCCATTTGGAGAAAATAAAAGACGGTGGCGAATCTTGCTTCCGCGACATTTCGCGAACCAGCGTTAAACAGTCAGTTCCAGATCCACCGATCACAGAACTGGCGACTCTGCTGGGGAATTAAACTTAAAGTGAGGTGTACCTTAGGACTAAGATCACTGTGTTTTCAATTGCTTTGACTTGTTTGCTTTAAATTGTGGTACTGTCTTGGGAGTTCTATAGATCCTAACCCGGATCTGGGGATACCTTCTTAGAAAGTAGCAACAAGGCTGTGAGGGAACTGTACGGGGTATACCGACATGGTTGAAACAGTCTGCTACGTTGATGTGGCACTTTGGTGTGTACCGGTAACCCTTGAGTTCAGTCAAGGAGAGTACGGGGCCTCCGCGTGGTGTCGTGAAGCATCAACAGACCTTAGGAACCTTAATTGAACTATCTTGGCCTCTTTAGGGTAGTGAGATAACTGACTTTGGTGCAGTCCGAGGTTGGTTGACACTCGATACTACACTCAATTGAGGGTTTCTTTCCTGGAATATTTCGGTCGCCAGTTCAGTGGCTAAATCGAAACGATGAACAATGAAAGCAATCCAGTGATGTTGAGACCCTTAGAACCCGATTACTTCTAATAGGACAGGTTGAGCCCACCAACTTCAAGAGGGTAATACCCAGACCTCATGCTGGCCTTAAACTCTAAGGGCTTCTCTTGTGTGACTTGTGTGCCTTCGTACTTGACTATTTGCATGCTTGTTATCTAACACAGGAACTACTTGCAGGGTTTGCTTATAGTCCTTAATTGGGACTCGTAGCAGGGTTTGCTAAGTTTTTTTTTTGCAGGTTTTGTCCATAGTCCTTAATTAGGACTCATGGCAGGTTTACTGAGTTTGCTTGCAGGTTTCGTTTATAGTCCTTAATAAGGGCTCATAACAGGGTTTATCCATACTACCCCATGCATCATGACATCATACCATTGCATACATCCTAACCCATTTCAAGGATCTCAAAGGCTTGTGATGCAGGTCATGATAAATCAAACATCTATCAAGGGGCAAAGAAGATTTATTTTCCTCTAGCCAAAGTTGTCAGGGGCTATGACCCACTAGATATGGTGAGTTTGACCCTTGAAGAAGGACTCTCAACAACATGAAGTTCCTTCAATCAAGCTACCAATTCAAATGCTAACGATCTTCTTGTTTACCCTGCGAGGTCCTTGAAAACATTACATGCATACATATCATTGCATTATAGGTACCCCTTTTACAGGTTGCTCACCCTCTTCGCTGTTTATTTCAGCATCATGAATCCTGACTCATCATCAACCGAGATGTCTATCAAGGCCCTCCAGGCCCAGAATGCCCAGTTCCAGGAGTTGATTGTGAACCTAGCCCAAGGCCAAAAGGAATTGAAGACTTTGATTCAGCAGAAGAAGAAGAAGAGGACTATTTTCTTCAACCCTAGACGCAGATCTGGGAACACACTACAGAATGAAGCTGAGAGAACCACTCCATCTGTGTGGGAAGGCAGTCACCAGGAGAGAGAGGTGCCTAGTCCAGTGGTCTCCGACAACGAGACATATTTCAACGACGAACAATACCCTCCTGTTGAAGACAAGTACAAGCAGTTGGAAGACCGTCTGAATGCAATGGAAATTCAACAAGTACCTGGTTTGGATTTCGGAGATTTGGGTCTAACTTCTGGTGTGGTGATCCCGCACAAATTCAAAGCACCCTCTTTTGCTAAGTACGATGGGGCATCCTGTCCCAGGCTGCATCTCAGGTCTTATGTGCGGAAGATTCAACCGTATACTGTGGACAAGAACTTGTGGATCGACTTCTTCCAGGAAAGTCTTTCAGGGACTCATCTCGAATGGTTCTATCAGCTGGATGGAACCAAGGTTCGTAACTGGGAGGAGTTGGCTACTGCTTTTTACAAGCAGTATCAGTACAATGCCGACCTCGCTCCTACGCGTACCCAACTCCAGGGTATGTCGCTAGGATCGGGAGAAGGTTTTAAAGAGTATGCGCAGAAATGGAGAGACCTGGCCGGTAGGGTATAACCACCGCTGACTGACCGTGAACTTGTGGACGTGTTCTTGGGGACCCTGTCTGGTCCATTCTACAACCACCTGATTGGGAATTCGTCTGCTGGATTCACAGATCTTATCTTGACTGGAGAGCGAATAAAAGTTGGCATCAGGTCTGGGAAGATTCAAGAGGCTGCACCTTCTGATAAAAAGTCTCATCATGAAAAGAAAGAGTCCAATGCTGTGCACGGTAAAAAGAGCCGTCATGAGGTAGGGGCAACCCAGATCTCCAATCCTAGACCTGCTCAACAAGGACAGGGGCAGCAGCGCAAGGAGGTTGCACCCAAACGACAGTTCACCAAGATCAACATGTCGCTGGATCAAGCACTACAACAAATGTTGAAAGCAGGGCTGATCACCTTAAGGGCTCCTCTTCGGAATCCGAACACTTCTGCTCCTAACTATCATCCCAACGATAGGTGCGCATATCATTCTGATAGCCCGGGACATACTACGGACAACTGCTGGCCTCTCAAGAACAAGATTCAAGATATGATCAACGCCGGAGAGATTCAGTTTGAAGTGCCTGAGACTCCGAACATAATCACTGCTCCGTTGCCCAATCATTGAAGCCTTTTGTTTATTTGAATTTCCGAGTTGTATTTTTCTTTGCTTATACAAACAATTAATGTCATAGCAAACTCTTTTATTCTATCAATGCATCGCATATGTCTGTTTTGGGAATTAATACAATTGTTTTCATTATATTCAAAATTCTTTTCATTTTTCTGTGATGATCAACTCTCGGTTAATAATTCTAAGCCTTTTGAGGGAGGATGACGAAAATGATACCATGATCTACAATATGCTTTTGAACAGACCCCACTGATGAGGTACAGGCATTGTTTCAATTCCTAAACACTGGAGTTATAAGGATGATAATCCCTCGTCAACCCCTCTGAGCCAAAGAAGTAGGAGTTTTTCTTATCAAAATTTAAAACCCTTAATCATGACCTGGGGCAGGGTAGTCTCTCAGTTGGTCCAAGTGCATAACGAATGGCACCAAAGAGATCCTTACGAAAAAAAGAAAGACAGTGATGGTTCCGAACAATCGTAAAAAAGGGCAGTCATTATCAAAAAATTCATAAATGAAAAGCCCAAAAAGTCAAAACCTATAAAAAGGACTTACGAAACTGGGGCATCCCACTGACTGTAATTCCAAAAAAAGGAACAGTTCAGGCAAAAATAGGGATAACGAAATCAAAATAAAAAAATAAAAGAGGTCTTACAAACCCTCAACAAAAAAGGAAATGACTGCCCATTCAAAATAAACTATCAATATCCGAACCATCACTGAAGCATCAAAGCAAAGACTCAAACAAAGTCTAACGTATGATCAACTGAGTTTAGGTTTGAAGGACATCACGAAGAGTGGGTGGGTACAAATAATTTGAGCCTTTATCCTTTGTTTCTTAAACCGTGAACCAGGCCACGTTATAACCCTTAAAAGTCCTAGCTGAAGCACGGGTTAGTTCGAAAGCATACTGTTACGAAAGGTATCCTGACTCCTGAAGGCTCGCTGTAAAATCTCGAGTTGACATCACATTGTTTTACGACAAAATGCATTTTTAAAATCTTCAAGACAGACATGAGCTTTGCATTTTTAACATAACTTTGTTTGCATATGACTTTTTGTTTGAACAGCAGGGAAATTCGCACGAGGAATACCTAGTGAACAAAAGCACTTCCAATCAAGGGGCATGGCCTGATCATTGTCCATCATCTGGGGCAGTCCAGTCAGGATTCAAGGAATCTCTCAAGATGCCAAATAGCCTGGGGCAAGCCTCCGCCTGAGTCACTTAGGGCACTCCAACAACGAATCTTTCCTGATCAAACACCTTCTGGTGGCGTGGCAAAATACTTCCAACAGGGGCAACTCCCTACATTCCCTGAACGTGGACATAGTCGAAAAAATACTATGCAGACCAGCTAGGTTGACATACCTAGGCAAAAATCAGGGCTTCCCGGCGAACCAAAAGGGTTCGGGCAAAAATAAGGGATGAAAATGAAAAATTGTACACCCGACAAGTCGAAAACCTGAAAAGGCGGCTTGGGCAAAAATGGGTATCCCGGTGGACTGAAAACCCGAAAGGGCGGTCCAGGCAAAAGTTAGGGATCAAAAGCGTACGATTATGTCCTGTCATCTTGTCACTTGCTTATCAGAAGAAGGTGTATTTATCAACAACTATCAGCACCTCACAGGTTTTCCTCTCCCACCTTAGAAACAGGGGCAATGATGAGTTGTCTAGGCAATCTAATTGTTCTGTCCATCAGGGTACCAAGGTAAGTTCGGCAGAAGAACACAACCAGTATGTCTTAAACTCCCCAGAGAGTGAGTCAGCAAGTCAATGCGCTCTCCCCAAGCAAAGCTATATTATCAGCCTTAAGGAAGTTGGGTATCCTCCAACAGATCTCAACATTCCCCAGCACAATATACGAACATTCTTAACAAGCACCCCCGACAATCTTGGTCTAAAGATTATTCCCTGGCGGTATATCAAACATTCAATGGAGTCACCTCCCCAGCAATTCAAAACTTCCCCAAGAGAGTCCAATCCAGATTTCCCCAGGAAAGTTGAATCATCTCCCCAAGCAGTAAGCTGATCCCTAGTAGATTCTGGAAGCTTACCCTCGCAGAGCACGAACGCGTCTCCCGGCTTTATTCAAAGAGTTATTTCCTTACCAGGATATAACTGGGTTATCCTCAGCCAAAAGCCACGGAGAGATCGTCCTCGGCGAAGTCTTCTTATCCCCAGCGAAGTCTATTAACACTTCCAACACAACAATGGTATCCCCAGTGAAGTTACCATCAACATTTCAGCAAAGTACCCCTCTTCCCACAGAGTACTGCTCCCCAGCAAGATCACTAGAGTACTTTCCCCCCCGCAGAGTAATCATTCGCCAAGTTTATTCCCCAACGGAGTCATCCTCTCCTACCGGTATTCTTGCAACTATCATCCCCAGCGGAAGCAAAATCTATTCTTCAACACCAGCCCAGGAGTTAACTTCCTGGCACCCGTCAAGGATTTATTTTCTTAGACAAAAATATATTCATGAACATTACATCTTCATACATTATAGCATGCATATGCATCATACAACATAAATCTCATCAATTTTGAGGACATCCTGAAATCATGCAGTTCATGCATCATGATCTTGCATACAACTGATGCTTTACCTTTTCAGGAAAGGTCAATACAAAGATGATTACTATCAACTATCGCGACTCCTTCTAGATATAGTTCAGATGTGACCCCGATATGGCAACGTTCTGATACTTCTTCCAGATTTCCTTCTAGATATAGTTCAGATGTGACCCAGATATGGTGACGTTCTGATACTTCTTCCAGATTTCCTTCTAGATATAGTTCAGATGTGAACCGGATATGGCGACGTTCTGATACTTCTTCCAGATTTCCTTCTAGATATAGTTCAGATGTGACCCAGATATGGCGACGTTCAGATACTTCTTCCAGATTTCCTTCCAGATATGGTTCGGATGTGACCCAGATATGGCGACGTTCTGATACTTCTTCCAGATTTCCTTCTAGATATGGTTCAGATGTGACCCAGATATGGCGATGTTCTGATACTTCTTCCAGATTTCCTTCCAGATATAGTTCAGATGTGACCCAGATATGGCGACGTTCTGATACTCCTTCCAGATTCCCTTCTAGAGATAGTTCGGATGTGAACCAGGCATGGCGACGTTTTGATACTTCTTCCATATTTCCTTTCAGAGATAGCTTGGAAATGCTCCAGATATGGATGTTGTTCTTTTGTTTATTCAACACTCCTTCTAGATATAGTTCGGATGTGACCCAGGCATGGCGATGTTCTGACACTTATTCCAGTTGAAGATTTCAAGACCTAGGCCGGTTCAGTTAAATCGACCCTAAGATTTTCCTGTTTCTTATCCCGTCCAAGGCCTTCTCTGGTTCAGTCAGATCGACCCTAAGATCTCCCTGTTTCTTATCCAGTTGAAGATTTTAAGACCTAGACCGGTTCAGTTAAATCGACCCTAAGATTTTTCTGTTTCTTATCCAGTCAAAGGCCTTCTCTAGTCCAGCTAAATCGACCCCTAACAGATTTTCCTGATAAAGACTCAGTAGAAGATATCCAAGATTCTCTCAATGATTACTGTTGAGGTTGTAGTCGCCTGTGGTTCTCTCCCCGATACTGCGGAGGTAGTAATCATCCCCAGATTCGCTCAGCGTTACTGTTGACGTCGAAGTCATCCAAGATTCTCTCAATGATTGCTGTTGAGGTTGTAGTCGCCTATGGTTCTCTCCCCGATACTGCGGAGGTAGTAATCATCCCCAGATTCGCTCAGCGTTACTGTTGACGTCGAAGTCATCCAAGATTCTCTCAATGATTACTGTTGAGGTTGAAGTCGCCCAAGATTCTCTCAATGATTACTGTTGAGGTTGAAGCCGCTCAAGATTCTCTCAATGATTACTGTTGAGGTTGAAGTCGTCCAAGGTTCTCTCACCGTTCCTGTTGAGGTAGTAACCACCCCTGGTTCATTCATCACCTTTTGAAGATCCAGATCCAGCTCCTGTAACCAGTCAGGACACATCTATAAAAGAATCTGAAGACCAGCTCCTGTACCAGGTCAGGTAATCATTTTTCTTTTGCAGGTACGCAGGTTCTCGCTAAGGAATCTCTTATGCGGTTTACATCCAGATGGCATCTATAAGCCCATCCACCTATCCATCACATCTTAGCATTGCATCCATAAGCCCATCATCCTGTCCATCAATCTCCAAATGGCATCTATAAGCCCATTCCCACCATCATACTACTATGTGAGCGCAAATTTCTGGGCACTCTAGTGTTCAATCATCTTCCACCTTCGGATTACGAAAGGCACGTCAGCCAATCTGCATCCTCAGGTCTAAGAAGATTGAACAGGGGAAACTGTTGTACCCCAAAATTTTCCCTCCCATATTCTTCAAAATTTGCCAAGTCAAAGCTTCAAAATCTCCCCAAGGGTTGCACAGTTCAAGAGCCTCCTAAACAGTCAAAATTAGGGTTTTGGTTTTGGAAAAGTAATTGAAGTTTCCAAGGGTCCAATCAAGTCCCACATGCCTACAAACATGGTCAAGCATCCTCATGTCAAGTTTCAAGACTTACAGCACAAAATTGCACCGTCAAAAACCCTAATTGCACTACAGTCAATTGTAGGGGCAAAATGGTCATTTGACAGTCAAAAGTTCAAATTTTTGGTCAACATCTCATTTTGAACTCACAAACATCATTTGATCAATGCTTGATCATGATTCACAAAGCATGGCTCAAAAAGTCTCAAGATGCAAAAGTTTCCATATTTGGACAGTTGAAAAAGTCAACTGTAAATTGACCAGGGCATAACTTCCACATGGATTATCAGAAAAAATCCATCCAAAGCTCATTTTGAAGAGAAAGACATTTCCTACAACTCCTCTTCACACTTCAAGTCCAAGAAATGCTCTCACAAAAAGTTATCAATTTCAACATTATAGGTCATTTTCAAAAGTCAACCAAAAGGGACTTTAAGTCAAAGGCCATAACTTGAGATTGGTAAATCCAAATTACATGGGACCAACGACATTGGTTAGAGGACTTCAAGACCTTTCCAAAATGTCCAAGAACATGAGCAAAGCTTAAAAATTGAGCAAGTTATGCCTTGTGGAAGTTGGGAAATGTTTGGATATTTTGGAAAGTCAACATTGATTCAAATGTCTTAAAAAATGCTAATGGGCCTCTTTTTCTTCCACAATTCATCATCCAAAGCATGTGCACGACCATTTGGCCCAAAGGGAAGTTTTTTATCATTTTTTATTTATTTATTTGGATTTTTAATTATTAATAATTCATTTAATTAAAATAAATAGGTGAAAAATACTAAATCTAACTTTTTAAATCTTTTTGTGCATGGAATAGGCTTAAGATTTCGTGTATAATCAGATTTGGAAGGAATTATGGTGATTGGATATGATTGAAATCAAATTTGCATGAAAAGATTGAAAAAATATATGCATGGAAAATCAAATATCTTATCATCAATTCAAGGATTCTTTGGCTCAATTTCTTAACCCTAATCATTCACATGTATATATGGATGAAAACTGAAAACTAGGTTTTAGGGCTTTTCAAGATCAAATAACCATTCCATTAGCTTGCCAAGGTGACCAGGAGGCCATTCCAATCAAGGACATCAACTCTAACGCCTTGAATCGGTATACAGAAATCAAAATTTTTCATATAAAATGCATAATCGTGTTTTAATATTCAAGCATGTTCATTGCATTTTTTTTCATGGATTTGTACTAATTGGATGATTCTGAAACTAACCATGTGCTTTGATTGAGTTTTTACGCGTTATATAAGGATTCACCATTAAAGGATGCTAGGGTTCTTTGAACTTTAAATTGGGCGTTTCTCACTACTGTAAAATCAGGACATGCCAATACCATGAATGAACTCAGCGTGCTTGGACGAAAACAAAGCACTCCTCGCGCTCAATTTATGAGCTACCATGAGCTATTCGCTATTCTTGGATAAAGCATATTTTGGGGGGGTTTAAAACCCCCGCTAACCATCTCTTATTTTCAGGGAAAAAGGAAAAACGAAGAAGATGATGAAGTGTCAAGGCATAAGTGGTCCGTTTAAATTTTCGCGCTGAATTGTCCACTAACTCTTATTTACTCTTATATTATTTGTTAGTTGTATTATAAACAAAGAATGCGCATGTGGAGCAGGTGGCAAAGTGTATCACTGGTAATCCATGGGACCTGGGTTCGAACCCCAGGTCCCCCATCCCTTTCCATATTATTTTTATTAACATGTTTGCGTGCAGTTTCGTTACAAGGAAACACCATACGTCCCTCACATCCAGCCTGCCACGCACATGCTAAGATCAATCCAAGGGGCATGGTTTGAAGACCATCATGGACACAAGTCAAAGATACCACATGGTAGCGTCAGAGTCAACAAGGCCAAAGGCTTAATGGGCCTGAAATACTGGACTCTACCTCCCAATTTGGGGACAGACCCCCCTAGGTTTGCAATTTCTTTTATATTTTCCATTTTTTTTATTTGATTCAACTATTTCTTTTTTAATTAATTTCTTTAATTTGATTATTTTCTTAAAAAACATAAAGACAATATAAAAATCAGAAAAGAGACAAAAAATAAGTATTTTTATTTAAATGTTATTTTTTGTAAATAAATATTATTCATTGATTTTAGCTATTAAATTAGGTTTAATTCAAGCATTTTTCTAATAAACTTAAAATTTGTAGAATTAGGGTTTGTATTAATTTTTTATCCTTTTTCTTTTCTTCTCACTAATAATTAAATATTATTTATTTTTATAAATCAAATTGCATGTAAATAATTAGATTAATTTTAGGTTAATATTTAATACTTTCTTAACAAACTAAAAAACAATTAGAATTAGGGTTAATATTTTAATTTCAATTAATCTTTCTCATTAAAACCATAAATGCAAAAAATCTCAAAAAAAATAATTTCTTTTTTTTTTAATTTCATTAATTTAATAATCATTTAATTTAATTTCATTAAAAAAGGGTCCAACGCCCTCGTTTCCAATTTTAATTCATATTCGCGCATTTTATTTATTTCTTGTAAATATTAATGTAATTCTCCCAAAGCCGTGTAAACTTAATTTCTCGCACTTTCCTTTACTTTCTGTCAAATCGGGTCCTGGATTTTAATTTTGGCGATGTGGACCCGCGCCTTTGTAATAGTTTAGGAATTTTATCTTTCCGCACTCTTTTTTAATAATGCATGCAAGAATGAATGGCCTAAAATAAAAACAAACGCGTAGATCACCCATAACATGACAAGACAAAATAACTGAATATGACACACAAATCACACACCACCCCTAGGGTACGCCTCACTGTTGCCTTGCCTCGAAAGGTGATCGTCGAGTAGAGGATGTCTTAGTAAGTCCTCATGATCCGGGAACCTGGCATGAGGGTAGCTTCTAAGGTGTCTTCCCATTGCTCTGGTGATCACCATGTCCCGAACCTCGAATTGACCCGAACACCTCCAACGGTGGTGCTACCTACCTCTCAATGGTGGGATGGCACTACTTTAAAGGACATTTACACAGACGAATTCCTTAGGGTAGGTAGGTTCTCGTAGATACTTGCTCTAAATTTCAAAACAAATCAAAAATACTTTTCACACCAACACATTTTCAAAAAGCTTTCGAAAGCATTTTTCAAACACTCTTGAGGACCGATACAAGAGTCGAACTGGAATTTTCAAAGAAACTTTTTTTAAAACCCACAGTTGAAAAGCAAACAAACCATTTTTGAAAACACAATGAGCAAGTATCTAAGAGCCCATGGATAACCATGGATAGAAAGGGTGTTAACACCTTCCCTTTCTATAATCTACCTCCCGAACCGAGAGCAATCTCTTTAAGGAATTTTTCTGTGCTTTTGTCCTTTCCATTTGGAGAAAATAAAAGACGGTGGCGACTCTTGCTTCCGCGACATTTCGCGAATCAGCGTTAAACAGTCAGTTCCAGATCCACCGATCACAAAGGCCTTGGCACAAAGGTTTTGCATTGAATTATTGAGTGTCAAAGGGTTTTAGGACCTGTAATTTAGCACAAACTATGCTGACTTGAAAATGGCTTAAGTTATGAACATGTTCATGATCAATTCAAAAGTGAGTTTTTGCCAAATTGTGAAATTCGATTCTCTCAAGTTATGAGGTTGTTTGAGAAGTTCTTGGACATTTTGGAAAGCTTGGAATGTGTATTACAATCCATATTTGAAATGCAAATTGAAATTCCAAGTGGAAGTGTATGGAAAATGGCCTTGAAGTTGGGTAGAAAACCTTGTCAAAATAGGTTAAAATTTCACTAAGTTAAGAATGGTTTAGTGCCCTTATTCAAAAATTTGTAACTTGAGATACAAGCCTCAAATGGGAAAACTTTGTGAATCAAAGTTGTATATTATGAAACAAGCTACAACTTTCATGTTTTGACTTTTGTTTGAATCCAAATGGATCTTGATGAAAAAGTGGGGCAAAGTTGGGAAAAAATTAGGTTTTTTTATAACTTAGAAAAATTCTAAGTTATGAAAAATTCTAATTTCTAACCCTAATTTGCATTTTGTGATTTCTTGGTGAACAAGTTTCATGATTTGGCATGTTTTGATGAAAAATGAATCTTGACTCTTGATTTTGACCAAAAAGTCAAAGTTTGACTTTTCAGTGTACAGTCAAAATTGATCAATTGACTGGGGAATTCAACTGTCAATCTTGTGTACTTGGGATCTTTTGAGTTTGTTGAGCATGTCAAGATAATTCCATGGGGTCCTTGAGTCCATATGTGAGCTTGGTTTTCCATTGGCTAGGTCAAACAGTCAAAAATTGCCTTTGTGTAGTCAAAACCCTAAAAATGACCATTTTGCCCTTTTTGGTGATCTGATTAAATTTCTTATGGAATTGTGATCCAAACTTGATCAAATGGTTCATAGGAGTTCATAATGTTGATGTGGATCAATTTTCATGAGGTTTGACAGTCAATTGGCCACAGTTGACTTTTTCCCCAATACAGCTGATTTCTAGGTCAACTGTCCAATTGACTGGGCAAAACTTGGAATCAAGGCTTGAAACTTGGTATGGATAAACTTGGGAGTCCAATATGAAGCATGAAAGTCATCTTAGGCATTTTAGGTCAAAACACATTTGTGCAAACACAAACCCTAATTTGGGTCCATAGTGCAAGGAGAAGTCTTGAGCAGATGAAACCCTAACTGGATCTTGAGCTTAAAGGGCTTTGTGAGGAGAAATCAATGAGAAATGGGAGGGCAAATTTTGGGGTACAACAAAGTGTGTCAGGTTTCAATTTATATTATCTTTGCACATGTCATGGTGAGCTACGTTTTGATTTTAATTTTCAGGCAAGTCTTGTCATGCATAGTTAACAGTTAATAATTATGCGGAAAGTAAATTGCGGAAAGTAAATCTACGCTATTACAAGGCGTCGGGTATTTACATCGCCAAAAACATAACCCTTTAAAAGTAAATTGCGGAAAAATAAAGAAAGCGATAAAAGTCCTAATTATCTATTACATTCCCGGAGCAGTTACATAAATATGATCAAAATAGGAATCAAGAATAAACATGCGCGAGAAAAATTGAATCGGGAAAAGTCTTAGGGTTTTGACCCTTTTTGAGAAAAGAATGGAATTTTGGTCCTTTTTGCAATTAATTAATATTAAACCTAATTTACTAATTAATTAATTAATTAATTACAAGAAAAAGTATTTTTAGTTTTTTAGGTTTTTAATGAAAATAAAAATAAAAGAAATTAAAAGTGGTCAAGAAAACCCTAATTCTAAATTTATTTTACTTATTATGAAAAAGATTAAAGTTAACCTAATTAAAAAAAACTAAATTAATTAATTTACATTTATTTACAAAATAAAAGGTGAAATTAATAATAATAGTAATAATAAAAATATTTACATTTTTTAGTCGTCTGAATTTATTATGAAAAATATTAATTAAGTTAGTTAAATAATAATAATAATAATTAATAATAATTAAAAAAAAGATAATAAAAAGGAAAAGAAAATAAAAAAAAGAATAGTAAACCAGGGGGGGTGATGGCCCAATATGGAGGTTAGTTTGGCAATTCTGGCCCATTAAGCTACTCAGTCTGTTTGACCTTGGGGAATTGTCCACGCGCAGGGTTGACCAGGAGCATGGTGTTCATCATCTTTTGGCCACTGGATTGGAATGTGAAGACACATGGCATGCTGAGGCATGAGGTTCATGGTGGAATTCACTTGGAAATCTGCACAAGAATATGCTAAGAAAAATAACATAAGCATTTGGGTGGACCTGGGATTCGAACCCAGGTCCCAATGATCACCAGCCAACGCACCATCCACTGAGCCATCTGAACGCCTTTGTTATTATAATGAACAATGAAATTAATATATAAAAAACAACAATTATGCTGGAAAGCAAATAAAACGTGCGCTATTTTAAACCAACCAATGAGACGCTTACACGCCTTCATCTTCCTCCTTCGTACCTGTAAGAAACAAATAGATAGCGGGGGTTTTTAACCCCCACAAACTGTAACAAGTAAAAATAGCGATTAGCCCTAGGATGAATATAAATATTTCGCGAGGGTTCCACTAGGTTCGTCTTGCTCTGACGGTCTCAACCATATGCCTTAGTGGTCTCAATTTTGCCTGGTTACTGAATCCCCAAATTCAACGTTTATGAACCCCAATATTTGTCAATGGTAACTTTCAATTTTGCGCATTATAATCGAATTAGCTTATGCCATTAGTTTCCTGTGGTCTTTAACAATACAAAACAAGCAAGAAATCACAGCAAATGCTTATGAATTATGAGTTTCGATTATGGGAAAAATATGCAAACCGTGAATTCGTTCTTGATAGTTTCTTGAGCTTTAGCACTTGGTTTCGATTGCAACACGTCTCTGAGAGTTCCAGCAATGTATTAGAATCCACCAATTTCTTTTATCGTGCTGGAACCTGGAAAACAGTTTTGAGTTTTCTTTGAATTTTCTTGAATGGCTATGGCTTTTTTCTGCAGAGATTTCACGTCCATGGCATTAGGGTTAGGTTGTGTACTTATAGGAGAATGGAATTAGGTTAAATCTTGGCCAAGAAATCCATGGAATTGATGTTTGTATATTTGATTGAAAATCAAATATTTTTCAATCTTTTTGATTGGAAAAACTTGCCAAACTTGGAGATTCTTGTCCCTTTGATTTGCACACGAATTTGCCAGCTTGATTAGGTCATTCTTGCTTCAAAAAAAGATTGAAAAACCATATCTTTGAATTTCCTACAATTTAAATTAATTAAATGAATTAAAATCAATTAAAAATACAATTAATTAATAAAAATAAGAAAATAAATTCAAATAGGCTTGATGGGTCGTGCATAGGCCTTGGACAAAGTTTTCAAGAAGAAATTTGAGGCCCATTAGCAAAAAGAAGGTGTTTTGAGCAAAGTAGACTTTTTCAAATTCACAAAACTTTCCCAACTTCTCCAATGCATATCTTGCTCAATTTTGATCATATGAACATGTTCTTGGACATTTTGGAAAGGTCTTGAAGTCCTCTAACCAATTCCTTTGGACCCATGTCATTTGGATTTACCAATCTCAAGTTATGGTCTTTGACGTAAAGTGCATTTTTGTTGACTTTTGAAATTGACCTATAATGTAGAAATTGATAACTTTTTGTGAGAGCATTTCTTGGACTTCGAATGTGAATATGAGTTGTAGGAAATGTCATCCCCTTCAAAATGAGCATTGGATGGGATTTTTCTGATGAACCATGAAAAAATTATGCCTTGGTCAAGATACATTTGAGTTTTCTGCTGTCCCAAAATAGTAACTTCTTGCATCTTGATGATTTTTGAGCCATTCTTGTGGAATCATGATCAAGACTTAATCAAATGATGATTGTGGACTCAAAATAAGATGTTGACCAAAAATTATGACTTTTGACTGCAAAATGACCATTTTACCCCTGCAGTTGATTGTGAAGCAAATGGAGCTTTTGACTGTGCAATTTGACATTCTGAGTCTTGAAACTTGGCATGTAGGTGCTTGACAATATGTATAGGCCTATGAGACTTGATTGGTCCATTGAAAATCTCAAATTCCATGAAAGAACCAAAACCCTATTTTTGACTGGCCTAGGAGGTACTTGGACTGTGCAATCCTTGAGCAATTTTTGAGCAATGTGAGGATTATTCTTGACAAATCTTAAGAGATATGGGAGGGAAAATTTTGGGGTACAACAGTTGCCCCTGTTCAATCTTCTTAAACCTGAGGATGTAGATTGGCTTGCACGCCTTTCGTGATCCGAAGGTGGAAGATGATTGAACACTAGAGTGCCCAGAAATTTACACTCGCATAGTGGAGTAGTATCAGCAATGTGATGTCGGGAATGGGCTTACAGATGCCATTTGGAGAGATGATGGGTAGGAGGATGGGCTTATAGATGCCATCTGGAGATGTGACAGAATCTTGTCGGGAATGGGCTTATAGATGCCATTTGGAAATGTATGTCGATCGCGTAAGAGATTCCTTAGCGAGAACTTGCATACCGGAGAAAGAAAGGTAGTTTTCCTGTCTGGTTTCAGGTGTTGATTTTCAATCTCATCATGTAGATGCTTTCCTGGCTAGTTACAGGTATATATCTACAATCAATCGCTCACAGATATGCCCTGGCTAGATACAGGTATCGAATCCGGAACTTCAAAAGGTTAGTCGAGATAGCTTTCCTGGCTAGATACAGGTGTAGACCTCTGACTTGAGAATGAAAGATAATTTCCTAGCCTGTTACAGGTGTTGATCTTCAATCTCTTCATGCAGATACTTTCCTGGCTAGATACAGGTATATATCTACAATCAATCTCTCACAGATATGCCCTGGCTAGATACAGGTATCGAATCTGGAACTCAAAAAGGTTGGTCGAGATAGCTTTCCTGGCTGGATACAGGTGTAGACCTCTGACCTGAGAATGAAAGATAATTTCCTGGCCTGTTACAGGTGTTGATCTTCAAACTCTTCATGCAGATACTTTCCTGGCTAGATACAGGTGTAGATCTACAATCAATCGCTCACAGATGCCCTGGCTAGATACAGGTATCGAATCTGGAACTCAAAAAGGTTGGTCGAGATAGCTTTCCTGGATGGATACAGGTGTAGACCTCTGACCTGAGAATGAAAGATAATTTCCTGGCCTGTTACAAGTGTTGATCTTCAAACTCTTCATGCAGATACTTTCCTGGCTAGATACAGGTATAGATCTACAATCAATCGCTCACAGATATGCCCTGGCTAGATACAGGTATCGAATCTGGAACTCAAAAAGGTTGGTCGAGATAGCTTTCCTGGCTGGATACAGGTGTAGACCTCTGACCTGAGAATGAAAGATAATTTCCTGGCCTATTACAAGTGTTGATCTTCAAACTCTTCATGCAGATACTTTCCTGGCTAGATACAGGTATAGATCTACAATCAATCGCTCACAGATATGCCCTGGCTAGATACAGGTATCGAATCTGGAACTCAAAAAGGTTGGTCGAGATAGCTTTCCTGGCTGGATACAGGTGTAGATCTCTGACCTGAGAGTGAAAGATAATTTCCTGGCCTGTTACAGGTGTTGATCTTCAATCTCTTCATGTAGATATTTTTCCTGGCCAGTTACAGGTATAGATCTACAATCAATCGCTCACAAATATTTCCTGGCTAGATACAGGTATCGAATCTGGAACTTCAAAAGGTTGGTCGAGATAGCTTTCCTGGATGGATACAGGTGTAGACCTCTGACCTGATAAAGAAAGATGACTTCCTGGCTAGATACAGGTATTGATCTTCAATCTCTTCATGTAGATAACTTTCCTGGCTAGTTACAGGTGTTGATCTTCAAACTCTTCATGTAGATAACTTTCCTGGCTAGATACAGGTATAGATCTACAATCAATCGCTCACAGATATGCCCTGGCTAGATACAGGTGTCGAATCTGGAACTTCAAAAGGTTGATGGTAATATTTTTTTATTGACCTTTTCCTGAAAAGGCAAAACATTAGTTGTATGCAATTTCATGATGTATGAAATGCATGATGTCATGATGTTCTCAATATAAATGAGATTGTGTGATATGATGCGTATATGCATGTATCATGATGTATGACAATGTGATGTTTATGAATGTGTCTTCGTCTGAGAAAATAAATCCTTGATGAATGCTGGGAAGTTCGTTGAATCCTGGGCTGATGCTGAAGAGTAGAGTTCTTCGTCTCCGCTGGGGATGATGAACGAAGATGTTTGCAAGAATAAGCCTGTAGGAGAAGATGACTCCGTTGGGGAATAAACCTGGTGAAAAGATTACTCTGCGAGGAATTACTTTGTGGGAAGAGAGGCTTCGCTGAGATCTTAACGATAACTCCGCTGGGGATTCCGTTGATAAGCTTTATTGGGATTTTGATGAACTCCGTTGGGGGATAGAAAGGACTTCACCGAGGACGATCTTTCCGTTGTAATTTGTTGAGGATAACCCAGTTAGACTCTGGTGGGGATAACCTCTGAATATGGTTGGGAGAGATATTTGTACTCTGCAGGGAATAAGCTTCCAGAATCTATTGGGGAGATTGATTCAACTCTCATGGGGAAACTTTTGGACTGTATTGAGGAAATGGCTCCACTGGGGTGTCTGTATTCCGCCGGGGAACAATCTTATATTCCTGTCGAGGAATATTAAGACTGCCGAGGATGCTTGCTGAGGAATATCTGTATACTCTACTGGAGAATATTGAGATCTTCTGGGGATACCCAACTTAATGATAGACTAACTCTGCTCGGGGGAGAGTGTTGCTGACTTGCTAGGGGATATTGTGCCTTTTAGGGCTGATGGGAGACCAACTCTGCTTGGGGAGAGTACTGCTGAATCTTGTCTTACTCTGCAGGGAGTGAAGGTTTCTTGGTCATATTCTTCAGCCGAACCTACCTTGGTACCTTGGTGGACAAAGCAACTAGATCACTTAGACAATTCATTATTGCCCCTGTTTCTGATGTTACCTGTAATTAGTCCTTTGTTTCGCATGCAAACATTTATGATCAGCAATTAATGTCAAATGCATATATCAAAAATGAACATTGGACGTTCTTTGCAAAACAAAACAGATAAAGGAAAAACAATTTGAAATTTGTCTGAAAAATGAGCTTGCATTGATTTTTTGAAATTTGCTTGTAAATAGGCGTTTGTGTACAAGAGGCTGACGTCCTAGTAAGAGAACACCACCGAACAAAGTAGAGTTTATACAATTTGTGAAAAGGAAAACAAAACAGCTATGTGAAAAAAATCCCACTGGGTTCCAACTCTGCTATCACCTTTATACCTTCAAGCGTCTCATCACTTTGCTGCTTAGTTGGAGATGAAGCTGATTGATTGATGCCGTCTGAGCCTGATAGTTGATAACGAAGTCTGGATGCAGGGTGATCCAATGAGACATAGTATTACGCTTATCCCTAATTTTTGCCTGGACCGCCCTTTCGGGTTTTCAGTCCACCGGGATACCCATTTTTTCCTAAGTCGCCTTTTCAGGTTTTTGACTTGCCGGGTGTACAGATTTTTTTCATTTTTCATCCCTTATTTTTGCCCGAACCCTTTTGGTTCGCCGGGAAGCCCTTATTTTTGCCTAGGCCAGTCGACCTAGCGGGTCTTTGATTATGCGTAGTACTTTTTGACCATGTCCACGCTCTCCGAGTGTAGGGAGTTGTCACTGTCAGTAATGTAGTATTGCCATACTACCAGGAGATCTTCGTTTGATCATGCAAGATTCGTTGTTGGAATTCCTGTCCAATGCCCCAAGTGACTCAAGCGGAGTTTTGCCCCTGGCTATTTGGCATCTTGAGAGATTCCTTGAATCTTGACTTGACTTCCCCCAGATGATGGAAAATGATCACGTCTGCCCCTTGGTTGGAAGTGTTTCTTCCACTTGAGATGACTCTTTTTATTGAGAAGGTTTTTGTTCACTATATATTCGTTGTGCGAATTTCTCTGCTGTTCGAACAAATAGTCATATGCAAACAATGTTATTTTAAGAATGCAAAGCTTATGTCTGTCTTGAAGTTTTTTGAAAATGTAGTTTTCAATAAGTGAATTTTTGTAAAATGTGATGTCAACTCAAGATTTTACAGCAAGCCCTACAGGAGTCAGGATACCTTTTGTAACAGTATGCTTTCGAACTAACCCATGCTTCAGCTAGGACTTTTAAGGGATATAACGTGGCATGGTTCACGGTTTAAGAAACAAAGGATAAAGGCTCAAAGTATATTTGTACCCACCCGCTCTTCGTGATGTTCTTCGATCCTAAGCTCAGCTAATCGTGCATTAGATCTTGTTTGAGTCTTTGCTCTGACATACCAGTGATGGTTCGGATACTGACAATTTATTTTGAACAGGCAGTCATTTCTTTTTTGTTGAGAGTCTGTAGGACCTCTTTCTTTTTGATTTTATTATCCCTGTCTTTTGCCTGAACTGTTTCTTTTATATTTACAGTCAGCGGGATGCCCCAGTTTTGTAAGTCTCCTTCATAGGTTTTGACTTAGTGGGCTTTTATTTCTGAGAGATAATGATTGCCTGTCCTTACAATTATTCGGAACCATCACTGTCTTTTGTTTTGGAAGGACTCCTTTAATGTTGTTCATTGTGCACCTGGATCAACTGAGAAAACTACCCTGCCCCAGGTTATAATTAAGGGTTTTAATTTTTGTGAAAAGAAAAACTCCAACTTCTTTGGCTCGAAGGGGTTGACTAGGGATTATCTTCCTTATAACTCCACTGTTTAGGATTTGAAACAATGCCTGTACTTCATCAGCGGGGTCTGTTCAAAAGCATACTGTAAAGATCGTGGTATCGTTTTCGTCATCCTCCCTCAAAAGGTTTAGAACTTTTTAATCGAGAGTTGAACATCACAAAAATGAAAGCAATTTGAATATAGTGAATACGAATGGATTGATTCAAAACAGACATATGCGATGCATTAATGAAATAAAAAAGTTTGCCATGACAATTGTTTGAATAAGCAAAGAAAAATACAACTTGAAAATTCAAGTAAAACAAAAGCCTTCAATGATTTGGCATAGGAGCAGTGATTATGTTTGGCGTCTCTGGAGGGTCAAACTGGATCTCTTTGGCATCAATCATGTCTTGGACCTTGTTTTTCAGAGCCCAACAGTTGTTTGTGTCATGTCCCGGACTGTCAGAGTGGTATGCACACCTTTCATTGGGAGGATAGGTAGGAGCGGAAGTGTTTGGATTCCGGAGAGGAGCCCTTAATGTAATCAGCCCTGCCTTCAACATTTGTTGTAGCGCTTGAGTCAGTGACATGTTGATCTTGGTGAATTGTCTTTTAGGTGCGACCTCCTTACGTTGATGCCCCTGTCTTTGTTGAGCAGGCGTAGGATTAGAGATCTGGGTTGCTCCTATATGTTGATCATGACGATTCTTTTTACCATACACAGCATTGGACTCTTTCTTCCCATTGTAGGGCTTTTTCTGAGCATCGGAAGGTGTAGCTTCTTGAATCTTCCCACTTTTGATGCCAGCTTCAATTCTTTCCCCAGTCAAGATAAGGTCTGTAAACCCGGCTGAAGAATTCCCAATCAAATGGTTGAAGAATGGACCACACAGGGTCCCCAAGAACATATCCACGAGTTCACGGTCAGTTAGAGGAGGCTGCACCCTTCCAGCAAGGTCTCTCCACTTTTGAGCATACTCCTTAAATCCTTCACTCGTCCCTAGTGACATACCCTAGAGTTGGGTACGCGTAGGAGCGAGGTCGGAATTATATTGATACTGCTTATAGAACGCAGTAGCCAAATCTTCCCAGTTATGGATACTGGCCCCATCCAGCTGATAGAACCATTCGAGTTGAGTCCCTGAAAGACTATCCTGAAAGAAATGGATCCACAAATTCTTGTCAGCAGTGTAAGGTTGGATCTTCCTTACATACGACCGGAGGTGCAGCTTTGGGCAAGAAGCTCCGTCATATTTGGCAAAGGCAGGTGCCTTAAACTTATGGGGAATCACCACCCCAGAGGATAAGCCTAGGTCTCCAAAGTCCAACCCGGGCACATGTTGAATCTCCATAGCACTTAAGCGGTCCTCCAGCTGTTTGTACCTATCCTCAGCAGGAGGATATTGTTCATCATTATAATCTGTCTCGTTGTCGAGGACCACGGGACTAGGAACCCTTCTCTCTTGTGGGTTGTCTTTGCCTACAGATGAGGTAGTCAGCTCAACCTCATTCTGCAGTCCATTCCCAAATCTGCGTCTAGTGTTGAACAAGACGGTCCTCTTCTTCTTCTTCCTCTCTTTTAGAATCAGAGTCTTCAAATCCTGTTGACCATGGGCTAGGCTCATAACCAACTCTTGGAACTGGGCATTTTGGGCCTGGAGGGCCTTGATAGCTTGTTCAGCGGAAGGTTCAGTAGACATGATGATTGCTGAAATAAACAGCGAAGAAGATAAGTGACCTGTAAAAGGGGTACCTGTAATGCAATGATATGTATGCTATGTATGCAATGTTTTCAAGAATCTCGTGGGGTAAACAAAGAAACTTGTTAGAATTTGAATTTTGTAGCTTGATTGAAGGAACTTCATGTTGCTGAGAGTTCTTCTTCAAGAGTCAGGCTCACCATATCGAGTGGGTCATAGCCCCTGACTCAAGTTATCATGTTTTGATCTCCAAACAACCTTGGCTAGAGGAAAATAAATCCCCTTTGCCCCTTGCTAGACATTTGGTTCATCACGACCTGCATCACAAACCCTTGAGATCCTTGAAATGGTTAAGGAAAATGCTATGGTATGATGTTA
This sequence comes from Vicia faba, assembly GCA_948472305.1. Classification (NCBI taxonomy): domain Eukaryota; kingdom Viridiplantae; phylum Streptophyta; class Magnoliopsida; order Fabales; family Fabaceae; genus Vicia; species Vicia faba. Next base: position 316,725,075 of record OX451740.1, read on the forward strand.
TGATGTGTATGCTATGCGTTTAAGCAATGGTGTGAGGTGATGTAAGTAAGCCCTACAGTGAATAAGGACTGTAAACAAAACCTGCAAGGAACTCATGCTGTCAGATGACAAGAATGTGCAAGTAGTTCAAGTTTGAAAGCATACAAGTCACACAAAGAGCCCTTAAGTTTAGGCTGGCATGGAGTTTAGGTATTACCCTCTTGAAGTTAGTTGGCTCAAAACCTGTCCTATAAATAGTAACCGGGTTCTAAGAAGCTCAATATCATTGGATTGTTTTCTATGTTCATTGTTTTGATTTAACCACTTAACTGGCGACCAAAATATTCCAAGAAAACAACCCTCAGTGAGTGTAGTATCGAGTATCTACCAACTTCGGACTGCACCAAAGTCGGTCATCTCACTACCCCTAAAGAGACCAGGATGGTCAAGTAAGGTTCTAAGGTCAGTTGATGCTTCACGACACCATGCGGCGGCCCTGTACTCTCCTTGACTTGACTCAAGGGTTACCGGTACTCACCAAAGTGCCACATCAACATAGCAACTGCTTCAACCATGTAGGTATACCCCGCACAGTTCCCTCACAGTTTGTTGCTACTTCTAAAGGGTATCCCCAGATCCGGGTTAGGATCCATAAAACTCTGATACAAGCCCACAATATTAAAGCATTCAAGTCATACAATTGAAAACATGGTGATCTAATCCTAAGGTACACCTCACTTATTAAGCACTCCCCAGCAGAGTCGCCAGTTCTGTGATCGGTGGAAATAGAACTGACTGTTTTGGAAATGCTAGTTCGCAAAATGTCGCGGTAAGCAAGAGTCGCCACCGTCTTTTATTTTCTCCAACAAGGAAAGAACAAAAGCACAGCAAAATTCCTTTTTGAGATGTTTCTCGGTTCGGGAGGTAGATTATAGAAAGGGAAGGTGTTAGCACCCTTTCTATCAGTGGTTATCCATGGGATCTTAGGTACTTGCTCACTATGTTTTCAAAATGTTTTCTTTTCTTGTGTTTGTGGGTTTTGAAAAAGTTTGTTTTGAAAACTTCTAGGTAACTCTTGTATCAGTCCTCAAGAGTGTATGAAGTATTTGTTTGAAAACTTTTGTTTGAAAGGGTAAGTGCGAAAAGTATTTTTGTTTTTTTTGAAAGAGCAAGTACCTAGGAGGAATCCACCTACTCAAAGGAATTAAGCTGTGTAAATGTCCTTTAGACAGTACTATCCCACTATTGAGAAGTAGGTAGCACCGTCGTTGGAGTTATTCGGGTCAATTCGATTATAGGGACATGTGTGGTCACCAAAGCAATAGTAGGACGCTTTAGCGGCAACCCTAATGTCCTAGATCCTTTTTATCCGAGGCAACCGTTTCGAGGCAACTTGGATCTTTAGACAAGAGGGCGACCTCTAAAACACCCTATACTCAATGACCACGTCGAGGCAACCAAGTGAGGCGTACCCTAGGAGTGGCATGTGCGAGTGTGTCAGGTTTCAATTTATATTATCTTTGCACATGTCATGGTGAGCTACGTTTTGATTTTAATTTTCCGGCAAGTCTTGTCATGCATAGTTAACAGTTAATAATTGTGCGGAAAGTAAATTGCGGAAAGTAAATCTACGCTATTACAAGGCGTCGGGTATTTACATCGCCAAAAACATAACCCTTTAAAAGTAAATTGCGGAAAAATAAAGAAAGCGATAAAAGTCCTAATTATCTATTACATTCCCGGAGCAGTTACATAAATATGATCAAAATAGGAATCCAGAATAAACATGCGCGAGAAAAATTGAATCGGGAAAAGTCTTAGGGTTTTGACCCTTTTTGAGAAAATAATGGAATTTTGGTCCTTTTTGCAATTAATTAATATTAAACCTAATTTACTAATTAATTAATTAATTACAAGAAAAAGTATTTTTAGTTTTTTAGGTTTTTAATGAAAATAAAAATAAAAGAAATTAAAAGTGGTCAAGAAAACCCTAATTCTAAATTTATTTTATTTATTATGAAAAAGATTAAAGTTAACCTAATTAAAAAAAAACTAAATTAATTAATTTACATTTATTTACAAAATAAAAGGTGAAATTAATAATAATAGTAATAATAAAAATATTTACATTTTTTAGTCATCTGAATTTATTATGAAAAATATTAATTAAGTTAATTAAATAATAATAATAATAATTAATAATAATTAAAAAAGATAATAAAAAGGAAAAGAAAATAAAAAAAGAATAGTAAACCAGGGGGGGTGACGGCCCAATATGGAGGTTAGTTTGGCAATTCTGGCCCATTAAGCTACTCAGTCTGTTTGACCTTGGGGAATTGTCCACGCGCAGGGTTGACCAGGAGCATGGTGTTCATCATCTTTTGGCCACTGGATTGGAATGTGAAGACACATGGCATGCTGAAGCGTGAGGTTCATGGTGGAATTCACTTGGAAATCTGCACAAGAATATGCTAAGAAAAATAACATAAGCATTTGGGTGGACCTGGGATTCGAACCCAGGTCCCAATGATCACCAGCCAACGCACCATCCACTGAGCCATCTGAACGCCTTTGTTATTATAATGAACAATGAAATTAATATATAAAAAACAACAATTATACTGGAAAGCAAATAAAATGCGCGCTATTTTAAACCAACCAATGAGACGCTTACACGCCTTCATCTTCCTCCTTTGTACCTGTAAGAAACAAATAGATAGCGGGGGTTTTTAACCCCCACAAACTGTAACAAGGAAAAATAGCGATTAGCCTTAGGATGAATATAAATATTTCGCGAGGGTTCCACTAGGTTCGTCTTGCTCTGACGATCTCAACCATATGCCTTAGTGGTCTCAATTTTGCCTGGTTACTGAATCCCCAAATTCAACGTTTATGAACCCCAATATTTGTCAATGGTAACTTTCAATTCTGCGCATTATAATCCAATTAGCTTATGCCATTAGTTTCCTGTGGTCTTTAACAATACAAAACAAGCAAGAAATCACATCAAATGCTTATGAATTATGAGTTTCGATTATGGGAAAAATATGCAAACCGTGAATTCATTCTTGACAGTTTCTTGAGCTTTAGCACTTGGTTTCGATTGCAACACGTCTCTGAGAGTTCCAGCAATGTATTAGAATCCACCAATTGCTTTGAATCGTGCTGGAACCTGGAAAATAGTTTTGAGTTTTCTTTGAATTTTCTTGAATGGCTATGGCTTTTTTTTTTGCAGAGATTTCACGTCCATGGCATTAGGGTTAGGTTGTGTACTTATAGGAGAATGGAATTAGGTTAAATCTTGGCCAAGAAATCCATGGAATTGATGTTTGTATATTTGATTGAAAATCAAATATTTTTCAATCTTTTTGATTGGAAAAACTTGCCAAACTTGGAGATTCTTGTCCCTTTGATTTGCACACGAATTTGCCAGCTTGATTAGGTCATTCTTGCTTCAAAAAAAGATTGAAAAACCATATCTTTGAATTTCCTACAATTTAAATTAATTAAATGAATTAAAATCAATTAAAAATCCAATTAATTAATAAAAATAAGAAAATAAATTCAAATAGGCTTGATGGGTCGTGCATAGGCCTTGGACAAATTTTTCAAGAAGAAATTTGAGGCCCATTAGCAAAAACAAGGTGTTTTGAGCAAAGTTGACTTTTGCAAATTCACAAACATTTCCCAACTTCTCCAATGCATATCTTGCTCAATTTTGATCATATGAACATGTTCTTGGACATTTTGGAAAGGTCTTGAAGTCCTCTAACCAATGCCTTTGGACCCATGTCATTTGGATTTACCAATCTCAAGTTATGGTCTTTGACTTAAAGTGCATTTTTGTTGACTTTTGAAATTGACCTATAATGTAGAAATTGATAACTTTTTGTGAGAGCATTTCTTGGACTTGGAATGTGAAGATCAGTTGTAGGAAATGTCATCCCCTTCAAAATGAGCATTGGATGGGATTTTTCTGATGAAACATGAAAAAGTTATGCCTTGGTCAAGATACAGTTGACTTTTCTACTGTCTCAAAATAGTAACTTCTTGCATCTTGATGATTTTTGAGCCATTCTTGTGGAATCATGATCAAGACTTGATCAAATTATGATTGTGGACTCAAAATAAGATGTTGACCAAAAATTCTGACTTTTGACTGCAAAATGACCATATTACCCCTGTAGTTGATTGTGAAGCAAATGGAGCTTTTGACTGTGCAATTTGACATTGTGAGTCTTGAAACTTGGCATGTAGGTGCTTGACAATATGTATAGGCCTATGAGACTTGATTAGGCCATTGAAAACCTCAAATTCCATGAAAGAATCAAAACCCTAATTTTGACTGGCCTAGGAGGTACCTGGACTGTGCAATCCTTGAGCAATTTTTGAGCAATGTGAGGATTATTCTTGACAAATCTTGAGAGATATGGGAGGTAAAATTTTGGGGTACAACAACGGGGAATAATCTTCTAAACTCTACTGGGGACAATCTTCCAGAGTCCACTGGGGATAATTTTTCATACTCCGCTGGGGATGATTTTTAGTGCTGATGGTAGATGAACTATGCTTGGGGAGAATCTTGGTGATTCATTCATGGTTGTGAGCCTCAGCTGGGGAGAATTGTGTCCTATTCGGGACAACTTAACATCACTGTCTTTTTCTTACTCTGTGGGGAGTGAATGTTACTGGGACGCATGCTGAGGGTATGAAGATGGCTTCATATCAAGACTTTTTGCCCCTGTATCTGTGGGAGAAGGTGCATGCGGATGCCTTGTGGATCGAGTGTTATCCTAACCTATGAGGTGCTTGGTGACTGCCGATCGAAATCATAAGTCTTCTTTTGATAGGCAAATGACAAGATGATGGGACATAGTCGTACGCTTTGAACCCTAACTTTTTCCTGGACCGCCCTTTCGGGTTTTCAGTCCACCGGGATACCCTTTTTTGCCCAAGCCACCCTTTCGAGTTTTCGACTTGCCGGGTGTACAGATTTTTTCATTTTTTATCCCTAATTTTTGCCCGAACCCTTTTGGTTCGTCAGGATGCCCTTATTTTTTCCTAGGTCAGTCAACCTAGCGGGTCTTTATTTATGTGCAGTATTTTCTGACTATGTCCACGCTCTTAGAGTATAGGGAGTTTGTCACCGTCGGTAGTTTTGTGTTGCTATACTACCATAAAATATTCGTCTGATCATACGAGATTCGTTGCTAGAATTCATGTCCAATGCCCCAAGTGACTCAGATGGAGATTTGCCCCTGGCTATTTGGCATCTTTGAGAGATTCCTTGAATCTTGACTTAACTGCCCCAGATGATGGACAATGATCATGCCGTACCCCTTGGTTGGAAGTGCTTTTTTCACTTGAGGTGATCCTTTTTATTGAGAAGATTTTTGTTCACTAGATATTCGTCGTGTGAATTTCTCTGTTGTTGAACAAATAGTCATATGCAAACAATGTTATTTTAAGAATGCAAAGCTTATATCTGTCTTGACATTTTTGAAAATGCATTTTTCAGTAAGACGGGAAAATTTTGTAAAATGTGATGTTAACTCAGGATTTATAGCAAGTCCTACAGGAGTCAGGATACCTTTTGTAACAGTATGCCTTCGAACTAACCCATGCTTCAGCTAGGACTTTTAAGGGTTATAATGTGGCCTGGTTCACGGTTCAAGAAACAAAGGATAAAGGCTCAAATTTTATTTGTACCCACCCATTCTTCGTGATGTTCTTCGATCGTAAACTCAGCTAATTGTGTATTTAGATCCTGTTTGAGTCTTTGCTCTGATATTCCAGCGACGGTTCGGATACTGACAATTTATTTTGAACAGGCAGTCATTTTTGTTGAGAGTTTGTAGGATCTCTTTCTTTTTTATTTTATTATCCCTGTCTTTTGCCTAAACTATTTCTTTTATGATTACAGTCAGCGGGATGCCCTAGTTTTTCTTAAGTCTCCTTCATAGGTTTTAACTTAATGGGTTTTTATTTTGAGAGATAATGATTGTCTGTCTTGACGATTATACGGAACCATCACCGTCTTTTGTTTTGGAAGGACCTCTTTGATGCCATTCATTGTGCACTCTAATTAACTGAGAAAACTACCCTTCCCCCAGGTTGCCATGAAGGTTTTTTTTTATTTGCGTGAAAAGAAAAAACTCCAACTTCTTTGGCTCAAAGGGGTTGATGAGGGATTATCTTCCTTATAACTCCACTGTTTAGGATTTGAAACAACGCCTGTACACCGTCAGTGGGGTCTGTTCAAAAGCATAATGTAGAGATTTTGATATCATTTTCGTCCTCCTCCCTCTAAAGGCTTAGAGTTTTTTAATCGAGAGTTGAACATCACAAAAATGAAATTAATTTGAATATAGTGAATACAAATGGATTGATTCAAAACAGACATATGAAATGCATTAATAAAGTAATAAAGTTTTAACATGACTAAATGTTTGAACAATAAAAAAAAATTACAAATTGAAAATTCTAATAAACAAAAAGTCTTCTCATCTCAGGACTTGTCACTTCAAATGGTGAGCCTTGGAGGATTGACAAAAACATTCCAGTTGACCATCTTGTGTGAATTCCAATGCTCCTTTATCGATCAGGTCTTGAATTTTGTTTTTCAATGCCCAGCAGTCATCAATATCATGCCCGGGGCTGTTGGAATGGTATGCACACCTTGCATCAGGATTGTAGTTTAGGGAGGCTGTGTGGGGATTCTGAGGAGGGTCCATTAACGTCACCAGATTCAATCTCAACAGGTGTTGTAAAGCTTGAGACAACGGCATGTTGAGCTCGGTGAACTTCCTTTTGGGCGTATCTGGCTTACTCTGATTAACCTGTTGCTTTTAGTGAGGTTGTCATTGGCCCCGTGATGTAGTAGAAATTTGGAAAGGTCTACCCTTCACCAAACCAAACCCTTGTCTTCTTGGAAGCTGATAAATGACTTGGTCCCCGGCCTCGATTGTTTTCTTCATACTGTTGTATCTGTCTTGATGAAGCTGGTTGATAATGATTCTCAGCTCTTCTTGTTCCTGGGATAAGCTTTGGATAAGGGTCGTCTGCCCCAGCATTTGGGTTCTTATTGCATCTACCTCAGCTTGCAGTTGTTCCAGTCGTTCGTCCTTATTGTTTTCAGGACTTTTCTTGACCAAATTCCTAACGAGGAGTGTTCTCAACTCTTCCTGCCCCTTGGATAGGTTTAGGAATATGTCCCTGAGCTGAGCTTCTGGAGTATGAAGATCTCTCTCATCTTGTTTGAGAGCCATTGCTGAAATAAACAGCGAGGATATGAGAGACCTGTACTGGGAGACCTGTTATGCAATGATATGTATGATATATGTATGCAATGTTTTCAAGGATCTCGCGGGTTAAACAAGAAACTGTTAGCATTTGGTTGCAAATTGATTGAAGAAACTTCGTGTCATTAAGAATCCTTCTTCAAGATTTAGGCTCGCCATATCGAGTGGTTCATTGCCCCCGACTCAAGTTATCGTGTTTTGATCTCTAGACAGCATTGGCTAGAGGAAAATAAATCCCCTGCCCCTTGCTAGACGTTTGATTTATCATAACCTGCATCACAAACCCTTGAGGTCCTTGAAATGGTTAAGGAAATGTTAAGGCATGATGTTATGATATGCATGCTATGCGTTTAAGCAAAAGTGCGAGGTGTTGTAAACAAGTAAATCTGGCAAGAAATCCAAATTACTGGATAAGGACTGTAAACAAAACCTGCAAGGAACTCATGTTGTCAGATAATGAAAACTATGCAAGTAGTTCAAGCTGAAAGCACACAAGTCACATAAATAGCCTTAAGTTTAGGCTTGCATGAGGTCTAGGTATTACCCTCTTGAAGTTCAGTTGGTTCAACCTGTCCTAATAATAGTAACCGGGTTCTAGAGGTTCTCAATATCACTGACCATCCTTCATTGGTCATAATTCTAGTTTAGCAATCTTTTCTTGCGGCCGGAATCATCGCGAGAGTATGGTCTCAATGAGTGTAGCATACTGCTACTTTTCTATGGCCAAGTTGGTCAATTATAGGTTCTAAGGTCAGTTGATGCTTAATGACCCCTTAGCATCCCCATACTCTCCTTGTTGCTCCACAATGGATATCGGTACCAACTAATGTGCCACATCAACGTAGCTACTGCTTCAACTATATCAGTCTACGCCGTACAGTTCCCTCAAAGTCTATTGCTACTTACCTAAAAGGTATCCCCAGATCCGGGTTAGGATCTATAGTAACTCCAATACAAAGCCCACAAAAATAAAGCAAACAAATCAAACAATTGAAAACAATATGATGAACTATTCCTAAGGTGCACCCGACTTGTTAAGTCCCCAGTAGAGTCGCCAGTTCTGTGATACGGTGGCCAGAACCGGGACGTGGTTTCCCTATTTCGTTAAGGAAATTTTGCTGGTTTGCATTTTGCGTTTGTTTCCGCAAAATGTCGCGGTAAGCAAGAGTCGCCACCGTCTTTTATTTTATCCAACAAGGAAAGGAAAAAAGCATAGAAAAATTCCCTTTTCGAGATATTTCTGAGTACGGGGGGTAGATTATAGAAAGGGAAGGTATTAGCACCCTTTCTATCCGTAGTTATCTACGGGCTCTTAGGTACTTGCTCATCATTTTCAAAATTGTTTTCTTTGTGTTTGTGGGCTTTAAAATGTTTTTGTTTTAACTTCATTTAACTCTTGCTTCTGTCTTCAAGAGTGTAATGAAGTGTTTTTGAAAACTTTGTTTGTAAAGGAGTGTAAGTGTGAAAAAAGTTTGTTTTGGATGAGCAAGTACTTAAGAACTAATCTACCTACTCGAAAAAAGAATCGTTCTATGCTTGTTTCCATTAGACAATGCTATCCCACTATTAGTGAGTAGGTAGCATCGTCGTTGGAGTTTTGTGGATCAATTCGAAAGGGACGTACGGTCACTAAAGCAATGTTAGGACGTCTTAGTAGTAACCCTAATGTCTTAGATCATTTATCCGAGGCAACAATATTCGAGGCAAACTTTCTGAGGCAACTTTGATCTTTGGACAAAAGAACGACCACTAAAATATCCTATACTCAATGACCGTTTACCGAAGGCAACCAAGTGGGAGTGTACTCTAAGAGTGCGCATGTGCGAGTGATTCAATTTCAGATTATTTTATCTTTGCACATTTAGGGCGATCTAACTGTTTTAAAATCAGTCATACATTCTTGTCATGCAAATCCTATTATCATACATCTAACAGATAATAATTTGCGGAATTTAAAATGCGGAAATTAAACTACGCTATTACAAGGCTTTGGGTATTTACATAGCCAAAAACAAACCCTTTGAAAATAAAAGCGATAAATGTAAATAAATGTCCTAATTAAAACTATTACAAACTATGAGCAGATACAATAATTGGAATAAAAATAATAATAAAGCGCGCGAGAAAATTAGATCGGCGAGAAACTAGGGTTTTGAACCTCTAACCTAATTAAAAGGAAATTTTTTTTTTTGTTTTTAATAAAAGAAATAAAGTTTCCTAAATTAAATACAAAAATTAATTAGTGATTAATTAATAAAAATAATGGCCTATTTTTGGTTTATTTTGTTATTTTAGGAAAAAAATAAAATATAATTAAGTTAGTAATAAAACCTATTTATTCTAATTAATTTTAATTATTTGCAAAAAGGAAATTAAAGTTACCTAAATTAATAAACCTAATTTAATTAATTAATTTTTTTAATAAAAAATAAGATCTAGACCTAATTTGTGAAAGAAAAAAAATATTTTGTAATTTTTTTATAAAAAGAAAATAATTTGATTGGTTAGTAAATAAATAAATAAAATAATTAAATGAAATAAAATAAAATAAAATATAAAAAAAGATAGAGATGCTAGGCCTGAAATTATGGGGTGCAAGAAGTGATTATGGGCCCAATAGTGGTAACGTCCGTTTGACTTTTGAGATCAAGTACTGCGCGCTTGACTTGGCTCATGATGCACCTTCCTGGATGGCCATTAGATTTGGCCATCTAGCCACTTGGCATGATTGATTGGGAGAATGTATGGTGAACCTTAGGCTTGTGCATGCACTAAATTTCCTGAAAGAAAATAAGAAAATAGCAAATGCTGGAGGCAGGGGTCGAACCCCTGACCTCCAGCCTTCCAATGCCTTAACACCCAGCTGGCTACCACTGGGCCAACTATCCTTGTTGTTATAATATTTCAAAACAATAAACAAATAATAAAAAGGCACTTTGTATCAATTCCACGCCGGAAATTCAAATGGCCAAATCAGATGAAGACACGTCTCTGTCTCCCTCCTTGCACCGTTGCTAAAGGTTTGATAACCTATACCTACGGACAACGTTCGTCGCTATAGACCCATGCATTCTCAAAATCAACTGTGAGCAACATAAATGAAAACTAGGGCCACCAATCGATTCGTTTGGACCTCCTGAGTGTAATGGTGGCCCTTTCATGGTCTAATTTAACCTGCACAGAAAACTCCTAAATCGGAGCTTCAAACCCTAGCCATGGTGAAATTCGCTACAGGCTATATAAATGAAATTAAATGATGCAGAAAGCTTTCAAATGTTCCATAGATCAAGAATGTACAATTAATTCATCCTAACAATGCCTAAATCATGCTATTCAATTTCAAGAATAGAGCTATGTCGTGAGCGACTTACAGTGCGGTTTGGGGCTTGAAAACGCTTGGTTTTGATTGCTTTAGCTTGCTGAGACTTCCAGGAATCGATTGGGATAGGCAAAGAGTCTTGAGGATGCCTCTAAGTGTAAATTCTATCTACCACTTTTCTTGGTTTTTTTTCAATGTTGCTTTGCTTGATGCGCCTGTTTCTAACCTGTTTTTAGGTCTGGTTCTATTTTATATGTACTAAGGAATAGATTAGGGTTCCAAAACTGATCCAAATCTTTCTCCTTCAATGATTTTTGATTTGATTTGATCCTCCTTAAAAATCTTTCCAAAATTTATTTTTTCAATCTTTTTGTCCACTCTAATGCCTTGCACGAGTTTGATTGTTTGCTAGCTGTATAATAAAACCTGAAACAAGTACAAAATCTCTTTCTTTCAATATTTTGGATTTTATTTGATTTGTTTTGATTTAAATTGAATTAATTCAAATAAAAATCAAAATAAATAATAAAAATAAGACATGGACAAGTGGAAAACTCTAGAGCTCGTGGACTATGTTGATAACTCAAAACAAGTGAAAAAGATTGGCCCCATTTGGCAAAATTTGAAGTTTTGGGCATAGTTGACTTTTGGCAATTTTGCAAAAAAGGTCAACTTCACCAATGCATAACTTCCTCAATTTTGACTCTTTGGAGATGTTCTTGGACTTTTTAGAAAGATTGAGATGTCCTATAATCAACCCTTTTAGTCTCATATCAATTTGATATTCCATGCTCATGTATGAGGCTTTGACAAAAAAGGTGTTTTTGTTTACTTTTCAAAAGGACCTATAATGTCCAAATTCATAACTTCTTGTGAGTGCATATTTTGAACTTGGAATCTGAATATGGATTGTATGCAATTACATACTATTAAAAATGAGCTTTGGATGGGTCATTTCTCATAAAGTATGAGAAAGTTATGCTTGGTCAAAGTTGAGTTGACTTTTCCTATAAAACCCTAATTTAGCAACTTTTGAGTCTTGAGGAATTATGAGCAATCCTTGATGAATCATGATCAACCCTTTATCAAATGATGAAATAAACTTCAAAATGAGGATGTTGGCCAAAAATCTTGAAGTTTGACTGCATGTGGGCCACAGTTGACTTTTGCCCTAGCACATTCGATTTTCAGGCCTTTGAGCAATTGACTGAGCAAACTTCCTCTGCAAGGCTTGAAACTTGACATGGATGGTCTTGAGAACATGTTAGGACAATTTTGAGCATTTGGGATCCCTTGGACTCAAGTATCTTTATGCAACATGAAACCCTAATTTGAGGTAGACTGCCTTAGGAGAGAGCTTGTCTGGCCAACCCTTGGACTATCTTGAGCAACTTGAGGATCTTTCTTGAAATATTTTGAGAAATATGGGAGGAAAAATTTTGGGGTATAACACAGACATAGTGAAAAGATACTACGCATAATCAAAGACCCGCTAGGCTGACTGGCATAGGCAAAAATAAGGGCTTCCCGGCGAACCAAAAGTGTTCGGGCAAAAATAAGGGATTAAAATGAAAAAAAATCTGTACACCCGGCAAGTCAAAAACGGCGACTTGGGAAAAAAAGGGTATCCCGGTGGACCAAAAAACGAAAGGGCAGTCCAGGAAAAAGTTAGGGATGAAAAGCATATCACTATGTCCCAGTGGATCACCCTGCGATCTGACCCCAGTATCAACTATCAAGCTCAAACGGCATCAATCAATCTAATCAGCTTTGGACAAGCAGTAAAGCGAGGTGACGCTTGAAGGCATAGTGGAAATAGCGGACTTGAAACCCAATGGGATTGTTGCACATAGTTGTTTTATTTTTCTTATACACAATACTGTGTATCTTTCATTTCTACGGCGGCGTTCTCTTACTAGAACGTCAGCTTCCTTGTACAAAAGCGCCTATTATAGGTCAACGTCAAAATTAATACAAGTCATTTTTACAAAACTATTTGTTTTTACGTTTGTTTTATTTTTGCAAGAACGTCCAATGATTTATTCTTGACAAATGCACTTGAATATAATTGTTGTTCACAAATATCTGCATAGGAAATGAAAGACAATTGCTCGTAACTTAAGGAAGAGGGACAGAAGATCAAAAATGTTAAATCCGACAGTTACAATGTCTAGCAGGTACCAGGGAGGGACAACTTTGGAACACAATCATCAGTACATGTGACCTTGTGACACCTATAATCCCCATAGAGTAGGAGTAATCAAGGCATCGATATCAGTTCTCTCAAAATGGGAAGTAATCTCCTTAGCCAAGGGTCATCCAGAAACCTGACACATATGCCCCCCATTCGAATTTCATAAGCACGAGTGGATCATCATGAGTTTCTGATAACCCAAGCAGAGTTTATTTATCTGGATACAAGAGCTCAATCCTCGACAGAGCCCTTTACTTCATTTATTGGAAATTCACCTCTCAAATTGTTCCCCGCAGAGTTATTCTCAAGCTGAGTCTCTCCCCCGACAGAAAATATGTATATAAAGAGAAAATCTCCAGCATAGTCACTTCCACTCATCATCCCCAGCGGAAGTACAGTAGCCACGGTTCTCTACAGTGATCAGGAATTCTATTTCTCTCCAGCAGCAGTCAGGGATTTATTTTCCGGGACTCGGATATGTCACAAATACCATGCTCATACATCATGACATGCGCATACATATCACAAATAGCATAATCTCGTTTATTTTGAGAACATCATCTCACAATGCATTTCATGCATCGCATATGACTAACCCTGCTATCTTTTCAGGAAAGACAATTATCACCAACAATACCAGCAGTTATACATGTCATATCTACAGGCAACCAAGGAAAAATTAGTTCCCGAAATCAAACGGGTCAACTAATCTACACGATCAAACGAAGTAACCCTACTATCCAGGTTCCTTCTCACAAGCCCTACTATCCAGGCTTTCATTTAGAAGTAACCCTACTGTTGTACCCCAAAATTTTCCCTCCCATATTTCTCAAAACATTTCAAGAAAGATCCTCAAGTTGCTCAAGGAAGTCCAAGGGTTGACCAGACAAGCTCTCTCCTAAGGCAGTCTACCTCAAATTAGGGTTTCATGTTGCATCAAGATACTTGAGTCCAAGGGATCCCAAATGCTCACCAATGTCCTAATATGTTCTCAAGATCATCCATGTCAAGTTTCAAGCCCTACAGAGAAAGTTTGCTCAGTCAAATGCTCAAAGGCCTGAAAATTAATTGTGTTAGGGCAAAAGTCAATTGTGGCCTACATACAGTCAAACTTCAAGATTTTTGGTCAACATCCTCATTTTGAAGTATATTTCATCATTTGATCAAGGGTTGATCATGATTCATTAAGGATTGCTCATAATTCATCAAGAACCAAAAGTTGTTAAATTAGGGTTTTGTAGGAAAAGTCAACTCAACTTTGACCAAGCATAACTTTCTCATACTTCATGAGAAATGACCCATACAAATCTCATTTTTAGGAGGATTCCATTCTCTACAATCCATCTTCATCTCCCAAGTTCAAAATATGCACCCACAAGAAGTTATGAATTTGGACATTATAGGTCATTTTGAAAAGTCAACAAAAACACCTTTTTTGTCAAAGCTTCATACATGAGCATGGAATATCAAATTGACATTAGACCAAACGGGTTGCTTATAGGACATCTCAAGCTTTCTAAAAAGTCCAAGAACACCTTCAAATAGTCAAAATTGAGGAACTTATGCATTGTTGAAGTTGACATTTTTTGTAAAATTGCCAAAAGTCAACTATGCCTCAAATTGCAATTTTTGCCAAATGGGCCCAATCTTTTGCACTTGTTTTGAGTTGGCAACATGGTCCAAGATCCCTAGCCTTTGCCACTTGTCATTATCTTGTTTTTATTTTTTATTTTGATTTTTATTTGAATTAAATCATTTTAAATCAAAACAAATCATAGAAAATCCAAAACATTGAAATTCAAAGATCTGATGCTTGTTTCAGGTCCTACATCCAGCTAGCATGAGATTGAATTCGTGTAAAGGCTTGGTGTGCACAAAAAGATTGGGTTAGCTCTATTTTTAGCAAGATTTTCAAGTGTATCAAATCCAAATCAAAAGCAATGATGGAGGAAGATTGTGATCATATTGGCAACCCTAATTCATTCCTCAGTACATAAAGAGTATTTGCAGACCCAAAAGAAGGCTAGAGAAAGGCGCAAGAACCATAACCAAACTTGAAAAAATCACAATAAAGTGCTGAGTCGAATTCATACTTCCAGACATCCTCAAGGCCTTCTAGCTATCCCAATCGCTTCCTGGGAGTGTGAGCAAGCGAAATCAATCAAGAATAAGTCTTTTCCAGTACCAAAACGCGTTGTAAGTCATCCACGACCTCGGTTCTTTCTTGAAATCGAATTGTGTAATTCTGGCACATATAGCATGAAATAATCATATATTCTTGTTCACCATCACATTTGCAAGCTTTCTGTAATATTTAATTTCGTTTTCATGAACTATATTAGAGTTTGCCATTATTAGGGTTTACAAGCTCGCTTTGGGGTTTCTGAACCTAGGCAAAATTGGGCCATGAAAGGGACACCATTGTGTTCAGCAGGTCCAGACGAAGCTATCCATGGCCTTCGTTTTCATTTATCACGCTTGTATTGAATTTTGAGATTTGCAGGACATGTAGCTACGGACATATGTCTGTAGGTAAAAGTGTTCAACTATTACCAACGGAGCAAGGTTGGGGGTGATGGCGTGGCAAGCTCCTATTGCCTCGTTTAAAAATGTGCGCGTTGAGTTGACATGTTTTTCTTTCTTAATATTTAATTATTGTTTTGTCTTTGATATACAAATAGAGCAGCTAGCCCAGTTGGTAATGGAACGCTTGGAAAATGCCTTGGGGCCTGGGTTCGAATCCCAGGTCCCCCCATTCTTGCATATTATTTTTCTTTTCAGGTTCGGGCGCGCATGCAAGGATAAGGGATCATCCTATGCCCTTAAGATCTCACCTTTGGATCTCCAGATGGCCAAATCTGATGGCCATCCTTTGAGGGACCATGGTATGCCTCAGTCAAAGCAACGCACTGGATGCAAAAAGTCAAACGTGGACAACCTTGTTTTGGACCCAGACTTGGATATTCACACCCCCCTCAAACTACTTTTCAGGCCCAGTTTGCAAGTTTCTTTTCTTTTTCTTTTTATATTTTTGTTTTATTTAATTTATTTATTTGTTTTACTAACAAATTTAATTTTTTTTAACCAATCAAAAAAACTCATAAAATCAACTTTTCACCAAAATAGGCTTAAGTTTATTTTTTATCAAAATTAATTAACTTAATTAGGTTATTTAATTCTTAGACAATTTTGATTATTTTGTAAATAATTAAATTAATTAGAACAATTAGGGTTATAATTTAATTCTTTTTTTTTCTTTTTCTTAAAAAATACCAAAATACAAAAAATAGGCCATTTATTTATTTTCATTAATAATTTAATTACTAATTAATTGTGTATTTAATTTTAAAACCTAATTCTTTTCTTAAAAGTAATTAAAAACAAAACAAAAAAATTTCTCGTTCAATTAGGTTAGAAAGGGTCAAAACCCTAGTTCTCTCCCGATCTAAATTTCCTCGCGCACGCTTTATTATTTTATTTTTTTTATCCTATTAATTTAATTGCTCACAAGTTGTAATAGCTTAATTAGGACTTTTACTTTTCATTTATCGCTTTATTTTTAAGGGTTTGTTTTTGGCTATGTAAATACCCGAAGCCTTGTAATAGCGTAGCTTATTTTCTGCATTTTAAATTCCGCAAATATTAAATTGTTAGATGTATGATATTAGGGATGCATGACAAGAATGTATGATTAACTTTAAAACGGTTAGCTAACCCTAAATGTGCAAAGATAATAATTTGAAACTGAATCACTCGCACATGCGCTCTCCTAGGGTATAGTCACACTTCGGTTGCCTTCGGTAAACGGTCTTTACGTATAGGATGCTTTAGTGGTTGCTCTCTTGTCTAAACAAAGATCAAAGTCCCGTTCGGAAAAGTTGCCTCAGAATGGTTGCCTCAGAATTGTTGCCTCGAATAATTGATCTAAGACATTAGGGTTACTACTAAGACATCCTAACATTGCTTTAGTGACCGTACGTCCCCCTCGAATTGACCCTCAAACTCCAACGACGGTGCTACCTACTCACTAATAGTGGGATAGCACTGTCTAAAGGAAACAAACATAGAACAATTCTTTTTTCGAGTAGGTAGATTAGTTCTTAAGTACTTGCTCAATCCAAACAAACTTTTTCACACTTACACTCCTCTTTTAAACAAAGCTTTCAAAAACACTTCGTAACACTCTTGAAGACAAAAGCAAGAGTTAAATCGAAGTCAAAAACTTTTTCAAATCAAACACACACAAGCAATTTTGAAAATGATGAGCAAGTACCTAAGAGCCCGTAGATAACTGAAATTCTGGCTGCAGATACTCAATGTCACGTCCAATGTTATGACACCGTATCTGACTTACTATATGACAGTAAATACAAAAGCAGTAAATAACACAGTCAATTGTTTACCCAGTTCAGTGCAACAACACCTACTCTGGGGGCTACCAAGCCAGGGAGAGAATCCACTATAAGAGATGTTAATTCAGGAATAAACCAACCAGTTTATCTCCTTCACTTAAGACCTACCCAATGCAATTCTAATCTAAGTACAACTTAAACCTGAGTTCCTACTCACTCCCCCTCAATCACAGCAGTGATACATAAACCAATTTGACTTAAGAATTGATGAAGACACTCTTCAAAAACACACACTTGATTAAGCTTCACAGCTTTTTAATCAAGTAACACAATCACTCGTGCTTCACAGCTTTGAGTGATGTACACAACTAACTTGACTCTGCTTCACAGCTTTAGTCAAGTGACATTCAAACACTCTTACTTCAAAGCTTTGAGTGCTACACAACCCTTACAATTGAAACCTATTCCGAGGCACTTATCACAATGATAATTGCTTGGAGTACAATAAACAAATCTATACAGATTACAAAATTGATCTTCTAATCAATCAGCAGGGATGTCTTGAAAAACCGCAGCTCTGTTGAATATATAGCAGCTGCAACTTCAGTTAGGGTTTCCAAAAACCTAGGGTTGATTCCGTTTGACCTAAAGACCAGGTCACAGTACTTTATTGATCAGGTTAGGATTGAGCTAGGTTGCTCCTCAGAAAACGCAGGATTCTGTTCAGAAAGGACTGAGTTATTTCCTGAAAAAACTCAGACTTATCCAATCCTGTAATCCTGTTAGTTCAGAACCGGATGTCATAACATCTGTTATGACATCTGAGAAAACCTGTCTACTGATTTAGCAAAATGTGATCATTTTGCAAACATGCTCAGATACACACTTATAAACATCAGTATTTGAATTACAATATTTTTCTGCACATGTACCTATTGAGTTAGTACAACCTGAACTAGAATGTTATGACATCAGTCATGACATTCACACATACACTTGGGATTTACCAAAAGTGCAAGCCAATACCTAAACACCTACAAACTCCCCCTTTGGCAGATTTTTGGCTAAAGTCCCTAAACAATCAGAGATAAATAGATAGCAGCAGAAATAAGTGACAGCAGAAAAATATAGTGTCAAGTACTAATTAAGCAGTACCAAAAATATTCTCCCCCACTTTAGCCACAAATGGGCCAAAGATTACATGTTTATAAAGTTATACAGTTATCCAAAACAAAATAATGAGATCAGCAGCAGACAACAGCAGAACACACTTCCAAACTCCACCAGCAACACCACCAAGTAGCAAACATCCTTCAAGTACTGTCATCAGATCCAGAGGATTCAGGTTTCTTTCTTTTCTTGTGATCAATGTCAGCATTTTTCTCTTTGTTTGATGTCTCAACATTCTTAGAGACATTTGGATTTGTTTCAGCATTTGAGTTTTCTTGGTTCAGAGGAACAGAAATGCCAGGAACTGAGTGGTTCTCGTTCAGAATTCGTGAAACAATTTTTGCTATTGCTTGATTAACATAGGCTGTCCCTTCCCTATTTGCAATTTCAGGGGGAACTGAAGAGGAAGGATGAGATGGATTACCTGTATGTCTTGTTCTCAACTCTTTAGCCTTGGTGGGGTTAGTTCTATGAGAACAGATCTCCAGAACATCAGAGTCCAGACAGGAAGAGATTGTCCCAGAATCTTGATCAGAGGAAGAGGTTGAGATGGTCGTATTGGATGATGATGGCGTTTGAGACATTTTGTCAGTTTTGAAGGACCAACAGCGAATGAGAAGAAATTCCTGATTGATGAGAAGACGAGAGGGGAAGGAAGTAAAGGAGTGCCTATTCAACTTCTTAAAAGAATTGTAGGAAATGAGAAAATACAATTTTAAACCAATCAGAACAGGCATAAGTCCTTTGGTCTTTGTTTTAAGCAAAATTAATTGCTACAATTCCTCATGTTGGCAAATACCCAGCTTACCCCTTAAGTTTTCAAATTGGTTTGCATCCAAAGCCTTGGTAAAAATGTCAGCCAGCTGTAGCTCAGTGGCAACATGTTCCAATTTGATTGTCTTCTCTTCTACAAGGTCTCTAATAAAGTGATGTCGTATGTCAATATGTTTGGCCCTGCTATGCTGAATGGGATTCTTGGATATGTTGATTGTACTCAGATTGTCACAGTACAATGTCATAACATCTTGTGTGACATTATACTCAGTGAGCATCTGTTTCATCCATAACATTTGAGAGCAGCTACTACCAGCTGCAATATATTCAGCTTCAGCAGTGGAAAGAGACACACAATTCTGTTTCTTGCTGAACCAGGAAACCAGATTACTTCCCAAAAAGAAACATCCTCCAGAGGTGCTTTTTCTATCATCAGCACTACCAGCCCAATCAGCATCACAGTAACCAGTCAGAGTCGGTTCACAACCATGAGTATACAACAATCCATAGTTGTAAGTACCACTTACATACTTCAAAATTCTCTTCACTTGATTGATATGACTGACTTTGGGATCAACTTGGTATCTAGCACAAACTCCAACTGCAAAGGCAATATCAGGTCTGCTGGCAGTTAAGTACAACAAGCTTCCTATCATGCTTCTGTACAGACTTTGATCCACCTTAACCCCACTTGAATCTTTGGAGAGCTTTAGATGAGTAGGAGCAGGAGTCCTTTTGTGACTTGCATTCTCCATACCAAACTTCTTTACAATATTCTTAGCATACTTGCTTTGAGATAAGAAGATTGAGTCCTCCATCTGTGAGACTTGTAGTCCAAGAAAATAAGTTAGTTCTCCCATGAGACTCATTTCAAATTCAGCCTGCATCTGGTCAGCAAAGTGTTTAACCATATGTTCTGACATTCCGCCAAACACTATGTCATCAACATATATTTGGGCAACCATCAACTTCCCTCCTTCAGTTTTGACAAATAGAGTTTTGTCCAAGCCTCCTTTTCTGTAGCCTTTGTCTGATAGAAACTTTGTTAACCTGTCATACCATGCTCTAGGAGCTTGTTTCAGCCCATATAGAGCTTTTCTCAATTTGTAGACATGATCAGGATGGGTTGGATCCACAAAACCTTTAGGTTGTTCCACATAAGCTTCCTCATTTAAGTACCCATTTAGAAAGGCACTTTTCACATCCATCTAAAATAACTTGAACTTCAGAAGACAAGCAATTGACAACAAGAGTCTGATTGATTCCAACCTGGCTACAGGTGCAAAGGTTTCATCAAAGTCAACCCCTTCAACCTGGGTGTATCCTTGAGCAACAAGTCTCGCCTTATTTCTGGTGACAACTCCTTCAGCAACTGACTTGTTCTTGAATATCCATTTTGTCCCAATGATGTTAGTTCCTTCAGGTCTAGGAACCAGTTCCCAAACTTCATGTTGCTTGAATTGGTTCAGTTCATCTTGCATTGCACCAATCCAATATTCATCAGTTAAGGCTTCCTTGACATTTCTTGGTTCTATTTTGGACACAAAACAAGAATTTGAGATGATTTCTCTAGATCTTGTGATGACTCCACTATTAGGATCTCCTATGATGAGCTCTTTTGGATGATCCTTCTGAATTCTGATGGAAGGAGTCTTGCTAGCTTCCTTTGATTCAGATTCTGTTGTGGTGGAGTTGGGTAGATCATCCTGTTGGGTTAAAGTCTCAAAGAATGTCTCAACAGTACAAGGAACATCTATTTCTTCATGATAGTCATCAATTATGACATTTATTGATTCCATCATGGTTTTGGTTCTGGAGTTGAATACTCTATACGCTCTGCTGTTTGAGGAGTATCCTAGAAATATGCCTTCATCACTTTTGGAGTCCAGTTTTCTTCTCTATTCACGATCAGACGGGATATAGCATTTGCTGCCAAACACATGGAAGTACTTCACAGTTGGTTTTCTTCCTTTCCAGAGTTCATATATGGTGGATGAGGTTCCCTTTCTCAAGGTGACCCTGTTATGAACATAGCAAGCTGTATTCATAGCTTCAGCCCAAAAATACATAGGAAGTCTTTTGGCATGTAACATTGCTCTGGCAGATTCTTGTATGGTCCTGTTTTTTCTTTCCACAACTCCATTTTGCTGAGGTGTTATGGGAGAAGAAAACTCATGACTGATTCCTTCTGAAGCACAGAAGTCATCAAACTTGCTGTTTTCAAATTCCTTGCCATGATCACTTCTGATTCTGACAATACATCATTCCTTCTCTCTTTGAATTCTCTTGCACAGTTCTCTAAAGACTTCAAATGCATCTGATTTTTCCCTAATGAAATTAATCCAGGTGAATCTGGAAAAATCATCCACAACCACATAGGCATATCTTTTACCACCAAGGCTCTCTACTTGCATTGGTCCCATCAGATCCATATGGAGGAGTTCTAGAACCTTAGAGGTGGTCAGATGTCTTGACTTTGGATGTGACATCCTCGTCTTCTTACCCACCTAACATTCACCACAAACTCTTCCTTCATCAATTAGCAGTTTTGGAATCCCTCTGACTGCCTCCAAGGAGATAATCCTCTTCATACCCCTTAGGTGAAGATGGCCAAGTTTTTGGTGCCACAGTTTCACCTCTTTTTCTTCTTTTGCAATGCAACACACAGATGAGAAATTGGTGTTCTCAGCCTCCCATAAGTAACAGTTGTCTTTGGATCTGACTCCTTTCATTACTATCTCTTGTTTGTCATTGATTACAAGGCATTCAGATTTTGAGAAATTGACCTTGAATCCTAGATCACACAGTTGACTGATACTAATGAGATTAGCGGTCAGTCCTTTCACCAGCAGTACTTCATTTAGACTTGGAACTCCAGGGCAGTTCAAATCACCAACTCCTTTGATTTCACCTTTAGCCCCATCTCCAAAGGTCACAAAACTGGTGGTGTGAGGCTTAACATTATTGAGGAGGTTCTTGATTCCAGTCATATGTCTGGAACATCCACTGTCAAAGTACCAGTCTTCCTTTGCAGAGACCCTCAGGGAAGTGTGAGCTATCAGTGCAGTAGCCTTTTTCTTCCATTGAGGAGCATGTGGTACCTTTTTAGACTTAGGTTTGACACCTGAATTCTGATTAGGGTATCCATGTAATCTGAAGCAGAAACGCTTTATGTGGCCATATCTACCACAATGATGACATTTCCATCTTTGGTACCTTTTCCTCATATGTTTCTGTTCCTGATGTCGAGAGTTGTGTTGAGACATCTGTTTTGACATTTGCCTACCAGAACCAGATTTCGTTGCTTTCATAAATCCTAGACCAGATTTATTTCCCACATTTTGTCCAATCTGTAGGATCTCTTCCAATTTGTCAGTTCCATTTGTCAACATCTTGACAGATTTGGTCATTTGATTCAGTTGTGAGTTCAGCAATTGAACTTCTCCTTCTAGATGACTTATAGTTTCAAGGTTTGCCCGTTTTTCAGCCTCCATCTTTATGATGAGTTTTGATTGTTTCTCATTCTGCACACAGACTTCAGAACTTCTGATACATAATTCCTTGTACGTTTCAGCCAGTTCTTCAAAAGTCACCTCTTCATCACTGATGTCACTTTCAGAGGTACAAACACCAGTTAAAGCAGTAACTCGTTTGGCAGTCTCTTCTTCAGAATTACTTTCTGAATCACAGTCAGACCAAGTAACTGTCATTCCTTTTTGTTTCTTAAGAAAGGTAGGACATTCAGCTCGAATATGCCCATATCCTTCACAACCATGGCATTGAATTCCTCTGCCTTGAACTCCCTTCTCATCTGACCTTGGTCTTCTGCTGGAACTGTCAATGTTAGAGGAAATGTTATGAACATTAGACCTTGACTTTGGATCTATTCTTTTGATGAGTTTGTTGAACTGTCTTCCTAGCATGGCTATAGCTTCTGAAATGTTTTCTTCAACATCAGTGTTGGACATAAGTGTTATGCTCTTGTTCTTTTTGACATCATCATTAGTGATTCCCATCTCAAAAGTCTGAAGAGACCCAATAAGTTCATCCACTTTCAACTTGCTAATGTCCTGGGCTTCCTCTATGGCAGTCACCTTCATTGCAAATCTTTTAGGCAAGGATCTGAGAATCTTCCTCACCAGTTTTTCTTCTGACATTTTTTTCTCCCAGTGCTCCTGAGGTGTTGGCAATCTCCAAGATGTTCATGTGAAACTCATGAATGGTTTCATCTTCCATCATTTTTAGATTCTCAAACTTAGTGGTCAACATCTGAAGTCTTGACATTTTTACTTTGGAAGTTCCCTCATGAGTAGTTTTGAGAGTGTCCCAAACTTCCTTGGCCAGTTCATATTGATGAACTAATCTGAAAATATTTCTATCAATTCCATTGAACAAGGCATTTAGAGCTTTGGAATTTCCCAGGGCTAGCTCATCTTCTTCTTTACTCCAATCTTCCTCAGGCTTCAGACTGATTGTCCCATCTTCTTCAGTTATGGTGGGATGAATCCATCCTTTGTCAGCAGCTCTCCAAGCCTTTTTGTCCAGAGATTTTAGGAAGGCAATCATACGAGGTTTCCAGTAGTCATAATTAGTTCCATCCAGAATGGGTGGTCTATTTCCAAAAACTCCTTCTTTGTCCATAGTGCCAGAAAGTGATATCCCTAGATCTCACCCAGTAATACAGGCAGGGTGCCTGCTCTGATGCCAATTGAAATTCTGGCTGCAGATACTCAATGTCACGTCCAATGTTATGACACCGTATCTGACTTACTATATGACAGTAAATACAAAAGCAGTAAATAACACAGTCAATTGTTTACCCAGTTCAGTGCAACAACACCTACTCTGGGGGCTACCAAGCCAGGGAGAGAATCCACTATAAGAGATGTTAATTCAGGAATAAACTAACCAGTTTATCTCCTTCACTTAAGACCTACCCAATGCAATTCTAATCTAAGTACAACTTAAACCTGAGTTCCTACTCACTCCCCCTCAATCACAGCAGTGATACATAAACCAATTTGACTTAAGAATTGATGAAGACACTCTTCAAAAACACACACTTGATTAAGCTTCACAGCTTTTTAATCAAGTAACACAATCACTCGTGCTTCACAGCTTTGAGTGATGTACACAACTAACTTGACTCTGCTTCACAGCTTTAGTCAAGTGACATTCAAACACTCTTGCTTCAAAGCTTTGAGTGCTACACAACCCTTACAATTGAAACCTATTCCGAGGCACTTATCACAATGATAATTGCTTGGAGTACAATAAACAAATCTATACAGATTACAAAATTGATCTTCTAATCAATCAGCAGGGATGTCTTGAAAAACCGCAGCTCTGTTGAATATATAGCAGCTGCAACTTCAGTTAGGGTTTCCAAAAACCTAGGGTTGATTCCGTTTGACCTAAAGACCAGGTCACAGTACTTTATTGATCAGGTTAGGATTGAGCTAGGTTGCTCCTCAGAAAACGCAGGATTCTGTTCAGAAAGGACTGAGTTATTTCCTGAAAAAACTCAGACTTATCCAATCCTGTAATCCTGTTAGTTCAGAACCGGATGTCATAACATCTGTTATGACATCTGAGAAAACCTGTCTACTGATTTAGCAAAATGTGATCATTTTGCAAACATGCTCAGATACACACTTATAAACATCAGTATTTGAATTACAATATTTTTCTGCACATGTACCTATTGAGTTAGTACAACCTGAACTAGAATGTTATGACATCAGTCATGACATTCACACATACACTTGGGATTTACCAAAAGTGCAAGCCAATACCTAAACACCTACAATAACTACGGATAGAAAGGGTGCTAATACCTTCCCTTTCTATAATCTACCCCCCGTACTCAGAAAACCTCGAAAAAGGAATTTTTCTGTGCTTTTTTCCTTTCCTTGTTGGATAAAATAAAAGCCGATGGCGACTCTTGATTACCGCGACATTTTGCAAACACAAACACAAAACGCAAAACAGTCATTCCTAAAAATAGTCCCGGTTCTGGCCACCGTATCATAGAACTGGCGGCTCTATTGGGGAAACTAATAAGTGGGGTATACCTTAGGATTAGTTCATCATTTTGTTTTCTATTGTTTGATTTGATTGCTTTATTTTTGTGGGATTTGTATCGGAGTTACTATAGATCCTAACCCGGATCTGGGGGACACCTTTTAGGTAAGTAGCAATAGACTGTGAGGGAACTGTACAGCATAGACCGATATAGTTGAAGCAGTAGCTACGTTGATGTGCCACATTAGTTGGTATCGATATCCCTTATGAAGCAACAAGGAGAGTATGGGGTTGCTATATGGGTCGTTAAGCATCAACTGACCTTAGAACCTATAATTAACCAACTTGGCCATTGGAAGTAGTGAGATAGCCGGCCCCGGCATAGAGTTGGGAACTCGTTGATACTCGATACTACACTCATTGAGACCATACTCTCGATATAGTTTTGGCCGTAAGAAAAGATTGTGTGAGCTTAAACCATGACCGATGGAGGATGTTCAGTGATATTGAGAACCTCTAGAACCCGGTTACTATTATTAGGGCTATTGTGTGACTTGTTTTCCCTTACCATGTTTTCTGTCTGTGATACCTGTTGTGTGTTTTTATCATGACATCATGCATCATGACATAGCATGCATATTTCATTAGACTAACCATTTTAAAGACCGAGGGGATTCATCTTTGTTCTATTTTGCAGATCATGACTTATATGCACAGAAATACCATTCGAGTCAACTTTGTGAAAATCCCTGCTCAGCTCAGAGAGTTAGTCTCAAAGGTTCCTGATACTTCTTCATTTATTAGAAGACATGGTCATATCCTTAGCTTGGTCACTTCAAAGTTGGATGAGAAAATGATGAGTGTGTTATTCCAGTTCTTTGATCCATTGCATCATTGTTTCACCTTCCCAGATTATCAGCTAGTACCTACTTTGGAGGAGTTTTATGATTTGTTGGGTATATCCTTTCTCGAGCAGACACTCTTCACCGGTTTAGAGGAGGTTCCTAGGCCTGAGGACATTGCTTTAGCTTTACATTTGACAAAGGCTGATGTAGTGTCTAACTGGGAGACACGGAGCGGGGTTAAAGGTTTCTTGGCTAAGTTTTTGATGGATCAAGCTCAACAGTTCTGGGATAACTTAGATTTTCAAGCATTTGAAGACATCTTTGCTCTCCTCATCTACGGCTTGGTTCTTTTCCCGACTCCAGATTCTTTCATAGACGTGAATGCGGTCAAGATCTTCATGTCTCGTAATCCAGTGCCTACTCTCTTGGGTGATATTCTACATGCTCTCTATACTCGTACTGTGCGGAGAAGGGGGACCCTCATGTGTTGCACGCCGCTGTTGGCGAGGTAGTTTATTTCTCACATCCCCGAGTATGTTTTGAAGAATGAGGAAGGTGTAGGTTGGGCTTATAGAATCATGTCCCTTGGTCATACAGACATCCTTTGGAGTTCTACGGATATGGAGAGGGTAGCTATCATTGATCGATGTGGGGAATACCCTAATGTTCCGTCGCTTGGAATTAGAGGGGGTATAACCTACAATCCTTGTTTGGCTCTACGACAGTTTGGACGCGCTCGGAGAAACGGTCCCCATGAGATGCTTCTTCCAGACATTGTCTTTGACTACAAGGGGGACGTGAATGAGCATCACTGGAGGTTTATATGAGCCTGGGGCATGGTGAACAGGTCTGACCCACATGAGCTAGGACTGAAGACTTCTCTCCCGATGCAACCATATCTCTAGTGGGTTCGAGCCCGTGCTCAAAAGCTGGGGATGCCTTATGAAGCTCTTTTGCTGGTGATTATAGAGCATACTAATGAAGAAGGTGTTCCTTACACAGTCCTTCATCCATACATACCTACTGATCTTGGGGCATTGAAGAGATCCTGGATCTAGTTAAAGGAAGAAAGGGATACCTACAGGGAGAAGTATCATGAGCAGGAGAGGAAGATCTTGAGGCTTACAAGGCAGCTTGAGAATGAAAGGACAATCAACTATTATGTCAGCACGAAGGGAAAGAGACCATGGGATTTCTGATGTCTTTTATTGTTTATAGTTTAGATTTACTTTTCAGTATTTCTTTTGTAACGCCTTAAAGGCATTGTTAAACATTGTTACAAGTTTTAATCTAATAAAGTGTGTTTTATTTTGGTTTACAAATTTGAATCTCCCAAAGTCTTTGAAATCATATCATACGCATTCCATTATCATGCACCTCATTACAGGTACCATTACAGGTTTCTCATCTTCTTCGATGTTTATTTCAGCAATCATGTCTTCTGAAACACCTACTAATCAAGCCATCAAGGCTCTTCAAGCACAGAATACACAATTCCAAGAGCTATTTCTGAACCTGGCCAAAGGGCAGCAAGATTTGAAGTCTCTCATCTTGAAGGAAAAGAAGAAGAAGAAGAAGAAGAAGAAGAAGAAGAAGGTGGTCCTCCTGAATATGGGTCGCAGATTCGGGAACAATTTGCGACATGAAACTGATTTGTCCCATTCATATGGAGGGGGAGAGAATCAAGAGGAAAGAAAGGGGCCTAGTCCTGTGGTCTCTGATAATGACACAGATTTTGATGAAGACCAGTATCCTCCTGTCGAGGATAGGTATAAGCAACTCGAAGACCGGCTGAGTGCAATGGAGATCAGAAGATACCTGGCTTGGACTTTGGAGATTTGGGTTTGGCATCTGGGGTGGTGATCCCTCACAAGTTTAAAGCTCTTGTCTTTGCTAAGTAAGATGGGGTATCCTGCCTGAAGCTACACCTCCGCTCATACGTCAGAAAGATTCAACCCTATACTGCTGATAGGAACCTGTGGGTTCATTTCTTTCAAGATAGTCTGTCAGGGACTCAACTTGAATGGTTCTATCAATTGGAGGGAGCTAACGTCTGCAACTGGGAGGACCTTGTTGCTGCTTTTTATAAGCAATATCAATATAACGCCGACCTTGCTCCCACGCGTACTCAACTTCAGGGTATGTCTATGGGCACAAGCGAAGGCTTTAAGGACTATGCTCAGAAGTGGAGAGATCTTGCTGGAAGAGTCCAACCCCCTCTGTCTGATAGGGAGTTGGTGGATATGTTTCTTGGGACTTTGTCTGGTCCATATTTCAATCATTTGATCGGTAGTTCATCGTCTGGGTTCACTGAATTGATTTTGACTGGGGAGAGAGTTGAAGCCAGTATCAAGAGTGGCAAGATACATAAAGGTGCTTCATCGAGTACAGAAAAGAAGCCTTTCAGAAAAGAAGCTAGTGCGGTTTACAGCTCGAGGAGCCAAAACCGACCTGAACGCTGCCAAGCAGTCAATGCGGTAGTAATATCAAGACCAACTGTTGCCCCCACAACGCAACAATCAGCAAAGAGTAGAGAGACCACAAAGACAGTATACTTGACTCAGTATGACCCTATCTCAAATTCTACCGCAATTGTTGAAGACCAACTTGATAACTCTGAGGGAGGCTCCGAAGAATCCCAGTACTATATCACTGTTGTATCATCCAAACGCCCGTTGTGCTTATCACTCTGATAGCCCAGGGCATGATACGAACAATTTTTTGGCCTTGAGGAATAAGGTACAAGATTTGATTGAAGCTAAAGAGATTGAATTTGAGGCACCGGAAAAGCCCAACGTCATAAATGCACCCATGCCCAAGCATGATCAGGGAGTGAATGCCATTGAGAATGATGAAGAAGAGTCAGATATTGATAGCTGGATCTACCCGACTACCGACGGTGTATTAAACAATTGGACGGCGAAGGACTTCGTGCCCATTTCTTTTATTACACAGTAATAGACTTTTGTTTTGATATTTGTAACAGACAATTTAAAACTTTACGGCCCGGTGCCTTGCCTGAGACACCGTGGCTTTGTTTGTGAGGGCTTAATGTTTGTCATTTCCATATATCATCAATAAAGCATTGGATTCTGGCATTACAAATTTTGTGCTCCTTGTTTTTCTTTTCTATCTTGCACTATTATCAAAACAGCTATTGTCTTACACACACTCACATATCATAATACAGGTCCACATCCACTCTAGGTCCCACTGATAACGACTCTGCTACTGCCAGTTATGAATTCTAAAGTCCGATCAACCAAGCCGAGGACGAAGGTGAGGATGATTGCGAAGTGCCTGGGGAACTTGCTAGACTGTTACTTCAGGAAGAAAGGGCCATACAGCTCCATGAAGAGCTAGTGGAATCAGTGAATTTGAGTACAGAAGAAGACAAGAAAGAGGTTAAGATCGGTGCAAATCTGGAGTCTAGTGTCAAGCAACGGTTGATACAGATGTTGCGTGACTATGTTGAGATTTTCGCTTGGTCTTATGAAGATATGCCTGGGTTGGATACCGATATTGTGGTTCACCGCTTTCCAACCAAAGAGGACTGTCCTCCAGTGAAGCAGAAAGTTCGTCGAATGCGCCCAGAGATGTCTGAGAAAATCAAAGTTGAGGTTATAAAACAGTTTAATGCCGGTTTTCTAGCAGTCACTTCTTACCCGCAGTGGGTTGCCAACGTGGTTCCGGTGCCAAAGAAAGATGGTAAGGTTTGAATGTGTGTTAACTATAAGGATCTGAATAGGGTAAGCCCCAAGGATGATTTCCCTCTGCCTCATATCGATGTTCTGGTTGACAACACTGCACAACATAAGGTCTTCTCCTTCATGGATGGTTTCTCCGGTTACAATCAGATTAAGATGGCTCCCGAGGATATGGAAAAGACAATGTTCGTTACGCAGTGGGGTACCTTTTTCTACAAAGTCATGTTGTTCGGATTGAAGAATGTTGGGGCAACATATCAGCGCGCCATGGTCGCTTTTTTCCACGACATGATTCATCATGAGATTTAAGTATACGTTGACGACATGATTGCAAGATCCCAAACTGAAGAGGAACATCTTGACCACCTCCAAAAGCTATTTGACAGGTTAAAGTTGTATAAGTTGAGGTTAAACCCGAACAAGTGCACCTTCGGGGTGAGGTCTGGTAAGCTGCTGGGTTTCGTCATTAGTGATAAAGGTATTCAAGTGGATCATGCGAAGGTGAAGGCTATACAGGAAATTCCTGCTCCCCGAACAAAAAAAGAAGTCAGAGGCTTTTTCGGACGTCTGAACTACATTTCCCGATTCATTTCACACTTGACTGCTACTTGTGAACCAATCTTCAAACTGCTGAAGAAAGATCAAGTGGTAAGATGGAATGATGAATGTCAAGCCGCTTTCGAAAGGATCAAGGAATACCTGCAAGAGCCACCTATTCTGATGCCTCCAATAGAAGGGAGACCTTTGATCTTATACTTGACAGTACTCGACAATTCAATGGGGTGCGTGTTGGGGCAGCATGACGAGTCTGGCTGAAAAGAGCATGCTATTTACTACCTTAGCAAAAAGTTTACCGACTGTGAGACCCGATACTCACTGCTTGAGAAAACTTGTTGCGCTTTGGCATGGGCTACTCGCCAACTAAGACAGTATATGCTGACTCACACTACTCTATTGATATCAAGGATGGATCCAATCAAGTATATCTTCGAAAAGCCTGCCTTGTCTGGAAGAATAGCAAGATGGCAGATGATCTTGACTGAGTATGACATCCAATACACAACCCAAAAAGCAATTAAGGGAAGTGTGTTAGCAGATCATTTGGCGCATCAGGCAGTGGATGATTACCAGTCTATAAATTTCGAGTTTCCGGATGAGAACATCATGTTGGTGACTGACTGTGAAACACCTGGACCGGATGAAGGACCTGAGGAAGGATCCCGATGGTCTATGTATTTCGATGGAACTTCAAACGCTTTGGGTAATGGAATTGGCGCCGTGATCATATCTCCTGAAGGCTGTCATACTCTGTTCACCGCCCGATTATGTTTTAACTGCACCAACAACATGGCGGAGTATGAAGCGTGCATCATGGGTCTTCGAGCAGCTATTGACCTAAGGATTAAGTTCTTAAGTGTATTCGGAGATTTTGCTCTCGTGATCAGTCAGATCAAAAGCGAGTGGGATACGAAGCACCCAAATCTTATTCCTTACAAAGAGTATGTGTTGACGTTACTTCCACATTTTGAGGAGATAACCTTTGAACATTTCCCCAGAGAGGAGAATCAGTTAGCGGGTGCGCTAGCTACTATTTCTTCTATGTTCAAGGTCAGGTGGGACAATGAGGCTCCCCAGATTACCATTGAGAGGTTGGACGAACCCGCACATTGCTGTGACATTGAGACTGAATAGGTAACAGATAAACCCTGGTTTCATGAGGTAAAGAGGTATCTTGAGGCTCAAGAATACCCCGAGGGTGCATCTGTTAATGATAAGAAGTTTCTGAGGAGATTCGCTTCGAAGTTCTTCATCAGTAATGGCATCCTTTACAAGCGTAACCATGATTCAACCTTACTGCGATGTGTGGACAAGAACGACGCAGAAAGGATTATGGTAGAGTTACATGAAGGTACTTTCGGGACTCATTCCAGTGGACATACCATGGAAAAGAAGATCCTACGGGCAGGATATTACTGGTCTACCATGGAAGCCGACTGTTATCAGAATTCTCGAACCTGTCATAAGTGCCAAGTCTATGCTGATAAGGTGCACATACCTCCAGTTCCTTTGAACGTCTTGACGACTCCTTGGCCTTTTGCAATGTGGGGAATCGATATGATTGGCGACATCAGACCTACTGTGTCCAACGGGCATCGTTTCATTATGGTGGCTATTGATTACTTTACAAAGTGGGTTGAAGCAGCTTCCTTTGCTAGTGACCAAGAACGTCGTGGCACGGTTTATTCGGCATAATTTGATCTGTCGATATGGTGTACCAGAGAGGATCATTACGGACAATGGTACAAATCTCAACAATACGATGATCACCGAGCTCTGCAAGTAGTTCAAGATACAGCATCACAACTCTTCTCCTTACCGGCCAAAGATGAATGGGGTTGTTGAAGCGGCTAATAAGAACATCAAGAAGATTGTGCAGAAGATGACGATGACATACAAAATTGGCACGAGATGTTACCATTTGCTCTTCATGGGTACCGCACCTCAGCGCGGACTTCAACAGGGGAAACACCCTACTCTTTGGTGTATGGCATGGAAGCAGTCTTACCTATCGAAGTCCAGATACCCTCTCTTCGAATTATGAAGGATGCAGGTTTGAGCGAGGACGACTGGATCCAGACCCGGCTTGGTCAACTGAACTTAATCAAAGAAAAGAGACTTACTGCTATTTGTCATGGTCAGACGTATCAAAAGCGAATGATCAAGGCATTTAACAAGAAAGTCAGACGACAAGAGTATCAAGTTGGGGATCTGGTGATCAAACGCATCATCCTGCCGCAAGGTGATCCCAGGGGCAAATGGACCCCTACTTACGAAGGGCCATTTGTGGTTAAGAACATTTTCTCAGGAGGAGCCATGATTCTAACCACCATGGATGGTGACGACCTTCCTCACTCCATCAATGCAGACATAGTGAAAAAATACTATGCATAATCAAAGACCCGCTAGGTCGAATGGCCTAGGCAAAAATAAGGGCTTCCCGGCGAACCGAAAGGGTTCGGGAAAAAATAAGGGATGAAAATGAAAAAAAAACTGTACACCCGGCAAGTTGAAAACCTGAAAAGGTGACTTGGGCAAAAAAGGGTATCCCGGTGGACTGAAAACCCGAAAGGGCGGTCCAGGAAAAAATTAGGGATTAAGGCATAACACTATGTCTCATTAGATCACATTGCAACCAGACTTCGGTATCGACTATCAAGCTCGGACGGTGCTAATCAATATGATCTACCTTCAACCAAGTAGCAAAGTGATGAGATGCTCGAGGATATAAAGGCAATAGAAGAGTGGGAACCCAGTGGGATTGTTCACATAGCTGTTTTTCTTTGTTTTTCATAAATTGTATAAATTCTGTTTGTTCGGCGGCATTCTCTTACTAGGACGTCAGCCTCTGGTACAAAAAACGCTTATTTACAGGCCGACTTCAAAATCAATACAATTCATTTTCACAAAGAAATTTCAAATTTTTTTCTTTTTCCTGTTTTGTTTTGCAAGAACGTCCAATGGTTCATTTTTGATATATGCATTTGACAATAATTGCTGCTCATAAATATTTACATGCGAAACAAAAGATGATTACTCGTAATATCAGGAACAGGGGCAAATAAGAAATGTCCAAACCATACAATTGCTCTATCCACCAGGTATAGGGATATACCTAGTTGGAGAAATGATTGAAGGTACATTCACTCCCCGCAGAGTAAGAGAAGGACAGTAGTGTCAATTCTCTCCAGCTGAGGCTCGCAACCGCGAATGAGTCGGCAAGATTCTCCCCAAGAAAAGTTTATCTATTGCCCGCACTAAAAGATTATCCCCATTGGAGTCTGGAGGACTACCCCCAGTAGACTCTGGAGGATTGTCCCTAGTAAAGTCTAAAAGATTATCCCCAGTGAAGTCACCACTGGAAAATCATCCCCAGCGGAGTTCATTCCTTTCACAAACAGAAACTCAATCCCCAACAGGGTTCATTATCGCCTGCAACGGTAATTCAATCCCAGTTGAGGTTATTTTTCCCAAATTAACAGAGCTTCTAACAGAGCATCTCTTTCCCACAGAATCATTTTCTCGCCGGTTTATTCTCCAGCAGGATTATTCTCACAATCATCTTCATTCACTATCCCCAGCGAAAACGAAGAATTCAACTTTTGTTTTCTCCAGCAGCAATCCGGGATTTATTTTCCCCAGCTAAAGAATGTCATAAAAACATTACATATCCATACATCATGACATACGCATAAACATCATACAACACAATCTCATTTATTTTGAGAACATCATTGCTTGATACATGTCATGCATTACATACGATTAACCCTTTACCTTTCAGGAAAGATACAATCAAATTCTCACCAAGTTCAAGCTATGAAGCTCGGATCCGACCGGATAGTATCTTGATCTCTACAGCATATTGTGAAGCCCGGATTATGACCGGATAACAGTATCGAACGCCACGAATCCTGGATTCGACCAGATAGTGGTTTATCTTTAAGCTATGAAGCCCGGAGAACAACCAGATGATAGTTTAAATCCCCAGAAAGCCATAAAGCCCGGATTACGACCAGATAACAGCTTAGCCAGTTACTGTGAAACCTGGATTACGACCAGATAGCAGTCTGAGACACCATGAAGCCTGGATTCGACTAGATAGTGGTTTATCATAAGCACAAACCGTGAATCTCGGATTACGACCGGATAACAGCTCAGCAAGTTATTGTGAAGCTTGGATTATGACCAGATAGCAATACATGTTTCTGTGAAGCCTGGATTACGACCAGATAGCAGCCAAAGACACCATGAAGCCTGGATTACGACTAGATAATGGTATATCTTTAATACAAGTTATGAAGCCCGGATTACGACCGGATAGTATCTTGATTTCCTCCGAACACCATGAAGCCTGGATTTTAACCAAATAGTGGTATGAGACATCGTGAAACCTGGATTACGACCAGATAGCGGTAAAAGACACTGTGAAGCCTGGATTACGACCAAATAACAGTGAGGGACACTGTGAAGCTTGGATTATGACCAAATAGCAGTTCACCCGGCCAGATACTATGAAGTCCGGATTACGATCGGATATTAGTAGGCCCAAAGCCAAAGGGAAGCCCGGATAACCACTTGATCTCTTATGAAGCCTGGATTACGACCAGATAAGAAGTAAGGTATTGTGAAGCCTGGATTACGACCAGATAACAGTACAGAACACCATGCACCCAGGATACGACCAGATAATGGTACAAAGCACCATGAAGCCTGGATTACGACCAAATAACGATAAAAGGACTGAAGCCTGGATTACGACCAGATAACAGTACAAGACATTGTGGAGCTTGGATCTCGACCAAATAGCAGTTTACCTAGACAATTACTAAGAAGCCCGGAGTCGACCGAATATTAGTGTGCCCTAAATTCAAGTTGAAGCCCGAATGCGACCGGATAACAACTTAATTCCTTCTGAAGCCTGGATTACGACCAAATAAGAATCGAGAAATTGCGAAGCCCGGATTACGACCGGATAGCAAGTTTAATCTCATCTCCCCAGTAAGTCACTGTAAATCCTGGATTACGACCAGATAGCAGTCGGTCTTATTACTATGAAGCCTGGATCACGACCAGATAGTAGTTCATTGTCACCTCTCCGATGAAGAGACGATTCCTCAATAAGAATAATGGACGACCGAAGTTCCTAAAATTCAACTTTTCTCAAAACAAAGACGATTCCCCAGTGGAACAACGAACGACTGAAGCTCCTAAAATTCTATTTCTCTCAAGACAGAGATCAGCATTCCCCGACGGAATCTTCCTCAACAACAGGTATACAGGCTCTCGCTAAGGAATCTCTTATGCGATCGACACTCATTCAGATGGCATCTTTAAGCCCATCCCCCGTTAGCAATTTCCAAATGGCATCTGTAAGCCCATTGACATCGCAAGACGGATACCACTTCATGCGAGTGCAAATTTCTGGGCACTCTAGTGTTCAATCCTCTTCCACCTTCGGATCACGAAAGGCAGAGCAGCCAATCTACATCCTCAGGTTTAATAAGATTGAACAGGGGAAGTTGTTGTACCCAAAAATTTTCCCTCCCATATTTCTCAAAACATTTCAAGAAAGATCCTCAAGTTGCTCAAGGAAGTCCAAGGGTTGACCAAACAAGCTCTCTCCTAAAGCAGTCTACCTCAAATTAGGGTTTCATGTTGCATCAAGATACTTGAGTCCAAAGGATCCCAAATGCTCAACAATGTCCTAATATGTTCTCAATATCATCCATGTCAAGTTTCAAGCCCTACAGAGAAAGTTTGCTCAGTCAAATGCTCAAAGGCCTGAAAATCGACTATGCTAGGGCAAAAGTCAACTGTGGCCTACATACAGTCAAACTTCAAGATTTTTGGTTAACATCCTCATTTTGAAGTATATTTCATCATATGATCAAGGGTTGATCATGACTCATCAAGTATTACTCATAATTCATCAAGAACCAAAAGTTGCTAAATTAGGGTTTTATAGGAAAAGTCAACTCAACTTTGACCAAGCATAACTTTCTCATAATTTATGAGAAATGACCCATTAAAAGCTCATTTTGAAGAGGATTCTATGCTTTACAATACATCTTCAGATCCAAAGTTCAAAATATGCACCCACAAGAATTTATGAATTTGGACATTATAGGTCATTTTGTAAAGTCAACAAAAACACCTTTTTTGTCAAAGCTTCATACATGAGCATGGAATATCAAATTTAGATGAGACCAAAAGGGTTGCTTATAGGACATCTCAATCTTTCTAAAAAGTCCAAGAACGCCTTCAAAGAGTTAAAATTGAGGAAGTTATGCATTGTTGAAGTTGACATTTTTTGTAAAATTGCCAAAAGTCAACTATGCCTCAAATTGCAATTTTTGCCAAATGGGCCCAATCTTTTGCACTTGTTTTGAGTTGGCAACATGGTCCAAGAGCCCTAGCCTTTTCCACTTGTCATTATCTTGTTTTTATTATTTACTTTGATTTTTATTTGAATTAAATCATTTTAAATCAAAACAAATCATAGAAAATCCAAGACATTGAAATTCAAAGATCTTGTGCTTTTTTCAGGTCCTACATCCAGCTAGCATGAGATTGAATTCGTGTAAAGGCTTGGTGTGCACAAAAAGATTGAGTTTGCTCTATTTTTAGCAAGATTTTCAAGTGTATCAAATCCAAGTCAAAAGCAATGATGGAGGAAGATTGTGATCATATTGGCAACCCTAATTCATTCCTCAGTACATAAAGAGTATTTGCAGACCCAAAAGAAGGCTAGAGAGAGGCGCAAGAACCAGAACCAAACTTGAAAAAATCACAACAAAGTGCTGAGTCGAATTCATACTTCCAGACATCCTCAAGGCCTTCTAGTTATCCCAATTGCTTCCTGGGAGTGTAAGCAAGCGAAATCAATCAAGAACGAGTCTTTTCCAGTACCAAAACACGTTGTAAGTCATCCACGACCTCGATTCTTTCTTGAAATCGAATTGTGTAATTCTGGCACATATAGCATGAAATAATCATATATTCTTGTTCACCATCACATTTGCAAGCTTTCTGTAATATTTAATTTCGTTTTCATGAACTATATTGGAGTTTGCCATTATTAGGGTTTACAAGCTCGCTTTGGGGTTTCTGAACCTAGGCAAAATTGGGCCATGAAAGGTACACCATTGTGTTTAGTAGGTCCAGACGAAGCTATCCATGGCCTTCATTTTCATTTATCACGCTTGTATTGAATTTTGAGATTTGCAGGACCTGTAGCTACGGACATATGTCCGTAGGTAAAAGTGTTTAACTTTTACCAACAGAGCAAGGTTGGGGGTGATGGTGCGGCAAGCTCCTATTGCCTCGTTTAAAAATGTGCACGCTGAGTTTGCATGTTTTGCTTTCTTAATATTTAATTATTGTTTTGTCTTTGATATACAAATAGAGCAGCTAGCCCAGTTGGTAATGGAACGCTTGGAAAATGCCTTGGGGCCTGGGTTCGAATCCCAGGTCCCCCCATTCTTGCATATTATTTTTCTTTTCAGGTTCAGGCGCGCATGCAAGGATAAGGGATCATCCTATGCCCTCAAGATCTCACCTTTGGATCTCCAGATGGCCAAATCTGATGGCCATCATTTGAGGGACCATGGTATGCCTCAGTCAAAGCAACGCACTGGATGCAAAAAGTCAAACGTGGAAAACCTTGTTTTGGGCCCAGACTTGGATATTCACACCCCCTCAAACTACTTTTCAGGCCCAATTTGCAAGTTTCTTTTCTTTTTCTTTTTATATTTTTGTTTTATTTAATTTATTTATTTGTTTTACTAACAAATTTAATTTTTTTTAACCAATCAAAAAACTCATACAATCAACTTTTCACCAAATTAGGTTTAAGTTTATTTTTTATCAAAATTAATTAATTTAATTAGGTTATTTAATTCTTAGACAATTTTGATTATTTTGTAAATAATTAAATTTATTAGAACAATTAGGGTTATAATTTAATTCTATTTTTTTTCTTTTTCTTAAAAAATACCAAAATACAAAAAATAGGCCATTTATTTATTTTCATTAATAATTTAATTATTAATTAATTGTGTATTTAATTTTAAAACCTAATTCTTTTCTTAAAAATAATTAAAAAAAAACAAAAAAAATTCTCGTTCAATTAGGTTAGAAAGGTTCAAAACCCTAGTTCTCTCCCGATCTAAATTTCCTTGCGCACGCTTTATTATTTTATTTTTTTATCCTATTAATGTAATTGCTCACAAGTTGTAATAGCTTAATTAGGATTTTTACTTTTCATTTATCGCTTTATTTTTAAGGGTTTGTTTTTTGCTATGTAAATACCCGAAGCCTTGTAATAGCGTAGCTTATTTTCCGCATTTTAAATTCCGCAAATATTAAACTGTTAGATGTATGATATTAAGGATGCATGACAAGAATGTATGATTAACTTTAAAATGGTTAGCTGACCCTAAATGTGCAAAGATAAAATTTGAAACTGAATCACTCGCACATGCGCACTCCTAGGGTATACTCTCACTTCGGTTGCCTTCGGTAAACGATCATTACGTATAGGATGCTTTAGTGGTCGCTCTCTTGTCTAAACAAAGATCAAAGTCCCGTTCAGAAAAGTTTCCTCGGAATTGTTGCCTCGAATAATTGATCTAAGACATTTGGGTTACTACTAAGACATCCTAACATTGCTTTAGTGACCGTACGTACCTCTCGGATTGACCCTCAAACTCCAACGACGGTGCTACCTACTCACTAATAGTGGGATAGCACTGTCTAAAGGAAACGAACATAGAACAATTCTTTTTTCGAGTAGGTAGATTAGTTCTTAAGTACTTGCTCAATCCAAACAAACTTTTTCACACTTACACTCCTCTTTTAAACAAAGCTTTCAAAAACACTTCGTAACACTCTTGAAGACATAAGCAAGAGTTAAATCAAAGTCAAAAACTTTTTCAAATCAAACACACACAAGCAATTTTGAAAATGATGAGCAAGTACCTAAGAGCCCGTAGATAACTATGAATAGAAAGGGTGCTAATACCTTCCTTTTCTATAATCTACCCCCTATACTCAGAAAACCTCGAAAAAGGAATTTTTCTGTGCTTTTTTCCTTTCCTTGTTGGATAAAATAAAAGTCGGTGGCGACTCTTGCTTACTGCGACATTTTGCAAACACAAACGCAAAACGCAAACCAGCAATTCCTAAAAACAGTCTCGGTTCTGGCCACCGTATCACACCTACTATCCAGGTTCCTTTTCACAAGCCCTACTATCCAGGCTTTCATTTCGAAGTAACCCTACTATCCAGGTTCCTTCTCACAAGCCCTATTATCCAGGCTTTCATTTCGAAGTAACCCTACTATCCAGGTTCCTTCTCACAAGCCCTACTATCCAGGCTTTCATTTCGAAGTAACCCTACTATCCAGGTTCCTTCTTACAAGCCCTACTATCCAGGATTTCATTTCGAAGTAACCCCACTATCCAGGTTCCTTCACACAAGCCCTACTATCCAGGCTTTCATTTCGAAGTAACCCCACAACCCAGGTTCCTTCTCACATCCCTACTACCCAGGCTTTCATTTTGAAGTAACCCTACTATCCAGGTTCCTTCTCCCTTATCTCCAGTCAACAGGTCACAACACTGTAAGGCCTAGACCCGATCAGATGTGGTCGATTTCACATTTCCCTAACGATTTGCTGTACATCCTGGACCCTGACCGGGTATAAGTTCTACTTTCACATCTTCAATCAATAGTTAATTCCCCGGTAGATAATAGACAACCAAAAGCTCCTAGACTTTACTTCCCAGTGCATAAATCAACATTCCCCGGCAAAGTTCTCCATTGTCGTCCAGCGGTTAGGATATTTGGCTTTCACCCAGGAATCTCTTATGCAACCAATCTTTTCTGGATAGCATATTTAAGCCCATCTCCTATGATTTCTCATCGCCTTCCAAATGGCATCGGTAAGTCCATTTCTGATATCACCAATAAGAATTACTTCGTGCGAGTGCAAATTTCTGGGCACTCTAGTGTTCAACCATCTTCCACCTTCAAGTCACGAATGGCAGATTTACCAATCTAACTCTTCAGGTGTAAGAAGATTGAACAGGGGCAGTTGTTGTACCCCAAAATTTTCCCTCTCATTTCTCAAAGGATCAACCTGGACCCTCAAGTCTGCTTCCATCCCATTGCAAATCTGAATTTACCAATTTTCCAAGGAAATCATCCATAAGGGCAAAATGGTCAAAAGTACATTGAAAAAGTAAAGCTTTGACTTTTAAATCAAAATTAAGTTCCAAGAATCATATTCCACCAAGGCATGAAATTGGTTCGTCAAAAATCAGAAGTCAGAAGTTACTTTGAAAAAAAATCAAATTTTTTAAACAGTTAGAAAATTTTCTAAGTGTCTAGAGAATGTGATACTTCAGAACTTCCTCTATGCAAGTGCCGTCAGAAGTTGAAAACACGGTTCAGAACATAACGCTTCAATCAGAACATGCAGAAGCTTTGCTCTTTGGTCAGAACATAACGCTTCAATCAGAACATGCAGAAGCGTTGCTCTTTGGTCAGAACATGCAGAAGCGTTGCTCTTTGGTCAGAACATAATGCTTCAGTCAGAACATGATTCTTCAACATATGGAGGTTATATTCAACGCTCCGGTTAGAAGATGCCCCTTCAGCATTTGGAGGTTATGCTTCTGATATTCTGCAATCAGAATATCACCAAAAACCCCGTTTAAATAACCTGCTGCCCTGCTATGGCACAGTCCTGCAACCAGCTGCCACAACACTCCAAGATGCTGCTGATCCAGTCCACGCCTGCGTTTTTCTTACACCAAATTGGCCTATGAAAACTGTGATTAAAAAACAAAGGGAGAGTATACCAAAAATGTTTAAAACTCATTTGTTTCCCCCCCCCCCCCAAAAAAAATCACAGCAAATCCATCTATAAGTAGTTGGTTCCATCACACGTTCAAGAGGTTGTTTTTTGAGAGAGAGAATCACCAAAAGAAATAAAACGGCCTTGAATCTTTGCAAAATTCCAAGAATCCAAAAAGCTGTAAACACCAAAATACCAAAACCTTAGCATTTGATTTTAACATCAAAACTCCATCGTCCCTTGGCTAAAACCATCCCCACGGTTGTTGAGTCACATACTAGAAAATATTTTAACTTCTATATTCATACTGCCATACACTCTCCATTCACCTCCATCTCAAAGAAGTCAGAGTATCACGCCTTGTTTGTTCCAGAAGTTGAAAACCTCCATCCTGTTGAGTACGTGAAGAAGTTGCTCAGAACGTCACCAGGATCCAGGACCAACCTCCAGTTTACATAATCTTTTTCAGCTGCAAGGTAAGCTTCTGCTGACTCTTATCACGTTGCTTAAGCATTATCAGATTTGCATGTTAAAAAAAACACAATGTAGATATCATGTTTCTGACGTTATACATATTCTGAAGCTTCACATATTTGCTTGCCTAAGTATGGAATAAGACAGTTCAGAACTTCGGGAAGAAATTAGAACTCGGAATTAGGATTAGTATTCATACTTGCCTCTGATTTGTAGTTCTAGTATTTCTTATTTCTGAAACACTATGACACTTGTCATAATTTTCATATGCACATCTTCTGTTTTGTGAAGAAATGACTAAGTTACAGATGTTCTGACTAGCATGGAAAGAGAGACCAAGTTCTACCGGTGGTATCAGAACTTCTGAAATCCACTTTGTTGCTGGTGGTATCAGAACTTCTGAAACCTCCTTTATTGTCGTTGGTATCAGAACTTCTGAAACCTCCTCTGTTGCCATTGGTATCAGAACTTCTGAAGGCTGATGTACTCTCAGTAGACTCAGAACTTCGGACTCTACTTATGTTTTTTACTAACAGGAATTCTATTTTTGCAGTGCGTCAGGGTCAGAACTTCTGACCTCCCTTAATCAACAACACGTTGATTCTGTTTTTTTTCTCACTATCTTTGCTATCACTTTCTATCTCATTAATCAACAAACACCAAAAACATTTTTCCATGCTTTATTTTATTTCTTAAAACAAAAGACCAAAAAATATTTCCTTAGAAAAAAAAACTTATTTCTTAAATAAATAAGCAATTTACATTTCTTGCACATTCTGATCCATTTCGATATGGTTGTAATAATAACTTAGGATTTAATTTACTTGCAACCCCATTTATAAACATGTATCCCCATCCCCCTAATGATTTGTAATAGCGTAGGATATTTACTTTCTGCACTTTTATCGCTTTAAAATATACTGTATAGTAATTAGGCGTGTATGGCAAGATGAAATCAACAAGTAGATAACCCTAATAAAATATTAAATGCATGTAAACCAAACACACTATTCACACATGCACCCTTAAGGTTAACTCCACTTGTTGCCTAAAAAATGGTCATGTTATGCATGTGGGGTGTCTTAGCAAAAATAGTCGAAATACAAGATCATAGTCCCTCGATGACGCTATCAAGTTTCCTTTCTAAATGATCTTAGTCCCTAAAGAAAAATGCTAAGACATCTCACATCATTGCTACCATGGTCATACGATGACCCAACGCCCGTCCCTTCACATCCAACGATGGGGCTTCTTACCAAATCAATGGTAAGATAGCAACGTCTAAAGGAGGAGGGAAAGCACATATAAGACCTTTTGAGTAGGTAGGTTTTCTCTCAATTACTCGCTTGCTCATAACAAAAA
This sequence comes from Vicia faba, assembly GCA_948472305.1. NCBI lineage: Eukaryota > Viridiplantae > Streptophyta > Magnoliopsida > Fabales > Fabaceae > Vicia > Vicia faba. The sequence goes on from OX451740.1 coordinate 316,767,998, forward strand.
CACTTTATACACCAATACCCTCACTTTGAAACATTTTCAAAAGATAACACTTTGTACGCGTTCTTATAGAAACGAGAGTCATTACAAAGGAAACCCTTTTCAAAATCACTTTCAAAAACACATTTCACAAACATCTTTGAACTATTTTCGAAACAACACTTTGTATGCATTCTTATAGAAACAAGAATCATTACAAATTTATATTTTCAAATACTTTCAAAAACACATATCACAAGCACATTCAAACAAAAGCAAGTGATCTAGCGAGTAACTAAGAGCCCATGGAAAACCATCGATGAAAAGGGTGTTAATACCTTCCCTTTTCATAATCTACCCCCCGAACTCAAGAAAACATCTCGAAAGGTCTTTCCTGTGCTTTTTCACCTTTCCTTATTGGATAAAAGAAAAGTTGGTGGTGACTCTTGCTAAACCGCAACATTTGCAAACACAGACGCAAAATACCTCAAGTCAGTTCTCCCACCGTATCATAATTCGCATATCTATCGCAACCTAGGGGATAGATAATTGAAAAAAGCTTGATAACTACATCACTGCATAAAGCCTGACACAATGAGTTATATCGCAAATTTCCCATATCGCTGCATGGAAACTGACGCAATGGGTTATATCACATAAAAAGCTTGATAATACCATTGTTGCATGGAGACTGAGGCAATGGGCTAAATCGCAGAGAACTTGATAATAACATTGCTGCATGGAGACTGGTGCAATGGGCTATATCGCAGAAAAAGCTTGATAATAACATTGTTGTATGGAGACTGGTGCAATGGAAAGAGTTTGATAATAACATTGTTGCATGGAGACTGATGCAATGGAAAAAGTTTGATAATAACATTGTTGTATAGAGACTGATGCAATGGAAAAAGTTTGATAATAACATTGTTGCATGGAGACTGACGTAATGGGTTGAATTGCAGATTTCACACATTGCTGCATGGAGCCTGACACAATGAGTTAAATTACGGATTTCTCACATTGCTGCATGAAGCCTGACACAATAAGCTAGATCACAGAGGACGGAATACATTGTTGCTTGGAGACTGATGCAATAAGTTGAATTGCAGATTTCGCACATTGTTGCATGGATCCTGACACAATCAGCTAGATCATAGAGGAGGAAACACATTGTTGCATGGAGACTGACACAATGAGTTAAATTGCAGATTTCACACATTATTGCATGGAGCCTGACACAATGAGCTAGATCGCAGAGGAGGAAACACATTACTGCATGGAGACTGACACAATGAGTTAAATTGTGGATTTCGTACATTGTTCCATGGAGCCTGACACAATGAGCTAGATTGTAGAGGAGGAAACACATTAATGCATAAAGCCTAACACAATGAGTTAAATTGCAGAGGAAGTTATTTTGATGATCAAATCTTAGATAACTAAATCAGAGATGAAATCGGATTTTTACCGATTGTCTATTTTCAACCAAGGTAATAATCTGATGGAGAGCCCAAAGATATTAGTTCCGCCCAAAGTATGTTTTGAGAAATGCCATGTATGATGTGTATGCATGATGTCTTAGATCAGTATGGGACCCAAAGTGTATATTCAATGAGCGTGTGTGTATGCCCCGAATATTTACATGTGTACCAACTATGTGTATATGCCCCAAATGTTTGAAAAATGTTTTTGGGTATTCTCTCCTTTTAAACCATTGGGTTCTCGTAGTCAGTAACTCCCCAATGTTATTTGTTGCCAATTATTATATCTCCAAGTTATTTGAATTTGGTGAAAAGTGTCAGCAAGATCTTGATGTTTTTATCGTAGGCACAAGTGTAGGTGTAGACGTGGACATAGTCGTAGGCCTCTTTCGATGTTTTTCTAACTAAAATAAACTTTGATGTTTTATCAAATTCCTTTTTTGTGTTTTTGTATGTTAGATGCACCAAATGTTATGAATGAAATTGCTGCTCTGATATGGTTATGTCTACGTCATGCTTGATGTGAAGATTTTCGACAGGAAATCTAATGTCGAGATTTCCAAGGAATCTACAGTTGGGATTCGATTGAGAATTACCTTCTGCCGAGGTCTTCTGGAAAATCAATCATTGAGATTAACAAGGGGAATCTACTGCCTAGATTCAACATAGAATTACCTTCTGCCGAGGTCTTCTGGATAATCAACTTCCTAGATAAACCTGGGGAATCTACTGTCGAGATTCTATTGAGAAAATACCTAATGTTGAGGTCTTCTGGAAACTCAAATATCATGATTAACCAGTGGAATATACTGCCAAGATTCAACATGGAATTAGGTAGCTTGATTGACAATGATGGTTGTTTTCACATAAAACAAGGTTTATGCTATGCATGTATACTTGACTGATGCATGAAATATAATGATTGATTGATGCATGTAATGAGTGACTTGGATATGTGTAAATGGACGTTGGAATTTGAAATGTGAATGCGTAATTGGGCTTTTTGAGATATGCTCGACCCATGTTGTCGGACTTTGTCAGACGAATGAAATGCTAAGTATAGCTTGATTCTAGATCGAGAAGCCCTAATGCATGATTTATGCAGCTTTACGCTTTATGATTATGACTCAAATGGTTTTTTTTAATGGTGCCCTTGTGATGGGTCATGGATGATTAAAGCGCAGAGGTTTGCCTATAAAACAAGGTTTCTTGTCACATGATGGTTGAATGTTATGCTATCATTATATCCCGATACTCAATTCAAACTCGAAAATTACTGATGTAGGTGAAAGATCCACTTGAGATTATGAAAGTACACAGAGAGCTTGCCTTTGTGGATTGTCTTTCCCTAATTTGTTGGTAGGGTCTTGGAGGAGATTCTCTTTGATATGAGCTTGAAAAAAGTTTGATCATAATGTGAATGACCCCATTATTTTGTATTATGCCCCTGATTAAAAGACTCTTGAAAATGTTTGGCTTTGATGAACCATTTTGAATCAACTCCCTTTTGGTCGAGCCTTGCAGTGATTTGCCCCAACATTCGAATTTTGAAAGACGTGCCCCTCAATCTCCAGGATCTGGGGTAATTACCTTTAGAAATAAATTAGACCTCACCATGAACTTGAAATAGATTGCCCCGAGTATTCGAAGCTTGAAAAGTTTGTATTTGAAGTTGCTTGAAGGGGAATTTTGACCCTATGTGCAGTAGGATGAATTTGGTATATACTGCCCCAACATTTGAATCTTGGAAGTTTGCTCCTGATTATCAAAGCCTTGAGAGGTTTTTTAAAATGAGGAGACCGAGTCATACCCTGTTGTGATATGACTTGATTTAGGAATGCTCCTTCGAAAGGTATGCCCCTGATTGAATAGTGCTTTGAAATTTTATCTGAGTTGATTGAATTTCGGAATGATCACCCCTTATTAATAGTATCTTCATGTGATATAACCCTATGATCATTATTAGTTTCCCCTGTTTAATGGGGATCTTTTTAGATTCTATGCCCCTAATTAGAAGCTTCTTGGAAATGCTGCCTTTGATTAGGCCAATTTTGAAATCTCCTTGATGCTAAGTATTGATTCGTAGATAAAATTGAACATTTTGAAAAGTAATTTCATTTCATGCACATGAAAGTTCTTTAAATTTAAGTTTGAATAAAAATGGATGATTTAGAAACGGATATTCAAAGAAGCAAAGTAGTTAGAAATAATTTTAACAAACATAGGAGTCAGTTTAACACAAATTTTACCGAGTATGCTTTCATAGTGAACCAAGCTTCAATTAGGATTTTTAAAGGTTATAACGTGGCCATGGTTCATGGTTAAAGAAACAAAGGATATAAGGCTCAAATTTTATTTAGCCCACCCCATTCTCCTTGATGTTCTACAGTCCTAATTTCAGTTAATGTAACAAATGCGTTTAATCTCCAAGAGAAATTTCGTAGTCGCGCAGATGGTGAGAAGCGTAGATAAAGATCCAAGCACCGATGAAAGTATTGATGAGATCCAAGTGTTGGTAAGATCTAAGAATTGATGAGAAGCCTTTGAGGATTCTTGAGGTGGCCGTCACAATATCATTCTCTAATTTATTTGTTTTCAATCCCTTATTTTGCATGGACCGGATTTTTTTTAAACATTTTTTTTTGGTCCATCGGGATGCCCTAACTTTTGCCTAAGTCAATTTTTTTTTCTTTTTGACTTAGAGGGTTTCCTCCTTTTTTGAACTTCTTTATTTTTTGCTTTTGATTTTTAAAATTTGTGACTGTCATGCTGATTGTTGTAAGCTGCTTTTTCATAGTTTCCTCGATCTTGATTGATGTACTGAGGAAGAAGACGTCGTGGAATTTGTCTTTGTTGATTCCTCAACCTTGGATGATGAACGCGGGGAAAAGGATGTGCTTGAACTTTTGCTTAGATTGTTTCCTCCATGATGTATCAAGGAAAGAGATATGCTTGAACCTTTGCTTAGATCGTTTCGATTCTCTTGGGATTAGAATGCATCGTCGAATTAATTGAAATCTACCATGTCCCTGGTTAAGATTAAAGGCTTTTTTAGAAAAACAGAAAGAACTCCAACTTCTGGCTCGAGAGGGTTATCTACATATTAACTCCTTATATCTCCATTATTTAGGAATTGAAACAATGCCATATATCGTCAGCTAAGCCTTACTATTAAAAAGCATACGTCAGTAAAATTCGATTATTTTGTATTTTCATCATTCTCCATCAAAGTTTGTTAAAGTTATGCAATGGAAGATAGAAAAGAAGAATAGGAAGTCGTTGATCACTTGTGGAAAGTGATAGAAGAGTGGATACAAATGGATCGATTTCAAAAACATGCATGATTATTTTATTAGAATTATTGATCCAAAGATACAAATTTATAGCAGATGAAAATTAACAACTAGGAAATTACAAATCAAAATGATAAAGGCCTAATGATCTAGAGATAAGCCCCCTTATTGACCCACTGACTTTAGGGGATTCTTCTTAGTCTTTGGATTTGTCAAAGCAAAGGGAGACCATTCACCAATGGGATCCCTTCTTCAAAAGTCAACTGCTTATTATCGATCGAATCTTGGACCTTGTGTCTGAAACTCCAACAGTGTTCAAGGGTATGTTTTGGAGAGTTGGCATGATACTCGCACCTGGAATTTGCATCATACTTAGGCGGGAGTGTCCCATTTTGAGGATTTCTCTACCAAAGATACCTTGAGTAAATGTTGTAGTAGCTGACTGTGCGGTATGGGAAGTGAATCAAATCTTCTTGGTGGTAATTTTTGTCTTCCCCTTTGTTGGGAATATCCCTTCTATTGATAGGGTTGTTGTAGTTGTTGTTGAGGTGGGGGAACTTTCCATAAGGGTGGCATTTGTGGTGTTGGATAGGCATGTGGCTGGGATGACGAAAGGTTACCTTCACTCCTTAATAATAATTGCATGATCAAGTTCATTTGAGTCTTCAACTGGTGGACCTCCTCCTTCAACAGTTTTTGGCCTCTTTTGAGTTCCTCCATGACTTCTTGAGACATGCTTTGAGTTTGTTTGGAGTATCGAGAATCTTGATAGCGGGATCATAATGGGATAAGGGTGGATGTTTTCTATAAGTGGAAGAGATATGAGCTTTATGCAGATGGATGAAAATGAAAATATATGAAAATGCTTGGGTATGCAAAAATATTTTATTTTTCCAGGGTATGCTAAAAGTTTCATGGAGATGTAATACGATGTAGATGTAGTATGAGGGTAGACGTAGGGGTACCCTATACAAGTTAATGATAGCCATGATGATATCCTACACTGACTCAGAGGTTGAGACAGACAGGGATTCCTTGTGGACGAAGATAATAATAGCCATGGATTTGATGATATCGTACATTTATCTCAGAAATTAAGACTGGCAGGAATCCCTTAAGGATTGTGGCCAATGAAAGACGATGAGGAATCCCTACAGGCTAGGGATTACGACATAGACGGAATCCCTACGGGCTAGATATAGTAGTGGAAGAAAAGATAACCCTTACGGGTTTATAGATTGTAGTGGGATTTCTGAAAGGTGTCCTTAGAAGGTAGGTTCCTAGTTTTAGCCTACGGATATTCTACCCTCCCCATAAGGTGGTTTTCTTAAGGATATCATGAATAAAATTAGAGGGAAAGGCACAAGGGCTTCCCTTAAGCGGAGCCTCTTTACAGACCAAAACTTTCGTCTCTAGGTCATGAAAGGTCTCATCATGAGTTTTTGGTTTAAAGATCGTACAAAGAATCATAGGTGTCATTCCAAAGTCCTACTTTCCAAGAGGATGTCTCTTGAGAGGTATTCCTTTTGCGGAATACCACTGACTCAAGGAGAAGTTGTCGCATAAACTCATAGGGTTAATGTAACCCCTTGGATAATAGACGAACCTTCTTTCTATGGGTTTTTGAAAATATTATTTTGTAGAATTTAAATCCCACCACAGATATAATATGATAAATATAATAAACAAAATAAATGAATAAATAAATAAAGCAAAATAAAGAAAAATCAAAAAATAATAAAAACCCTAAAACCTAAAGGAGAGACTTCTAAACCTAGGGTTGATCCCCAACAGAGTCGCCAGCTGTCGTAACTGGTTTTAAAATAAGAGTCGCCACCCTTAATTTTTATCCTAAAGGAATAGGGTATAAAGGAATAACCCTAAGAAGTTCAGAGATTTTAGATTGTTGACTCAGTTCTAGACGAGGGGAAGGTGTTAGGCACCTCTTATCTACCTTGTTCACAAGGATATTAGGTTTAGAAGCACGTTTTAAGAAATAGGGTTTTAATTTTAATTAAGGGGAACTCGCCACAATTTTTAATCGTATGCCTACTGTTGTACCCCAAAATTTGCCCTCCCATATTCATCAAGAATTGTCAAAATCAAGGTCACAAAATGCCCCAAGGGTTGTGCAGCTCAACTGTCTCCTAGACAGTCAAAACTAGGGTTTGAGTTCTGGTCAAGCAAATGAACTTTTCAAAGGCCCAATCAAGTCTCATGTGCCTACAAAGATGGTCAAATATCCTCATGTCAAGTTTCAAGGCATTCAGCTCAAAATTGCACAGTCAAAACCCTAGATTGCACTACAGTCAACTGTAGGGGCAAAATGGTCATTTGACAGTCAAAAGTTCAAATTTTTGGTCAATATATCATTTTAAAGCCACAAACATCATTTGATCAATGCTTGATCATGATTCTCAAAATTTGGCTCAGAAATCATCAAAGATGCAAAAGTTGCTATATTTGGACAGCTGAAAAAGTCAACTGAAATTGACCAGGGCATAACTTTCACATGGATTATCAGAAAAATTCCATCCAAAGCTCATTTTGAAGAGAAAGACATTTCCTACAATTCATCTTCATGTTCCAAGTCCAAGAAATGCTCTCACAAAAAGTTATCAATTTCAACATTATAGGTCATTTTCAAAAGTCAACAAAAAGTGACTTTAAGTCAAAGGCCATAACTTGAGATTGGTAAATCAAAATGACATGGGACCAAAGGCATTGGTTAAAGGACTCAAAGACCTTTCCAAAATGTCCAAGAACATGTGAAAAGCTTAAAAATTGACCAAGTTATGCCTTGTGGAAGTTGGGAAATTTTTGGAAATTTTTGAAAGTCAACATTGATGCAAAAGGCCTAAAAATGCAAATGGGCCTATTTCCCTTCCAAATTTCTTCATGCCAAGCCTATGCACGACCACTAGGCCCAAAGGGAAGTATTCTCATATTTTTTAATTATTTATTTGAATTAATATTAATTTATATTCATTTAAATGATTTTAATATATGAAAAATATCAAACTAACCTAAAAAAATCTTTTCATGCACATTATAAACTCAATATTTCGTGTAAGTCTTAAATAGGCAAGTTTTGGTATGATTGGCACATGATTGAACAAAAGCCATGGAAAAAGATTCAAAAAGATTTCATGAAATCAAAGATTGAAAATCAATTATTGCTTTGGATTTTATTCAATATCTTTAACCTAATAGCTACCATATATGCTCAGCATCACAACCATAAGCCCTGGAGACTCGAAGCTGCGCAGAACCAAGCCTTTGCATATTGAAAAATTGTCAAAAAACTCAAAAACTGAAATCCGTTCTAGGAGGCGATTCAAGGCCCCAAACCAATTCCAATTGCTTCCTTGTGATCTCCTGGACGTGTTCCAATCCCTAACCTCAACTCAAAGGTAAAGAATTGGTAGAACGGACCCCAACTGAACCAAGAAAATTCCAAACTCGTGCATCATGATTTACATGTTTTTATAGCATTTTGTCCATTGATTCATGTTTGTCATAAGGTTTTGCAGCTGACTGATGCATTTAATTGAGTTTTTCTGTGCCATACGAGATTTCGCCATTGACAAAAGCTAGGGTTATAGATTTCTGAAATTGGGGATTCTTTCATTCTGTAAAATTGGAACACGATAATGCCAGGATCATAATCAGGAGGTTTGGACGAAACGATTCCAATGGTCGCGCCAAATTTCTGAATCAAAGCGTGCTAATCGCTATTTTTAAAATAAGCATATATTGAGGGGGTTCAAAACCCCCGTTAAATATTTGTTGTTTTTCAGGGAAACGAAGGCAACGAAGAAGAAGCTGAGTTGGCAAGGCGTGAATGGTCCTTTTAAATTTCGCGCCCAAAATCTCCACTAACACCATATTTCCTTTATTATATTTATTTGATATCATCTATTAAATTGAAAGGGCTTGGTTCAGTGGTTAAGTGGTTAGTTGGCAACGTCAAAGACCTGGGTTCAAGTCCCAGGTCTGTATATTTCCTATATTATTTTTCAAATCAAATTCACATGCAGGCACGCTTCTAAGGACTACCATAGTCCATCCAAAAATCACCATCCACGCGTCTATCAACAGCAATCCAAAGGCCAAGGTCCAGGGCGCACCATAAGCACCAGTCAACGCGTTGCACATAATCCAAACGGTCAACCAAGTTCCAGCTTATTGGGCCAGGCCTCTCCAGTTTACACCTCCATAAGGGGACAGCAAACCCCCCCTGGTTCTATCTTTTTTCTATTTTTTTTATCTTTTATTATTTTTAATTGTTCACTTGTTTATTTATTTTCTGATTTAAATTAAATATCTTTTTTACAAAAAAATACAGAAAAACATCATAAAAAATAAAATGTCCAAATAAAAATAGAATTTTTAATTTTAATTATTTTCATAATAAATACTTATAATTATTTAATTTAATTAGGTTTTCAATGTTAATTTCTTTTTTTTTAATAAAAATCCAAAACATGTAGAATTAGGTCAATTAATAGTTCTAATGTCTTTTTTTAATTTTTATTTCTCATAATATTATTTATTTACTTATTTATTTTTATAATTAAAATTATACATAAATAAATTAGGTTAATTTAGATCTTATTTTAATTCTTTCTTAATAATTAAAAAAATATTAGAATTAGGGTTTGCTTCTTAATTTAATTTTAATTAATTTCTTTTTTTCATTAAATCTAAAAATACAAAATACCAAAAAAAGCATTTAATCATTTAATTTTTAATTCTCATTAATCATTAATTATTTGCAAAAGGGTCCAACGCCCTAATTTTGTTAATTTCATTATTTCTCGCATTTATTTTATTATCGCTCATTATAATTTTGTAAATATCCCAAAGCCATGTAATTTAATTTTCTCACACTTTTATTTATTCGCTTTATTTATTTTCCGCTAAATCGGGTCCGGTTTAATTTTGGCGATGTGGACCCGCGCCTTTGTAATAGTCGTAGATTTATTTCCTCGCAAAATATTTAACTGTTAACCAAGCATGAAAGAATGAATGTCTAATTAAAATCAAACGCTAGATCACCAATGACATGACAAGACAAATAACTGAAACATGACACACAATTCGCACACACCACCCCTAGGGTACGCCTCACTGTTGCCTTTCGAAAGGTGGTCGTCGAGTAGAAAACGTCTTAGTAAGTCCTCATGATCCGGGAACCTGGCATGAGGGTAGCTTCTAAGGTGTCTTCCCATTGCTCTGGTGATCACCACGTCCCGAATATCGAATTGACCCGAACACCTCCAACGGTGGTGCTACCTACCTCTCAATGGTGGGATGGCACTACTTTTACGGGCATTTACACAGACGAATTCCTTAGGGTAGGTAGGTTCTCGTAGATACTTGCTCTAATCTCAAAACAAACTCAAAAAGACTTTTCGCACCGACACTTTCAAAAGCTTTCAAAGCAAACTTTTCAAACACTCTGACGTATGAGTCGATCTGAAATTTTTCAAAGGAAACTTTTTAAACCCACATTGAAAAGCAAAACAATTTTGAAAACACAATGAGCAAGTATCTAAGAGCCCATGGATAACCATGGATAGAAAGGGTGCTAACACCTTCCCTTTCTATAACCTACCTCCCGAACCGAGAGCAATCTCTTTTAAGGAATTTTTCTGTGCTTTTGTCCTTTCCATTTGGAGAAAATAAAAGACGGTGGCGACTCTTGCTTCCGCGATATTTCGCGAACCAGCGTTAAACAGTCAGTTCCAGATCCACCGATCACAGAACTGGCGACTCTGCTGGGGACAATACTTAAAGTGGGGTGTACCTTAGGGCTAGTTCATAACTATGTTTTCAATTGTTTTCCTTGTGTGCTTTAAATTGTGGGTTGCTTGGGAGTTCTATAGATCCTAACCCGGATCTGGGAAATACCTTCTTAGAAAGTAGCAACAAGGCTGTGAGGGAACTGTGCGGGGTATACCGACATGGTTGAAACAGTCTGCTACGTTGATGTGGCACTTTGGTGTGTACCGGTAACCCTTGAGTTCAGTCAAGGAGAGTACGGGGCCTCCGCGTGGTGTCGTGAAGCATCAACAGACCTTAGGAACCTTAATTGAACTATCTTGGCCTCTTTAGGGTAGTGAGATAACTGACTTTGGTGCAGTCCGAGGTTGGTTGATACTCGATACTACACTCAATTGAGGGTTGCTTTCCTGGAATATTTCGGTCGCCAGTCCAGTGGCTAAATCGAAACGATGAACAATGAAAGCAATCCCGTGATATTGGGAACCTTAGAACCCGGTTACTTTGATTAGGACAGGTTGAACCCACCAACTTCAAGAGGGTAATACCTAGACCTCATGCTGGCCTGAACCCTAAGGGCTCTTTTGTGTGACTTGTGTGCCTTCGTACTTGACTACTTGCATGCTTGTTATCTGACCCTTGATGTCTTGCAGGTTTTGTTCATAGCCCTTTATTAGGACTTATAACAGGGTGTACTAACCACTTGCAGGTTCTGTTTATAGTCCTTAATTGGGACTCATGACAGGTTTTACTTAGGTTTCTTGCAGGTTTTGTTCATAGTCCTTAATTGGGACTTATAACAGAGTATACTAAATTTCTTGCAGGTCTTGTTTATAGTCCTTAATTGGGACTCATAACAGGGTACTAAATTTCTTGCAGACTTGTTTATAGTCCTTAATTGGGACTCATAACAGGATACTGAATTTCTTGCAGGGTCTGTTTATAGTCCTTAATTGGGACTCATAGCAGGGCTTACCTACATCACCCCATGCATAGCATGACATCATACCATTGCATACCATTGCATACATCCTAACCCATTTCAAGGATCTCAAGGGCTTGTGATGCAGGTCATGATGAACAGTTACCCTTTATCCCAGCAAGGGGCAAAGAGGATTTATTTTCCTCTAGCTAAGGTTGTCAGGGGCTATGACCCACTGGATATGGTGAGCCTTTGACCCTTGATGAAGGACTCTCAACAAAATGAAGTTCTTACAGTCAAGCTACCGGTTCCAAATGCTAACAAAGTTTCTCTGTTTACCCTGCGAGGTCCTTGAAATCATTGCATGCATATCATACATCTCATTGCATTGCAGGTATCCCTTTGACAGGTTGCTTACCCTTCCTCGCTGTTTATTTCAGCCGCTCGTCATGAATCTTGAATCATCAGCCGAGCAGACTATCAAGGACCTCCAGGCTCAGAACGCCCAGTTCCAAGAGCTGATTATGAATCTGACCCAGGGGCAGCAAGATCTGAAAGCTCTGCTCTTGAAGAAGGACAAGAAAAAGAAGAGGACTGTTCTGTTCAGCCCTAGACGCAGATCTGGGAATACACCGCAAGTTGAAATTGAGAGGACAGCCCCATCTGTGGGAAAAAGCAGTCATCACGAGGGAGAGGTTCCCAGTCCAGTGGTCTCCGACAACGAGACAGATTTTGATGAGGAGCAGTACCCTCCTGCTGATGCCAGATATAAACAGTTGGAGGATAGGATGAAGGCTATGGAGGTGCAACAGGCACCTGGGCTGGATCTTGGAGATTTGGGTTTGTCAACTGGTGTGGTTATTCCCCGGAAGTTCAAAGCACCGTCCTTCCCTAAGTATGACGGGGCGTCTTGCCCCAAGCTGCATCTAAGGTCCTATGTTCGGAAGATCCAACCATATACGGTGGATAAAAACTTGTGGATCCACTTCTTCCAGGAGAGTCTTTCAGGGACTCATCTCGAATGGTTCTATCAGCTGGATGGGACCAAAGTTCGTAACTGGGAGGAGTTGGCTACTGCTTTCTATAAGCAGTATCAATATAATGCCGACCTTGCCCCTACGCGTACCCAACTCCAGGGTATGTCGTTAGGATCAAGCGAAGGTTTTAAAGAATATGCGCAAAAATGGAGGGATCTTGCTGGAAGGGTACAACCACCTCTGACTGATCGGGAACTTGTGGACATGTTCTTGGGGACCTTGTCTGGTCCATTTTATAACCACCTGATTGGGAATTCGTCTGCTGGATTCACAGATCTTATCTTGACTGGAGAGCGAATTGAAGCTGGCATCCGGTCTGGGAAAATTCAAGAGGCTGCACCTTCTGATAAAAAGCCTCATCATGGAAAGAAAGAGTCCAATGCTGTGCACGGTAAAAAGAGCCGTCAAGAGGCAGGGGCCATCCAAATCTCCAATACCAGACCTGCCCAACAAGGACAGGGGCAGCAGCGCAAGGAGAAACGGCAGTACACCAAACTCAACATGTCGTTAGATCAAGCACTGCAACAACTGTTGAAGACAGGGCTGATCACCTTAAGGGCTCCTCTCCGGAATCCGAACACTTCTGCACCCAACTACCATCCCAACGATAGGTGCGCATATCATTCAGATAGCCCGGGGCATACTACAGACAATTGTTGGCCTCTCAAGAATAAGATTCAAGATATGATCGACGCTGGAGAGATTCAGTTCGAAGTGCCAGAGACTCCGAACATAGTCACTGCTCCGTTGCCCAATCATTGAAGCCTTTTGTTTATTTGAATATTTCGAATTGTATTTTTCTTTGCTTATACAAACGATTAATGTCATAGCAAACTCTTTTATGTTATCAATGCATCGCATACGTCTGTTTTGAGAATTAATACAATTATTTTCATGATGTTCAAATATCTTTTCATATTTTTTCTGATGTCGACTCTTGGTTAATAATTCTAAGCCTCTTGAGGGAGGATGACGAAAACGATACCACTATCATCACAGTATGCTTTTGAACAGACCCCGCTGATGAGGTACAGGCATTGTTCCAAATCCTAAACACTGGAGTTATAAGGATGATAATCCCTCGTCAACCCCTCTGAGCCAAAGAAGTAGGAGTTTTTTATTTTCGAAAATCAAAACCCTTAGTCATAACCTGGGGCAGGGTAGTTCTCTCAGTTGATCCACGTGCATAACGAATGGCACTAAAGAGGTCTTTACAAAACGAAGAAAGACAGTGATGGTTCAGAACAATCAAAAGGACAGGTAATCATCATCAAAATTCATAAACGAAAAGCCCAAAAAGTCTAAACCTACAAAGAGGACTTATGAAACTGGGGCATCCCGCTGACTGTAATTCCAAAAAGGAAACAGTTCAGGCAAAAATAGGGATAACGAAATCAAAAAAAGAAAGAGGTCCTACAAACCCTCAACCAAAGCAAAAATGATTGCCTAGTCAGAATAAATCATCAACAGCTGAACCATTATTGGAACATCAAAGCAAAAACTCAAGCAAGGTCTAACGCACGATCAACTGAGTTTAGGTTTGGAGAACATCACGAAGAGCGGGTGGGTACAAATAATTTGAGCCTTTATCCTTTGTTTCTTAAACCGTGAACCAGGCCACGTTATAACCCTTAAAAGTCCTAGCTGAAGCATGGGTTAATTCGAAAGCATACTGTCACGAAAGGTATCCTGACTCCTGAAGGCCTACGGTAAATACGGAGTTGACATCACGTTTCACAAACATTCAATTGTTTTATGAAAAAGAATGCACTTTCAAAATTCTCAAGACAGACATAAGTTTTGCATTTTTAACATAACTTTGTTCGCATATGACTTTTTGTTTGAACAGTAGGGAAATTCGCACGAGAAATACCTAGTGAACGAAAGCACTTCCAATCAAGGGGCATGTCATGACCATGGTCCATTATCTGGGGCAGTCCAATCAAGATTCGGAGAATCTCTCAAGAGCCAAATAGCCTGGGGCAAATCTCCGCATGAGTCACCTGGGGCATTTCAACAATAAATCTTGCCTGATCAAACACCTCTCTGGTGGCATGACAAAACACTTCTGACAGGGGCAACTCCCTACATTCTAAGAGCATGGACATAGTCGAAAAAAATACTACGCATAATCAAAGACCCGCTAGGTTGACACACCTAGGCAAAAGTAAGGGCTTCCCGGCGAACCAAAAGGGTTCAGGCAAAATGAAGGAATGAAATGAAAAATTGTACACCCGACAAGTCGAAAACCTGAAAAGGCGGCTTGGGCAAAAATGGGTATCCCGGTGGACTGAAAACCCGAAAGGGCGGTCCAGGCAAAAGTTAGGGATTAAAGCGTACGACTATGTCCCGTCATCTGCCATCTGTCTACCAGAAGAAGGTATGTCCGTCAATAATTATCAGCATCCCACAAGTGCCTCCCCCATAGAAACTGGGGCAATAAAAGTTGGTCTGAGCAATCTGATCGTCCTATCCTCCAAGGTATCAGGGCAGGTTCCGTTGGAGAACAAGAGCAATACAGTTCAATACTTCCCCAGAGAGTCCAATCAAAGTCTCCCCAGGAAGTTTGGAATCTATCTCCCCAAGCAGTAAACTTATCCCCAGACGATTCGGGAAGCTCATCCTCACGAAGCACGAACGCGTCTCCCGGCCTTATTTAAAGAGTTATTTCCTTAACAGGATATAACTGGGTTATCCTCAGCCAAAAGCCACGGAAAGAACGTCGTCGACAGAGTCTTCTTACCCTCAGCGAAGTCCATTCATACTTCCAATACAGCAAGGTATCCTCAGCGAGTCATCCTCAACAATTCAGCAAAAGCATCTCCCCACAGAGTATTTCTTCCCAGCATGGTCGCTAGAATATCTTTTTCTCCCCGCAGAATCCTCCATTTGCCAAGTTTATTCCCCAACGGAGTTAGCTTCTCCTACCGGTATACTTGCAGCTATCCTCCCCAGCGGAAGCAAAGCTATTTTTCAATATCAGCCCAGGATGCGACTTCCCGGCACCCGTCAAGGATTTATTTTCCCTAGACAAAAACATACATTCATAAAACGTCACGTCTTCGTACATTATAGCATGCATATGCATCATATGG
The DNA here is from genome assembly GCA_948472305.1 of Vicia faba. Classification (NCBI taxonomy): domain Eukaryota; kingdom Viridiplantae; phylum Streptophyta; class Magnoliopsida; order Fabales; family Fabaceae; genus Vicia; species Vicia faba. Next base: position 316,783,589 of record OX451740.1, read on the forward strand.
CACGAATCTCATTAATTTTGAAGACATACAGTTCATGCATCATGATTTTGCATACAATTATGTTTTGCCTTTCAGGAAAAGATCAATACAAAAATGATTATTATCAACTAATGCAATTCTTTCTAGATATAGTTTCAGATGTAAACCCAGCGATGGTGACGTTCTGATACTGCTTCCAGAATTCCTTCTCGATATAGTTTCAGATGTAAACCCAGCGATGGTGACGTTCTGATACTGCTTCCAGAATTCCTTCTCGATATAGTTTCAGATGTAAACCCAGCGATGGTGACGTTCTGATACTGCTTCCAGAATTCCTTCTCGATATAGTTTCAGATGTAAGCCCAGCGATGGTGACGTTCTGATACTGCTTCCAGAATTCCTTCTCGATATAGTTTCAGATGTAAGCCCAGCGATGGTGACGTTCTGATACTGCTTCCAGAATTCCTTCTCGATATAGTTTCAGATGTAAGCCCAGCGATGGTGACGTTCTGATACTGCTTCCAGAATTCCTTCTCGATATAGTTTCAGATGTAAGCCCAGCGATGGTGACGTTCTGATACTGCTTCCAGAATTCCTTCTCGATATAGTTTCAGATGTAAACCCAGCGATGGTGACGTTCTGATACTGCTTCCAGAATTCCTTCTCGATATAGTTTCAGATATAAGCCCAGCGATGGTGACGTTCTGATACTGCTTCCAGAATTCCTTCTCGATATAGTTTCAGATGTAAGCCCAGCGATGGTGACGTTCTGATACTGCTTCCAGAATTCCTTCTCGATATAGTTTCAGATGTAAGCCCAGCGATGGTGACGTTCTGATACTGCTTCCAGAATTCCTTCTCGATATAGTTTCAGATGTAAACCCAGCGATGGTGACGTTCTGATACTGCTTCCAGATTTCCTTCCAGATATAGTTTCAGATGTAAACCAGATATGGTGACGTTCTGATACTGCTTCCAGAAGTCCTTTTTCAGATGTTTCCCTCTCCGGCATGAGCGTGAGGTGATATTCTCTTATGGTCCCCTCTCCAGCGGCGTGTGAGGTGGTAATTCCTTTTTCAGATGCTTCCCTCTCCGGCATGAGCGTGAGGTGACATTTCCTTCCAGATTATAATTTCCTATAGTTCCCTCTCCAACGGTGAATGAGGTGACTCCCTTTGAGACTATAATATCCTTTGGTTCTCTTCCTGACACTACAAAGATGGTAATTCTCACCAAAGATTTTTCTCAACGAGCGTTGTTGAAGTTAAAATCACCCAAGGTTCTCTTACCATTCATGATTAAGGCAGTAACCATCCCTGGTTCATTCATCAGCGTTTGAAGCTCCAGACTCAGCTCCTGTAACCAATCAGGACATATCTATATCAAGCATCTAAAATCAGCTCCTGCGACGTGTCAGGTACTCATTTTTCTGTTTTGCAGGTATGCAGGTTCTCGCTAAGGAATCTCCTACGCGATCGACATCCAGATGGCATCTATAAGCCCATCATCCTATCCAGCAATCTCAAAATGGCATCTATAAGCCCATTTCCGCCACACTGCTAACATGTGAGCGCAAATTTCTGGGCACTCTAGTGTCCAATCATCTTTTACCTTCGGATTACGAAAGGCACGTCAGCCAATCTGCATCCTCAGGTCTAAGAAGATTGAACAGGGGCAACTGTTGTACCCCAAAATTTGCCCTCCCATATTCATCAAGAATTGTCAAAATCAAGGTCACAAAATGCCCCAAGGGTTGTGCAGCTCAACTGTCTCCTAGACAGTCAAAACTAGGGTTTGAGTTCTGGTCAAGCAAATGAACTTTTCAAAGGCCCAATCAAGTCTCATGTGCCTACAAAGATGGTCAAATATCCTCATGTCAAGTTTCAAGGCATTCAGCTCAAAATTGCACAGTCAAAACCCTAGATTGCACTACAGTCAACTGTAGGGGCAAAATGGTCATTTGACAGTCAAAAGTTCAAATTTTTGGTCAATATATCATTTTAAAGCCACAAACATCATTTGATCAATGCTTGATCATGATTCTCAAAATTTGGCTCAGAAATCATCAAAGATGCAAAAGTTGCTATATTTGGACAGCTGAAAAAGTCAACTGAAATTGACCAGGGCATAACTTTCACATGGATTATCAGAAAAATTCCATCCAAAGCTCATTTTGAAGAGAAAGACATTTCCTACAATTCATCTTCATGTTCCAAGTCCAAGAAATGCTCTCACAAAAAGTTATCAATTTCAACATTATAGGTCATTTTCAAAAGTCAACAAAAAGTGACTTTAAGTCAAAGGCCATAACTTGATATTGGTAAATCAAAATGACATGGGACCAAAGGCATTGGTTAAAGGACTCAAAGACCTTTCCAAAATGTCCAAGAACATGTGAAAAGCTTAAAAATTGACCAAGTTATGCCTTGTGGAAGTTGGGAAATTTTTGGAAATTTTTGAAAGTCAACATTGATGCAAAAGGCCTAAAAATGCAAATGGGCCTATTTCCCTTCCAAATTTCTTCATGCCAAGCCTATGCACGACCACTAGGCCCAAAGGGAAGTATTCTCATATTTTTTAATTATTTATTTGAATTAATATTAATTTATATTCATTTAAATGATTTTAATATATGAAAAATATCAAACTAACCTAAAAAAATCTTTTCATGCACATTATAAACTCAATATTTCGTGTAAGTCTTAAATAGGCAAGTTTTGGTATGATTGGCACATGATTGAACAAAAGCCATGGAAAAAGATTCAAAAAGATTTCATGAAATCAAAGATTGAAAATCAATTATTGCTTTGGATTTTATTCAATATCTTTAACCTAATAGCTACCATATATGCTCAGCATCACAACCATAAGCCCTGGAGACTCGAAGCTGCGCAGAACCAAGCCTTTGCATATTGAAAAATTGTCAAAAAACTCAAAAACTGAAATCCGTTCTAGGAGGCGATTCAAGGCCCCAAACCAATTCCAATTGCTTCCTTGTGATCTCCTGGACGTGTTCCAATCCCTAACCTCAACTCAAAGGTAAAGAATTGGTAGAACGGACCCCAACTGAACCAAGAAAATTCCAAACTCGTGCATCATGATTTACATGTTTTTATAGCATTTTGTCCATTGATTCATGTTTGTCATAAGGTTTTGCAGCTGACTGATGCATTTAATTGAGTTTTTCTGTGCCATACGAGATTTCGCCATTGACAAAAGCTAGGGTTATAGATTTCTGAAATTGGGGATTCTTTCATTCTGTAAAATTGGAACACGATAATGCCAGGATCATAATCAGGAGGTTTGGACGAAACGATTCCAATGGTCGCGCCAAATTTCTGAATCAAAGCGTGCTAATCGCTATTTTTAAAATAAGCATATATTGAGGGGGTTCAAAACCCCCGTTAAATATTTGTTGTTTTTCAGGGAAACGAAGGCAACGAAGAAGAAGCTGAGTTGGCAAGGCGTGAATGGTCCTTTTAAATTTCGCGCCCAAAATCTCCACTAACACCATATTTCCTTTATTATATTTATTTGATATCATCTATTAAATTGAAAGGGCTTGGTTCAGTGGTTAAGTGGTTAGTTGGCAACGTCAAAGACCTGGGTTCAAGTCCCAGGTCTGTATATTTCCTATATTATTTTTCAAATCAAATTCACATGCAGGCACGCTTCTAAGGACTACCATAGTCCATCCAAAAATCACCATCCACGCGTCTATCAACAGCAATCCAAAGGCCAAGGTCCAGGGCGCACCATAAGCACCAGTCAACGCGTTGCACATAATCCAAACGGTCAACCAAGTTCCAGCTTATTGGGCCAGGCCTCTCCAGTTTACACCTCCATAAGGGGACAGCAAACCCCCCCTGGTTCTATCTTTTTTCTATTTTTTTTATCTTTTATTATTTTTAATTGTTCACTTGTTTATTTATTTTCTGATTTAAATTAAATATCTTTTTTACAAAAAAATACAGAAAAACATCATAAAAAATAAAATGTCCAAATAAAAATAGAATTTTTAATTTTAATTATTTTCATAATAAATACTTATAATTATTTAATTTAATTAGGTTTTCAATGTTAATTTCTTTTTTTTTAATAAAAATCCAAAACATGTAGAATTAGGTCAATTAATAGTTCTAATGTCTTTTTTTAATTTTTATTTCTCATAATATTATTTATTTACTTATTTATTTTTATAATTAAAATTATACATAAATAAATTAGGTTAATTTAGATCTTATTTTAATTCTTTCTTAATAATTAAAAAAATATTAGAATTAGGGTTTGCTTCTTAATTTAATTTTAATTAATTTCTTTTTTTCATTAAATCTAAAAATACAAAATACCAAAAAAAGCATTTAATCATTTAATTTTTAATTCTCATTAATCATTAATTATTTGCAAAAGGGTCCAACGCCCTAATTTTGTTAATTTCATTATTTCTCGCATTTATTTTATTATCGCTCATTATAATTTTGTAAATATCCCAAAGCCATGTAATTTAATTTTCTCACACTTTTATTTATTCGCTTTATTTATTTTCCGCTAAATCGGGTCCGGTTTAATTTTGGCGATGTGGACCCGCGCCTTTGTAATAGTCGTAGATTTATTTCCTCGCAAAATATTTAACTGTTAACCAAGCATGAAAGAATGAATGTCTAATTAAAATCAAACGCTAGATCACCAATGACATGACAAGACAAATAACTGAAACATGACACACAATTCGCACACACCACCCCTAGGGTACGCCTCACTGTTGCCTTTCGAAAGGTGGTCGTCGAGTAGAAAACGTCTTAGTAAGTCCTCATGATCCGGGAACCTGGCATGAGGGTAGCTTCTAAGGTGTCTTCCCATTGCTCTGGTGATCACCACGTCCCGAATATCGAATTGACCCGAACACCTCCAACGGTGGTGCTACCTACCTCTCAATGGTGGGATGGCACTACTTTTACGGGCATTTACACAGACGAATTCCTTAGGGTAGGTAGGTTCTCGTAGATACTTGCTCTAATCTCAAAACAAACTCAAAAAGACTTTTCGCACCGACACTTTCAAAAGCTTTCAAAGCAAACTTTTCAAACACTCTGACGTATGAGTCGATCTGAAATTTTTCAAAGGAAACTTTTTAAACCCACATTGAAAAGCAAAACAATTTTGAAAACACAATGAGCAAGTATCTAAGAGCCCATGGATAACCATGGATAGAAAGGGTGCTAACACCTTCCCTTTCTATAACCTACCTCCCGAACCGAGAGCAATCTCTTTTAAGGAATTTTTCTGTGCTTTTGTCCTTTCCATTTGGAGAAAATAAAAGACGGTGGCGACTCTTGCTTCCGCGATATTTCGCGAACCAGCGTTAAACAGTCAGTTCCAGATCCACCGATCACACCTACGTATCCTCTTAGGAGGAATTAGAGTCTTATTTCGTAGTTCGCAGTTGGTTTGTGTTTTTAATGGATTACGAAAATATTTGAATTTCCGACATACTTAGTCTATGTGTGTGAATAGTGGAGATATTTAGACAAAGCGCGCAGTTAATTAAAATATGCTTCGTAATCCTTTTCGAAAATTAATTGTTGAATTAATTTATTTATGAAAATGTTTGGTGTTGGTTAAATATTTCTTAGGTATTAATTATAGAAAATATCTTATTTAAATGCATGATTAAAAAATAATTTAATGCAATAAATAAAATATATTTGAATGAGTTTTAGAAAAATATTATTATAAATATAATATTAAATGAAATTAAATATATTAAATATATATGAAATATAAAATATAAAAATAATACATTTAAATAAAAGAAATAAAAAAACACAAGGGAGGTGTAAATTAGGTTAGGCTAGTAAAATATGAGGAGGGGTGCAGATATTAGGGCCTTGAATTTAGATATTGAATTCAGGCCCAATAAGACAAGGGGGTACATTTTTGAGTGCGTTAGTAAAACTGAGGGGCATGTAAAGCATCAATTAACCATCAAGCTAAGTTAGAGATTACCTTCTGACGCCTTAAATTTCTTTGTTTCGGTTCCCTTTCTAAGCTCTCTCTTTTTGATTCACAGGTGGAAGTCGGTGATGATGATTAAGGCAGAGATTTGATGGCAGCGGCGGCTCGATGACTGGATCTAGGGTTTCAGATGTTGAGACCCTAGGCGACAGTGAACGAGGATTACAACGAAGAGGCTTCTCTGTTCTTCTTCTGTTACGAATTTTCCTCCTTCTAATAATTTTCTTCTCTTTAATTCTTTCCCCTCCGATTTTTTTGTTGATCCTCCCTTCTGATTTCTTCTTAGGTTTTTATAGAGTTTTTAGGATTCATAAATTTAGGAAACTTTTTAATATGTCTGTAAAGTTAATACAATTTTAATTTTGTATTGATTATGAACTCGATTTTGTCTGATTATGTTTGTATTAGATTTTGATTTGTATTAATTTAGTTTCTGTATTAGTTTGATATTGTCTCTGGAAACTTAATGCACAGATTTGCTTATGTTTTTGTCATAATAAAAATAGTAAAATTAATAATAGGTTAATAATAATAATAAAAATGTTATAATTTAAACAAAACATTTTTTAAACGAAAACGAAAAACTAAATTGGGCCATAACGTTTCAATTTATTGGGCTTTAACAAGAAAATGAATTGCTTTATACACCCCCTTTTTAATATTTGAAATGGACTAAAAAATTACATGGGCCCTTTCTAATTTAGAAAGGACCATGATTTTTCAAAATAGTGTAATTCCTTTCAATACTTAAAATGGGCTGAAACCTGAACAAAATCATACCCAAAAATGCAGTTGGCTCAAAAAAACTTACATGGGCTTTTCTGATTTAGAAATGCCCATTGATTTATTTATAAGATAACCCCTATTTATAAATTCTAAACTCCCATAACTATATGAATAATATTTTATAAAGTAAAGTAATTTTTAGCAATAGGAATAAATAAAAAATTAGGAACAAGTAGGGAAAATGTGGGGTATGACAATGTGTTTATAGTTTTATCAAGTAGGAATGATGCATGAATGATGTATTTATAGTTGTGAAAATTTAGATGTAAAGAGGTAATTTTCGGAATTAAAAAGAATTGAAAAATTGACCCAATCAAACAGTATGTGTCGGACTAAAATACGTGTGTGCTAACACATAAGTCAAAAACTAATTGTACGTGTCGGCCTGAAAAGGCAGATGTGTCGGCCTATGCTTGGCAGTAGCTTCCGGCTCAAATACTACAGTGGATGTGCTGACCTAAAATTCGTGTGTGTTGGCACAGAAAATAAGAAAAAAATGAAAGTTATGAAAGTTTCAATATGTGTCGGCTTATATGGATGCATGTGTCGGCCTAAGACCTCCAAAAGCTATAGGCTTCATTTTTAAGTTGCATGTGTCGGTCTGAAACACGTATGTGCCAGGACATGCAAGAAAAATTTATGCAGAATATTGTTTTTCAAGGCTTTAGTCAATTTTAAAATGGTTTTTAAGGATTCCTAATACCTCTAATGCAAAGGAGTACCACAAGACATAGAGATACCATCCAATATACATAAATGCTAAGTTTTCCTAGTTTTAACATCATACAAAATATTTAATGGTGAAGTTGCACTCACATATGGACCAAAGATTATGAAGGGTTCAGAAACTTAAGTCAAGACTCATCCAAGATAAGACTTTTATAAACCTAAATTATAGATTGAGCCTAGGCATTACTATTAGGCAAAAGCACAAAACAAGAAAAATTCTGGAAGAACTAATCATAGAGAACACATAAGAGTATGGGTACCTAGATCTTAAATTGTATTTAATGCAGATATGACCAAAGGAAGATACAAAGCTACAATTCTAGTACAAGGACAATGGTTGACTATTAAATAAAAAGGAAATAAGACATACATTACAAATCCCAACACTGAAAGAGGAAGCAAATATGGATTTTGGAAGAAGTCACAATGGACAAATTATGGCTATGGAATTTATTGATTCTTTGGATTCTTCAGTTCATCCAAAAGAGCATTGTTGGAACAAAGTGATATTCGTAAAATAAACTAGATGAGAAAAATGAAGTGATCAACCAAAGAAGATATAGTCCATATGTATCACTCTATATACTCAATATAAGCTTATGAAGAAGTTTAGTCTTTAAGACTAATTATCTTTGAGCAACTCCTATAGAATTCATGCTCTCAGAACATTAAAGGAGATTTTCATCAAGAAGGATCAAAAGCTTATTCAAGAGGAATGTTCTTTTTGTTTAATCCTCCTGCTGCTAGGCATGTTATCTTATGCAGTGTATGTTTGTGTGCAAGACTTCAATCACATTCTAGATATGTTTACTTAATAGTAATTAAGGGTATCTTCAAGTATCTGATAAGTTCAACTGGCTGAATTCTATAATGCTGACTATGCTTAAAATAGAATTGAAAGAATAGTCTACTTGTGGAAACTATCAATTCATTGATAAAACCCAAGTATTTTGAGCTAAGTGAAAGACATGTAACTTATTACTCTGTCTATATAAGACTTGGAATTCATCTCAGTTGCTGAATATTGCACACAACTACTCTAACTAGTTATCAACAAGATAGTTGTCAATTGTATGGAAACTAGGTTATTATCACTTGTGTTATATGCTTAAAGAATCCAGTTCAACTCATTGGAACAAAAGCATTCTTGACTAGGAGATTTGTGCTTGTTTCTGGAATGAGTATTGTTGTCTGTTATCTGTTAGAAGTAGTTTCGGTCAGAATCTGTGAAACTAACTCTGATGGAAAGTGGCTTCTGACATACTTCAAACACCGAGACTTAAACACGTATTGTTGAATTCTTAGAGAACTTCAGTGGAAATCCTTGTTGTCATATATTGACACATGTCCCACTGTAAGATTCCACGTGTTTGACAATTGTCATGCCTCCAAAGTAGCTAAATGGATAAAATGTGTAGGTTTATGACGATAATATCTTTTATTTTTGTATTTAGCCTTTGTGTCATAATTTCTTTAAAATATTTTATTCAGTCACTATTGCAAATCTTTTATAAAACTTCTTTTATCTTGTTAAACACTTTTTCATTCTCCATTTCCACACACAACCCTACATTATTTCCTACACATTTTGTCTCTCTGCAAACCCTAGAAAAAACCCCCAAACTACATCCACGACATCCTCTTCATCACCATCAGTTCCTATTGATGTGGAATCTGGCGCTAGTATCCAAGTTAAACTTAGGTCCTTAGTGTTTGGAAGAGACGATCTCAAGTTAATCATTGAACAAGTTGTGGATTTCGACAGTTTTGAGGCAAATGGGTATAAACTTAAGGAGTATTTTGAAACTCAAGGTTGAATGAACTACTTCAACATTCTAAATGGTCCAACATATTTGTTCTTGGTTAGATATTTTTGGGTAAGGGCAGAAGTTTATGATGAGTACTCTACAATGGCTGAAGAAAGAAGTGTTGTAGAAAATGACAAAAGCCTGAAAGGCAAAATAAGAGCAGAAATGGGTTTGAGTGAATTCAAGACCGGTGATAGTTTTAAAATTTTCTATGGAAGTATTATCTCTACAAGTGTGTTGGCTAACATGAAAATTCTAAAGAAGGATGATATGGTGATGATTGATGACACTATCACAACCAAAAGAGGTGAAATTAGATCATATATGAATAATTTCCTGTGATTACTAAATAAGACAATCCTTAAGCCATAAGGTAATACATTTTAATGGTTCAAAGAGAAACCGAGGTTACTATGACCATGGGGAATGTATATGATATATTTGTTGATGTATCTATCAGAAAAGGGAAGAGAAAATTGAATTCTTTAGATAAAGGAAGAGCCACTCAAAAGCCCGCCAAGAAGAAGCTTTTTGGTGATGCTAATAAGGCTCTTAGAAAGCAAGTTAAGGGAGTAACTGCCACAACAGTAGTCTTGCCAACTAAAACAAAGAGTGGTAGAGCTCCTGAAAAGAAGAAGAGTTATGGTACTGCTCTTATGAAGAAGAAGGAAATAGTAGTAATTCTTCCTGAAGAGGAAGATGTTGAAGAAGAAGAAAAACCTATGATTAGGAAAGTCAGAAAATAGGTGGACATTATTATATCATCTATGGTCATATCGAGTATTAAGGTTATTATAGAAGATCTTACACCTCATGCTGATGAAATTATCTAGGGTGCAGAAAGGTTATAAGATAGAAATTGGGAACAAGACATGAATCAGTAACCATATCTCCTAAGGTTACTGAATTTGTTCAAGAGATTATCACTGAAACTAAGATTGTTTCTCCTGAAGACTCTAAGAGGACTATCTCTGGTATGGTTACTACGAATGTTGATAAAATGGCTAAGGATCATGTGGATATTAAAGTAGGTTCTAAGGAGTATGCGGCGGAATATTTGGTTTATGCAGAAGGGCCTCTAACTGCAGAAGTTACTTCATCTCAGTTTAATTCATCTCTGAATTCTTCACCACTAATGAGAAAGTCCCCTACCCCCACATCATCTGACTTAAACTATACACCTCCAGAAAATAACCCACCATCACCAAGCAACCTATCCATAATACCTTATGAACCATCATTAATTTCCACTTAATCATCACCCTCTCAAGAAACTTATGCCCTTTCATTGGTCAGAGAACCTTTGAAACCTTATCTGAAGAATCTTTAGAGTATCCTATAACTGAACCACCTTTTGATCAAATTTGTTTACTAACCCTTTTAGTTGAACCTTTAAAAGTTTTTCCAACTGAACCTCTACCCTCCAACTCTCAACCATCCAACTCTTAGACACAACAAACTCACAGTCATCATATTGATGAACCTGAATATGTTGTATCTGAAGAAATTCAACCAAACACTCCCCTGGAAAATCAAACGCAAACTAAATCTCTTTATAACCCTCAACCCTCATGTCCAGTCAGAGAAGTTGCTCTTTTGGCACAAGGTGGCATAGAACAACATTCTAGAATTGGAAATGACACCACTCACTATTGTTACCCTCATTGCTCCCTCTACCTCACCTGTAGATAACATAAATCACACCACATCTATCCATATTATTTCTCAAATCAATAAGTTCATAATTGAATTATATAATAAGGTCAAGTGGCTGGCCTATGATAGATATGGTACCTATGATACTTCAGCCTATGCTGCAAAATGGGATGATTTCAAACTCTCTGTTGACTCTGCCATACACAATTTGTGTTAGGTCTGTGATTTTATGATTGGAAACAATTTTGGTAAAATATGTTTCATTTGGTAAAATATGTATCACAGCCAGATGTTATAGCAGATATTTCTGCCTCCAGATGTTGAGCAAGATGTTGTGATATCTTTTCCAGGTGATATAGCAAATTCTACTATTACTTTCTTGACAGATCTAATTTGATTTTGTGAGATTCTCTTGGATACATCTCACTTATTTGTGAAGGTCAAGAAGATTTCATTTGGAACAATTGATTTTATCTCTAGCTGTACATTAGTTTCTAAAATTGGATGTTTAGACAATATAGGAAACATATGATGTTTTATTCCAAGATTCAAGGAGATATTTTCTACATAATTGGTGCAGCCATTAACTTGTGAATCTACAACAAATTGGGCAGAGAATTCAAAGCTCATGGACATCTAAAGTCTTTAAAAGGAAAAACCTAAACCTAATGAAAGATGGGAAAAATAAGGAGAAGTTATTTTACAAAAGTCTTAGGGTTTGGGAGTCTTTTTAGAGTATTGTATTTTTGTGTATGTCACTCATGTATCATGTTGATACATAGAGTTTAACTGATTTTTCATTGTTTATTGTCAATCAATCATGAGCTTTTAAGCAAAGAGTGGATTATATGTAATTGGAAGTGTGATCATTTATTCTAGTCTTTTTTTATTGTCACTGAGGTGACTATGGGAAGTGAGAGGGGTTCTCATATCTAGGAGGTTCCAAGATAGAAATTGCATAAGGTAATGATTAGGTGATAAGTTGTAAACTATGGTTGTTTAGCTTTGAACTAATACTATCATAGTGAATTTTCTTCCTAGTTTGGATGCCCCTACAGTAGGTGATGTTGCACTGAACTGGGTTAACAATTTATTATATTATTTATGTTCTACAATTTACTTTCTGCATAATTCGTATCTTTTGTAAATTGTTGTATCAGGAACATGATATCTTAACATTTGTCTTGATATTGTGTTTTGGTGTTGTGACATTTGTCTTAACATCTATTTTAAAGTGCCAGAATTTCAATTTGAAAAACTTCTCATGTGAAGTAGTTGCTTCAACAAATCAGAGGAGAGTTCAACTTGACGCAAGATTAGCTTCTGTGGAAAACTCTCAAGTTCAGATGGGCACTCAAATTAAAGACATGAGGTCTCAAATATTGCTATCTTTTAAGACTTTGTACTTATCTTGCTACACATTTTCTTCTATTTGCATCTATTATGCATGTTTATTTTACTGTTTAGTATCTTTTTCTCTCTCTACTCTATTTTATTTACTTTTGTTGATGACAAAAGGGGAAGAAATATGGAAGTATTTAAAGAGTTAATAAAAACATTTTCTATGTTTGTTATCAAGATCTTGAACCAACTTTAATCATGTATGAGAGAAAATGTTATGATTATTTTAAACAAAAATTTTAATAACTTGAATAAAACTTAGGAGGAGCTTACAAAACTAATCCTATGAACTATTAAAACTCAGAGAGAGCTTACAAACCTCAGACTCTGAAATTGTAAAGTTACTAAAACTAGTTTAAATGACTTGTATATAACTTAGGGGGAGCTTACAAACCTCAACCTATGGACAGTTAGACTCAGGGGGAGCTTATAAACCTCAAGCTCTGATGTTGTCAAGTTGTTTAAACTGACCAACCATTATTCTTAAATTCTCTTGTTTGTCATCACAAAAAATGGGAGAGATTGTGGGAACAAAATTTGTTCATACTCCTTGGGTTTTAATGATAGCAAAGTTCTTAAAGAAAAATAGGGTATACTAAAATTTGTTTAAGTGTGTAGGACCATTAATATTGCAATTAACTAGGTTATGACTCAATTAAATGGCTTATAAAGAAGAAGAAAATAATTCAAATTCTAATGGACTAGTGTTGTACCCAAAAATTTTCCCTCTCACTTATCAAGAATTTTCTTACAAGATCTCTTGAACTCAAGACTGCATTAGGGTTTGATCAGCTCAAGACACCTCCTCATGCACTAATGACCAAAATTATGGTTTGAATTTGCACAAGGATTTTTGGACTATCAATGTTTCATATGACTTTCATGGATCATTATTGGACCACAATTCCTCAAGAAATTTGATCAAATCTCCAAAAGGGCAACTTCTGATTTTTGACCTAGCAAATGATCAATTGGTTTAAGGCATGATCTCAAGAGTCCAATTGCATCATTTTACCTAATGGCATGGTTCAAAACATTACAATTTCATTGGATTGACAGATGAATTTTTCAGTCAACTGATCAAAAGTCAACTGTATACTAAAAAGTCAAACTTTGACTTTTTGGTCAAAATTCAAGTACCAAGGATCACAATTTATTAAAACATGTCAAAATGTGAAACTTGTTCATCAAGAAATCAAGGATTGAAGATATTGTTTTGAAATTTGAAATTTCTTAACTTAGAAATTTTTCTAAGTATAGAAAATTTCTTATTTTTTCTCAACTTTAGGCCAAATTTTCACCATGATACAAAATGATTCAAAGGAAGTTCCCAACATGAAAGTTGTAGATCTCTGTTGTACCCCAAAATTTGCCCTCCCATCTCTCAATAATTTCTCATCACAAAGCCCTTGAAGCTCAAGATCCAGTTAGGGTTTCATCTGCTCAAGACTTCTCCTTGCACTATTGACCCAAATTAGGGTTTGTGTTTGCACAAGGATGTTTTGACCTAAAATGCCTAAGATGACTTTCATGCTTCATGTTGGACTCCCAAGTCTATCCACATCAAATTTCAAGCCTTGATTCCAAGTTTTGCCCAGTCAATTGGACAGTTGACCTAGAAATCAGCTGTATTGGGGAAAAAGTCAACTGTGGCCAATTGACAGTCAAATCTCATGAAAATTGACCCACATAAACATTATAAACTCACATGGACCATTTGATCAAGTTTGGATCACAATTCCACAAGAAATTTGATCAGATCACCAAAAGGGCAAAATGGTCATTTTTAGGGTTTTGACTGCACAAAGGCAATTTTTGACTGTTTGACCTAGCCAATGGCAAACCAAGCTCACATATGGACTCAAGGACCCCATGGAATTATCTTGACATGCTCAACAAGTTCAAAAGATCCCAAATGCACAAGATTGACAATTGAATTTCCCCGTCAATTGATCAATTTTGACTGTATACTAAAAAGTCAAACTTTGACTTTTTGGTCAAAATCAAGTGTCAAGATTCATTTTCCATCAAAACATGCCAAATCATGAAACTTGTTCATCAAGAAATCAAGAATTGCAAATTAGGGTTTGAAATGAAGATTTTTCATAACTTAGAATTTTTCTAAGTTATGAAAAACCCTAATTTTTTCCTAACTTTGCCCCACTTTCTCACCAAGATTCATTTGGATTCAAGCAAAAGTCAAAACATGAAAGTTGTAGCCTATTGCATAATCTACAACTTTGATTCACAAAGTTTTCCCAAAAGAAGCTTGTATCTCAAGTTACAATTTTTGGAACAAGGGTACCAAACCATTCTTAACTTAGAGAAAATTTGACCTATTTTAGGCAAGGTTTTTACCTAACTTCAAGACCATTTTTCACATACTTCCACTTGGAATTTCAATTTGAATTTCAAATAGGGATTGTAGTACACATTCCAAGCTTTCCAAAATGTCCAAGAACTCATCAAACAACCTCATGGTTTGAGAGAATCGAATTTTGCAATATGGGAAAAACTCACTTTTGTTATGGCCAATTTCCATGTTCATACACTTAGGCAATTTTCAAATCAGCATGCTTTCCTTGATTACAGGCCTTTTACCTCAATTACACTCCATAATTTAATGCTAACTCATTGTGCCAAGGCCTTGTTTTATGAGTTTAAGCATTACATGTTGAACTAAGCCATTTATAGAAAAAGCAAATTAGCCATTCTTGAAAAGTGAACTTTATGTCAATATGCAAATCCAAGAAGTACAGTTCAAATCCCCTTGGCACAAGTTTAGGAACTAATTACACTGATCAATTCCAAGGTTTGCGGCACATTAGGGGGGCCTCTACCTGTCTAAAAACCAACTTGGACATTTGTTGCTTAAAGTGTAAGAAAGCTTGCATTTTGTACAACAACTTTCATCTCAGCACAAACAAGCTTAAGCAAAAATTTTGTACACTTTCTAAACACCCTAACTGAGCTAGAACACGAGCCAACCCTCTCCAACACCCTCTCATTCACAGAATCACCCTCAAACTGCCAAAACAGGGCATATTCTGCAACTTGAATCCCACAACTCATTTCCATCGTGCATCTTGGCCAAAAACACTTCAAACACATCCCATAACATCCCTTGAAGCTAATCAAAACCTCAAACACGACCTGTAACACTCCCAGGCAAGATCACCATTTTCATTTTCTTGTTTTGCAGCTGAAGTTCCATAGCACGATTCAAAAGGTTTCAAGACAAAGTAAAGCTTGGAATAGCATCCCTGGGCATCAAGGAAGCTGTACCAATCATCACCTTGCATTGAAGACACCTCCATCACCAGATACAACTTCAACTGAGCAGGTAAGTTCATGAACACGTATCTCTCTATCCAGGCATTGTTAGCTTTAGGTTTGTGAAGAAAACATGTCACATTCATAGCCCTGAACATGCCCATGTGATTAGATTTCATTTATATTATGTATGCTTAGAGAATTTTAAGTCTGAACATGGAACAAAAACTAGGTCAGGAATTGGGGGAGAAGAAATTCTCTCTCATTTCTGAGAGTTAGATTGACTTCTTTATATGTCTAGAATCGTGGCTTCAAGCTCTACAGGTTTCATGTTGGAAGATTTGGCAAAAGATCAAAGAATCAGGAGTTAGAGATTTGAGAAGAAAGGCGCGTGTTTTTGAATTTGTTTGTCTGAAGGTTGAAGACAACAACTTTCTGGGCTGGGCTTTGTTTGTCATTTCTGTTTACACACCATTTTCACTTTGACACCCCCTAGGCCCATTTTGTTTATTTGCATGATTTTTTTACTTTTCTTTTTTTATTCTGACTTATTTATTTTTGCTAATAATATTAAAAACATAAAAAATATTTTTCACACTATTTTTATATTTTTTAGGCATTTATTTGTTTATATTGATATTTGTATGTAAATAAATACATAATACTTTTTTAGAATATTAGGAATAAATACCAAACACATTTATTTTCTAATTTTTATTTTATTTTATCTTCTGAAAATATTTTATATAAAATATACTCTTTTTTTATAAATATTAAATATTATTATTTTGTATATATAATACATATTTAGAAAATAATACAAATATATATATACTTATTAGAATATTTAGTAAATAATACAAAATATATTTTTTTTTTTATTAATATTTGACATTAAAAATACCTTTTTATAAATATACTTCATTTTTATTTTATTTTTGTATATAATAAATAAATATGGTACATATTAAATAATTAATACTTTTATTTAAGGAATTAGGGTTTTGCCCTAAATACACAAAAAAATCCAAAAATTAATACTTTTTATTTTTTTATTTGACATATAAAAATACTCTTTTCCATACACATAAAAACATTTTTTTGCATCTTGCATATTTATTTTATTTCCATTTAATTTGTGCAAGCAATTATCTTGTAAATAATTCCAAATTGATGTAATAGCTAGGTTTAAATTCCTTGTCAAATACCCCCCATTTGAACATTTGTACCCCCCTTCCCATATTGTGTTGTAATAGCTTAGTAATTTTATTTTTCTCACTTTAATGCTTTCTAATTATACCATGTTAGAATTAGGGTTTGTATGCGAATCGAAAACAACAAAAATAGTTTGACCTAATTTCAAGATAAACAAGCATGAAAATGGACAACACTTATCACACTTGCACCCCTAGGGTATTCCACTTGTTGCCTTCAATAAATGGGCCATATTGCATGTTAGGTCTCTTTGGGCAAAACAAAAAAACAATCAAATGATCATAGTCCCTCGACGACGCTTTCGAAAGTTGCCTAGAAAATGATCAAGTCCCTTAAAGGAAAATTGCCCAAAGATACTTGGCACCATTGCAATTATGGTCCAAACGATGACCCGCGCCCGTCTCTTTCACATCCTAACACAAGATTGTCCACCAAATGCAATGGTGGAACAAAATTGTTAAAAGGGTTAAAACATAACAAAAATCTTTGAGAACTTTAGGGTAGATAGCTCTTAAGTACTTGTCAACTTGCAAAACAAAAACACTTGCCTATTTTTCAAACCACACTTCACAAACACTTTCAAAATAAACTTTCAAAAAACCTTGAAACATATTTTCAAAAAGACAAACACCTTTTGTAAAACATTCGAGTAAAGAATTGTTACAAGGGTAGCCTAAACAAGGCATCTTTTTCAAAACCTTTTCAAAGCCACACACAAAGCACCATTTCAAACAATTGAAAACCAAGGCAAGTTGATCTAAGCAAGTACCTAAGAGCCCATGGATAACCATGGATAGAAAGGGTGCTAATACCTTCCCTTTCTATAATCTACTCCCCGAACCCAAGAAAATATCTCAAAGGTTTTTGCTGTGCTTTTTAAACCTTTCCTTAGGATAAAATAAAAAGTCGGTGGCGACTCTTGCTCAACCGAAACATTTGCGAAAACAAACGCAAAACCATAGTCAGTTCTCCCACCGTATCACAATCTCCATGAAATCTAAAACTTTTCTTCACACAATTTCTCCTAAAGATGCTTGGATCTCAAGATATAATTTTGTGAATACATGCTTATGAACTAAAATAACTTAGTGAAATTTTGCCCTAGTTAGGCATGTTTTTTACCTAACTTCATGGCAACTTTTCACCTAGTTCCAAGATGAATTTTCAAAATAATTTCAAAGATGGGTTATAGAGCACATTACAAGATTTCCAAAATGTCCAAGAACTTCTTGACATCATTCTTGAGTAGTGAGAATCGAAGAGATGAAGTTAGGGTTTTATCACTTTGATTATAGGTCATTTTCATGAAGAACAAGTTTTCAAATGTGCAAATTGGTTGTACAATCTTCACTTTTCAGGCCTCAAACTCATTTGTCACTCCACCATTAATGGATTGCACAAGGGTTCATGCCCTAAAGCCAAGCATTCAATGCATTGTACAAGAAAATAACCATTTTTGGAAGAAAGGCAGCATTGCCATTTTGGAAAAGCATGTTTTTTTGCATTTTTCCATTTCTTGAGCCTTGGACTTGTTCTTTCTGCATAAACCAAGCCTCTAAACCTGAACAAAACATGTTTAAAGTGATCAACCACTTTAGATAGCTTGGTACAAGCATTGCAAACATGTTCTTCATGCTTGCTTCAAAAACAAGCAAGATAACCATAACATGGGATTCAAAATCTGAGTTTTTTGAAGTCTCAAACCTTGCCTATAAATAGAAGAAGAATTTGCAAGAGAAAGAGGTTGGAAAAGGTTAGAAAAATATAAAGAAAATCCATAAGTCTTATTGTAAACTAGCTATCAAAAAACCATAACAGTCCACAAAACTTCCACTCTTGAGTTTTAAAGTCCAAACCTTTGAACCTCTCATACCTTGCAAATTCAGTCCAACCATCTGAACACCTCACATACATCACCTAGAAATTGTCCAAACTCAAGAACAAGCTTTTGCAACACCTCTGCTTTCGCTTCCAAAGTTCAAGAACAGTCAAAACAACAACTCAAACTCAGGACATAAGATCTAGCTCCAAGGTAAGTTTCTTAACTTTAGTTCTTCATTTCAAGCATCATTAGTAATTCATTTTTTGAAGATAAAGTGTAGTAACCATTGTCCTTGAAGCTAACCTTTTGTTTATCTTCCACTTTTTTCATTATGTGTTGAAAACTAACTCATGTATGCAGCAAAATAATGTTGAAGTAGAAAAATGACAGCATGAGTCGACACATAGCCTTATGAGTCGATACATGTTGCTTTACAGGCCCAAAATAGAAGAAAAAACAGTGTATGAGTCGACGCAAAGCACGTATGAGTCAACACATGCAGTGTATGAGTCGACACATAGCCTTATGAGTCAATACATACTGCTTTACAGGCCTAAAACAGAAGAAAAATAGGGTATGAGTCGACACATAACTCCATGCATCGACCCATACTGAATTCAAGTTACAAAACAGAAGCTGGAAAAGCCTATGAGTCGATAAATACGCATTTCGCGTCGATGCAAGAAGGTGCATGAGTCGACACATCCCATTATGTGTCGACTCATACTGAGCATATTTTGTTTTATAGGAGCAAGGAAAATCTATGTGTCGATGAATAGCAGCATGGGTCGACACATAGCAGTTCAAAATGCAGTTTTCCTTTTATTTTACACTGTTTTTACATTGTTTTCATTATCATTCGGCATGGTTGTAATATTTCAGTCTCCACTTCATCCCCATTGTTAAATTGTACCCACATCCCCCTAAAGCAATGTAATAGCTTAGATTTTATTTTTTGTATTTTACTTGCTTTTCATACATTGTTAGTAAATAGGATGTATGGCAAGATAAAATCAATAAATAGATGACTTTCAAATACAAGACAAAATGCATGCAAACCAACACACTTGCACACTAGCATCTCTAGGGTAATCTCATTTTTGTTGCCTTTCGGAAAAATATTCATGTCCCTCGAACATGGGCGTTTTAGCAAAAGACCCTCGATAAAAGATCGTAGTCCCTCGATGACCCTCGATGTTACCTTCGGTAAACGATCTAGTCCCTAAAACGACATTGCTAAAATGTTCTATGGGTTGTCTTCTATGACTATACAAACGTCCCAACGCCCGTCCCTTCACATCCAACGATGGGGCTTCTTACCAAAATAATGGTAAGATAGCAACATCTAAAGGAGGAGGAAAAGCACATTTAAGACCTTTTGAGTAGGTAGGTTCGCTCTCAGTTACTCGCTTGCTCACAACAAAAACATTTTATACACCAACACTCTCATTTTGAAACACTTTTGAAAACAACATTTTGTACGCGTTCTTATAGAAATGAGAGCCATTACAAAGAAAACCCTTTTCAAAATCACTTTCAAAAACACATCTCACAAACACTTTCTTGAAAACATTTTTGAAGCAAACACTTTGTACGCATTCTTATAGAAACGAGAATCATTACAAAGTCACATTTTCAAAATACTTTCAAAACCCACACCACAAACACATTCAAACAAAAGCAAGTGATCTAGCAAGTAACTAAGAGCCCATGGAAAACCATGGATGAAAAGGGTGTTAATGCCTTCCCTTTTCATAATTTACCCCCCGAACTCAAGAAACAATCTCAAAGGTCTTTCCTGTGCTTTTTCACCTTTCCTTTTAGATAAAAGAAAAGTCGGTGGTGACTCTTGCTAAACCGCAACATTTGCGAACACAAACACAAAACAATCAAGTCAATTCTCCCACCGTATCACAGAACTGGCGACTCTGTTGGGGATAATTTTAAAAGTGGGGTTACCTTAGGGTTTAGATCAAATTTACTTGCTTTCATTGTTTGAATTGTATGCTTTACATTATGGTTCTTTGTTTGTGTTTGAATCCTCTACCCGGATTTGGGATACCTTATAGGTAAGTAGCAATACATTGTGGAAACTGTACGGGGTATACCGACATGGTCTAAGCAATAGTTACATTAGTGCGACATATTTATGGGTACCAGTAGCCCTTGAGTAGTCAAGGAAAATACGGGGCCACTGAGTGATGTCATGAAGCCCTAATGAACTTTTAGAACCTTTACTTGACCAACTTGGCCATTAGGACGTAGTGAGATAACCGGCTTTGGTGCAGTTCGAAGTTGGTAGATATTCGATACTACACTCATTGAGGTTTGGTTTTTTGGGATATTTCAGTCGCCATTAAATAGGCTTGTGCTGAAACAATGACCAAGGAAACAAACCAGTGATATTGAGCTCCTTAGAACCCGGTTACTATTGCTAGGACAGGTTGAGCCAACTAAACTTCAAGAGGGTACTTACCTACAAACCCCATGCAAGCCTGAACCTAAGGACCTGTCTGCTTTGTACATAACATCATGACATCATACCATAAGCATTTTTAATAACATTGAACCATAGCATTTCAAGGATCTCAAGGGTTTTTGATGCAGGGTCACGTTGAACCAGACGTCTATCAAGGGGCAAGAGGATTTATTTTCCTCTAACCAGGCACCGTCAAAGATTAAGTACAACAACTTGAGTCAAAGGCTATGACCCACTCGACATGTTGAGCTTAATTCTCGTGGAAGGACATCCACCGATACAAAGTTCTCCAATCAAAGTTGTAATTGACTATTAACATCTACCCCACGAGATCCTTGAAAACATTCGCATGTCATATACATCATTGCATAACAGGTAATCTCCAGTACCATTATCTCATGTTCTCGCTGTTTATTTCACCAATATCTCTCCAACAAGACAATGAAGATCTTAAAACTCAAGAGGCTCAGTTCAGGGAAATGTTCCTTAACCTATCCAAGGGACAGGAAGAATTGAAAGCACTCCTCGCTGGGAATCTGACCAAGAAACATCCTGATAATAACAAGGATGACCAGGTTGAACAGTTGCAGGTTGAGATGGAAGCAATGAGAATCCAAATGCTGGGCCAGATGGCTCTCATCCAAAACTTGGCTCAAGGACAAAAAGAGCTAAGGACCCTCATCAACAAACTCCGCCAAGACGGATGTAACCAAATGGGGCGAATAGCTAGAAGTAGGGGTCAAATCATCATCCAGCCGCCTATAAGACAAGAAGCTAGTTCAAGGGAAAACAGACCAATCCGAATTGCTGCCACGTCACGGGTCCAACAACGGCCTCGTCAACATCAACCAGAAAATCAGCAAAGGCAAAATGAGCCCAAAAGACAATTTACTAACATCAACATGCCCCTGTCTCAAGCTTTGCAACATATGTTGAGGATGGATCTGATTACACCAATAAGACCTTATCCAAATCCCAAAACTTATGCTCCCAGCTACAATCCTGATGCCAGGTGTTCCTATCATTCTGACAGTCCTGGACATGATACAAACGATTGTTTGGCGCTGAAGTACAAGATTCAAAACTTGATCAATGAAGGAACATTGGAGTTCACACAAGATGGTCAATTGGAGCTTTTTTCTATCACCCCTCAAAGGCTCACCACCTAAAGTGGCAAGTCAAGACAAAGAGGCTTCTGTTCATTTGAATTTTCAATTATAATCCATTTTGTTACTCAAACAATTATCTATTAATGTCAAACTTTGTTTCGTTAATGCATTGCATATGTTTGTCTTGAATCCATCCATTCGTTTTCACTATATTTAAACTATGCTTTTTACTCTCTTTATGACAATCAACTCTTGTTAAAAGTTACAAGCCTTTAGAGGGAGGATGACGAAAACAATGCCTTAATCTTATGCAGTATACTTTTAGACAGACCTTGCTGACGATGTACAGACGTCCTTTCAAATCCTAAACACTGGAGTTATAAGGAAGATAATCCCTAGTCAACCCCTTCAAGCCAAATAAGTAGAAGTTTTTCCTTTTTTCACAAAATTGAAACCTTTAATCAAAACCTAGGGCAGGGTAGTCTCTCAGTTAATTCAAATGCGCGTTTAAATCGCAAACTCTCATCTCGTAAATACAACGAATGAAATCAAAACATTTCTCTGGAATCAAAAGACGGTGATGGTTCCCTACCAAATAGGCAGTCATTATCTCTCAAAAGGAAAAGCCCACTAAGTTAAAACCTACAAAGGAGGCTTAAGAAAAATTGGGGCATCCCACTGACCGTAATCTCAAAACAAGAACAGTCAGGCAAAAATTAGGGATAACAAATCAAAAGAAATAGGTCACTACAAATCCTCAACAACATAAAAAAATGTTGCAAAAATGACTGCCTTTCGAAAAACTTAACTTCTATGAACCATCACCAAAATGTATTTCCAGACTCAGTTGGAGTTCAAACGTACAATTAACTGAATTTAGGACTGAAGAACATCACGAAGAACGGGTGAGTACAAATACACTTTGAGCCTTTACCCTTTGTTTCTTAAACTGTGAACCAAGCCACGTTACAACCCTTAAAAAGTCCTAATTGAAGCATGGGTTAGTTCGAAAGCATACTGTTACAAAAGGTATCCATACTCCTGTAAAGCTTTACTCTAAATCCTGAGTTTGAATTTTCTTACAAAATTTCTTTACTTGTTAAAACGCATTTTCAAATTTTCAAGACAAGTATAAATTTTTCATTATTGAATATTGTTGTTCGCATACGGCTATTTTCTTTGACAGCAGAGAAATTCACACAACGAATATCCGATGAACGAAAGCTCTCTCGGTGAACAAAATAACTTCAAGTAGGATGACACTTCCAATGACAAATCTCCTATCAACAAGGGGGCATGACCTATCACTATCCAGCACCTGGGGAAGTCCAGTCAAGATTCCAAGAAATATCTCAAGAAGTGCAGAATAACCAGGGGCAAGTCTCCGTCTCCATCACTTGGGGCATTGAACGCAAACCCCAAAAAAGGGTTACATACAGTCAAAAATTTCCTGGAAATGCCACAAACACTTGCTACTAAGGGGCAGTGACAAATATCCCCAAAATCCTTCTCATAGGATGACTCCCAGCCAGAGTTTCAATCTCTGGAAACTTTTTCCCAACTGAATCGACTTCAAGAATCCTCGAGGATTTCTGCCAGTGAAGTTGCTGCCTCTCCAACAGACTAAGAAACAAGGTTTATTTCCCCAACAAACGACAGGATTCCCCAGCTTGAGGTGGCCTCTCTGACCACTACAAATTAAAGGACCACAACTCCTTTTCCCTAGTAGACTACTCTACAGTCCCTAGCAAGTTACTGTGAAGCCTGGACCCAACCAGACATTAGTTCAACTTCGACTCCCCAGTAGAGCAATGGACAACCGAGACTCCTGAACTTTTTCCCCAAGCAGGAATCAACACTCTCCACAAAATTTTCAACTTTCCCAGCGGAGTTCTCCTCAACAAAACAGAGATCCTCAGTGGAAACATTCTAAGAAAAGTTTGAATACATACCTACTCTTCAACAGCAATCCGGGATTTAATAACTCTCTAACACTTGTCAAGGATTTATTCTCCGAGACAAAATTACATTTCAACAACATTCATAGCACATGCATACAAAATACATATAACACAAATCTCATTTATTTTGAGAATATCATTACACAATGCATACATCATGACATTGCATATAACTAACTATTTACCTTTTCAGGAAAGATCAATCAACAGATAAAGGTCATCATTATGTTGAGGTAGTAATCATTCAAGATTCCTTCATCATCCTGTTGAGATAGTAATCGTTCAAGGTTCCTTCATCATTCTGCTGAGGTAGTAATCGTCCAAGATTCCTTCATCATTCTACTGAGGTAGTAACCGTCCAAGTTTCCTTCATAATCCTGCTGAGGTAGTAATTATCCAAGATTCCTTCATCATCCTGCTGAGGAAGTAATCGTCCAAGATTCCTTCATCATCCTACTGAGGTAGTAATCGTCCAAGATTCCTTCATTATCCTGCTGAGGTAGTAATCGTCCGAGATTCCTTCATCATTCTATTGAGGTAGTAATCGTCCAAGATTCCTTCATCATCCTGCTGAGGTAGTAATCATCCAAGATTCCTTAATCATCCTGCTGAGGTAGTAATCGTCCAAGATTCCTTCATCATCCTGCTGAGGTAGTAATCGTCCAAGATTCCTTCATCATTCTGCTGAGTTTTCAGATACAGTTCAGATACGGTCCAGATACGGATGCCATCCTAATACTCATTCAGATTCAGATTTCATGATACAGTTCAGATACGCTCCAGATACAGATTACATCCTGATACTCATTCAGATTCAGCTTTCATGATACAGTTCAGATACGCTCCAGATACGGATGCCATCCTGATACTCATTCAGATTCAGCTTTCATGATACAGTTCAGATACACTCCAGATACGGATGCCATCCTGATACTCATTCAGATTCAGCTTTCATGATACAGTTCAGATACGTTCCAGATACGGATGCCATCCTGATACTCATTCAAATTCAACCTATTGATACAGTTCAGATACACTCTAGATACGGATGCCATCCTGATACTCATTCAGATTCAACTTTCATGATACAGTTCAGATACGCTCCAAATACGGATGCCATCTTGATACTCATTCAGATTCAGCTTTCAGATAAAGTTCAGATATGCTCTAGATACGGATGCCACCCTGATATTCATTCAAATTCAACCTATTGATACAGTTCATATATACTTCAGATACGGATGCCATCCTGATACTCATTCAAATTCAACCTATTGATACAGTTTAGATACGCTCCAGATACGGATTCCATCCTGGTACTCATTCAGATTCAGCTTTCAGATACAATTCAGATACGCTCCGGACACTGACGCTATTCTGATACTCATTCTTTCAACTTACAAATTACAACACAAACAATCACCTTTGGATGGCATCTTTAAGCCCATCTCCTACAAATTTCTATCACCTCTCCAAATGGCATCTTTAAGCCCATTCCCTCTACCATCACATCACCGAGTGCAAATTTCTGGGCACTCTAGTGTCCAATCATCTTCCGCCTTCGAGTCACGAATGCCAAAACTCGCCAATCTAACTCTTCAGGTTTAAGAAGATTGAACAGGGGCAGCTGTTGTACCCCAAAATTTTCCCTCTCACTTATCAAGAATTTTCTCACAAGATCTCTTGGACTCAAGACTGCATTAGGGTTTGACCAGCTCAAGACACCTCCTCATGCACTAATGACCAAAATTAGGGTTTGAGTTTGCACAAGGATTTTTGGACTACCAATGTTTCATATGACTTTCATGGATCATTATGGACCCCCAAGAATACTCATGTCAAGTTTCAAGCTTTAAATCACATTTTTTATCAGTCAATTGGACAGTTGACCTAAAAATCAACTGTATTTGGGAAAAAGTCAACCATGGCCAATTTACAGTTCAACTTCATAATTTTTTATCCACATCAACATTTCAAACTCATAGGTATCATTTGATCAAGTTTGGACCATAATTCCTCAAGAAATTTGATCAAATCTCTAAAAGGGCAACTTCTGATTTTTGACCTAGCAAATGATCAATTGGTTTAAGGCATGATCTCAAGAGTCCAATTGCATCATTTTACCTAATGGCGTGTTTCAAAACATTAAAAATTCATTAGATTGACAGATAAATTTTTCAGTCAACTGATCAAAAGTCAACTATATACTGAAAAGTCAAACTTTGACTTTTTGGTCAAAATTCAAGTACCAAGGATCACAATTCATCAAAACATGTCAAAATGTGAAACTTTTTCATCAAGAAATCAAGGATTGAAGATCTTGTTTTGAAATTTGAAATTTCTTAACTTAGAAATTTTTCTAAGTATAGAAAATTTCTTATTTTTTCTCAACTTTAGGCCAAATTTTCACCATGATACAAAATGATTCAAAGGAAGTTCCCAACATGAAAGTTGTAGATCTCCATGAAATCTACAACTTTGTTTCAGACAATTTCTCCTAAATATGCTTGGATCTCAAGATATAATTTTGTGAATACATGCTCATGAACTAAAATAACTTAGTGAAATTTTGCCCTAGTTAGGCAGTTTTTGACCTAACTTCATGGCAACTTTTCACCTAGTTCCAAGATGAATTTTCAAAAGCATTTCAAAGATGGATTATAAAGCACATTACAAGCTTTCCAAATTGTCCAATAACTCCTTGAGATCATTCTTGAGTAGGTAGAATCAAAGAGATGAAGTTAGGGTTTTATCACTTTGATTATAGGTCATTTTCATGAAGAACAAGTTTTCAAATGTGCAAATTGGTTGTACAATCTTCACTTTTCAGGCCTCAAACTCGTTTGTCACTCCACCATTAATGGATTGCACAAGGTTTCATGCCCTAAAGCCAAGCATTCAATGCATTGTACAAGAAAATAGCCATTTTTGGAAGAAAGGCAGCATTGCCATTTTGGAAAAGCATGCTTTTTGCATTTTTCCATTTCTTGAGCCTTGGACTTATTCTTTCTGCACAAACCAAGCCTCTAAACCTGAACAAAACATGTTTAAAGTGATCAAAAACTTTAGATAGCTTGGTACAAGCATTAGAAACATGTTCTTCATGCTTGCTTCAAAAACAAGCAAGATAACCATAACATGGGATTCAAAATCTGAGTTTTTTGAAGTCTCAAACCTTGCCTATAAATAGAAGAAGCATTTTCAAGATAAAGAGGTTGGAAAAGGTTATAAAAATAGAGAGAAAATCCATAAGTCTTGTTGTAAACTAGCTATCAAAAAACCATAAAAGTCCACAAAACTTCCACTTTTGAGTTTTAAAGTCCAAACCTTTGAACCTCTCATACCTTGAAAATTCAGTCCAACCATCTAAACACCTCACATACATCACCTAGAAATTGTCTAAACTGAAGAAAAAGCTTCTGCAACACCTCTGCTTTCTCTTCCAAAGTTTAAGAACAGTCAAAAAAACAACTCAAACTCAGGACATAAGATCTAGCTCCAAGGCCCAAAACAAAAGAAAAACAGTGTATGAGTCGACACAAAGCACGTATGAGTCGACACATAGTGTATGAGTCGATACATAGCCTTAAGAGTCAATACATACTGCTTTACAGGCCTAAAACAGAAGAAAAATAGGGTATGAGTCGACACATAACTCCATGCATCGACCCATATTGAATTCAAGTTACAAAATAGAAGCTGGAAAAGCCTATGAGTCGATACATACGCGTTTCGCATCGATGCAAGAAGGTGCATGAGTCGACACATCCTATTATGTGTCGACTCATACTAAGCAGATTTTGTTTTACAGGAGAAAGGAAAAGCTATGTGTCGATGCATAGCAGCATGGGTCGACACATAGCAGTTCAAAATGCAGTTTTCCTTTTATTTTACACTGTTTTTACATTGTTTTCATTATCATTTGATATGGTTGTAATATTTCAGTCTCCACTTCATCCCCATTGTTAAATTGTACCCCCATCCCCCTAAAGCGATGTAATAGCTTAGATTTTATTTTCCGCATTTTACTTGCTTTTCATATATTGTTAGTAAATAGGATGTATGGCAAGATAAAATCAATAAATAGATGACTTTCAAATACAAGACAAAATGCATGCAAACTAACACACTTGCACACTAGCATCTCTAGGGTAATCTCATTTTTTTGCCTTTCAGAAAAATAGTCATGTCCCTCGAACATGGGCGTTTTAGCAAAAGACCCTCGATAAAAGATCGTAGTCCCTCGATGACCCTCGATGTTGCCTTCGGTAAACGATCTAGTCCCTAAAACGAAATTGCTAAAACGTTCCATGGGTTGTCTTCTATGACTACACAAACGTCCCAACGCCCGTCCCTTCACGTCCAACGATGGGGCTTCTTACCAAAATAATGGTAAGATAGCAACATCTAAAGGAGGAGGAAAAGCACATCTAAGACCTTTTGAGTAGGTAGGTTCGCTCTCAGTTACTCGCTTGCTCACAACAAAAACATTGTATACACCAACACTCTCATTTTGAAACACTTTTGAAAACAACATTTTGTACGCGTTCTTATAGAAACAAGAGCCATTACAAAGAAAACCCTTTTCAAAATCACTTTCAAAAACACATCTCACAAACACTTTCTTGAAAACATTTTCGAAACAAACACTTTGTACGCATTCTTATAGAAACGAGAATCATTACAAAGTCACATTTTCAAAATACTTTCAAAATCCACACCACAAACACATTCAAACAAAAGCAAGTGATCTAGCAAGTAACTAAGAGCCCATGGAAAATCATGGATGAAAAGGGTGCTAATACCTTCCCTTTTCATAATTTATCTCCCGAACTCAAGAAACAATCTCAAAGTTCTTTCCTGTGCTTTTTCACCTTTCCTTTTGGATAAAAGAAAAGTTGGTAGTGACTCTTGCTAAACCGCAACATTTGCGAACACAAACGCAAAACAATCAAGTCAGTTCTCCCACCGTATCACAACTAGAATATGATTTTCAAATAGAACATCGGCGCCATATTGACTCAGTCTCTAATATTCAAATGGAACTTCAAGCGCCATGATAGAAACATAGTAAAATGCATTTTGATCCGTCCTGTGTAAAAAATCAGCTCTGTCTTATCAACTGTCAGAATTATGGAGAAAATCAACTAGAGGTTTTAGCTCAAGGCTGCTTGACATGATTTATTTAGTCTTACTCCAGCATGCATATGGACGCCTTACTTGAGAAAGACACAATGGATAAAGAAACTATCCAGAAGATGAAGATCCTCATTGTACCTACTCCAACGTCTCTCTCTTGGAAACCGCATCTTCAGCAAATAAACTTGTGCAAGTAAGCTTCCAACGTATCTTTTGTTCCCTCTATATAAGTATTTGAAGATTAAAATGAAGCAACACCAATATACAACAAGATATCACAACAAGAACAAGAATTGTTTCACTCTCTAACCTTGTGTATATAGTTGTTATGGTTGCACATAGTCTTGAGAGTTTCTTACACTTGTATAAAATCTCAAATAACAAGGTTTATGCTTGTACTGTATTATTTGTACCTCTGATAGTATATCAAGTAAATCTTGTTGTAATCCTAAATATTTTGTTTAGAATTTGTAAAAGTCTCAAACAATGTGTTTGAGCAAAGAAGTCTCTTTTAGGTGTGATTGAGCTAGGAAGTCTTGAACTGTGAGTTTAGGCAATGAAGTCTCTTTCAGGTGCGATTGAGTAAGGAAGTTATAAACTGTGAGTTTAGGAAAGGAAGTCTCTTTCATGTGCGATTGAGCAGGAAGTCATGAGTTGTGAGTTTAGGCGAGGATGTCTCTTTCAGGTGTGACTGAGCAGGAAGTTTGGGACTGGTGTGTCCAAGAAAGTACTAATCAGGTTTTGATTATAGTGAAAAGCTCTTGTTTGACAAGGAGACTGGAATACTCTTGTTATAGAGGTACCAGGATAATCTATATGTGTAATTTACTTATTGCTTCTGCACTTTAAATTATTCTGATGTTTCTTACTCCAACTTAGAATTTCAACTTGATCAGATTCAGAAGTTGTTGTTCTAAAAAGAACAAATTATCAAATACATAATTCAACCCCCTCTTCTTGTGTATTTTTCTCACCTTCATCTTTCTCCCTCCAAAAAAATATTCTAGTGTTGATTTCTTGAGTGTGAACATGTTTTGTGTGAGATTTTTTCTAAAAACTTCATCTTCAACATTTAACCAAAAACACCATTGTTGAGTGTTGATCAATTGTGTGTGTGTGTGTGTGTGTGTGAGAGAGAGAGAGAGAGAGAGAGAGAGAGAGAGAGAGAGAGAGAGAGAGAGAGAGAGAGAGAGAGAGAGTGTGTGTGTGTGTGTGTGTGTGTGTGTGTGTGTGTGAGAGAGAGAGAGAGAGAGAGAGAGAGAGAGAGAGAGAGAGAGAGAGAGAGAGAGAGATCTAATAGTGAAGGGGTTCATTAAGCATTTTAATGTTGTTATGAAGATTATTTTGTTTACACTTTAAAGATTCAGATTATAATTATGTTTTATGGAGATTGACATCCAATGAAGAAAAAAAAGAGTTTCTTCTCCAATGGAATTTCAGTGTGAGTGAGTGGAGATCATTGTGGACGAAATCTTGATGTTTTTAGATCCTTTAACACGTTCAAAGACTCAGACAAAATAATTTCGGAAGGATCGAGTGAAGATCATTATGAACGAAGAAATTTTTGAGTGCTTTTCTTCTTAGAAGGTTGTTAACTCAAATTTGAAGATCTTGATGGATTCGTACCCTAATTAGTTGTGTATAATAGAATAAGAATCAAGATTCAGATATGAGTGCTTAGCAATTGGCTTTAAGTTTTTAGTTTATCTGTGATTATATATTATATCAAAAACACTTGTAAATTTTAAATTAGTGGAAGACTAACAATTTCTGATGACTTACCATTGAAGGTTGAACTAGGTACAAGCGAGGACAACGCAACGAACCAACACAAATCTTGATCGACACCTTCTCTATCCCTTAGCTTTTTAATTTTCGCATAAATTTGATATGATCTTAGGTTTATATTGACTTTCTAGTATGCATGTGCTTAGATCTGATATTTATAGAATTTTAATATTTAAACTTAGGTATGTGTTAAGTCTTGTCTCCTAAATATTTTTTCAAATGATTATTTTGAAAATCTACAACTTTTAAATTGTCATATCAATTAATCAAATTCTATTCAAACATCTTATTTATATCAAATTGGTTAATTACCGAATTGTTAATTAGTAGTTTCATTATCATCTATTATTATTGAAGTTACATATAAGTGTTTGTTATATATATAAGTGTTTGTTATATATTAACTTTACTTGTGCAACAAGTTACATAGTAAAACATCTCAATTGATATGAACATTTCAATTTCTAAATCCCTTTATTATCGTCCTTAATTTATCTTAAATTATAAATTTTTCTGATATATTGCTCCTATGTAATGTTTTTTTTATTATTACGTGTGATGATTTAATTGTGTTAGATGTGAATAACATATCTGATTACACCATAATCATTAATATATTTTACATAAAAAAATTATTTGCATCATTTTCATTCACATTAAAATTTATCATAAAAATAATGATTTTTCATTATTTGTGTTAATGATGTCAAAGAATGTCATAATTTAAATCAAGAAAGTATTTTGAGTTGTAATTCCAGTTACAAGAATTTTGAATCAACTCAAATGAAGTTTTTTGTAAAAATATTTCAGTTCGAGATGTGTGACTCGTGTTACATATTCCCTGTCTCGAATCAAAATGTACATTATAAAATTTTTAAAACGCATGACTCAAATCAAAAATTTGTTTGACTCGAATCAAATTTTTTGTCATTGATTCGAGTTATGTTAAACTTAACTCAAATCAAACTTCATGTTAAATCTTAACCATCAAAACCTTCAACTTCTCATCCATTGAATCTCCTATACAAATTCTGCATTTTTCTTGTCATTTTCCTCATTCACACTTCATTTCTCCAAACCTCTTTGAACTCATATCTCCTAGGACCAAGCTCCAATAATATTCATGTAAGTTCTAAGTTCAAATTCAAGTTTCATCTTAGCTCCAACGAAAAACATATTTATATTAAAATACGTAATAATTTAATAATAATGTTTTTTTTTTAAATAAATATATATTTTATATAATATAAATTAAAATATATATAAATATATAGTGTAAAAATTGAATGAGATAAATATCAAATTTGTTATAGGTGTTTTTGAGGGTGTAATTATTTCTTTTGCAGATTTTTTACTCTATTCTTTATAAGAATTTTTTTGCCGATACCATTTAATATGAGTGCAAGTGATGTATGAACCCATGTGTGCATCTCAAAATCTTTTTTTTAGGGACCACTGTTCCTTGCACTCATCAACTTGAGGCATATACGCATTCGATATTTTTTAAATTGTGGGTTAAAATTTTAAGTTAAATATTTTTTATTTAATAAATTAATAATAATATTTAAATTTAAATTTTTTTATCTTTATCCAGCGACGGAAAAGCTGCCAATAAGTGAATGTGAGCAAAATTTCACTTCATAGGTTTCATTTCCTTTTTAGATAGTAACTGAGTTTAAACTTTAGAAGTAGAAATATACACAAATCGTGCAAAATATTGATCAAAATTACTATCTTTCCCATTGAATTTACACATGCTTGTTCTACCCAAAAAAAAAAAAAGGAATTTACATGATTGTTATAAGACAACCAGAATCTGATCCGCGATCGGTTAGTCTATATATAATAAAACACATCTCCCAAGTAGTAATATCCAAATCAAAAGAAACAATTGAACAACCCAACAAATTCTGAAATAATATTAATCAACCAGACCAAAGCCAACTAAGACATTTTTGGTTGCAAATAAATTCCAAAGTAAATTAACTGAAAATATTCCAGATTTATCAATAAAATATAGAGAAGCAGCATTAAAGTACTATGCATGAAGAACAGAAGAAAAAAATTTAGACAAAATAATATTTATGGAAAGCAATAAAGCATTAGATTCCTGCTATTTTTTCTTATATACAAACAAATCTCTACATTAAGGAAAATCATATAAAGCTTCAAATGATGTTGACCTTTCATTCCACATGCACCAATATATTCTAGTTTCAAATAAGTTAAGTAGTTCCAACATTAAAAAAAAAATCTACAAAAATTTCCTGTTTTCTAAATGCTGCATGCTAGGCCAAAAAACTTATGAATTCATATTGCACTAAATTCTCAGCACAACAACAATCAAATTTTATCTCATTAAATGAAATCGGTTATACGAATAACTTTTGCTATAATATTCTATCTAGCACGATGCTTCTCAAGAGTTAAAAAAAAAAAAAAAAAAAACAAGAGATGAGTGCATAAATTTGGCTTACAGAATTGATACACTTTTGAGAGCATCAAAATTATCTTTCCATCACACCAGCCAGCAAGGAATAGACATAAAGGTATTGAATGGATACATAGATATAACACAAAGCTAATAAGGTAATGTTTTAATTGGGACCATTGTCTGAAATAAGTCACATGTAAATAAAGTTTTGGTTAATTGATACCAACCTAGCAAGAAAAAAAGCACTCTTGGAATACAACAGCTATATGTGGTGTTGTCCTCAAAACTACAACTTATGACAAGCAGCAAAACCAGGTGGCATGAGCCCACCTTGTTATCACTTTTGCAGAAATGCATAACATTCCAAAAATTCAAGTTAAAATGCTCCCAAATTATAAAGAAAAAAACCCAACATTGCACCAATCAGTTAAGCTTTTGCAGAATAAAGACACAAAAATATAACACATCCTGTCCAAAGTAGAGCACAATTTTCAGTGGCACCACACTGCCAAACCATATTCCTCTGCTTTTTTCTGGCAATAAAAGAAACGGCGTGCATGTTTGGTATTTCAAAGTGTAGATTTTGCAGAATTATAATGGTCCATGGTGATTTTTTATCTTTGCTGGAACAAGAAATAAGACTCATCCCATTAACATCAAAGCATATACATATTTTATTTGGTACTACAAACCAGAGATGCCCAAGTGCAGAGACAAGCAATATCAATATCATCAGCATATTGTTAGGGTAAAAAGAAAGAAACATTGTTATTAAGAGTAATCTAATATAATCTAATCTTAAAAAGCAGTGTTGCCAATAACTGACATAGAAAAATGCAGGGTGTTTTTATCCAATCCAATCCAACCAACCATGAAGAATACATAGTCATGTGTTAATTTTACACAAGAAATGCAGCAAATGTAACAACATGAAACCAAAGAACACCTTATGGAATTTCAATTTTTTGTTTTTTTTTTCTTTCAATACAACCTAAGTACACTTCTAGCAATAGAATGTGCCTGATTGGACCTTCCTTTCGAGGCACCGTTTCTCCGGCCACCAGGCGTTAAGTAGAGCTTCAAGAGACCACCATTATCCATGCTGTTGTTAGGAGAATATCTCGCACTTCTGTTCCTCTCCAACACAAACTCATCCCTTCCTTTTCTTCCAAGGTACCCGTTACTACTCTGAACATCACTCTTCCTCCCACTGAAAATTCCTCCTCCCCCACCCATGCTTCCTCCCATGCTCGGTGCATTCCTCCAACTCACACTACTATTGCTCCTCAATATCTTCCTATTCAAACCACCACCACCACCAATACTACCAATTCCAACACCGCCTCTAACATCCCCATTCCTTTCCCCTCTAAACTCCTGCCACGACTCGGAATAAGAACGTTCCACCCCATTACCGTTACCTCCTCTACTACTATACCTATCATCTTCCTCCTCTTTGTTATTATTCCCTCCACCACGACGATGTATAAAGCCCCAAATACTCCACGCCTTGCTCCATCTACTCGAACTCTTCTTAGACCCTCCTTTACGATCACCATAACCGTTATTACTCCCAACAACAGAAGCATTATCTCTATACCCCAATTCAAAACTCTCAGAACAATCATCCCTCAAGGAATTATTTGAATTAGAATTGGAATTATTTGAATAATCCCTCAAATCCCTGTCAACTTTCTGACCATGTAATAAATAATCAACACCAGCATTAGCATTCACATTAACATTGACACTAGCAGTAGCAGGAGTAACCTTAGCATTAGAAACAGGTTTCAATTCATCCAAATCAGCAACAACAGCAGCAGCAGTTTTTCGAATAGAACTAGACCTATCAAGGCTTTTCCTTCTCCTCGTTGAAGAATCAGAGTAATACTCTTTCGTCTGAGTCGAATTACCAGGCATATTAATATTCTCTTCACCATTCTCATTCAAAAGTGGTGGCTCCTCAACCGGTATAAGCGAATCAGTTCTTTGAACATGAACAGGAGCATCTTCAACAACAGAAAGCATAGTAGGCAAAGGCATTCTGGGAAATGTCTTTCCAATCAGATAACCATCCCATGAAGCCCGTGGCTCCTCGAACGAGTATCGAGGATCGTCAAACGACATGCGAGCAATATCAAGCGAGAATCGTGGATCAGTATCACAGGAACGACGGCCGAAGCCGTAATCCGCGATCTCTGACTGAGTTTCCCGAAATTGACGGCCGATAGGCTTCTCTACCGGCAATAGAGTTGAAGACCCCGAAACAGCACCGTTTCTCGGTCCTCGCTTCTTAGCTTTCTGCTTCTGCCTCCATTTCTGAAGCTTCTTGCTGAAAACCGAAGCTGCAGACCAGAAACTTCCAGCGATTTCCTTTAAATCTCGACCTGAACTTTTCTTCGCTTGAGAATCTAGATCCATGTGTTCTTTCATCGGTTTCAAGGTCTCTTCTTCAGCAAAAACCAACTCTGGTTCCGGTTCAATTTGAAAATCAGGCTCTTCTTCTACGATTTCGTGAAAAGTTTCTTCAATCACATTGGAAAGCTCTCGTTCTCGTTCTCGTGGTTGTGGCGGTTCTAAAACCCTAACTTCGTCTTTGTCTGAA
Organism: Vicia faba; assembly: GCA_948472305.1. Taxonomy (NCBI): domain Eukaryota; kingdom Viridiplantae; phylum Streptophyta; class Magnoliopsida; order Fabales; family Fabaceae; genus Vicia; species Vicia faba. The sequence continues at coordinate 316,819,788 of OX451740.1, forward strand.
TCTTCAACGACAATGTTATTTTCTTCTTCGTCGTCTTCGTCTTCTTCTGACTCGATGAAAGGTTGTTGAAGAGTAGAAGATGAAGAAGCTAGGTTTCTGGTATCAAGCTCAGGGAGGAGACGCGGAGGTTCCGGTTTGGGGATTTTGCGTTCGTCGGCTTGATTGAAGAGAGAGTATAGAGTGCTACGGCCGCGAACGTCGCAGGATTTTCGTTGAGGCTCGAATGTGCCGGAGAAGCCTTCGTTTTTGGAGGCGGAGAAGGATTTAGTGCGGCGGAGTTCAGGGAAGAGGGAGTTGGAGGAAGATGTGGTTGGAGGGCGGTAGTTGCGTTGGGAGGTGGAGGGACGGAAGATTGCTTTAAGTGCGGCGGCGGCGGTGGAGGAAGTGGGGGGTTTGCGGTTGGAGGTGGAAGAGGAGGAGGTGGTGGTGTTGTTTGGATCGAGAACGGCGAGGCGTTCGCAGAGGCATGAAGGGCAGAAGCCGGTGAAGGTTTCTTGAGGGTGGGTGTCGCAGGAGGTGGAGGGGCGGTTTGGTTGGAGCTGTGGCGGTGGCGGTGGCGGTGGCTGTTGTTGAGTTTGTGGTTGGGGTAGTGTGGGGGGATTCATAACCGTAAATGGTGTGTGGTCATGTTACAATGAGGAGAAGAAGAAGAATGGTTGTGTTTCTCTCTTGTGTTGAGAGAGAGAGAGAGAAGTGGGAGAGTGAAGAAAAAGAAGGAGTGTGTGTGTTTGAGTGGGTGCGGTGTGATGTCTGTGTGTTTCTTTGACAAAGAAAGGAGAGAGAAAGAGAACTGTTTGGTTTCCAACGGACACACACAAAAGAAAAGTGAAGAGAGAGAGAGAGAGAGAATCTTGGTGATTGGGGACTCCTCTCACTCTCAAGTCTCAACAAAATATCCAAAACAAAACTATATTTATATAAAACAATATTTCACACTACTACTAAAACCAAATAATAGTAATATTTAATTTTTATTTACTCATGTTCTATTTATCTTTGTTTCATCTTTTCAGTACATCAAACTTCATGTATATTTTGTATTGTGTTTACTTATTAGAAATATATTTAAATTTGGACTAAAATAGGTATTCATCATTTAATTTAACTAACTTGTAGTACATTACTCATTTTCATTTATTTTTTTAAGTCAAAGTCATGATTTCTAGTCTATCTTGTATGACATGTATTATGAATGAAATTGTGTAAATAAATTTAAAGATTGATTTAAAGATCAATATTTAAAATTGTACAAATAAATTTTGTTTTCACCCGACTTACTTACATATGTATTTTAGGAGTACATGAATTATTTGATAAAATCTTATTTGTCAAGACATTTTCTTTCTTAAAAATTATTTATATTATTTCGAGAGATTTTAAGATCTAATTATGAATCCCGAAACAAAGATAAGGATAAAAAAGATATTTAAACTTTGATTATAACAGTTATAAAATCAATAATATTAAATATTAATTTCTTTTTTAAGTGTCTTAGGAATTAATATTTAATAAAAAGTTTGATGTTTAACTATCAATAATAATAGTATTGGTGTGTGACATATAACATATATACATAATCGTTAGAATATTTGAATAATTGATTGATTAAACCTAATCCTAATATCTATACATTTTGTTGTTTCATTTTGCATTTACGACATTTATTCACAATCAAATTTTATGAAACCATCAACAAATCCATAATTTAAAATTGTAACTATTGTTGAACAATATTAATATCAATCAAGTTCTTATTGATACGACTAAACTCATACTTACTTTTAATAAAGACTACATCACATAAGATTCAAATCTTTGTCTTGAATGGCGGCGTCATATTTTTTCTTAAACAAGAGTCATTGCTCATGATATTCATAGTCACGAAGCTTATATAAATTAACTCAAATAGAGAAATATATGATTTTGGATTTCTACTATAAATGATGCTTTTAAAGTTAATCTACATGGTTCTCATAATATCCTAATCAAAGGATTTGCTTGTGCATGTTTAATTCGTAACTCATTTAGTAATTTAATTAAAGGATTTGCTTGTGCATGTACAATAAGGCAACATAAGCTCTTAAATGATGACTACAAAACTTATGTAAGCTAAAAGTTTGCTAAACCAAGAGCAAAAACACATTATGCTATACTTATTTAACATTATTTATTGTTCAAACGTTATAATCCAGGAATGCATCATAATTGGAAGTATACCTAAAAGGAAACCTTGAGGAGGGATAGATGTATCATTAGTTTTAGAAGCCTTAATTATGAGGATAGACAAGTGAAGGATGACGATTACATCAAGGAGATTAGGTCATGATACCCCTAAGGAATGACAAAAGAGTTACAACTTGCAAACAAATATACTAGGAGGTTAAAAGAATGTTCCATGTAAACCCCCATGTCTTTCCTAGAAATCATGTTTATCTCGTAAATACTCATTCTCTTCCAAATGTTTCCTTTGGAAACTTTAACCATACAAAGTCAAGTTAGATTATCAATAGATGGACGAGGATGTGTTACAAATTCGCCTAACTTCCTTTAAGTAGTAACTAAACTGAATTAAGAGGAATTGCTGATTCAGTAGGTTCAAATAATAAAGCTATATAAGTGACATCATATGTATAAGGACAGAAAGTAACAAAGTCTTGCACATGGAAAAAGGCTCTAACAAAGTTTTGATTTTGGGAAGAAGAATTTATATTTTCTTGAGAGGGGGATAAAAAGCAACTTATCTAGAGAATATGAACAAAAAAGAAAGACATTAAGCTTAATAACATATTTTTGATAATTGGGAAGAAGGTTCACTAATTAATTATATAGGCTCATATTACTATTGATGTTGTCAAATGAGCAAGAATCAAATAGGTCTAAAGAGGTTTGTAAGTTCATACAATTTTTGTAATGATTAGTTTTCCCGTTAATGATGCACCATCTTACATCTCGAGATTACTTGACAATGCAACACACTTGTACATTTGTTTACGCCTAAAAAAACTAAATATTGGTCTAAATTGACAGACAAAAGAGTTTAGGTTTAATTGAAGGTCTCCTAGTTCAGGAAGAGTCCAATTATTACAAAAATAATAAAGTATGAGCTAACTAAATTTTTATCAAGTCTACTAGGTTTATTATGGTGTAGAGAATCTAAACTTAGTCAAAAGCACTAATCGAAGAAGTCTACGATTCTATAACTACATGATAAGAAATATGAGGTGTCCCATATCCTAAATTAGTGGGAACACTCACACATTACCCGCGTAAATAACCGAATGCAATAACATTTTCTAATTGTTACAATGATATGACTAGTGGAATAGTTTCTTCTATAAATTCCACGTTTTGTAAATAGTTAACAAGATATGGCCAATAAAATAAGTTTTTTGTGCACATTATGTGTTTTAGTTTGCTTTATTTTTTATGAAGTTTTAGGCTATTAGATCAACTTCTCATTTATATGTTTAACGTTCTTTAGAGTAATTAAGGACAACCCACATTTAATTGACATAGTTTCTTCCTTGTAATAATCACTTGAAGAAAAAGAAAACTATTGTTAAGAACTATAAATCAAATTTTGATTAAACTTTCAAACTTCTACATGTGATAAACTAGATTTAAGATAAAATAAATTTATCAATATAATATCTAGTTCGAAATTGTAACACTTTAAAAAAACTCTTTGTTCCTAAATGTATGCTAAATTTTAAATTATTATCTATATTTATTATTATTTAAATATATATCTTATTAATATTACAAATTTAAAGTTAAATTTGAACACAACTATAAATAAAATGATATATTTTAATACTTTTTACATTTTAAAGGATTGGTTAGCAAGTTTGGAGAAGAAGAGGTAGATATTTAAATAAAATTAAGAATGAAAAGAAAATGTATGTAATGTGACCTAAGATTCTTCATGCATTTGGTATACAATAGTCAAAGTTAAGCCATCAAAGTTAAATTTATTTGTAAGATTGTTATGGAGAGGTTTCCTCTTGGTATAATAATTGGATATGTGCATATTATCTTTACAATTTGTTTCCTTATATTCACATTAGTGACACAAAGATCAAATTTGAAGATATAGAGGAGAATGATCAATGGATGTTTCAGAGACTTAATAATACTCTTCTTGAACTAGTCAAGCTTAACATTTGGAGTGTTTACATGGATAATAATTTTTAAGGATGTTCTCATTTATATTGGCATTGAATGGATTTTTATTCATCTTCAAGTGGCTATATATGGTTAACTTTTCACTTGGATCATCAAGATATCCATTTGGATTCTTGGAGTTGCATTTGGAAGTTACAGGTGTTAGAGAATATGCACATCTTTGAGTAGTTTATCTCCTACGATCTCTTCCAACTATCTCCCTTAAGATATTATGCCATGTATCATCAATTTCTTATAGCATTAACTGTAACCATTTACATGAAACTATCTCATACTCTTAGAGATTGTCCTATTTCTTGAGTTGTTTGGACAACTTTCCTTTTTCCAAACTTTGCAGGCTTTCTTTTTACTGTTGTTTATTAGGTTCTATTAGGTCCCTTTTTGTCATTACTTGTTGGAAATTTTGGAAAGCTATGTATGAGAAAATATTTCAATCTTATAGAAAGCTTAATTAGTCGATTGTCAATTATATTTCAAACTCATAATTTATTTTGCACGTTTTAAATATTGTCACATGGTTGTAGAGCATTCAGCAAGTCGCGTGGCTCCCCCATTTAGCTCATAGTTTAAAGTTTAACATTGATGATAGCTCGTTGATAATCTAAGTTGTGCTCGTTTTGGTGGCCTTGTATGTAATTTTATCGATGTTTAAATTTATGGCTTCACTAAATCATGTGGCTATGCCTCTAACATAATAGAAAAGTTCTATGATACCCTTAAAGATCTTCCATTGACTTAGGACCTAGGCCACCATATTATTACTTTTATTCAAATTCAAAATACACTATTAATGTTATTCTAAAATGGGATATCACTTACCATCCTCACACAATTTTTCGTGTTCGAATTCAGACTTTTAGGTCGCAAGATTGATCTATTACATTTACTTAACCCTTCAAGAATGCAACAGGTGTATTAATTGGTTGACTAAACATGAAGCTCGTCTTAACTTTAATCTTAAATTATGGACTACTCCTCTTCAAATATCCTCAAATAGCACATGTGACACTTGCGGATGCAATGAGAGTTTTGAAATTCTGTCATCACTAGTTTATTTCTTAAAAAATACAACAACAAAAAAATTATTAAAATATACTTATAATTTAAGTGGATTAACCAAACACAAATAAGAATATTTCAATAAAAATAATTGTAGTGTATACTTTTATTTAAGTATAAATAAATAAGATATGATAAGTAAATATTTTAAATGTGACATTCAAAATCCTCAAATAGCGCGTGTGACACTTGCGGATGCAATGAGAGTTTTTAAATTTTGTCATCACTAGTTTATTTCTTAAAAATTACAAAAACAAAAAAAATACTTATTAAAATATACTTATAATATAAGTGGATTAACCGAACATAAATAAGAATATTTCAATAAAACATAATTGTAGTTTATACTTTTATTAAAGTATAAATAAATAAGATATGATAAGTAAATATTTTTAATCTGACATTCAAAATGTAAAGAAGTCTATTATCTATCTATAAAAATCTAAGTATTTGGATATCCAAGTATTATCCCTCTAATCAAATTTAACTTTTAATCTAAATCCTAGGGAAGATTAGTCTTTTGTTACCACTACTCTCACCATATTCTTTTGGCATTTAATAGATCTGATGTGTCATCACATTACAATTTGTTACAATTTTTGTTTTTATTTTTATCACAAAATACAAATGTAGTTAATATGCCACTAACTAATAACCTAAATAAATGAACATTTGAATTCTTGGAACCTAAACACACTAAATCTTTTTCTTTCACGCGCATGCATAAACCCTTGAGTTCTATGGAATTGAAGAGTCACAGAATAATAAACCAACAACTTCAACTTCCCATAAACCCTTAAGTTTTTCCAGTCTCAATACTTGAACTATTACATAAGCCAATGTCTGTCATTTTCAATTCCACAAAAAGTTTCATCATTTCAACTGTTGGAGCGAAGAAGGTGAGGCCTTTAGTGGAATGCATCTTTAGTGCGTTTTCTTCTCTCTTTCAATACCGTCTTCTTTCTTTCATATTTGCAAAATATTTCCTCTATGTGCTTAACTTTTGTTCATTTTGTTTTCAGATTAAGGAAATCCATCCATGGCTCGCCCTATTGAATCTGCCAAAGACATCAATGATTCGAAGGATTTATGGAAGACTGTTGTTTGGTGTAAGCATATGTGGACTGTTACCAGTACTGAAAATAAAGAACACATAGAGATGATTTTGGTTGATTCAAAGGTATGCTCATTTGGTCATGAAAGTTTAAAATATTTTGCAAATTTTATGTCTGTTAATTTACTTAGGCATTAATTTATTTATATTCATTTTTTGTAGCTGGATTTGATTCAAGCGATTGTGCCTCCTTATTTGGTTCTGAAATTCAAGATGCAGCTTGCAATTGGATGCTCTTACATAATGCAAAACTTCAAGGTCTCAAACAATGACTTCTCTTTTAGGTCTACTAATCATAGTTGCAAATTGGTTTTTTGTGGATCTACTTATGTGAAAAAGACAGAAGTTGGCGATACTCCTGTGAACTACCTTAACATACTTGGGTTAGATGCAATAGTTGAGGGAAAATTTAAGTCTAATATGTTGGTTGGTGAGTTAAACATGTATTTTAACTTATGTTTGAGTATAAAATGTAATATTGAAAAATATATTTGACTGATTTTGCCAACTTTTTTTATAGATATTATTGGAGTTACTGAGATCTCCCAATCCCAAATAATTATTGATAACAAAAAGAGAAAAGTTGTTTTTACATTGACTGACATGAAGTATGTTGCACGTTCTTTTATTTTCATAATTTTGTATACTAATAAATAGTACATAGGATAAGGATAATGTCAATTATAATTCTATATACTTGAATAACCACAAAGTGTTTTCAAATGTTTTTGGATGCAGCAAAATTTTTGTACAATATACTCTGTGGGGTAAACTTGTTGTACAACTTTATGAATATTATAAGAATCATAAGGAAGATGGCAATATAGTTGTTCTACTGATTAATGCAAGAATTAATGAGCCTCGAGGAATCACAATTTGATGTTTATAACTCAACATATTATGTTTTCAGTGTTTGCTTTTTTCAATGAAGGTATTTAATCAATAAGTAGTTTATATCTGATTAAGAAATATTATTGGAACATTGTAGAAGGTTATCAATTGAATGTTTCCACCGCATGGAACGACACAAAAATTTTGATTAATGATGTTAGCATTGAGTAGATTAACAAGCTTAAAGAAAAGTATAATTTGCATTATATATACAATAGTTTCTTATTTGTGGTGTTGTTGTTAAGTATTTCTCAATTATTGATGCATATATTTTTTTCTTCTTTGCGTATAACAGTCTTAAGAATGATTGCCAATGTTGTCGTCTTCAAGTCTGCAAGTGGACGCAACACAGAACTCATAATTTTGAGTTTGATAAGTTTGTGTGGAAAACTAAAATATTAAGTCTTTCTGAAATTGCAATTCTACAACATGTAAGTTATCTAACATCTCTATGTTTTATTTACATTATGTATGAAAGTCAATTGTTGTTAATTCAAACAATCTTAAACCCTTCAGGAGACTACCCGTGTGACTATTGCAATGTTGGAGAAATTTGAGTGCGGGCAGTCAGGATGGTATCATGAGGGATGTGTTGAATGCACCAAAAGTGTGTCTTTAAAGGCTGGAAAGCTTACATGTTATTCTAAACACGTATCTTCAGAGCCAGTCTCGAGGTATTTTATATATCCTCCTTATCTTGCCAAGTTATTTTTGTACATACATGAATGGACACGGTCATAATATTGTCACAAATGTTATAGATTTAAGCTCGAAGTTTTGGCTTCTGGTGGAAAGTTCAAGTACAAGTTCATCTTTTGGGACGTTGATCGTGTGAAGTTAATTGGAAAGTCTGCTCTTCAAATGAAAATGGATTTGATCGAGGTATACGAAATAACTTTTAAGGTTTATGTCTTTTAGTACCTAAGTTTAATAATAAAAAAATTGGTTGATTTAGTCTGGAGAATACTATCCACTTGAATTCCCTTATGAACTTGATGCAATACTCAAAAAGGAGTTGGCTATAAGAGCTGTTTTTCAGCCTAACGAGGCCCGATTATCTGTCATTGGCTTCAAAGATGATGAGGATACCCGTAAGAAGATAAGGGACATTTTCAAATCTGAAGAGGTAATATTCATTAATTCCTTCACTTTATAACCATGTTGACTAAACTGGACTAACATTGTTTGTATTTGGCAGCATACTTCAAAATTGTTAACACTTGATCTATCATCACAAGATGAATTGATAATTGTTTGTGAGTTTTTACTTCAGATCATAACACAAAGTACTATACGTTTATCTTTATTTAAACTAATGCTGATAATTTTTTCTCCATGCTCATAGCAAGAGCCCTTATTTGCATCTGCAGATTATGACCCTATATTTGGAAATTCACACCTTACTTCATCGAAGAGGTCTTTAACTGATGCAGTCGAAGATATTGAGAGTGTCCAACTATCCTCCACCAAGCTTACCAAAGATATCAAGTTGGAGAAATAGTTACCTTAATCTTTTCACATGTTTTTTCATTTTTAGTTTTGAACAAGACAATGTCTTTGTTATTGTTATTTGTTTATTTTGTTACTTTGGACATGTTAGTCTAATTTCATTTCAGTTTCATTAATATAATTGGATTATTAATTCATCTTCAAATTATTTGAATTTAAATTACATTCAAAGTAAGCTTATAGTTGTTATGATTAAATTGATATTTGTCATGTTCTACTGCAAGCAACTCAATACTATGGTTACACTATAATTGATATACTCATAAAATTACTCATTCTCATGTGCTACTTTATTTGTCATGTTCTACTGCAAGCTACTTCAATACTATGGTTACACTATAATTGATATACTCATAAAATTACTCATAAAATTACACACACACACACACACACACACACACACACACACACACACACACACACACACACACACACACACACACACACACACACACACACACACACACACACACACACACACACACACACACACACACACACACACACACACACACACACACACACACACACACACACACACACACACACACACACACACACACACACACACACACACACACACACACACACACACACACACACACACACACACACACACACACACACACACACACACACACACACACACACACACACACACACACACACACACACACACACACACACACACACACACACACACACACACACACACACACACACACACACACACACACACACACACACACACACACACACACACACACACACACACACACACACACACACACACACACACACACACACACACACACACACATATATATATCGAATATTTACATTTTTTGTAAGAAGCATGTGTGTGTTGCAACACATAAACCTTAAGTTTGTTAATATTATTTAGATCAAGCGGGCTATAACTGAATATCAAACTAAATCATCAACTAAAGTTTCATTATGGTTCACATTATGTTCTGATTGTCTGTTAGTGGGAATTTGTTCCTGCTAAATATTAAAAGAATTTTGTGAGACAATAGGATGTGCATGTTGAAGCCAAAATATCCTAGTGTTCGCCTTTGAATATTCAATTATTAGTTATAATAGGAGTTTTAGAATTCAATCTTCTATTCATACCTTTATCCTAATTATATATCAACATGTAGCTCAACTAATTTTAGTCAAATAACATATGCATTTTCAAAGGTGTATAAATGTTGCATATTAATGGATGGGGTGTATAAAGTTTTTGTTTGTTAAGATATCTAACTTTTTTCCATTGTGGATGAAACATATTCATCTTCAAATTTGTCATGACTTTATTGTTTCATTAGAAATTAGATTGTTCAAAAAAGTTTGCATACAACACTTAAAGCCCCTTTTACCTTTAGCTTAACACAACAAACATTAGTGAATATAGTTGGTATTTCAGCAATTCTGCAGAAAATTGTGACATTTACTTACATCAATGTAACATATATATTATTTTTTATTACAGGCCTAAGATATTCATCCAATCACATGTCTCCTATACATGACCATTTTTCTGACTGTAATATTTAACAATGATGATATTCTTCCAGGTCAGTCAAACACATATATAAATTTTTCTTTTGGTCATACAATGTTATATACAATTGTTATATTTATTATCATATTTGATAATGCTGAAATAACTAGAATATGCATCAAACAGAAATATATTAAACATCCATACTGGTGAATTACATATTGTTGCACAACCATAAGTTTCATACTAACTAAACATAAGTTTGAAAATGGCAAGCAATAACATAAGTAGAACAACAAATAAAAGTCACAACATACTGCATCACATGATTATAAGGAAATATATTACTAAACGATAGATCCAACACAACATGCACCAACTTCATAGATTCCACTTCAAATGTCCTTCTACTTTCCTTTTCTCTGCAACCTGACATACAAAATTTCTTCCTCTAATTTGCATGTGCAATGAAGCTTATCTCCAACTTTAAGATTTTTGGACTTAGCAAAAGGATACCATCCTTTCCCAAGATACATTTCCATATTTGGCCTGTTTGATTTGATGATCTTGTAGGGAAGATATTGACCCATATCAAAATCTTGAATAAGACACAAAGTAATGTCAGGACGTACGACCTTATGTATTGCTTCAACTGGAAAATGCCGCACGATTAAATTTAGTCAGTAAATAGAATTGATAATGGTACACTATCACATAAATCATATTTTATCATGTTCTAGTTTAATTGACACAATTAGTTAATGATATTCATTACAAAAACTTGGTTACCTCTCTTCCCAGACTTGGTGATTTCTTTCATCCAAGAGAACTCTTTCTACAACCCTCCATCATTGTTGTTTGCATTGGGAGGTTCTTCGACTTCTCTCTCCTTTTTCACTTCTTTCAGTGAAGCATTGATCTCAGGAAACAATACTTTGGTTGGAGCATGTTCAGTAGGCGTTTTTTGTTCTTCCTTAATTTTTAAGAGCATTCCATACACTTGATCAGTGTCGAGAAGCACAAATCTGTTAAGAAACAATGTTCAAAAATGAGTATAAACTACTTTAAACAAATACATGCAACCTTATTACTAACTGAAGAAAGATGGATTCGGATATCATAAGAAGGAACTTACCCTTTCAAAGTTAGAGAAGACATCTTCAACTTTTTTTAGCTATCTCAATTTTATGAATATTAGTGTTTGTTGTTCCAGTTGAACCAGTCGCATACAATGAAGAGATGACCTATAAAGCTCTTAGTTTAAATACAAAAATTGACATGCATATGTTACTTCAAAAAATGTTTAAAGTTCCTTACTTGATTTGATTTCACAGTACCTAATAATGATTAAAATATTTGCACCATACCTTTTGAACTGCTTGGTTAACGTGTCATCCATTGCAATACAACCCTTTATCATTACTTTTAAGTTTCCAACATATCAGTTATTACATGTTGGTAACTGATAATAACTCCATCTTTTTTCTTTTTTTTTAACATTACAATAAATTCATATTGTATTACAATGAATTGGGTTTAAAATAATCATTATATCTTTCTATGCTACACCTCTATTAATAAAAGCGACTATCATGATATATACATATACAATTTAAGTTTTGGTGCCACAATTAATTTGGCACTTTTACCAATAGCTTCTCCAAATGAAAATAAAAAATATTTAAAATATGATGACATACTCTTATAATTAATATTTATAACTTTGGTAATATACCTCATTATACTAAATCATATTAATTGTAATTAACTGTAAGATATATTATTATAATACATAATTCCAACATTGCACTTAGCCAATATCAAAAGCTAAGAAACATTCATATATCAGAAGGAACGAAAATTGAACACAAAGAGGTCCATTAAAATACATGCCAGTCCAAATTACAATATGTAAAACTATTTCAGGAATGATACTTGCGGAATGTGATATTATATTAACAAGTTATTTTTCAGGTATCATTTCTAAGAATTACGGACAACCATATTTTTTACAGGAAAAATGTTGCAGCACTGGCAAGACAAAAAAGGAAGCAACTTCTTAAACAAAGAAGATCGAAAAGGAACAAAGTTGATGAAAACAGATTGAACCACAACAATGCTTTTAATATGTACAATCCTCCATCCAGAATTCAGATTAGAACCCCACTATCTAATATCAATTTTGCCATTATGAATGAGAGAATACATAATTTTACAACAAAAACAATTGGAACGGTTCATTCATATGCAAAAAGATTGAACGTTGGTGTTAATCAGTTTGTGTCGTCCAATATCTTAAAAGGAAAGAGTTTGGACAATCAATGTTATGCCTATTCACCAATGTCTAATCTCACAACACCAACCTCTACAGTAGCCAGCTACAAATCAACCATTACTCTTGATACCATGTCCCCAAAAAAAATTACTGCATCAGTAGGTCAGAGAAGGAAGATAATTATTCAGCATAAGAGGTCACAGACAGACAAACATGTTACAATATGTTCAACAGTCCTGGTGGTCATGTGTTACTCAATTCTCCAGTCAGCTTCAGTATAAATACACCTCTAAGTGGTATAACCTCCTCATTGCATAATCAAAGGTACAATCATGCATATGCACAACCAAGTGAATTCGTCTGTTCATCTAAAAACAGATGAATGTTGGTGTCATTCGTTATATGACTGTCAATCTATTCAATACTTTTTCAAACCTTGAACATGGATGTGCCTCTTCTTCCACAAACAATCTACCTACTAATATAAATGCTAACAATGAAGGTGATCAATCACTTGAAGAATATTCAACTGATTAATCACTTAGCGATAGTTCGTGCGAATTCATAAATGAAAATCCTGACTATGATACAAGTTCAACTTTGGACGAAGAAGAAGACCATCAGACAAATTTTACACCACTGAATTGTACAAATGGTGGTATGTATCATTGTAACAAATATTATTCATTATTGAAAGTTTAACTTAGAAGTCATATATCATGTAAAATTGTTGTTACTTATGCGTGTATAATTGGTTATAATAACATGTAGAACTTTTTTTTTTGATTTAAATAGGATATTCAGATATTGGTGATCCTTCCATTGAATGCACACATTATGGAGCACTTATATGGTATCGAGAGAAGACTGACAAACGAAAACATAGTGTAGTTCCTAAGTTCCAATTATGTTATGAAAATGGTAAAGTTATGTTGCCACTTTTGAAAACACCATCATCGTTACTCAAGCATCTTTTGTCGAATAACAACGATTAAGACTGTAGAAATTATCAGCAGAATTGCAGATTGTACGACATAATGTTTGCCTTTACGTCATCTGGAATGAAGTTTGACAATAGATTCAATAGTGGAAGAGGTCCACCTAACTTGAGAATTCAAGGGCAGTATTGCCATAGAATTGGGAGCATGATGCCTTTGAATGGACAAACACCGAAATTTGCTCAACTTTATATTTACAACACTGACAATGAGATTCAGCATATGATGCAAGGAATCGGGTAATCATTCAGATATCACCTAACCTGCTTACATTGTTTTTGTGATAGTTTTGTTTAGTTTATATTATGACATCCCCTTTTTTAGATTGTCATGCATTCTAACTATTTTATTTTATACTACAGTAACAATCCAAATATAATACCAGAAACTTTAGTAGGTTGGAACTTATGCTTGATGAATTCAACACACATGCTAAATATTTTAGAATGGTAGCAGATAAGCTAAAGGATTGTCATGTACCTGACCTCAAACTGGAGTTAATAGCTGATAAATCAAAAGATGGACAGATTTACAGCCAACCTACTATTTTTGAGGTTGTTGCACTTATTGTTGGTGATGTTGATACAAATTCTAAAAGGGATATTATCCTTGATAGAAAAAGTGGTAGGCTAAAAAGAATAAGTGAATTTCATCCAAGTTATCTTGTGTTATAGTATCCACTTTTGTTTCCATATGGGGAAGATGGTTTTGGACTCGGTGTTCTACACAGAGAAACAAATAAAAAAAGGAAGATGAATAAACTTACCATTAGAGAATGGCTTGCTTTTAGGATTCAAACAAGACATATTGAAGCATATACACTATTGAGGTCCAGGAGGTTGTTTAAACAATTTTTGGTTGATGGATTTACTATGATGGAGACTAGGGGTATTCGCGGTTCGGTTTGGATCAGTTTTAAAGCAAAAACTCATCAGATCCAAAGATTAATTCACTTAAGGTTCGGTTCGGTTTTGGTGATATATTTAAAAAAATCCAATCTGATCCGATCCAATTTTATGCGGTTTAATTTGGATCGGTTTTTGGATATCCAAATTACACATTATATTTTTATTAATATTATAAAACTACTAATAAATCATAGATTTGATATAATATATAACATATAGTATATTAAAAGTTAATATTACAAAATGAGAGTGATTGATTATGCTTGAAATAATAAAAATAAATAGATTATACCAAACTAATAAATATTATTAAAAAAATTATTATCATCTAATAATAAATTCACATAACATGTCATACTAATAAAAAGTAAATAAGTATCAAAATATATTTATGCGGTTCGGTTTGGTTTGGATCGGTTTTGAAAAATTCATCCGAAATCCAATCCGAACCGATCGGTTTTCATAAAATAACATCCAAACACAACCAATAACTTTCGGTTTTTTATGGTTTTCGGTTTTTTGGATCGGTTTTCGGTTTTTTATTTGGATTGGTTTGGATTTGAACACCCCTAATGGAGACGCAAAGATTGAATTATATCCGCAAGCATCAGAAAAAACTATGAGTTTCCAAGTACTGTAATTTGACTGGATTAGAACATCAATCACCACTCAAGGAGAAAACAAAGATAAAATAGTGGTTTTACCTTCAACTTATGTTAGAAGTTGAAGATACATGGAACAACTATACTTTTATGGGATGGTGATTTCTAGCCATATTGGGTTTCCATATCTTTTTATCACCTTTACTTGCAATCCAAATTGGCCTGAAGTTCAAAGGTCACTTAACAAAATGAATTTGCAACCTCAAGATCGTCCAAATATTATCCAAGAGTGTTTAAAATGAAGTTAGATGAGTTATTGTGTGATTTAACAAAGAAGCATATCTTAGGAAGAGTTGTTGCATGAAAGTTACATAAATTACATTTGATTTTACTTCTCTGTTTCTTTAGCTATATAAAACTTTTATATTCATATTTTGATACTAATATAACTTTTTTTCAAATATATACACAATTGAGTTCCAAAAAAGAGGTTTACCACATGCACATATTCTTCTTTTCATGCATCAATCGAGCAAGTATCCCACTCCAGATGACATAAACAATATCATTTCAGAAGAAATACCAGCTGAAAATGATGATAGAAAATTGTATCATTTGGTCAAGACACATATGATTCATGGGCCATGTATTTTAGCAAACATGTTTTCACCTTGCATGAAAAATGGTAAGTGCTATAAATTCTTTCCCAAAAAATTTCAGCCTCAAACCGTTGTGGATCAAGATGGATATCCCGTGTACAAAAGAAGGGAAACTGGAAATACACTTGTGAAAAAGAACATTGTTCTAGATAATAGATATGTCGTTCCTTATAATGCATAGCTGTTGAAGAAATTCCAGGATCACATAAATATGGAGTGGTGTAATCAAGGGACTTCAGTTAAGTACTTATTCAAGTATATTAACAAGGGGTATGATAGAATAACTGCAGCTCTCATTGAAATTGGAACAGACGAAACTTCAGTTGTTAGAAATGTCGATGAAATCAAGCAATACCTTGATTGTGGATATGTCTCACCAAGTGAGGCATGTTGGAGGATTTTTTTCATTTCCTATTCTTAACAAACCAAGTGTGAAAGAATCGATGTTTACAACTTGGATGGAAGCAAACAAAACATATGCAGAGGCAAGGAATTTGACATACTCTGCTTTTCTTTCCAAGTTTGTTTATGATAAAAGATACTGACAATTGGAAACCATGTAAAAGAGGTTGTACCATTGGAATATTAATTTGGGTTCCTCCAAGTACTGGTGAGCTGTATTACCATAGAATGATGCTGACAATTGTCAAGGGACCAACTTTCTATGAGGATATAAAAAAGATGGGTGGAATAGTTCATGACAGTTTTAGAGATGCATGTTTCAAAATGGGATTTTGTAATGATGACAAGGAATATGTTGCAGCCATAAATGAGGTAAAGGATTGAGGTTCCAGATATTTTTTGAGAAAGTTATTTGTTACTATGCTACTATCCGATACAGTTAATAGACCACGACATGTTTGGGAAATTTTTTGGAGGACTTTATCTTACGGTATGCTTTACCAACAAAGACAAGCGACAAATAGAAGAGGTACATTCCATTTATTTAATAATTTTAAGTACATTAATATAAATCGGATCCCGCTGAAGAACAACTGATGCTGTTATATTTATATATAACTGTCAAGTTGCATACAAAATCCTCCTATATTTAACGAGAATAAACCATGATGATGTTGTACTTATATTTGGAACTACTGCAAATGCAACATTGAAGTTGCAGTATAAGTGAATTTTAGTGCACTATGTATACCCATACTGACCTGCTGATACCGTGAATACAATAGTTATTTAATTTGTTGTTGTATTTTCGTGAACTATGATTTTCATTCTCCAAAAGAATTAATGTGCTGCTGTATTTACTTTATGGCTATAATGATCGTAAATTCTATAAATTAAAACCTTTTTTGTTTACTTCTGTAATCTCTACGTCCATGATCATGATGGTGTATATGAATTGTTAATTTGTATATTTTTTATTAGATATGCAGTTGTCGACCACTGAGTTGAAAATTTTGTCACTAATTGAGATTGAGAATATGATGCAATCAAATCGAAGAAGTTTGCATGAATTCAAAGACATGCCTTATCCAGATTCATATGTCACACGGTACGTGGGCAATAGACTGATTTATGATGAACATGATTACAATGTTGATACTGGACGAGAAAATTTTCATAATCTATTTACAGCCCTAACAGGTAATTGTTCATTTTTGTATTATGATATGGTTACATGAAACTATAAAATTTTTGAAGTGATGGACTAATAAATGTTTATGTTAATTTATAGATGAACAACATTCAATCTTTGATAAAATCATGGAAGTTGTCAACAAACAAAGAGGAGGGGTGTTTTTTTACATGGTTATAAAAGGACCTGTTAAACTTTCATGTCAAGAACACTATCAAGTGAATTTTGTTCGGAGAAAAAAATTGTTCTTACTGTTGTTTCAAGTGGAATGCTTTCTTATTATTGTTAGGCGAAAGAACTGCCCATTCAAAGTTCAAAAAACCCGTGCCAACCCTTAACAACTCTACATGCAATATTAGCAAAGACATCGAACATTCACAGTTATTTGAAGCAACCGATGCCATAATATGGGATGAAGCACCCATGGATCATAAGAACTTCTTCTAGGCATTGGATAAGACCTTTAAAGATGTCATGGGCAAAAAGGGTCTTGTGAATACAATTTTTGGTGGGAAAGTTGTTGTTTTTGGAGGATATTTTCGACAAATTCTTCCAGTTGTTCCAAGACCAGGGCGTTCTGATATTGTTCATGCTTCCATCTGCTCATCTTATGTATCAGACTATTGCCAAGTTCTAACACTAACAAAAAACATGAGATTTCAATAGGGAATAGATAGTACAAGTTCTAATGAACTAGCGGAATTCTCTAAGTGGATATTAGATGTTGGGGATGGTAAGATATGTGAACCAAATGATAGATTGGCTGATATAGAAATTCCTCATGGACTATTAATATCCAATTTTAAGGATCCTATAAAAGCTATAGTTGAAAGCACATATCCCAATTTGGTGGAAATTTTCCAAAATGTTGGATTTTTGCAAGGAAAATCAATTCTTGCCTCAACCATTGAAGGTGTGGAAAAAATTAATCATTATGTATTGGACATGATACCAGGTAAAATAACGTTTATTTTATTCTATATATGCATACAACAAATTAGGACATCACGTTGACTTTACTAATGTATTAATATTTTCATGTTATTGCATTTTTTAGGAGAAGAGAAAGAGTGTATGAGTTTCGATTCAATTGATAGAACGAATATAAGTCATAATGAACCGTATGAAGTTCTAACTCCAGAGTTTCTTAGTAAACTAAGAACATCAGGTCTACCAAATCATAGGATCAAATTGAAGGTTGGTACACCAATATGCTAATGAGAAATTTAGACCAAAATGATGGATTATGCAATGGAACAAGATTAATTATTACAAGGTTAACAAATCATGTCATTGAGGCAAAAATTATATCTCGAAAGAAAATACGTAACATCTTTTACATCTCTCGGATGTCTATGTCACCTTCTGAATCACCGTGGCCATTTAAGTTGATTAGGAGGCAATTCCCGATCATTGTCTCTTACGCAATGACAATTAATAAATCCCAAGGTCAGTCGCTTGATAGTGTTGGATTGTATTTGTCTACTCCTGTTTTTAGTCATGGACAATTGTATGTGGCAATTTCAAGAGTTACAACCAAAAATCACCTTAAAATCTTAATACATGACAACGAAAATGCACCCTCTTCTACCACTACAAATGTTGTATACAAGGAGGTTTTTCAATCCCTTTGTTAGTTGGTAAGTTTAATCACCTAATACATTGAAGTTCAAATTTTTTTGAATAATTAATATTTTATTTGATACACTTATCCATGCAGATATATGTTCTTTGTTGTTGTTATTGGCCGGTTCCTTCATCTCTGAAGCTCAACTATGAAATTGATACCATGAATATGCTTACATCTGGACCTATAAAGTTGAAAAATTCATTTTCATTATTAGTTACTTGAATGTTAACTCATTTGTTTGATATACTATTTAATTCAAAATTAATTGAATTTTAGTTGAATTATATTTATCCTTTTATTGATATATACGAAGGATTTTTACAAATTAAAATTAAATCTATGTAATATAAAATCTGGACGGAATTTGTGCGACTGCAGGGGTTCTTACCAATAAAGATAACAGGGGTTCTTACCAATAAAGATAAGATTAGAAGTGGTTTCAATTCCTAGATGCAAGGCTTCTTCATAAACACTTGTATTTTAAGTGCTTTTATTACTAGTTTATGGCTATTGTTTAAGAAGCATCGATATTTATGACAAAAGTCTTTCTTTATGATTTTGTAACCTTTAATATTGAAGTATGTCACGTTAAGTTTACGAGTAATTACTGTCTTTTATTGAGCTATTAATTGATTCATATTAGTACTACTCCTTCTCCTCCTAGTTCCATTTTTAAAAAATATTCAATGATAGTTAAGAGCATTTAAAAATGATAAATAAATAATCAATAAAAGTAAACTGTCTTTCAAATTAACTAAGTGGTTGAGAATGTGCTTACTCAATCTGGTTTTACTTAGAAACGGTTGAGTTAACAAAAATGATGAATTATTAAATGATATTTGTATTTGGGGGAAATATCCAATTGCAGTAGGATCATAACTTAGTATTTGACTAAAACAATAATTTATTTATTTATTTATTTGACTCAACTACAACAATAATTTATTCAAAGTTTAAGTTTTTCGTTCGAAAATAAACAATCCACATAGTCGATCTATACAAATTAAAAGTGTATATAAAAAGTTTAATTATAATTTGTTTTTTAACCTAATTGTTTGATTTATATTGGTCTCATAATTAATATTTGTTACATTTAAGCCATATAATTTTATCCCTGTTATTTACATTAATTACTTCTGTCAAATTTTAACAATAGTCTATCATTAATTTTATTTTTATTGTTATTTTCTTAACTTTTAACTATTTAATCTTTTTGCGAAATATTACTTCGTTAGATTATGAAAGTTTATTAAATTTAAAGATAAATCATAAAAAATATTTTTTTCCTACATTTTTTTCATCTTCTTCCTTTGTTTATATTAGAATTCAAAATTATTTGGTTGGTGAAAATAGAAGGTTTAAATGTGAAGAATGAAAGAAAGATAGAGAGAATAAGAAAGAGTAATTGAGAGTGAGAATATTTTCATTAGCATTGAACAAGAGGAACAAAATGTAAATAGAACTCATTTTCATTAATTGAAATTGGAAAGTAATAAGTGTTTCAAATACAGTGGTAATTAGGAGCTTATATACTCTACTAAACTACAAAGCTAATCTACCACTAAATAACTAATTACCACATAGTAAAAATAACTATACACAACTAACTATAATAAAGTTGATAGCTCCCCTCAAGTTGGATGGTGGATAGAACACAATCCTAACTTGGATATTGTTGTACCCCAAAATTTGTCCTCGTATTTTTCTACAAGAAATCACAGCTTTGGGCTTTTCCTGATTTTTCAGGCTGGCTCAAGAATCGGTCAAACAGACTTTCCTCGTCAGTCGGACAAGATTTAGGGTTTTCTTTGATTTTAAAGCAGTTCAGGCAGATTGCTAAGGTTTGGTTGAGTTGGATCAGGTTTTGATCAAACAGGCGTTTCTTTGATGTCAAGTCAAAAATCAGGGTTTTGTGCGCATATTTCTCAGAAAGAATTAATTCTATCAGTGCCTTTCAAATTACTCTGAGATATGGACTGAGGCTGTTGATTGATAATTTGCAGTGTTTGGATTTAATCAGTGAAAAAAGGACATGTGGATGGTGTTGTTTAGTTGTGCAATGCTCTGATTATTCCGAATTCCGGACGTTTATTGATTATTTATTATTCTGAGTTAAAATGGTTGGGATTTATTTCTAGCTATTATAATTTAAGAATTATAAATAATAAAATAAACAATTGAAAAGAAGAAAAGGAATTAACTGATAAAAAATTGGATTTCATTCATCTTTAATTATTTGTTACAATTGTTATTTAAATACAGTATTTATTTACAAAGTATTTATAACAATAATGGTTACAATGATTAAAATTGAATTAAAATTGCATCCTATTTTTCTAAATCTTCATCTTCTACTGATGCTCCTTTGATCAATTTTTTTTCTGCAAAACAAAGAAAAGAAAAAGTCAAATGCAGATAAAATAATTAAAGAGCAGACAATTAAAAAAGGATCGTCATTAAAAGCAAATGGCCGGAATCAGTTTGCCCTCTCTGCAAATCACAAGATTTCTCTTGGTTCACAAAGAGGGATGAAATAATGCTTGCAATGAAACATGAAATGCACAAGTATACAAATTGCACAAATTCAAATTTTCAAACATACTGCATTGTCAACAAGCTGCATAGTTCATAAATTACCAACAAAGTCCAAACTGAACTACAAAGTCACAATGTCAAACTAAGCCAAAAGCTGTCAAAAACTGTCCAAGGATATAGAAAGATATCAAGATATCAAACAAGTACAAAAGGCTATCCAAAAGTTGTCAAAGAAGTACAAAGTATGCAGAGGAAAATATGTATTGCAAGCAAGGTTCAAATTCATCATTTTCAAGGCCATTTGCTTTTTCAGAAATACAGTCATAAGCAATATAATATGCTTAAATCTGGAGAGAGAGAAGAGAAAAGAGAAATAGGCTTACAGTAGGCTTTTGGCTTATTGAATATAAAACTGTCATCAACACAGTAAAAAGGAGGGAGAGATAACAAAAGGAAAAGAACACAAACTGTATCAAAATATACAGAGCTGCCTCCAAACCTCAAAATGCCTTCACCTGCATAACTCACATAACATCAAGCCTTAAACTAGACAAGTTGGCATCCTGCCCAAACTTGTTTCAACATAAACAAAACTGTAACACAAAAAACCAGAAGCCTTAGCCTTCATCAAGCCAAAGCCTCTCAACCTGTTCAAACTCCAGGCCTGTAACCAAAAGAAAGCCCTCAGGCTTGCATCCTGCCTCATACTGTAACACAGAAAACTGAAGCAGAACATCAAACTCCAAACCATAACCTGTTTCAATTCAACAGCAAACATGAAGCCTAACCTGTCTCCAAACACCTAAAACCTGTAAACTGTCATCAAGCCTTAACCATCAATAAACAATCAAAACCAAAAATACCAACCTGTCAAAAGCCTGAAGCCAAGGCCTGTAACTTCAAAGCCTAAACCAGCTTTCAAACCAACACAAGCCCTCAGAGCATCCTCATCATTGGGCTACCAAAATCATCAAAGCATTTCAAGGCAACCATACTCAAGATCATCATCAAATAATACAGACACAAGCATACTCAAAAGCATATCAGAGAGGCAAATATATTAAGCGTTTCAAAGCATCTCAGCAATACTCAGCATACCAGGCATCTCAGATAAGCAAGCATATCAGAAAGGCAAACGTATCAAATATTCAGAGGCAACAGGAGCAAGTAAAAGAGAAAAAGATAAAGAAGGTTCTCAGACATCATCATCATAAAACCTAAAAAGACAAAGACACAGGTACCAGGTTCTCCAGCACACAGCATCATCAAGCCTTCGCCCTTGGCCATCCTACGCACCTCCAAATCCGCTCCTCCTCCATCTCCAAAGGCCTCCGTCTCCAACCAAGGTATAATTCCTTTCCTTTTCATACACCTCGAATAAGCAAACAAATACCAACACATAAAATTAGAACATGAAAGTAACACATAAAAGCTTGAAACCCTAACGCGATAGAGATAGAAATCACTACCTTTTAACTGTTGCCTGGATGCTCCATGGAGGGAAGAGGAATGGATGATGGTGCATGACAACCAAGCACGGGGAGACGTTCAGAGGCTAGGGTGTGAGAAGGATGAAGAGGAACGAACACGAAGAAGACGGCGCCGCTCTGTAACTTGCCTAACCCTAAATCCCTAATGAACAAGCTTGGAAGAAACCCTAAACAAAAAATGATGTCTAACGTGCTTGGGCCTTGTCCCACTAACAAGCCTTAAGCCCAATGATTCAGGGCGCCTGACCTCTCCAATCTGAGCACCCCCCTCCCCCTTTTTTCCTTTTTATTCTAATCATTTATTTGGGCCAGTATAACTCCTTTAAGCCCATTGACTCTTTGTTTGTCTTTTATACTAACACTTTTTTTGTTTACCTTTTTTTTTAAAAACACAATTTGTTTTGTTTATAAATAAATAGTACCTTAATCTTCCATATTAATTTATTTTAACAAAATTTTTTTCTTATACCAAAATGTGTAAATAGGAGATTAATTAGGTTAATAGATTTTTGGGTCTTAAAACTTTTAATGAATCTTTTTAATACATAAAACATTAATTTTTCTTAAAACATTTCTTTTTTGAACTTTCGTATATGAAACATAAAAATACTAATTAAAATTCATTAACATTAATACATAAGATAGAATTCTTAAAACATTTTTTCTTTTCTTAAAACTTGTTTGTACATAAATACAAAAATACAAGAATACAAAAACAAAATAAATAGACAATACTTAATTTTCTCATTAAGTTAACATTTCTCAACCTTGTAAATAATCATACACTTACACAAATACATTTACACATACACATTTGCTTATTCTTATACATTGTTATACATTATATTTTACATTTGAGATCGCAATTCGATTTGGTTGTAATTTATTTGGATACTACTCTCCGATTAAAGTCTCATCCCCATTTGTAAATATTTGTACCCCCACTCCCGGATACTTATTTGTAATAGCATAGACTTTAAATTCCCGCAATTTATCGCTTTCAAATATACCATGGTTAGACTTAGGGTTTGTATGTACATAAAATCAAACGCTAGATAACCTAATACAAATACAAATACATGAAATCAATACACAATCACATTTGCACCCCTAGGGTAATCCCGCTTGTTGCCTTCCAAAATGGGCCATGCGTGCATGTCGAGTTTCTTTGGCAAAACAAAACGAATCAAATGATCATAGTCCCTCGATGACGCTTTCGAAAGTTGCCTATCAAAATGATCATAGTCCCTTCAAGCAAAATTGCCAAAGACACTTGGAACCATTGCATTCATGGTCCATACGATGACCCACGTCTGTCCCGTTAAACATCCTAAACGCAAGATTGTCCACCAAATACAATGGTGGAATAAAATTGTTAAAAGGGTTAAAACATGAGAAAAACCTTTGAGTAAATTTAGGGGTAGACAAACTCTTAGTTACTTGATCAAACTTGCAAAACACATTTGCCTACTTTTCAAAACCACACTCCACAAACACTTTCAAAAACAAACTTCCAAAAACACTTGAAACATATTTTCGAAAAGATACACACCTTTGTAAAACACTCAAACACGAGTCATTACAACGGTTGCCTAGATAAGGCGTATTCTTCAAAAAAATTTTCAAAACACACACACACACACCATTTCAAGCAATTGAAAATCAAAGGCAAGTGATCTAAACAAGTCACTAAGAGCCCATGGATAACCATGGATGAAAAGGGTGCTAATACCTTCCCTTTTCATAATCTACCCCCCGAACCCACGAAACATCTCAAAAGGTTTTTCCTGTGCTTTTTAACCTTTCCTTTAGGATAAAATAAAAAGTAGGTGGCGACTCTTGCTAAACCGAACAAGTGCGAATACAAACGCAAAACCTCAAGTCTGTTCTCCCACCGTATCACAGAACTGGTGACTCTGCTGGGGAGATACTTAAAAGTGGGGTTACCTTAGGATTTAGATCACATTTGTTTTCAATTGCTTGCTTTGTTTGCTTTTGTATTTGTGGGCTTTGCATCGGAGTTTCATAGATCCTAACCCGGATCTGGGGAATACCCTTTAGGTAGCATAAGCTGTGAGGGACCTGTCCGGCGTAGACCGACATGGGTGAAGCAGTGGCTACGTTGGTGTGACACCTTGGTCTGTACCCTTGTGTTGCAACGAGGAGAATATGGGTCTTCTAAGGAGTCATTAAGCACCGACCGACCTTAGAACCCTAAATTGACCCAACTTGGCCATAGAACAGTAGCAGTATGCTACACTCATTGAGGCTAAACTCTTGCGATGGTTCTGACCGCAAGAAAAGATTGCGATGCTAGAGTTATGACCGATTGAGGGTAGTCAGTGATATTGAGATCCTCTAGAACCCGATTACTTTTGATAGGACAGGTCTTAACCAACGAAACTTCAAGAGGGTACTTACCTACAAACCCCATGCAAGCCTAAACCTAAGGACTTGTTTTGCTTTGTGTGAATATGATTACCTGTATATACACTCACTTGCTTTTGCATACATGTACATAACATCATGACATCATACCATAGCATTTTCAATAACCATTTCAAGGATCTCGAGGGTTCTTTTGATGCAGGGTTACGTTGAACCAGACGTCTTCCAAGGGCAAGAGGTTTCTCCTCTAAACAAATGTCGTCAAAGATCAAGTGCAACAACTTGAATCAGGGGCTATGACCCATTTGACATGGTGAGCTTGATTCTCGTGGAAAGACATCCACCATTACAAGGTTCTCCAATCAAAGATCAAAGTTCAACCTCTAACGTTCTCTTGTGTTTACCCCAAGAGATCCTTGAAAACATTGCATATATATCACACATATCATTGCATAACAGGTTTCTCCTTTTCAGGCCTCCTTATCCTCCTGCTGTTTATTTCAGTAAGATGGATATGGAACAAACGGTGAAAGATCTCCAAGCTCAAAATGCTCAATTCCAACAAGTGCTTCTGGCTATGGGGAAAGGGCAAGAGGATCTGACAGCTCTCCTTCTCAAAGACAAGAAGAAGAAGTCCAAGAAGGCAGCCAGCATCCTGAACTTGAGGAGAAGACCTAAGACCCAAGACCTTGCAACTCCATCCAACACAGGGGATAGTCTTGAAGAAGACCACAATTTGGAGGTTGATGAAGCTGAAGCTGACTACTCCGAGGAACAATATCCTCCCGCTGATGACAAGTACAAACAGTTGGAGGATCGCCTCAGTGCTATGGAGATTCAACAAATACCTGGCTTGGATCTAGGAGACATGGGTTTAGTTCCTGGATTGATCATTCCGCCAAAGTTCAAAGTCCCTACCTTCGCCCTATACGATGGAGTCTCCTGCCCTCAGATGCATCTGAGATCTTATGTCCGCAAAATTCAACCATACACAGCTGATCCAAAGCTTTGGATCCATTTCTTCTAAGAAAGCCTGGTAGGGACTCAACTCGAGTGGTTCTATCAATTGGAGAGTTCTCGCATCCACACCTGGGGGGACTTGGCTACTGCCTTTTACAAACAATATCAGTACAATGCTGATCTTGCACCAACTCGTGTGCAATTGCAGAACATGACCATGGGTTCTGACGAGAACTTCAAAGGGTATGCTCAAAGGTGGAGAGATTTGGCTGGTAGGGTGCAACCTCCTTTAACTGATAGGGAGCTGATTGACATCTTCATGGGAACCTTGACAGGGCCCTTCTTCAATCACCTGATTGGAAGCTCCTAAGCCGGGTTCACCGAGCTAATACTGACCGGAGAAAGGGTCGAAGCGGGCATCAAAAGTGGAAAGATCCAAGGAATTACATCCTCGGATACTCAGATAATTCCCTACAACGGAAAGAAAGAGTCCAATGCTGCGAACAGTCAAAAGGGTTGTCATGATCAACATGCAGGGGCAGTCCAGATCTCTGGTTCTACGTCACGCCGACAACAGCCAAAGGGAAGTCAACAAAGGCCAGCCGAGTCTAAGAGACAATTCACTAACATCAACATGCCGCTGTCTCAAGCACTGCAACACTTGTTGAGGATGAATCTGATTGCATTGATAGGGCCTCATCTGAACCCCAAGACTTCATCTCCTAACTACAATCCTAATGCAACATGTGCTTATCATTCTAACAGTCCTGGGCATGACACTAACGACTATTGGGCATTGAAGTACAAGATTTAGAATTTGATTGATGCCAAGGAGATTGAGTTTGGTCCTCCAGAGGCCCCAGCATGATCACCGCTCCTATGCCAGCTCATTGAGATTGTGTTTGCTTCATTTGAACTTTCAAAGTTGTAATTTCTTTTGTTATTCAAACAATTATCTGTTGATGTTAAACTCTGTTTCATTAATGCATTGCATATGTTTGTCTTGAATTCATCCATTCGTTTTCACTACTCTTATGCTTTCTTTATGATATTTAACTCTTGATAAAAGGCTGCAAGCCTTTAGAGGGAGGATGACGAAACAATACCATAATCTCATACAGTATGCTTTTAAACAGACCTTGCTGATGATGTACAGGCATTTCTTTCAATTCCCAAACACTGGAGTCATAAGGAAGATAATCCCTAGTCAACCCCTTCGAGCCAAAGAAGTAGGAGTTTTCTGTTCTAAACAATCAAAACCTTTGATATAAACCTGGGGCAGGGTAGTCTCTTAGTTAATTCAAAAAGGTGCGCATTGAAGTCGCAAGCTCTCAGTTCGTAACGCAACGAATGACATCAAAAGCATTCCTTTGGAATCAAAAGACAGTGATGGTTCCCTATCACATAGGCAGTCAATCTCTCAAAAGAGAAAAGCCCACCAAGCTAAAACCTGTAAAGGAGGCTTAAGAAAGCTGGGGCATCCCGCTGATTGTAATCCCAAAAACAGGAACGGTCAGGCAAAAGTTAGGGATCAAAATCAAAATAAAGAGGTCATTACAAATCCTCAACAACATGAAAAATGTTGCAAAAGAAAAAAGGAGATGATGACTGTCTCCCAAATTCAACTGTTGAACCATCACCCAAAAAGTCGTTCCAAACTCGAATAGAGTGCGACGCACAATTAACTGAGCTTAGGGTTGAAGAACATCACGAAGAGCGGGTGGGTACAAATATACTTTGAGCCTTTATCCTTTGTTTCTTAAACCGTGAACCAAGCCACGTTACAACCCTTCAAAAGTCCTAATTGAAGCATGAGTTAGTTCGAAAGCATACTATTACAAAAGGTATCCTGACTCCTGTAAGGCTTTGCTCTAAATCTTGTGTTGATTTTGTCTTATGAAAAGTTTTCTGCTAAAAAACGCATTTTTCAAAACTTCGAGACAAACATAAACTTTGCATTGCTTGAATATCACTGTTTGCATTTGATTATTTGTTTGACAGCAAAGAAATTCATACAGCGAATGTTCGGAGGAACGAAAACTCTCTCAGTGAGTAAAATCACTTCAAAAGGATGACACTTCCATTACAATCTCCTATCAACAAAGGGCATGACATGTCACCATTCAATTAACCTGGGGAAGTCCAGTCAAGGTTTCAACAGATTTTTCAAAGTTCAGTTAACCTGGGGCAGTCCAGTCAAGGTTTCAACAGATCTTTCAAAGTTCAGTTAACCTGGGGCAGTCCAGTCAAGGTTCCAACAAATCTTTCAAAATTCAGTTAACCTGGGGCAGTCCAGTCAAGATTTCAAGAAATCTCTCAATTTGCAGAGTAATCTGATTCAAGACTCCGTCACCATCACTTGGGGCATTCGAATGTCAACAGTGTTCAACAATTCCTTCATCACCTGTTGGAAGATGCAGTTTTACACGGACTCATCATGAAGCAACCCTACACAGGTTCCTTCTCAAAATCCAAGATGCAGTTTTACACGGACTCATCATGAAGCAACCCTACACAGGTACCTTCTCAAAATCCAAGATGCAGTTTTACACAGACTCATCATGAAGCAACCCTACACAGGTTCCTTCTCAACCTCAGATGCAGTTTTACACGGACTCATCATGAAGCAACCCTACACAGGTTCCTTCTCAACCTCAGATGCAGTTTTACACGGACTCATCATGAAGCAACCCTACACAGGTTCCTTCTCAAAATCCAAGATGCAGTTTTACACGGACTCATCATGAAGCAACCCTACACAGGTTCCTTCTCAAAATCCAAGATGCAGTTTTACACGGACTCATCATGAAGTAACCCTACACAGGTTCCTTCTCAACCTCAGATGCAGTTTTACACGGACTCATCATGAAGCAACCCTACACAGGTTCCTTCTCAACCTCAGATGCAGTTTTACACGGACTCATCATGAAGAAACCCTACACAGGTTCCTTCTCAAAATCCAAGATGCAGTTTTACACGGACTCATCATGAAGCAACCCTACACAGGTTCCTTCTCAAAATCCAAGATGCAGTTTTACACGGACTCATCATGAAGCAACCCTACACAGGTTCCTTCTCAACCTCAGATGCAGTTTTACACGGACTCATCATGAAGCAACCCTACACAGGTTCCTTCTCAACTCCAGATGCAGTTTTACACAGATTCATCATCAGGAAACCCTACACAGGTTCCTTCTCAACTCCAGATGCAGTTTTACACGGACTCATCATCAGGAAACCATACACCGGTTCCTCTTCAAACCCAGATACAGTTTTACACGGACTCATCATCAGGAAACCCTACACCGGTTCCTTCTCAAACTCAAAAGATTCTTGCAATCCCCAACCAAAGGGCCTTCCAGAAGCTAACTCCCCTCAGAGTCAAGTTTCAAAATCCCCAGTGGAGCCAAAACTGTCAATCCCCAGCGGAGTTCATCAAATTCCCCAACATAACTTACCAGTGGAATCCCCAGCAGAGCTTTCATCAAAACCTCAGCGAAGTATCTCTTCCCACAGAGTAATTCCCCGCAGAGTAATCTCTCCAACAAGTTTATTCCCCAACGGAGTCATCTTCTCCTACTGGTTTATTCTTGCAACCATCATCCCCGGCGGAAGCAAAGAACTCTACTCTTCAACATCAGCCCAGGATTCAACAAACTCTCGGCATTCATCAAGGATTTATTTTCCTAGACGAAAACACATTCATATACATTATCATACACCATGACGCATGCATATACACATCATATCACACAATCTCATTTATTCTTGAAAACATCATGACCTCATGCATCTCATGCATCATGACATTGCATACAACTGATGTCTTGCCTTTTCAGGAAAAAGGACAATCCAAAGATGATTACTATCAACTGTCACAATTCCAGATTCGATTCCTGTATCTAGCCAGGGCATATCTGTGAGTGATTGATTGTGGATTCGACACCTGTATCTAGACAGGGCATATCTGCATGAAGAGTTTCCAGATTCGATACCTGTATCCAGCCAGGGCATGTCTGTAGACGACAATTCCAGATTCGACACCTGTATCCAGCCAGGGCATATTTGTAGACGACCAATTCCAGATTCGACACTTGTATCCAGCCAGGGCATATCGGTAGACGACAATTCCAAATTCGACACCTGTATCCAGCCAGGGCATATCTGTAGAAGATAATTTCCAGATTCAATTCCTGTATCCAGCCAGGGCATATCTGTAGACGACTAATTCTGGATTCGACTCCTGTATCTAGCCAGGGCATATCTGTGAGCGTTCGATTGTAGATTCGATACCTGTGTCTAGCCAGGGCATATCTGCATGAAGAGTTTGAAGATCAACCGGTAGCAAGCCAGGAAACCATCTTTCTTTCTCAGGTACGTAAGTTCTCGCTAAGGAATCTCTTACGCGATCGACACTCCAGATGGCATCTTTAAGCCCATCACCAAATGGCATCTATAAGCCCATTCCCGACAAGATTCTGTCACATCACCAGATGGCATCTTTAAGCCCATTTCTAGATGGCATCTATAAGCCCATCCTCCTACCAGCAGTCACCAAATGGCATCTGTAAGCCCATTCCCTCTACCATCACCTCACTGAGTGCAAATTTTCGGGCACTCTAGTGTCCAATCTCCTTTTACCTTCGAGTCGCGAAAGGAAAACTTGCCAATCTAACTCTTCAGGTTCAAGAAGATTGAACAGGGGCAACTGTTGTACCCCAAAATTTGCCCTCGTATTTTTCCACAAGAAATCACAGCTTTGGGCTTTTCCTGATTTTTCAGGCTGGCTCAAGAATCGGTCAAATAGACTTTCCTCGTCAGTCGGACAAGATTTAGGGTTTTCTTTGATTTTAAAGCAGTTCAGGCAGATTGCTAAGGTTTGGTTGAGTTGGCTCAGGTTTTGATCAAACAGGCGTTTCTTTGATGTCAAGTCAAAAATCAGGGTTTTGTGCGCATATTTCTCAGAAAGAATTAATTCTATCAGTGCCTTTCAAATTACTCTGAGATATGGACTGAGGCTGTTGATTGATAATTTGCAGTGTTTGGATTTAATCAGTGAAAAAAGGACATGTGGACGTGTGTTGTTTAGTTGTGCAATGCTCTGATTATTCCGAATTCCGGACGTTTATTGATTATTTATTATTCTGAGTTAAAATGGGTGGGATTTATTTCCAGCTATTATAATTTAAGAATTATAAATAATAAAATAAACAATTGAAAAGAAGAAAAGGAATTAACTGATAAAAAATTGGATTTCATTCATCTTTAATTATTTGTTACAATTGTTATTTAAATACAATATTTATTTACAAAGTATTTATAATAATAATGGTTATCATGATTAAAATTGAATTAAAATTGCATCCTATTTTTCTAAATCTTCATCTTCTACTGATGCTCCTTTGATCAATTTTTTTTCTGCAAAACAAAGAAAAGAAAAAGTCAAATGCAGATAAAATAATTAAAGAGCAGACAGTTAAAAAAGGATCGTCATTAAAAGCAAATGGCCGGAATCAGTTTGCCCTCTCTGCAAATCACAAGATTTCTCTTGGTTCACAAAGAGGGATGAAATAATGCTTGCAATGAAACATGAAATGCACAAGTATACAAATTGCACAAATTCAAATTTTCAAACATACTGCATTGTCAACAAGCTGCATAGTTCATAAATTACCAACAAAGTCCAAACTGAACTACAAAGTCACAATGTCAAACTAAGCCAAAAGCTGTCAAAAACTTTCCAAGGATATAGAAAGATATCAAGATATCAAACAAATACAAAAGGCTATCCAAAAGCTGTCAAAGAAGTACAAAGTATGCAGAGAAAAATATGTATTGCAAGCAAGGTTCAAATTCATCATTTTCAAGGCCATTTGCTTTTTCAGAAATACAGTCATAAGCAATATAATATGCTTAAATCTGGAGAGAGAGAAGAGAAAAGAGAAATAGGCTTACAGTAGGCTTTTGGCTTATTGAATATAAAACTGTCATCAACACAGTAAAAAGGAGGGAGAGATATCAAAAGGAAAAGAACACAAACTGTATCAAAATATACAGAGCTGCCTCCAAACCTCAAAAGGCCTTCACCTGCATAACTCACATAACATCAAGCCTTAAACTAGACAAGTTGGCATCCTGCCCAAATTTGTTTCAACACAAACAAAACTGTAACACAAAAAACCAGAAGCCTTAGCCTTCATCAAGCCAAAGCCTCTCAACCTGTTCAAACTCCAGGCCTGTAACCAAAAGAAAGCCCTCGGGCTTGCATCCTGCCTCATACTGTAACACAAAACTGAAGCAGAACATCAAAATCCAAACCATAACCTATTTCAATTCAACAGCAAACATGAAGCCTAACTTGTCTCCAAACACCTAAAACCTGTAAATTGTCATCAAGCCTTAACCATCAATAAACATTCAAAACCAAAAATACCAACCTGTCAAAAGCCTGAAGCCAAGGCCTGTAACTTCAAAGCCTAAACCAGCTTTCAAACCAACACAAGCCCTCAGAGCATCCTCATCATTGGGCTACCAAAATCATCAAAGCATTTCAAGGCAACCATACTCAAGATCATCATCAAATAATACAGACACAAGCATACTCAGAAGCATATCAGAGAGGCAAATATATTAAGCGTTTCAAAGCATCTCAGCAATACTCAGCATACCAGGCATCTCAGATAAGCAAGCATATCAGAAAGGCAAACGTATCAAATATTCAGAGGCAACAAGAGCAAGTAAAAGAGAAGAAGATAAAGAAGGTTCTCAGACATCATCATCATAAAACCTAAAAAGACAAAGACACAGGTACCAGGTTCTCCAGCATACAACATCATCAAGCCTCCGCCCTTGGCCATCCTACGTGCCTCCAAATCCGCTCCTCCTCCATCTCCAAAGGCCTCCGTCTCCAACCAAGGTATAATTCCTTTCCTTTTCATACACCTCGAATAAGCAAACAAATACCAACACATAAAATCAGAACATGAAAGTAACACATAAAAGCTTGAAACCCTAACGCGATAGAGATAGAAATCACTACCTTTTAACTGTTGACTGGATGCTCCATGGAGGGAAGAGGAATGGATGATGGCGCATGACAACCAAGCACGGGGAGACGTTCAGAGGCTAGGGTGTGAGAAGGATGAAGAGGAACGAACACGAAGAAGACGGCGTCGCTCTGTAACTTGCCTAACCCTAAATCCCTAATGAACAAGCTTGGAAGAAACCCTAAACAAAAAATGATGTCTAACGTGCTTGGGCCTTGTCCCACTAACAAGCCTTAAGCCCAATGATTCAGGGCGCCTGACCTCTCCAATCTGAGCACACCCCCCCTTTTTTCCTTTTTATTCTAATCATTTATTTGGGCCAGCATAACTCCTTTAAGCCCATTGACTCTTTGTTTGTCTTTTATACTAACACTTTTTTTGTTTACCTTTTTTTTTTAAAAACACAATTTGTTTTGTTTATAAATAAATAGTACCTTAATCTTCCATATTAATTTATTTTAACAAATTTTTTTTCTTATACCAAAATGTGTAAATAGGAGATTAATTAGGTTAATAGATTTTTGGGTCTTAAAACTTTTAATAAATCTTTTTAATACATAAAACATTAATTTTTCTTAAAACATTTCTTTTTTGAACTTTTGTATATAAAACATAAAAATACTAATTAAAATTCATTAACATTAATACATAAGATAGAATTCTTAAAACATTTTTTCTTTTCTTAAAACTTGTTTGTACATAAAGACAAAAATACAAGAATACAAAAACAAAATAAATAGACAATACTTAATTTTCTCATTAAGTTAACATTTCTCAACCTTGTAAATAATCATACACTTACACAAATACATTTACACATACACATTTGCTTATTCTTATACATTGCTATACATTATATTTTACATTTGAGATCGCAATTCGATTTGGTTGTAATTTATTTGGACACTACTCTCCCATTAAAGTCTCATCCCCATTTGTAAATATTTGTACCCCCACTCCCGGATACTTATTTGTAATAGCGTAGACTTTAAATTCCCGCAATTTATCGCTTTCAAATATACCACGGTTAGACTTAGGGTTTGTATGTACATAAAATCAAACGCTAGATAACCTAATACAAAGACAAATACATGAAATCAATACACAATCACATTTGCACCCCTAGGGTAATCCCGCTTGTTGCCTTCCAAAATGGGCCATGCTTGCACGTCGAGTTTCTTTGGCAAAACAAAACGAATCAAATGATCATAGTCCCTCGATGACGCTTTCGAAAGTTGCCTATCAAAATGATCATAGTCCCTTCAAGCAAAATTGCCAAAGACACTTGGCACCATTACATTCATGGTCCATACGATGACCCGCGCCTGTCCCGTTAAACATCCTAAACGCAAGATTGTCCACCAAATACAATGGTGGAACAAAATTGTTAAAAGGGTTAAAACATGAGAAAAACCTTTGAGTAAATTTAGGGGTAGACAAACTCTTAGTTACTTGATCAAACTTGCAAAACACATTTGCCTACTTTTCAAAACCACACTCCACAAACACTTTCAAAAACAAACTTCCAAAAACACTTGAAACATCTTTTCGAAAAGATACACACCTTTGTAAAACACTCAAACACGAGTCATTACAACGGTTGCCTAGACAAGGCGTCTTCTTCAAAAACATTTTCAAAACACACACACACACCATTTCAAGCAATTGAAAATCAAAGGCAAGTGATCTAAACAAGTAACTAAGAGCCCATGGATAACCATGGATGAAAATGGTGCTAATACATTCCCTTTTCATAATCTACCCCCCGAACCCACGAAACATCTCTAAAGGTTTTTCCTGTGCTTTTTAACCTTTCCTTTAGGATAAAATAAAAAGTCGGTGGCGACTCTTGCTAAACCGAACAAGTGCGAATACAAACGCAAAACCTCAAGTCTGTTCTCCCACCGTATCACAAATACCATAGATGAGAAAGCAAGAGAATGAAGTGGTTTGGTAAACACTTCTGCTAGCTGTGATTTAGAAGGTACAGAAAGAAGATGAATTAACTTGGACTGCAACTTTTCCCGAATAATGTGACAATCCAGCTCGATGTGCTTGCTACGCTCATGAAAGGTTGGATTGTAAGCAAGATAAATGGCCGACTTGCTGTCACAATAAACTGATGTTGGTTGCGAGAAAGATACTTGAAAATCAGTAAATAAATATTGAAGCCATTGTAACTCACATGTTAACGATGCCAAAGTGCGGTATTCTGCCTCAGTGGAAGAGCGAGAAACCGTATTCTGCTTCTTCGATTTCCAAGATATTAATGAGGTGCCAAGCAAGACACAATAGCCAGTAACAGACCGACGGTTATTGGGACAACAAGCCCAGTCAGAATTTACAAACCCATGTAGTTGCAAAGGACTCTGACTGGAAAAGAAAATGTCTTTAGCTGGACATTATTTCAAATAACGCAGGATACGAGTAGCAGCAGTAAAATGAGGTACTAAGGGATGCAAAACGTATTGACTGAGATGTTGAACAACAAAGGAGATATCAGGCCTTGTATGAGTCAAGTAAATGAGTCTGCCAATGAGGCGTTGATAAGAAGAGGGGTCCCCAAAGGGATCACCATTAGTGGCTGACAACTTAGTGTGAGGGTCAACTGGTACAGGAACAGGCTTGGCACCAAGGAACCCAGTGTCTTCAAGAAGCTCAAGGACGTATTTCCGTTGATTTAGAAAAATACCAGAAGATGAACGAGCAATTTCTAAGCCAAGAAAAAACCTGAGTTGGCCAAGATCTTTGATCTTGAACTGATGATCAAGAGACTGTTTTACAAGCTTAATTTCCTCAAGAGATGTACCTGCC
Source organism: Vicia faba (assembly GCA_948472305.1). NCBI lineage: Eukaryota > Viridiplantae > Streptophyta > Magnoliopsida > Fabales > Fabaceae > Vicia > Vicia faba. The sequence continues at coordinate 316,855,952 of OX451740.1, forward strand.
AAAACAGTGTCGTCAACATAAACAAGCAAAGTTGTAAAGGAAGAACCATGTGACTTTACATAGAGGGAATGGTCAGATTGAGAAGGCTTATATCCCATAGACACAAGGGCAGTGGATAGTTTGAAGTACCATTGGCGACTAGCCTGTTTTAAACCATATAGTGACTTGTTCAATTTGCAAACCCGCGGAGAATTTGTAGCATAACCAGAAGGAATATTCATGCAAACTTCCTCATGTAAGTCACCATGAAGAAATACGTTATTCACATCCAATTGTTCTACAAACCATCCTTTGACAGCAACAAGGGCTAATAGAACACGAACAATAGTCATCTTAGCCACTGGTGAGAATATGTCAAAGTAATCCACCCCTTCCATTTGCGTATAGCCTTTGGCCACAAGGCGAACTTTGTACCTCTCTATGGATCCATTGGAATGATATTTGATCTTGTACACCCATTTGCAACCTATTGGAGTCTTGCCACAAGAAAGATCCACCACAGTCCATGTATTGTTTACCTCTAGAGCTGCAATCTCAGCATTCATTGCCTCCTTCGAACAGTCAAACTTGGAAGCTTGGTTATATGTTTTTGGCTCAATGTTAGAAGAAATAGAGCAGCAAAAAAATTTATAAGCAGGAGAACAATGATTATAAGTCAAAACATAAGATATAGGATAAGCAATAGAATTGAAATTTTTATCAGTACAACTAGATATAGCATTGCAGTGGTAGTCCTGCGAGTAGCTTGGAGGCTTTCTGATACGATTAGAGACCCTAAGAGGAATAGAAGGACTAGCATCTATGCAATCATGGACAGGAATAGAGGATGTACTAGTATCAAAACTATCATTAGTACTAGCATGAGCTGGAATAGAGGATGTACTGGCATCAATACTATCATTAGGACTAGCATGAGCTAGATTAGTAGGATTGGCTGCAGTTAAAGGTGACTGGACATGTGTATAAGGGACAAGTGAGGGGTCTGCTATAGTAGCAGGAGCATAGGTGAGAGGAATAGAATGCTGGTCCATATGGTTAATGTATGCAGAATTTTGGGCTGCAACATCAGATAAAGGACCATTGGAAAAAAGAGAGATGTCATATAAGTCCATAGAGCCAGCAGGTATAGGGAGTTGCTGGGACTGTTGGGAAGAAAATTGATTGGACAGAGATTGGAAGGGAAAAACATCCTCATAGAAAATTAGATTGCGTGAAATAAAAATGTCATGAGAAATGAGATCATAAAGAGTATAACCCTTGGTTCCATCTTTGTAGCCAATAAAGGCACATTTTCTTGCTCTAGGGTCAAATTTAGACTTGTGAGCTTGAATGGTTATTGCATAAGCTAAACAAGCAAAAACTTTGAGGTGAAGAAGAATAGGGGGTGATTTGTGTAGCAATTCATAAGGTGACTTAGATTTAAGCAGGGGGCTAAGAAGTCTATTTATGATGTGGACAACATGTTGAATGCAAAATCTCCATAAGGAGAGAGGAATATGAGCATGAAAATATAAGGATCGTGCTACATTTAAAATATGTTGATGTTTACATTCAACTATGCCGTTTTGTTGTGGGGTTCAATGCACGATCTTTAGTGAATTATACCTTTTGAGCTAAAAAAATCAGTTAAGGTGACAAACTCAGTCCCATTGTCGGATCTGAGGCATTTCAGAGAAGTATTGAATTGGTTTTCTAAATAAGCCACAAAATTAATGATGCAGGTTTTGGTTTCACTTTTATGTTTAAGAAGAATTATCCATGTGAACCTAGAATAATCATCGACAAGGGTGAGAAAGTACCTATGTCCAGAAATAGAAGTTGTGGCAAAGGGCCCCCACACATCAGCATGCAATATTTGAAAAAGAAAAACAGAATTGGTGATGCTATTAGGGAAAGGTAACTTCTTTTGCTTGGAAAAATGACAACTATCACAAGGTGTCATATTGTTTTTACAAGGTATGTAAGGAAACTGCTTAGAGATAATTTGCATTCCAGCTTTAGAAATGTGACCTAATATGGAATGCCATTTCTCAAAAGAATCAGAGGAAACAAAATTGCAAGAAGAAAAAATAGTATAAGTATCTATGACATACAATCCTCTTTGAAGCTTAGCTGTACCAATAGTTTCCAATGAATGATTCTGCAAGATTTGACAAGAGTTAGTGTTGAAACTCAAATGACACTTATTTGTGCTTGCTAACTTTTTGACAGAAATTAGGTTCACTTGAAAGCAAGGGATGTAGAGGACTTGGTGAATTGTGATAGACGGGGATATAACCACACTACCCGAAATAGAAGCCAAAAATTGTGAGCCATTTGGTAAAGACACCGAAACATCAACAATATTTTGATATGTAGTAAAAACTGAAATATCAAAAGTGATGTGATCAGTAGCACCGATGTCTAATATCCAAAGATTGGAAGACTTATCAGGTTAAGAAGAAGTAGGAGAATTCATGGCAAAAGGAGCAGTGGTTACAACATTAACTGTGGGTTGGGAACCAAGTTTGGACTGCTGAAGAGCTTCAAGAATGCCTTGATACATTTCTTGAGTAAACTGAAACATGGACTGTGCAGATGATCCTTGTGAAGCATATTCCAAACCAGTAGCATTTGAAGTATTGTTAGCTTGAGATGAGGAAGACTTTTTCTTGTGTGTCTTGTACCCAGGAGGATAGCCAATCTTTTCAAAGCAGATATCAACAATGTGATTATTCTTGCCACAGTGAGTACATGTGCGATTACCCCATTTGAAGGAACCTGATCCCTTTCCCTTATAGTAACTCCCTTTGTTACTAGAATTTACGTGATTAGAGCTAACTTGCGTAGCTACGACAGAGTCAGATGCAACTTCAGGAGCAGAAGTTTGGTTGGAGCTGATCAATTCTCGTTCTTGTTGCAAAACCAATGAAAAAGCATGTTCAATATCAAGGAGAGGGTTCGTGATCATGATTTAAGATTTGGAGTGCAAGAAAAGTTCATTCAAGCCATTGAGGAATCGAATAATAAAGTCTTGTTCACGATAGGCTCTAACAGATTTAATTGCGCCACAAGAATAAGAAATTGAACACTTACAGTAAGGCAGAGGATGATAGTTCTCCAATTCGTCCCAATAGACCTTCAACTGAGTGAAGTAATCTGAAACATCAAGAGTTCCTTGACGAAATCGATACAGATCCTCTTACAGATCAGAAATGCAGAAAATATCACTTTGAGAGAAACGAACACGCAAGTTATTCCAAACACCTGCATCAGTATCAATCCAAAGTACAGAACGAGCAATGGATTCAGAAAGGGAACGGTGAAGCCATGCCAATACCATCGTGTTACAGCGAATCCATGGCGCGTACATCTGATCAGATACGGGAGGCTTTGGAAGAGAACCATCAACAAACTTCTCTTTGTTCTTCGAAATCAACGCGATGTGCATCGAACGGGACCAAGTATGATAGTTCTTGGCGGTGAGCAGCGGCGAAACAAGAGTAATTATCGGATTCTCGTTCGGATGCAAGTAGTAAGGATTGACAGAGTTGGTGGAGAAATCGATGTAGTTCTAGAACTCCATTGATGCACTTTCAAGGAGAAAGAGAAAGGAGATGGATCAAGAAGGAAGAGGAAGAAGCAAGATCCAACCGAAAAAAAACAATTACGGTGACTACCAGAACTCAGATGAGCTCTGATACCATGTGAACAAGAAGAACAAATTGTAAAGAGAACTCATTTTCATTAATTGAAATTGGGAAGTAATAAGTGTTTCAAATACAGTGGTAATTAGGAGTTTATATACTCTATTAAACTACAAAACTAATTTACCAGGAAATAACTAATTACCACATAATAAAAATAACTATACACAACTCACTATAATAAAGTTAATATAATTACTGTTTTATATTGACCTATTAATTGATTCATATTAGTACTACTCCTCCTAGTTCCATTTTTTAAAATATTCAATGATAATTAAGAGCATTTAAAAATGATAAATAAATAATCAATAAAAATAAACTCTTTCAAATTAACTAAGTGGTTGAGAATGTGCTTACTCAATCTGGTTTTACTTAGAAACGGTTGAGTTAGCAAAAATGATGAATTATTAAATGATATTTATATTTGGGGGAAATATCCAATTGCATTGCAGTAGGATCATAACTTAATATTTGACTAAAACAATAATTTATTTATTTATTCATTTGACTCAACTACAACAATAATTTATCAAAGTTTAAGTTTTTCGTTCGAAAATAAACAATCCACATAGTCGATCTATACAAATTAAAACTGTATATAAGAAGTTTAATTATAATTTGTTTTCTAACCTAATTGTTTGATTTATATTGGTCTCATAATTAATATTTGTTACATTTAAGCCATATAATTTTATTCCTGTTATTCAAATAAATCACTTCTGTCAAATTTTAACAATAGTCTACCATTAATTTTATTATTGTTTTCTTAACTTTTAACTATTTAATCTTTTTGCGAAATATTACTTAGTTAGATTATGAAAGTTTATTAAATTTAAAGATAAATCATAAAAAATAATTTTTTTTCCTACATTTTTTTCATCTTCTTCCTTCGTTTATATTAGAATTTGGAATATTTGCTTGGTGAAAATAGAAGATTTGAATGTGAAGAATGAAAGAAAGATAGAGAGAATAAGAAAGAGTAATTGATGGTGAGATTATTTTCATTAACATTGACAACAATACCTCTAAGATATTTATATGTTTACAAGTGGATTGAAATACAAGCAATCAAGTCAAAATAATAGAAAACAGAAAATCTAATTCATGCAACCAGTTACAGTAAACCATTATCCGGTTACAACTGTTACAAAATTAAATTCAATACAGTAGTAACCGGTTACAGCAACCGGTTACGGTAACTGATTACTGCGAATACATAACCAATTACACCAACTCCGTAATCACTTTTTCTCAACTTAATTGACTTTTTCACATACCTGTAATCGGTTACACCTTGTGGTAACCAGTTACAACACTTGAATTGTTGTTTTTTTCACTTAACACACATCTTAATTCAAGTGCTCCAAGTCTTCCATGCATGTGTTCATCTTCAACCTTTTGAACATTTCAATTGTGACTCCCTTGATCAACAAATCAGTCATTTGATCTTCACTTTTATAATATCCCAATCTCAATCTTCCATCACTAACAAGCTCTCTCAAATAGTGAAATCCCATCTCAATATGTTTGTTCCTCTCATGTGAAATTGGGTTTTTATCATGGTTTATAGCGAAAAAGTTATAAATCATGAGCGTTACAACGTCACCCTCATCGCTTCCCATCTCCTTCAATAGATTCATCAACCGCAGGACTTAGCACACACACAACAAAGCAGAAATATACTCGGCCTTGCAAGACGACAATGTTACTAGCGATTCCTTTTTCGAACACCATGAGATTGGTGTTCCACCGAACAAAAAGATTTATTCAGTTGTAGACTTTCAATCATCTTTATCTTTGCACCAATTAGAATTCTGCAACCAATACATCCTTTTGACGTATTTCAGAATCCTCTTGACTGCTGCCAAGTGAGACACCATCGGCCTCTCCATGAATTTACTCACAATACCGACACTAAATGTCAATTTCAATCGTGTATTGCATAAGTAACACAAGGATCCCATCAGTATCCTATTCCTAGTTGGATTCACCTATTGCTCATCCTCATTCTTAGACAACTGCAACCTTAGTTCAGCTGGTGTAATGGCAACATTACAACGCTCCATTTATAACTTTTTCAAAATCTCTAACGCATACCTTTTTTTGTGCATGAGTAGTCCCTTCTTGGACTTATGGAACTCAATTCCATGGAAGTATGTCATGAGACCAAGGTCAGTCATCTTGAACTCTTTCATAAGTCCACTCTTAAACTTAGAAATACATTTTTCGTTGTTGCCCGTAATCAACCAATCGTCTACGTATAGACAAAGGATGATGAACCCTTCACTTGTATTCGTCTTCACATACACATCGTGTTCGGATACACACTTATTAAAGCCAATCTCCTTTAAGAAACCATATATACTCTTGTTCCAAGCTCTTGGAGTTTATTTCAAACCATGCAACTCTTCTTCAACTTGTAGATTTTGAATCTTGGTTTTTCACAACAAAACCAGGGGGTTGGTCTACATAAACTTCCTCTTCAAGCAGTTTGTTCAAAAAACGCAGATTTGACATCCATTTGAAAGATGAACCAATTTTTGTTATTCACAATACCAACAAACAGCCTTATGGTTTCAATTCTAGCAACCAGTGCAAATACCTCTTCAAAGTATGCCTTCTCTTTGTAAAAATCTCTTTGTAACTAATCGAGCCTTATGCTTGATTATTTCCCCCTTGAGATTTGCCTTCACTTTATAGAATAATCTTACACCAATCGGCTTCTTTCCTTCATGTAAATCAAATAACTCCTAAGTATTGTTTTTCTCAATCAATTCTAACTCCTCCTTCATAGTACAAATCCATTTTGAATTTATCAAGGCCTCTTTCAGCGTAATAGGTTTAGATTCAACAATAAGTGCAAAATGGAAAAATCACCATCGTCTTTGACTTTGTTATCTTGGTACATCTCACAATCTTGGAGTCTTGGAGGCAAACCTCTTTACCTTATTTATGTTCTTACATTCTCTTCAATTCGAGCTTTGACGGGGGATGGTTATGAACTCTCAAATTCTACAGAATCTGAAGTTTCAATGTTGTAACTCGTTACAACTCTTACGTAACCGATTTCAGGCTGTTGCAGCTCCATGATTTCCTTAACAATTACGTCTCGATTAATCACAATCCTAATGTTTGCTGCATCATACAACTTGTAACTACTAGTAGAGTTATAACCAACAAGTATCATCGACTCTTCTCTGTCATCCAACTTCTTTCTAAGTTGCTCTGACACATGTTAATACGCTACAAAACCTAAAAGTCTCAAATGGTTCAGATTTGGTTTGAATCCAGACCATGTCTCTTCTAGTGTTATCCTCTCAAGCTTCTTTGTTGGACACCTATTCAATAAATAGGTAATTGAGAATACCATTTCTCCCTATATCTCTTTCGGTAAATTCTTCCCTTTTAACATGCTTCTCACCATATTCATAATCGACTGATTCTTCCTTTTGGAAACACCATTTTGTTGCATCGTATAGGGTGGTACTACCTCATGTACTATCTCCTCTTGATTACAAAACCTCCCAAAGTCATTTGAGACATATTCCCCTCCACCATCCATTTTGAGAACTTTGAGCTTGTGACAGCTTTGTCGCTCAACCATGGACTTCAACTTCTTAAACACTTTGAATACCTCTTTTTTTTCTCTTGACTAGTGTGATACGGTGGGAGAAATGACTTGAGGTTTTGCGTTTTGTCGCAAATGTCGCGGTTTTGCAAGAGTCGCCACTGACTTTTCTTTTATCCAAAAGGAAAGGTAAAAAAGCACAGGAAAGACCTTTGAGATGTTTTCTTGAGTTCGAGGGGTAGATTATGAAAAGGGAAGGTGCTAGCAACCTTTTCATCCATGGTTTTCCATGGACTCCTAGTTACTTGCTTAGATCACTTGCTTTGCTTTACTTTGTTTGAAATGGTGCTTAGTGTGGTTTTGAAAGTATTTTAAAAAGAGGCCATTCGTTTAGGCAATCTTTGTAATGATTCTCGTTCGTAAGAATGTATACAAAGATGTTTGTCTTTTGAAAAATGTTTCAATGTTTTGTAAGATGTTTTGAAAATGTGTGTGTGCTTGTTTTTGAAAATAGCAAGGATTGTTTTGAAATGGAGCAAGTAACTTAGAAGCTATCTACCTACTCAAATGTATTTCTTGTGCATTTTTATTCCTTTGATATTGTTGACTTACCATTGATTTGGTAAGCAACCCTATCTTTGGATGTAAATGGGACGGGCGTGGGTTATCGTATAACCATGATAGCAATATTGCCAAGTATCTTAGCATTTTTTAGGGACCCGGATCATTTTGTTTTAGGTAACCTTTGAATAGCGTCATCGAGGGACTATGATCTTATATTTGTTTTGTTTTGCCAAGATACTTCGCATGCGTAACATGGCCATTTTATTTTAGGCAACCAAGTGGGTGAAACCCTAAGGGTGCTTGTGTGCAAAGTGTGTCATTTTTCATGCTTTTGTCTTGCATTTAGGGTTTTCTATTTGTTTTGTTTTTGTTCTTGTCATGCAAACCCTAATTACTAAACATAGTATATAAAGCGATAAATTGCGTAAAATAAACTAAGCTATTACAACAATTATTATGGGAGGGGGGATACAAGTTTTGAATGGGGATTTTGCACAAATATAAACCTAAATATATTATTACAACCCAATCGAATATTGCGCGAATTAAATAAATAAACAAATATTTAAAATGCAATGCAAATGTATTTATGTAAAAAAAGTTTTGGTATTTGTTTTTTTGTATGAGAAAATGATTTAAATTAGCCCTAAAAAATAGTATTATTTTTGGAGGGGTGAAACCCTAATTTTTTGATTAAAAGGAAATGATGTTTCCTATTATTATTTTGTCCATTTTTTGTATAAGAAAATAATAAATAATATTATATGCAAATATTAAAAATTAAATATGTATAAAAATAAATATTTATGAGTATAAATAGTATAATAAAAATATTAAGTATTTATAATTGTATTTACAAATTATTTAAGAAAATAAGTTCTATTTATTAAAATAAACTATTTTACAAGTGAAAAAATAATAAAGAAAATAAAATAAAATTTCAAAAAATTATTTAATTATTTTTAGGATTTTTTATTGTTCAGAAAATAAAATTAAAAGCAATAAATATAAAAATATGAAGAAATATGAAAAATATAACAAATAAAGCCAGGGGGTGCAAATAGTGGGTCAGGAGGTGCAAATATCAGAAACAAAAAGGCCCAAAGCGCCAAAAAGCCCAGGAGCCTCGTCCCTGTCCTCCAGCCAGTCTTCCTTGCGCGCGTTCATGGTTCAAATCTGTAACTTGCTAATGCTTGCACAAAAACAAAAACCCATAACATGAAACATGTGGCATTTGAGCTCACGATTTCAACCATATAAATTATGTGACCTAACTCTAAAAGATCAAGGAGAATTTTTATAGCCCTAATTCGTGACCTAATTTTTTCAGCATTTTCAAACTTCAAATTCTATCAGCATAGTTAATATAAATGAAAAGTATGCATATGTACAACTTCACCATGTTATGGACTACATTTTTTCTTCACAAATCGTGGCTTGAGGATGCCTATTCAGAGAGATAGAGTTCAAGAAAATACCTCCTTCAGCTGGATTTGGATAGAGCAATGTAGGGACTTTAATGGAGGCCTGGGGATTGTGTGAGCTTCCTTGAACTTCCTTCAAGCTATTCCAATGCCTAGTTTGCTTTGTGGATGGCTAGAACTTCCTGCACAAGTCAAGCTGCAAGCTTCAAGGTTGAAAATGACAATGGCTAAAACAGGGGTTATAGAACCAAGGTGAGGGCTTGGATGGCTTTGGTATGATGTGTATGAAGTGTTTCAAGTGTTAAAATACAAAACGCACGAGCCAAAAATTAGTTGGCTTTGGTTTTGCAGATTCTGGATGTTTGGACAGAAAAATGGTGTTTATGAGTTTTGGGGAGTTTTAGCTTCAATGCAATCATGCTAAGCCTTGCCACAACTTTGTATATTTGTATAGAAATGATACAAAGTCCACTCCTTACTAGCTGTACCAGTTCTGATCTTTTGGCAACCTTTCTTGCATTTTAAGCAAATTGAAGTGACCAATGCTACATGCTTGTACTGGCTAGCTTGAGGGCTACAAAGAGCTTGTACAAATTTCTTAAGACCTATGTGAATTGCTTGCACCAAAGGGACAGGTCCAAGGCTCAAGATTGACAAAGTTGCAAAAGTTGCTCTTTATGAAAATGGTATTGTGAACTTTTGGCCAAAAATGGAATTATCTCTTGTACAAAGCTCCAAAAGCAAAAATAATGCCTTTAGCTTCTGAGTTTGCATTTAATTATGGAGTGTAGAGTGAGTTTAGGACCTGTAAAGCAAGATTCAAACAGCATGGATTGGATTTGCAACTTGATACTTTGTAAAAATGGCTTGATCAAAAGTGATAAAATGCTAACTTCCCCTCTTCAATTCTCCCTAACCAAAAATGATCTTGGAGAGTTCTTGGACATTTTGGAAAGATTGCAATGTTCTCTATAATCCATATTTGAAATTCATTTTGAGATAACTCTTGGAACTAGGTGAAAAATGTCCATGAAGTTGGGTAAAAAACCTGCCTAAATTAGGGCAAAATTTCACTAAGTTAAGAAGTTCATGGACCTATATTCACAAATTTATAACTTGAGATCCAATCATCTTTTAGGGAAAGTTTGTGAATCAAAGTTGTAGATTTAATGGAGGAATACAACTTTCATGTTGGAAGTTTTCTTTGAATCAAAATGCATCATGGTGAAAAAGTGGTGAAAAGTTGGGAAAAAATAAGAAAATTTCCATACTTAGAAAAATTCTAAGTTATGAAAATTTTCAAATTCAAAACCCTAATTTTCAAAATTGGTTTTCTTGGTGAACAAGTTTCATATTTTGACATATCTTGATGAATTATGACCCTTGGCACTTGATTTTGACCAAAAAGTCAAAGTTTGACTTTTTAGTGTACAATTGACTTTTGATCAGTTGACTGCAAAATTCATCTGTCAATCCAATGAACTTGAGATCTTTTGAACCATGTAATTAGGTCAAGATGATGTCATTGAACCCTTGAAATCATGTTTGAACTCAAATGGTCATTGGCTAGGTTAAAAATCAGAAATTACCCTTTCTCAGTCAAAACCCTAATTTTGACCATTTTGCCCTTTTGATGATTTGATCAAATTTCTTGAGGAATTGTGATCCAAACTTGATCAAATGGTACATATGAGTATAGAATGTTGATGTGGATGAAAAATTATGAAGTTTGACTGTAAATTGGCCATGGTTGACTTTTCCCCCAATACAGTTGATTTTTAGGTCAACTGTCCAATTGACTGATAAAAAATATGGTTCATGGCTTGAAACTTAACATGAGCAATATTAGGGGTCTAAGATGGTGTATGAAAGTCACATGAAGAATTGATGGTCCAAAAATTCTTGTGCAAACTCAAACCCTAATTTCAGGTTATTAGTGCAAGATGAGGTGTCTTGAGCTGACCAAATCCTAATCTTGTCTTGAGTCCAAGAAGTCTTGTGAGAAAAATCTTGATAAATGAGAGGGAAAATTTTGGGGTACAACAGCTGCCCCTGTTCAATCTTCTTGATCCTTAAGAGTTAGATTGGCGAGTTTGGCCGTTCGTGACTCAAAGGTAAAAGATGGTTGGACACTAGAGTGCCCATAAATTTGCACTCGACGAAATGTAGTTGAGGGAATGGGCTTAAAGATGCCATTTGGAGATGTGATAGAATCTTGTCGGAGATGGGCTTGTAGATGCCATCCAAGAATGTTTGTTGAATTGTAAGTTGTAAGTCAAGAGAATGAGTATCAGAATGGTGTCCGTATCTGGAACGTATCCGAACTGTATCTGGAGACTGAGTCTGTATGAGCAACAGAATAGCGTCCGTGTCTAGAGCGTATCCGAGTTGTGTCCGTACTTTAATCTTGAATGAGTAACATAATAACTTCCGTGTCTGGAGTGTATCTGAATCGTATCTGAATGTTGAAGTATGAATGAGTAATAGAATGGCTTCCGTGTCTGGAGCGTATCTGAACTTGAATTTGAATGAGTAACAGAATGAATTCCTTGTCTGGAGTGTATTTGTACTGTATCTTGAAATTGGGGTCTGAATGAGTATCAGAATGGTATCCTTGTCTGGAGCGTATCTGAATTGTATCATGAACTTGGAATTTGAATTAGTGACAGAATGGCTTCCGTGTCTGGAGTGTATCCGTACTAGAATATGAATAAGTGACAGAATGACTTCCGTGTCTGGAGTGTATCCGGACTGTATCTATAGTTGAGACCTGAATGAGTACCAGAATGGCATCCTTGCCTGGAGCGTATCTGTACTGTATCTGAAATCTTTGAATTGTTAATGATAGCTGTTAATCTTATCCTGAAAAGGGTAAAAATGTTAGCTAAAACACAAAGTTATGTTGCATGAAATGTATGATGCAATATATGTGCTTTATCAATGTTTATGATATATGGATGTAATGTATGCGCATGTAAGCTGATTTGCTGTATTGCTGAGGAAAATAAATCCTTGACTGCTGAGGATAAGAAATCCTTGGCGACTTCTCTAGGGATATATGGATTCTTCATGTCTTGAAGTTGGAGTGTTGACAAAAATTCCGTTGTGAGAGTAATGCCAAGTACTGCTTGAGAAATCTGCTTAGGAATCCAGAGAATTTTGATGACTTCTGCTGGGAATTAAGAATGAGAATCTTCATTCTGTTGGAGAGCAACGAAAACTCTATGGGGAAAAAGCTTATTCCTGTTTGGAAAAAGTTCAGGATTTTGGGTTGTCTGCCACTCTACTGGGGAGTTATCAGAAGTTGTTGTCTGGTTGGTTTTCAGGCTTCAAGATAACTTGCTGGGGAATTTGGAGAAACTGGATGGTTTCTACTGGGGATTAATAGTTGGAAGTTTTAGCTCCGCTGGGGATCTCAATGACGTACTGTAGGGATTGCTCATGGAATATCCTAAAGACGTTTTCCTATTCTTTCAACCTGTCAGTAATTGTTCTTTTTCATCCCGTTTATTTGTAAACAGTAATTATGTTCAAATGCATATGTTCATTAATGAATCATTGGACATTTTTGCAAATAAAACACAAGTGTAAAGAAAAAGGAAAATAGTTTTCTGTACTTTGAAAGAGATATCTATGTATTTACTTTGAATAAATATTTTGTATAAAGGAGACAGACATTCTAGTAAGAGGATTGTGTCATAAGAAAAATTTATACAAAGAAAGATAGCTATGTGTAAAAAATCCCATGGGATTCCCATTCTGCTATAGCCTTCATATCTCCGAATATCTTGTCCATTCGCTGCTTCGTCCGAAGATGATTAAATTGATCAGAAGTTCAGGGTTTGCTAGTGAAGAGATTGTCCTTAAAGTGATCTGACGAGACATAGTCATACGCTTTAATTCCCTAACTTTTGCCTGGACCGCCCTTTCGGGTTTTCGATCCACCGAGAAACCCTTTTTTGCCCAAGTCGCCCTTTCGGGTTTTCAACTTGCCGAGTGTATAAATTTTTTTATTTTATCCCTATTTTTTGCCCAAACCTTTTTGGTTCGCCGGGATTCCCTTGTTTTGCCTAGGTGTGTCAACCTAGCGGGTCTCTTATGCGTAGTATCTTTTGACTATGTCTGCGTTTGCAGGGTGTGGAAGGTCATCGCCATCCATGGTGGTTAAGATCATTGCCCCACCAGAAAAGATGTTCTTGATTACAAATGGTTCTTCATAGGTAGGAGTCCATTTGCCCCTCGGATCACTTTGTGGCAAGATGATGCGCTTGATCACTAGATCTCCAACTTGATATACTTGGCGCCTGACTTTCTTGTTGAAAGCCTTGATCATCCGCTTTTGATACATCTGACTGTGGCAAACAACAGTAAGTCTCTTTTCGTCAATTAAGTTCAACTAATCAAGTCGGGTCCAGATCCAATCGTCTTCACTTAAACCCGCATCCTTCATGATTCTCAAAGAGGGGATCTGAACCTCGATAGGCAGGACAACCTCCATGCCATAAACTAAAGAATAGGGTGTTGCCCTAGTTGATGTGCGAGCCGTGGTACGGTACCCGTGGAGAGCAAACGGTAGCATCTCATGCCAGCCCTTGTAGGTGACTGTCATTTTTTGTATGATCTTTTTAATGTTTTTGTTAGCAGCTTCGACTACACCATTCATCTTTGGCCGATAGGGGGATGAATTATGATGTTGAATCTTGAACTGCTCACACAAGGCGGTGATCATAGTATTGTTAAGGTTTGTACCGTTATCAGTGATAATCCTTTCTGGGATACTGTACCGGCAAATAAGATTCTGCTTGATGAAGCGGGCAACAACATTCTTAGTAACAGATGCGAAGGAAGCTGCTTCGACCCACTTTGTGAAATAATCAATGGCCACCAGAATGAAGCGGTGTCCATTGGAGGCTGTAGGCTTGATCTCCCCAATCATGTCGATTCCCCACATAGCGAAGGGCCAAGGAGTTGTTAAGACATTTAGAGGAACCGGTGGCACGTGCACCTTGTCTGCATAGATTTGACATTTATGACAAGTCCGGGAATGTTAATAGCAGTATGCTTCCATGGTAGACCAATAATAGCCTGCCCATAGAATCTTCTTTGCCATCGTATGCTCGCTAGAGTGGGTGCCAAAGGTACCTTCATGCAATTCGGCCATAATCCTTTCAGCCTCAGCTTTGTCCATACAACGGAGCATAATAGAATCATGATTGTGTTTGTACAAGATGACATTACTTAGGAAGAACTTAGCTGAGAATCTCCTTAAGAACTTTTTGTCATTGACTGAAGCTCCTTCTGGATATTCTTGAGCCTCGAGATACCTTTTGACTTCATGAAACCAAGGCTGGTCCACTACTTCTTCGGTATTAATCTCATGATAGTGTGCTGGTTCGTCCATTCGTTCAATGGTGATTTGGGGAGCCTCTTTATCCCAATTAAGTTTAAACATGGATGACATTGTGGCTAGAGCATCTGCTAGCTGATTTTCTTCTCGCGGGAAGTGCTCGAAGGTAATCTGCTCGAAATGTGGTAACAATGTCAAAACCTGTTCTTTGTAAGGGATAAGGTTTGGATGCTTAGTGTCCCATTCTCCTTTGATCTGACTGATGACCAAAGCTGAATCCCTAAACATAATCAAAGATTTGATTCCCAAGTCTATGGCAGCCTTGAGTCCAAAGATGCATACTTCGTACTCTTCCATGTTGTTCGTACAGTTGAAGCAAAGTCTGGAAGTGAAAGGAGTATGGCATCCTTCAGGAGATATGAGCATAACGCTGATACCATTACCAAGCACATTGGATGTCCCATCAAAGTACAAGGTCCATCGGGATCCTTGTTCAGGTCCGTCATGTGGTCTGAATTCTTCAACGTTGTCCAATGTCATGCTGTCTTCGTCAGGGAAGTCAAACTTCATGGATTGATAATCTTCTACAGCTTGATGGTCTAGATGATCAGCTAGCACACTGCCCTTTATAGATTTTTGGGTCGTGTACTGTATGTCATACTCTGTTAGTATCATCTTCCATCTAGCTATCCTTCTAGACAAAGCAGGCTTCTCGAAGATGTATTTTATCGGATCCATCTTAGATATCAGCAGAGTGGTATGAGTCAGCATATACTGTCTTAGCCAGCGAGCAGCCCATACCAGAGCGCAACAAGTTTTCTCGAGCAGTGAATATCTGGTTTCATAGTCGGTAAACTTTTTGCTCAGGTAAAAAATAGCGTGCTCTTTTCGGCCAGACTCGTCATGCTGCCCCAATACGCACCCCATTGAGTTCTCTAAAACAGTCAGATACATGATTAACAGTCTTCCCTCGACTGGTGGCATCAAGATAGGAGGCTCTAGTAAATACTCCTTGATTTTATCGAAAGCAACCTGACAGTCATCATTCCATCTAACTACCTGATCTTTCTTCAACAGCTTGAAGATTGGTTCACAAGTAGATGTTAGGTGAGAAATGAACCTAGAAATATAGTTTAGGCGTCCCAAGAACCCTCTGACTTCCTTCTCAGTGCGAGGAGCAAGCATTTCTTGTATCGCTTTGACTTTGGCAGGATGAACCTCGATGCCCTTGTTGTTGACAATTAAACCTAAGAGTTTACCGGACCGGACTTCGAATGTGCACTTGTTTGGGTTCAATCTTAGCTTGTACTCCTTCAACCTGACAAACAACTTTTGCAAGTGATCAAGGTGTTCTTCTTTAGTTTATGATCAGGCTATCATGTCATCTTTGCTCATGAAGAGACCGCCGCTTGATGTTTTTTCAAAGGTATCAATAACATACAAGTTGCTCGTGAAGAGACCGCCGCTTGCTGTTTTTCAAAGGTAATGATAACATACAAGTTGCTCATGAAGAGACCGCCACTTGCTGTTTTTTCAAAGATATCAATAACATACAAGTTGCTCATGAAGAGACCGCCGTTTGCTATTTTCTCAAAAGAACAATAACACACAAGTTGCTCATGAAGAGACCGCCGCTTGCTGTTTTTTCAAAGGTATCAACAAAATATTATGAAGATATTGTTGGAGGTGAGAATCAATAATTTTATCGGGGATGGACAAACTGCTCATGAAGAGACCGCCATTTGTCATAACATAAAGAAATTCAGAAATAAACAAACTGCTCAAATAAAGAGTCAGTCGCTTGTTGTCATGTCGATATTCCAGAAGAAGGTTATGATAACACTACTAGGGAATAAAGTTCGTCTTCAATGGGGAACTATGAATAAATCCTTCCCGAGGAGACCAAGTATTTACATACGTAAGATCAGTGCACTCTCCATCTAGGTTTCCCAGCCTAGAGAGATCCACAGGGTATCGTTCACAAGAGACAAAGCTCAATCCAGGAATAAACTGGAGAGAAAACAGTCAAACAAGACTCCATCCAATGAGGAAACAACTCAAATGGGGATTTATCCTATCCAGAGATGGAAAAGGAAAGCTAAAGCAAGATTCTTCCACGAGAGTTAACTCAGTGGGGAATTAGAAAAGAGGCGCACTTTCTGCTTAAGTTGACACTCTATTTGGAAAGATCAAATATGTTATTTGAATAGACATAACCAAGGTATACGAACTCAAAGATATCAACAAATACAAATGTGCGTGCATGATGCAAGTATGAATGAATGAATGAATGTCATGTATATGTTGACAAAACAGACAGGGGAGATAGACAGAAGATGATAAGACGTCCCAGTACAACCCGACGCTCAGCTAATCTCAACAGAAGGGGAACATTACTGGAGATAAAAACAAAAGCCATCATTGGAGCAAAGTCCTTTTACAAGGCTTAAATCTCTTTGGAGAGGAAGATATTTTCAGGTAGAAAACCCAAAGTTCAGTCTTCTATCACTAACAACCCCTTGAAAGGATGACAACACGAACAATGTTTCGGCTGGAAAAAGTCATGCTTAGCTGGAGATATTGGGAACACCACCCTCTGATAATGTGTGCAAAGCATATCACATATCTTAACAAATTTGGATTTCCCCTGGGGCTAATTTTGGATGCCCCAAGTTTACTGCTGATAAGCTGCATGTTGCACGACAATTCTTGCGAATAACTTCACTTCTAAAATGCCCCAAGCTATACGGTTGATAAGGAGAAATCGTCTCAAGAGGATTTTACAAAAGACCTGGCATTCACTATGCTCTGGTGTCTTCAAACTCTTAGAGAGATTCATCAAATCTCGATGTGATTGCCCCAGATTGACTGTAGTTGGCACAACAAAGTCTTCAAATTTTGCCCCAAAAGAGTAAACAAGTTGGGAAAGCATTAATTAGGAGAAGCAACATGTCCGTGCTTAAGGTCTTCAGGTGACATGCCCCTGCATATGATTTTTTTTGGAAATGATCCGCCAATTACTCAACAGAGCTTCAGGCCTTAAGAATAGACTCATCACTGGTGCTTATATGTGAGTTTCCTTGATATCAAACAAATGTTTTGCAGTTAGAAAATTTTATTATGAGAATGAAAATTCTAATGCAACAGTTATGTAAGTCTTGAAGATTTTGAAAAGATATCGCACAAATTTTGCGAGTTAGAGCATCATTTATATAGGAAAAACATATGATACCAACATAACTATTTAGAACATTCATGGGAGTCAGGAACACTATCTCATTGAAGTATGCTTTCAAAATAACCTTGCTTCAATTAGGACTTTTGAAGGTTGTAATGTGGTCTGGTTCATGGTTTTAGAAAAAAGGATTTAAGGCTCAAAATATTTGGTGCCCACCCCCTTCATGATGTTCTCCAATCCTATGTTCAGTTAATCAACATGAGCGTTCATCTCTCAAAAGGATTTTGTGACGGTTAAGGAAACGACGAGGTTTTCGGAGTAGAAACCACCCTCATGTCTTCGTGTTTGTAGTCACCAATTTGTTCTTTGCTGAGGAATTTTCTTTGTAGTCCTTTCTTTGCAATTTTTATTTTCCCTAATTTTTGCCTGAACTAATTTTTTGAATTGATAGTCTAGCGGGATGCCTTAATTTTGCCTAAGTCACACGTTTTCATGTTTTTTTTTTGACTTAGCAGGCTTTTCTTTTTCTTGATTTTTGACTTTTTGAACAAAATGTGTGACATTAGCTTGTCTTTGCTTGTTGAGAGGACTGTGACTGCCTCGTTTCTTGATGAATGAGGGATAACATTGTTGTTCCACATCCTCTAGATTCATTATACATGAAGGATAGCCCTCGTAGTTTCTCTTCAAAAAACATCTTCCTTATGAATTTTGAACACTCAGTCAGATTAACTAAAAACTACCCTGCCCCAGGTTAAAATTCAAGGTTTTTCGTATAGAAAAGAAACTTCTGCTTCAAAGGCTCAAAAGGGGTTATCAAGGGATTATCTTCCTTATATCTCCGGTGTTTAGGGATTTGAAACAATGCATGTACATCATCAGCAAGATTTTATCCAAAACCAAACAACAAGAGATTTTGTGTTCTTTAGATCATCATCCTCCCTTCAATCTCTGCCTAGGCAAGAGAATGGGCAACAAGTTGATATCATAATGCCAAAAGAAATTAAAATTTGAAAACAAATATGAGTGAAACGAATGAATTTCTTCAAGACAAACATACTCATTGTATTAAGATAATCATACAGATGCAAACAAGTTCTTACATGCAAACAATGTTTTGATAAACAAGAAAAATTACAAAAAGCAGAAATAAGTTAATGATCGGGGAAGGCTTTCCATCTGGACTTGAATCACCGAAAACATCCTTCAAAACTCAAAGTGACCATCAATCGTGTTTACTCTTCGGCACATGCTTGATTTGAACTTCAAAACCAACATCCTTGAATGACAATCGGTGAATACTTTTATCATCGCTTCCTCCTTCTTAGAAGGATTGACTTGGGCAGCAACCAAAATTTCAACCAAAACAGTTGAGTGATCCATACCAGCTTTCAAATTAGTCACCTCTCTGCGGAGTTCAGAAATCTCTTGCTTGATATTCTTCAATGTTCTCTTAGCGTCAGTGTTGTACTGGTGAGACCAAAGGAAAAATAAGACTTGGAAAAAGACCTTTGAAAGTGAAACAAAAAATGTAGAATAATGCATGATATGCAAAAGAGAGTTTTTATCTGACTTTCAAGGAACTCAAGATATTAAGTTGTAAACATCAAAGTATGAAGATAGAAGATGAATTTTAAATTGGCTCCAAACATTGATCAAGTTATCATCAAGATCAATCATCCATTTTGGTGGATTAGGGTTTTCGCCCTATCAACACCCAAGATCCATTGAGCTTGACGAAACTTGTGATGTTTACAAAGAAAGACCTCCAAATTCCTTCAAAGTCAAGTGAAAAGGGTTTTATGGATGCATGAATGCATGGCTATGCAACAACCACAAGCAAGGTCACAAATAAAGTCGAAAGGTTCAACGTCACGAGCATGGAGTCAAGGTAAGGAACACCCCCAAGGTATGTACTAACGGTTTAATCACACCTGTAGAACAAGGTTCTAAGAGTTCCCGGAGTCTACATTCCTCCTTCGGATATTACCAACGTCTTGATTACTCAATAATCAACAATATTCTCAAGAGAAACTCATCCGAGCGTAGCATCGCGTAACAATTACTTCCGGATTACTCCGTTATAATCTCCGCGCCACACCTAAAAGGCCAAGATGGGTTAGGGTTCTACGGTTCCCAGCTTCTCTGGCTCCCAGGTCGAAAATAATAATGTCTTCCCGATTACTCGGTAAACAAATATTACGTGCAAAAGGGCCTTCCACTGAGTGGGGGATCTCATGCCTCCTTCTTCGGGATTACTCCCTCAAAGTTAACATGACTAAACCGCCCGTCCTATTCCTAAGTGTAACTTAGTCCGGGTATAGGACTTGTCCTTTGTAAATATTATCAACACCCAAATAATCATAATATATACATATAATCAAACAATCAAATAATGATAAAACAGATAAAACAAATTAGGCTTAACCCACTTAGGGATGGACCAGCAAGAGGTCAATCTTATTCCTCAGCAGAGTCGCCAATTCTGTAGCGGTGAAAATCGGAGATCAAGCTATTAATTAACTTGACTCACAAAAGCAAGAGTCGCCACCGCGCTTTATTATTTCCAAGGGAAAAGGGAAAAGAGCGAAATAAAACCCTAAAAAAACATGCAATGTAAAATAAAAAGTAATACAATGCGTTTTTGAAAAGAGATTGAGAGTTCGGGGGTTGGTTATGCAATGGGAAGGTATTAGCACCCAATGCATCTGCGGTACTCCGCAGGAACCTTTTGAAATATCTGTTTTTGGTTAAAATTGTTTGTTTGATTAAAATGGTTCGTTTGGCTAAAAATGGGTGTTGGCGAGATTTTGAAGATGTGATAACCTAATGTCGAAGTTTTGACTTAAAAGGGGTGTGAGTTTAAAAATTGATTTGTAGGAGATTCGTCTTAAGATTAATAAAACTAAAAAAGGTATGAAGGGATTTCACATAATAGTATTATATACTCGATGACATGAAGTCAACAAATTAATTCTTTCCCTTGGATTTAAAACCACAGACAGATAAATAAGCTAAGAGTATATCAAACCTCAGGTGAAAATAAATCACAAGTCGACATTATCAAAAAAACCTGATATAAGATAATACTCCAAGCATCAGATAAAGCGCATCAAGTGAAAATAAATCACATACGAGAAAAGCGTGTCAGGAGAGGAATCAGATAAAGCACAAAGGGCGATGGATAAAGCTCACGGTATCTGATAAGAATCCCTGCATCACAAGAGATATACCGACAAATCTAACAGCACGGAAAAACTTATGTGCGTCCGCACAATTTTCAGAAGTTAGTTGGAATTAAAAATAAAATCACAATGCGATGAAAATAATATTTTCAAAACCTGAATTTATTTACAAGTAAAATATACAGTCAAAATATTATGTACAAGTATATATTTACAAACATCACAAAATCCAAATACAAAATAAATAAAGGAGATACAAGTAAACATATGGTAATGCAAACCAAAGTAAAGCCTAAAGCAAGCAAGTCCAAATTTCAAACCAAATCTCTATTTATTTAATTTTCTTTTTTTAATAAAAGTACTATAACCAAAAATCAACTATACAATTATTTACACCTTTTCACTAATTTAAATTAAATAACAAAAATGATTTGTTAGATCTTATGATATAAACATTTAGCTGAAAATATCCTAATTAGGAAAGTGAACTCAAAACCCAAAATGAATTGAAGAAAACAGTGCTAAAGCGAAATGAGCTACAATAATATGAAGTTCATGTGTGCATTTTCTCTAACATCTAATCTTCCCATAGAAACTTTCTTCTTTTCTAAAATACTTCTTTGTTCTTCTTACTCAAAATAGATTCAAAACAAAACTCAAACCAAACAAAAATTCACAATAAAACTAAATCAATCTCAATGGGAATATGGTGGAGTAAACTTAAAAAAATGAAAAGCTCTCGAGAATTTCTCCATTCAACGGACAAACCGAAGATGGCGCTTCACATAGGCACTTCACGAGATCAACAATTTTGTGATGAATTAAAGCATTGAGACGACTGTGAGTATGATGCTCAGTTTTGTGAGTTATGGAGAAGATGAAGAGTAAGGTGATGCTGTTGGTTTGGTTGCTGTTTGACGGAATTGAAGAGGAACAGGGTGGATACGGTGGAGGATGGTTAGCGGAATTGAGGGAGTAGATGATGCTGAAATTGAATTGGACAGAGGCTGGGTTACAGTGGTGAAGTGGTGTTTGATTGAGAGGAATGAGAGTAGCTTTTATTTTTGTGTGAAGAGAGGAATAGAAAGTGAGAAGGAGAGAAGCTACTGCTATTGCCTTGTTGTTTTTTGTTGTCCTTTACAAAGAGTGCTAGCTCTCTTAAATAGAAAAGTGAAGTGGAGATGGGTTTATGATTGCAATCAAAACCGTTCAATATTTTTAATCTCTATCAATCCGCAAATCATGCTATCAACCAATGAGAATTAAGCAAAGTGTAATAAACATTATTTTGTGACTAAAAAGCCCTTAAATGATAAAAATGAAATAAAAAAATGAAAGTATTAAAATTAACTCATTTTAAAATAATTTTTTTGAAATTTTTCTGAATAAAAATAAAGACCCAAAATAACCAAAAACGATAAAAAAAACAGACGAAAATTTATCCGAAAAAATAAAATGAACACATTAGAAAAATCTACATGTCACAAAGATTAAATAAAAAATATTCAAAAAGTCGAAATCAAAATAAAATGATAATAAAAATATCGGGCTAAAATAGATGTTTATGGTTAAAAACGAGACTTCAAACTGTACCGAAAAAATAAAGCGAGCATACCGTCATAATCTATGCGAAACGCAGATTCATAAAATGATCGGTAAAAGGTGAAAACTTGAAATATTTTTCTCGCTAATTTTCTGCACAGTGTCAAATCGCTTTTAACAATCTGTCTATAAAACCAAAATATTTTTATTATCAACATATAAACAACTTGGAGCAATGCAAGAAACGAGTAAAGAGATAAAAATGCATGAAGTGAAATGTCAAGTATTTTTTAACTAAAAGACGATGCAAACTTTGATTTAAACTGACTTTTTCTGGTCAACTTAAATACGACTAATGATGCAAAATGTGATGAATGAAGATATTTACTAATGATTGTGACCAAATAACAAAATATGATATGAAAGTGCGATTAAAACATATTAGGGGCGAAATTTAGGATGCAATAGTTGTGCCTTGATGAATCAGTCTTCGAGAATCCACAATCAACTGTACTTTTGGTTTGGGAGACTCAAAACCTTAATTGAGGTGCGACACCTGATGCTCTTGATTCAGACCTGTCTCTGCACATGAAACAAAAGAAAACATGAACATACACCTTTGTATGCGATTAGAAATTAGTGATACATAGGCTAAAAATGTTCAAAACACTTGACAATCTTCATATAGTCAAAGCTCGAAGGTGAGAGATTAAAACCGACCGTATTTAGTGACCTTGACTTTTGTATAAAAAATGAAAAAATGCAAGTGGGATCTTAGGTCAAAAATTGGGGTATGACACCAGGCAAAGATCTCAACATAATCATGCAACTGCTGAATTAAGCGCTTCTTGACACTCAGCTCTAGATTGGCACCCACTCTGATTTCCTTTTTATCATCCTCGGTACCCAAATTGATTGTATCCAACGGCTCCTCATGAGGCTGAATAGCTCTTTCCTCTTTCTGTAGTAATCTGGCCAATTCCCCTGGCACCTCACAATCTTCCTCACCTTCATATTCGGCTTGGTAGATCATATCTTCAGAGTCACTGAAGGCTATAGCAGTATCGTTACCCATGGGATTCAGAATGGAAGGGTACATGCATTTGTGAGTGTGGGTGTGTGTAAGGGTATAGCCATCTTAAAACAAAAAAATGTAAAAGAAAGACAATGAGCATAAAAGGTTTATATATGAAAAAGCGTCCATGATTCATTGAATGACATATGAAAATGAAATAAAAACCCTTACGAATGGACCGATATGCCTCGGGTAAGACACAAGGTTGAAAATGTACGAATTGTTTGCGAATTATTACAAGTCCAACATGAATGTAAAAGATAAATTACTGCGATATGAAAGTTATTGGGATGAAGTCTTTGGCTTCCCAGTTGCGAAGTCCGCCGATGACAGTAGGAAATATCCAATCTTCCAAGCTGCCATCTTCTTCACTGTCCTCTACTGCATTGACCCCTTGGTTGGTAATCTTCACAGGTGGCCCTCCGGCACGGGCGCGGCGCACAACCTTCTGAGCAGTCAAAATAAACCCCAAGCCAAACTTGTCCGATTTGTATGGAATGTCTGGAAGCTTCCCCCAGATGGTGCATCCCCCTTCTTCCACTACTGCCTTTGCATCCTTTAGAGATGACATCCGAGGTGGAGGTCTTGTGATCATAGAAATTGAGGATACCGCCTTGGTCGCCGCTACTTCTGGAGAGACTTCTTCAAAATGTTGGAAAGGGGTCTCAATGAACTCTCCATCCAATTCTACGTATCGGAAAGAATTTAGATGACTAATCATGTACTCCTCTTCCCCATGGACAATTATGATCTTCCCTTGGACTGGGTATTTCAGCATTTGATGCAAAGTGGAGGTGACAGCACCAGCATTGTGAATCCAAGGACGTCCCAACAGACAAGAGTAGGAGGGACGGATGTCCATCACATAGAAGGTTGAATTGAAGGTCTGAGTTCCCACCTTTATTGGGATGTCCACCTCCCCGTGGACCATCCTCTTAGAACCATCAAAAGCTCTCACCACTATGTTGCTGGGTTTTAAAGTCAACCCCTCGCAATCCAATCTATCAAGGGCTTTCTTCGGCAATACGTTCAAAGATGATCTGGTATCAACCAACACATGGGCTAGGGTTGTTCCTCTACACTCCACTGAGACATGTAATGCATCATTGTGTTTTCTCCCTCTGGGTGTCAAGTCAGCATCAGAGAAGCCCAGGCCATTATCAACTGTCAAACTGGCCACACAGTCCTGGAACTGGTCAGCAGACGTCTCTTGTGGCACATGAGTTGTCTTCAGAAATTTTACCAGAGCTTTAGCATGTGCCTCAGAGCACAGCAACAATGCTAACATAGAGATTTTGGAGGGGGTCTGCCCCAATTGTTCGACCACATCATAATCACTCTTTTTAATTATCCTCAGGATTTCTTCCATCTCCTTCTTGGATGTTTCAGGAATAGCTAGTGATTGAGCCTTCGTCTGGACAGGCTCCTCTTGAACGTTCTTTCCTTTACTCTAAGCAGTGGAAGTAGGGATAGGAATTGTATTGTCTTTGTCGGTAGGTATGTTTGCGGGTATAATCACGGGTGCAGAGGTAATCTTCGGAATGGCCACGGGTCTAAAGACTGTTGTTGGAGGAGCAATCTATGGAGAGAAGATTCTTCCACTACGGGTAACCTTGCTTGTTCCGGAAATGTTACTGATGTAGGAATTGTCCTCTTCGGAGCTCTCTCCTTCGGTAGTCAGTTCATCCTGTTTAATACCATGGTAGTAAATTTCTCCACCATAATTCCATGGTACTGTTTTATCTGATTGGTATGGAGTCGGCCCAGGCATTGTAATCTTAAGCGGAGTAGTCTTTGGAGCAGGTGTAATCCTAACGGGTCTTTTAGGGGTCCTGGAAGGATTGACGTAGATGGTTACAATTGAAACTTCTTTAACTGGAATGAGTGAAACAAGAGCTTTCTCAAACAAAATTTCTTGGTTATCAATCGGTTGTTGGATACCTTTTTTCAACAGAGGGCAGTCAAATGATGCGGTCAGGAAAACATGGCAGTCTTTGTCACAACCTGGGAATATACCAGCTTTCAACAAATTCAACTTGATGATCGGGAGCGGAGTTAACAGTTCATCCACAGTGGCAACAAATAATTCCTCTTCAACAACATTGGCATTGTGACCATGCCTAGGCATTGGAGCGGAAATAACATTCGATTTCTCAGGCGCTTCAAACTTAAATTCCTTCGCGTCTATCAGGTATTGAATTTTGTTCTTTAGAGCCCAACAATTGTTGGTGTCGTGCCCTGGACTTTCAGAATGGTACGCGCATCTGGCGTTCGGATGGTAGTGTGGAGACGCAATATTGGGATTTTTAGGGGCCTCTTTCAACATGGCCAGATTCAACTTCAGAAGATTTGGTAGGACTTGGGCTGGAGTCATGTTAATTTTAGTGAATTGCCGAACTGGCCTTTCCACCCTTGGCTGATTATTTCTCGGCTGGTTATTTCTTAGCTGGTCTGATTCTGGCTTCTGAATCATAACAACCCCCACCGTTGATCGAAGTTCAGTTCTTTCTTGATTCCTGTGTGAATAGACAGCAGACACTTCCTTCTTTCCAGTGAAGGGTTTTTTCGCAGATATGGAAGCAGACGCATCTTTCTGAATTTTCCCACTTCTTATACCGGCTTCCACCCTCTCGCCGGTTAAAATCAATTCAGTAAACCCTGCAGAAGAACTCCCAATCAAATGATTGAAGAAAGGACCTGATAGAGTTCCCAAGAACATGTCCACTAACTCCCTTTCAGATAAAGGGGGTTGCACCCTTCCGGCTAAATCCCTCCACTTTTGGGCATAGTCTTTGAAGCCCTCGTTTGATACCATAGCCATACTCTGGAGTTGAGTACAGGTTGGTGCCAAATCAGTGTTGTATTGATACTGTTTATAGAAGGCTGCTGTCAAGTCTTCCCAATTATGGACATCGGCCCTTTCCAACTGGTAGAACCAATCAAGCTGCGTTCCTGATAAATTGTCTTGGAAAAAGTGGACCCACAAGTCTTTGTCAATAAAATGCGGCTGAATCTTCCTGACATAGGATCGTAGGTGCATTTTGGGACAAGACACCCCATCATACTTCGCAAATAAAGGCACTTTAAACTTCGACGGGATTACAATTCCTGACACCAGCCCTAATTCCTCAAAATTCAGACTCGGTACTCTCTGTATCTCCATAGCAGTTAGACGCTCTTCCAGGTGTTTGTATTTGTCATTAGCCGGAGGGTATTGTTGTTCAGAGTAGTCCTCTTCTTCCTCTTCTTTTGCTTCAGAATCTGATGGTACTGCCGTTTCTTTTCCTTTTCTTTCCCCTTCATCAGATGTGGTTGGAAAATCTAAGGTCCTTCTGGCTTATCCCTGAAACCTTCTTCCCATGATAACCACACCAGCTGGCTTCTTCTTCTTTTTCTCTTTATCTTTCTCTAGTAGAGTCTTTAGCTCCTCCTGCCCCTTGGCTAAGGTCAAGAGTAACTGTTGAAATTGTGAATTCTGAGCTTGTAAGTCTTTGACCGTTTGTTCAAGATCCATCTTGCTGAAATAAACAGTAGAAGAATGAGGAAACTTGTTGCAAAGACCTGTTTATGCTTATGATGAATGATATGTATTCATGCAATGCTTTCAAGGATTTGAAAATTCAAATTTGTTTCAAACAAAAAGGATCACACGTTATATTAATAAAATAGAATTTGAGTACATCAATGCCCCTAGGGCAAAATAATATAAAATTCTAAGATAAAAAGACATTGCGCATCCTCTTTGGTGCAATGTAGGTGTTGAGAGTCTGCGCTTCATGAAGTAACCGAGTGAGTTCCAAAACCTTCTTCTCGCTTGCGTAGAATTGGATTTCGAAAGTATCGCGCTCTTCTTTGAGCTGTATCCAACTCCTTTGTAGATCTTCGAGTGATGTCGGCATGTCAGGATGTAGGATGGTGTATGGAACCTCTCCTTCCTTAACAGGCTCTATAATCACTGGGAGAATGGAGGGGTAAGGCATCATAAGATTTTGAGCGCGGGTTCGTACCCACTTGAGGTAAGTCTCAAGAGGGATGGAATTCTTGTGTCCCAGAGTCTTGCTATCTACCTTATTTGGCATCCTTCGAGCTCGGATGAACCTTTGGCGAAGACCTTGATCGTCGTTGTCAAAGTCGAAAACCAAGCCTTGAATCAGCATATCATGTGGGCCATCTCTTCGGGCATAACCAAACTGTCTTAGAGCTAAGCATGGGTTGTAGGTGATGCCTCCCCTAATGCCAAGTAGAGGGACATTAGGGAATTCCCCACAACGGTCGATAATGATAACATTCTCTTTGGATCGAGAACACCAATGAATATCTGAATGTTTAAGTGTCATCAACCTTTGTGACCACCTCAAACCTTGCTCATTCTTCAAGACTGATTGGGGAAGATGAGAAATAAACCATCTTGCCAGGAGAGGAGTGAAACACATAAGAACACCTCTTTTCCTCATTGTACGAGTGTGAAAAGAGTGAAGGATATCCCTAAGCAAAGTAGGCACCGGGTTACGTGACATGAAGATTTTGACAGCACTCACATCTCTGAGTTGGTCAGGATTAGGGAACAAAACCATCCCATATATGAGAAGAGCTACAATCTCCTCAAAAGCTTGCAAGTCTAAGGAATTCCAACAGCTTTAGGCCTTCTCAAACAAAAACTTTGCCAAGAAGCCTTTGACACCACTTCTAGTTTCCCAATGAGTTGTGACATCAGATGAGTGCAAGTGCAAGGCTTGAGCAATCTCTTCTGGCTTTGGATCTCTTTCCGTACCGTTGAAGGGTAGTTGATTAAGAATAGGAATCCTCAATATTTGATATAATTCTTCCAAAGTAGGCACAAGCTGGTAGTCAGGAAATGTGAAGCAGTGATGCAAAGGGTCAAAGAACTGGAAGAGAACCTTCATCATGTCTTCCTCTGTGTTGGAAGTGACCAAGTTGAGTAGACGACCATGTCTCTCGGTGAATGGAGAGTTCTCAGGAATCCTTGAAGCTAGCTCCTTGAGTTGTGGAGGAACTCTTACAAGGTTGACTTGGATAGTTTTCCTGCGAAGTGAATCCATATCCTACAAAACAAGAACAAAGATGAATTTCCAAAATCCTTGAAATAGTTAGTGGATGCATATGATGCTCATGATGTCCATGATGTTATGCACAAGTATATATGTACAATCAAATCACACAAGTTCCTAGTTTAGGCTTGCATGGGGTTTCATAGGTAAGTACCCTCTTGAAGTTTAGTTGGCTCAACCTGTCCTAGTAATAGTAACAGGGTTCTAAGGAGCTCAATATCACTGGATTGTTTCCTTGTTCATTATTTCAATTCAAGCCTCTTCACTGGCGACCGAAATATTCCAAGAAACCAATCCTCAATGAGTGTAATATCGAGTATCTACCAACTTCGGACTGCACCAAAGCCGGTCATCTCACTACAACCTAAAAGGCCAAGTTGGTCAAGTAAAGGTTCTAGAAGTTCATTAGTGCTTCATGACATCACTCAACGGCCCCGTATTCTCTTTGATTGACTCAAAGGCTATCGGTACCCACAAATATGTCACACTAACATAGCTATTGCTTAGACCGTGTCGGTATACCCCACACAGTTTCCACAACGTATTGCTATTTACCTATAATGTTTCCTAAATCCGGGTGAAGGATTCAAACCCAAACAATAGAACCAAAGTGTAAAGCAAACAAGTCAAACAAGGTAAGTAAATAAATGTGATCTAAACCCTAAGGTAACCCCACTTTTATACTTTTTCCCCAGCAGAGTCGCCAGTTCTGGTGTACGGTGGGAGAACTGACTTGGATTTTGTGTTTTGTTGCAAATGTCGTGGTTTAACAAGAGTCGCCACCGACTTTTCTTTTATTCAAAAGGAAAGGTAAAAAATCACAGGAAAGACCTTTGAGATGTTTTCTTGAGTTCGGGGGGTAGATTTTGAAAAGGGAAGGTGCTAGCACCCTTTTCATCCATGGTTTTCCATGGGCTCTTAGTTACTTGCTTAGATCACTTGCTTTTCTTTACTTTGTTTGAAATGGTGCTTAGTGTGGTTTTGAAAGTATTTTGAAAAGAGGCCATTCGTTTAGGCAATCTTTGTAATGATCCTCGTTCGTAAGAATGTATACAAAGATGTTTGTCTTTTGAAAAATGTTTCAATGTTTTGTAAGATGTTTTGAAAATGTGTGTGTGCTTGTTTTTGAAAATAGCAAGGATTGTTTTGAAATGGAGCAAGTAACTTAGAAGCTATCTACCTACTCAAATGTCTTTCTTGTGCATTTTTATTCCTTTGATATTGTTGACTTACCATTGATTTGGTAAGCAACCCTATCTTTGGATGTAAACGGGACGGGCGTGGGTCATCGTATAACCATGATAGCAATATTGCCAAGTATCTTAGCATTTTTTAGGGACCAAGATCATTTTATTTTAGGTAACCTTTGAATAGCGTCATTGAGGGACTATGATCTTATATTTGTTTTGTTTTGCCAAGATACTTCGCATGCGTAACATGACCATTTTATTTTAGGCAACCAAGTGGGTGAAACCCTAAGGGTGCTTGTGTGCAAAGTGTGTCATTTTTCATGCTTTTGTCTTGCATTTAGGGTTTTCTATTTGTTTTGTTTTTGTTCTTGTCATGCAAACCCTAATTACTAAACATAGTATATAAAGCGATAAATTGCGTAAAATAAACTAAGCTATTACAACAATTATTATGGGAGGGGAGATACAATTTTTGAATGGGGATTTTGCACAAATATAAACCTAAATATATTATTACAACCCAATCGAATATTGCACGAATTAAATAAATAAACAAATATTTAAAATGCAATGCAAATGTATTTATGTAAAAAATATTTTGGTATTTGTTTTTTTGTATGAGAAAATGATTTAAATTAGCCCTAAAAAATAAAGAAAAAATAGTATTATTTTTGGAGGGGTGAAACCCTAATTTTTTGATTAAAAGAAAATGATGTTTCTTATTATTATTTTATCCATTTTTTGTATAAGAAAATAATAAATAATATTATATGCAAATATTAAAAATTAAATATGTATAAAAATAAATATTTATGAGTATAAATAGTATAATAAAAATATTAAGTATTTATAATTGTATTTACAAATTATTTAAGAAAATAAGTTCTATTTATTAAAATAAACTATTTTACAAGTAAAAAAATAATAAAGAAAATAAAATAAAATTGCAAAAAATTATTTAATTATTTTTAGGATTTTTTATTGTTCAGAAAAAAAAATCAAAAGCAATAAATATAAAAATATGAAGAAATATGAAAAATATAACAAATAAAGCCAGGGGGTGCAAATAGTGGGTCAGGAGGTGCAAATATCATAAACAAAAAGGCCCAAAGCGCCAAAAAGCTCAGGCGCTTCGTCCTTGTCCTCCAGCCAGACTTCCTTGCGCGCGTTCATGGTTCAAATCTGTAACTTGTTAATGCTTGCACAAAAACAAAAACCCATAACATGAAACATGTGGCATTTGAGCTCACGATTTCAACCATATAAATTATGTGACCTAACTCTAAAAGATCAAGGAGAATTTTTATAGCCCTAATTCGTGACCTAATTTTTTCAGCATTTTCAAACTTCAAATTCTCTCAGCATAGTTAATATAAATGAAAAGTATGCATATGTACAGCTTCACGATGTTATGGACTACATTTTTTCTTCACAAATCGTGGCTTGAGGATGCCTATTCAGAGAGATAGAGTTCAAGAAAATACCTCCTTCAGCTGGATTTGGATAGAGCAATGTAGGGACTTTAATGGAGGCCTGAGGATTGTGTGAACTTCCTTCAAGCTATTCCAATGCCTAGTTTGCTTTGTGGATGGCTAGAACTTCCTGCACAAGTCAAGCTGCAAGCTTCAAGGTTGAAAATTGCAATGGCTGAAACAGGGGTTACAGAACCAAGGTGATGGCTTGGATGGCTTTGGTATGATGTGTATGAAGTGTTTCAAGTGTTAAAATACAAAATGCACGAGCCAAAAATTAGTTGGCTTTGGTTTTGTAGATTCTGGATGTTTGGACATAAAAATGGTGTTTATGAGTTTTGGAGAGTTTTAGCTTCAATGCAATCGTTCTAAGCCTTGCCACAACTTTGTATATTTGTAAAGAAATGATACAAAGTCCACTCCTTACTAGCTGTACTAGTTCTGACCTTTTGGCAACCTTTCTTGCATTTTAAGCAAAGTGAAGTGACCAATGCTACATGCTTGTTCTTGCTAGCTTGAGGGCTGAAAAGATCTTGTACAAATTGCTTAAGACCTGTGTGAATTGCTTGCACCAAAGGGACAGGTCCAAGGCTCAAGATTGACAAAGTTGCAAAAGTTGCCCTTTATGAAAATGGCATTGTGAACTTTTGGCCAAAAATGGAATTATCTCTTGTACAAAGCTCCAAAAGCAAAAATAATGCCTTTAGCTTCTGAGTTTGCATTTAATTATGGAGTGTAGAGTGAGTTTAGGACCTGTAAAGCAAGATTCAAACAACATGGATTGGATTTGCAAC
The DNA here is from genome assembly GCA_948472305.1 of Vicia faba. Lineage (NCBI taxonomy): Eukaryota > Viridiplantae > Streptophyta > Magnoliopsida > Fabales > Fabaceae > Vicia > Vicia faba. The sequence continues at coordinate 316,888,049 of OX451740.1, forward strand.
TTGATACTTTGTAAAAATGGCTTGATCAAAAGTGATAAAATGCTAACTTCCCCTCTTCGATTCTCCCTAACCAAAAATGACCTTGGAGAGTTCTTAGAAATTTTGTAAAGCTTGAAATGTGCTCTATAATACATCTTTGAAATTCATTTTGAGATACCTATTGGAACTAGGTGAAAAATGTCCATGAAGTTGGGTCAAAAACCTGCCTAAATTAGGGCAAAATTTCACTAAGTTAAGAAGTTCATGGACCTATATTGACAAATTTATAACTAGAGATCCAAGCATATTTTGGGAAAAGTTTGTGAAGCAAAGTTGTATATTTAATGGGGGACTACAACTTTCATGTTGGAAATTTTCTTTGAATCAAAATGCATCTAGGTGAAAATGTGGTGAAAAGTTGGGGAAAAATAAGAAAATTTTCATGCTTAGAAAATTTCTAAGATGAAAATTTTCAAATTCAAAACCCTAATTTTCAAAATTGGTTTTCTTGGTGAACAAGTTTCATATTTTGACATATATTGATGAATTATGACCCTTGGCACTTGATTTTGACCAAAAAGTCAAAGTTTGACTTTTCAGTGTACAGTTGACTTTTGATCAGTTGAGTGCAAAATTCATCTGTCAATCCAATGAACTTGAGATCTTTTGAACCATGTAATTAGGTCAAGATGATGCCATTTAACCCTTGAAATCATGTTTGAACTCAAATGGTCATTGGCTAGGTTAAAAATTAGAAATTACCCTTTCTCAGTCAAAACCCTAATTTTGACCATTTTGCCCTTTTGATGATTTGATCAAATTTCTTGAGGAATTGTGATCCAAACTTGATCAAATGGTACATATGAGTCTATAATGTTAATGTGGATAAAAAATTATGAAGTTTGACTGTAAATTGGCCATGGTTGACTTTTTCCCCAATACAGTTAATTTTTAGGTCAACTGTCCAATTGACTGATAAAAAATGTGGTTCAAGGCTTGAAACTTAACATGAGCAATCTTAGGGGTCCAAGATGGTGTATGAAAGTCACATGAAGCATTGATAGTCCAAAAATCATTGTGCAAACTCAAACCCTAATTTCAGGTTATCAGTGCAAGATGAGGTGTCTTGAGGTGACCAAACCCTAATCTTGTCTTGAGTCCAAGAAGTTTTGTGAGAAAAATATTGATAAATGAGAGGGCAAATTTTGGGGTACAAAAACTAGGTACATCCATAAGTTTCTACTATAATTGTCGATGAATGTGATAAAATATTTATTGCCACAAATGTCAACTTGCATCAGTCCAAACACATCATAATACACCGCCTCAAGGTGATGCTTGGTTATACAACCTGCATCCTTGTTGAATTTACCCTTGTGTTTCTTCGATAGCACACACTTTTCACAAATTTCATATGGTAAGTTGATGAATGGAAACCCCATTACCATTCAGTTCTTTTATAATGCATTGAGATCTCTAAATTTGAAATGCCCAAGATGATAATGCCATATCCATTCTTCTCGACTAGCCACTGTAGCAAGATACCTTTTCTCCATAACCTTCATCTCAACCTTGGAATTTCTATTAGCAGCCATAGAATCTTTAAGGATCAAAACCCCGTTTTCATCCATAACACGCATCACCTTGTTCTATATATGAATCATGTAACCCTTCTCAAGAAATTGGGAAATACTTAGAAGGTTACACTTGATTACAGGAATATACAAAACATCATTTATCAAAGAATGTATACCATCCTTTTTCTCGATCGATACATCATCGACCCCTTCTGCCGCTAAAGTTGTGTCATACGCAAACTTAACTTCGTTCTTCATGGCACGATTGATTTTGATAAACCAATCCTTCCTCCCTGTCATATGAGTAGAACATCCAGAGTCCAAGTACCATTCCTTGTTGCACTGGATTTCCTCTCTCACAATCACCATTTCATTTTCTTGTGCTTGTAACCGGTTACAAATTTTACGTAACAACTTATAACATATTTCTGCAACATTCCCATAGTTTCTGCTGCTGCATTCCCCTTTTGTGATCATGACTAAGAGTGTTTTCTCTTTATCAAACTCTTGTCTTGCAACCTTGACTTCATCTACTTGGGGTTCCTTCTTTTTTGCGATGCACTCTATTTCAAAATGATCAAACTTTTGACAATTAAAGCATTGTATCTTGCTTTTTTCAATCTTTCCCCTTTCACCTCTAAAGATGTCTTTACCATCATTCTTGTTTCAGCTACTCTCACCCTTTTGACAAGTCGAATTCTTGGAACTTTAGGACTCTCTTCCACCAAAATTCTGAAGATTCCCTTTACTCTTCATGGGCCATTTTCCTTTTTACTTCTTGTTCTTTTCATTAAACCGAGCTTGCAAAGCAATCTCCACCTTTGTCTTGTCACTAATTCTATCATCCATCCTTTACTCATGAGCCTCAAACGAGCTTTGTAGCTCCTATTTGGTCATAGTTTCAAGATCATTCAATTCCTCAATCGCTATTGCAATAGTATCAAATCTTGTCGTCAAAGAATGCAAGATTTTTACAACAACATTCTCCTCCGTAACAGTTTCTCCACATGCTTTTATTTGGTTCACTAATAAAGTAATTTTCTCCATGTAATTGTTGATTATCTCATTTTCCTCCATTTTAATCAACTTAAGTTGATGTTTGTGAGTTTGTAACCTCACCACCTTCGCCTTGTCAACCAATGCATATTCCTTTTCCATGATTTCTCACACTTACTTTGACGATTCACAATCACTAGCTTTCTCCAAGCTATCACCATCCACACATTGAGGGATCAAAAATCACGCCTTGAAATATTTCTTTTTCTCTTCATTATGTGTTGCTCGTTGTACACCCGTTGCACCTTCGACAAGAGGATTCACCCCATTCTTGATTACTTCAAGCACATCTTAGTAGCCAAACAAAACCTTCATTTGTTTGCACCATTTGTTGTAATTCTTTGCATCAAAGGATGCGTAGGTTTGTAGGGATGCTTTCATTGGAGAGAAAATTTATGTTGTACACTAGGTGTTTGGTGGATCAAACCAGGATCTTGATACCAAATGTTAGAACTTGAAATGACTTGGTTGGTGAAAATGGAAGGTTTGAATGTGGAGAGTGAAAGGTGAAGATAGAGAAAATGAGAGAGAGTAATTGAGGATGAGAATATTTTCATTAATTTTGACAATAGTACCTCCAAGATATTTCTACGTTTACAAGTGGGATACAAGCAATGGAGCCAAAATAACAGAAAACAAAAAAATCTTGTAGCTGTAATCGGTTACACTAAACCTATAATCGATTACAACACTGTCACAAAATTAAATTCAATACAGTGGTAACGGGTTATGGTAACCGATTACTGCAAATGTCTAACAAGTTACACCAACTCTAAAATCACTTTTTTCAATTTAATCAACTTTTTCACATACGTGTAACCGATTACATCCCCGTAATAACCAATTATAACACTTGAATTATTGTATTTCCCTTAATAGTTTATTTATTAATCTTCATCCTCATACTCATAAATCTTTTTCTAAAAATCCAAAAAAAAAAAAAATCCAACATAAATCTTCATCATCTTTAATTTTCCAGCTATACATTTAACTCAAATCTTATCTTTACAAACAATATATTATTTTAAAGTCTTATTCATTTATATCGTTCTCTAATTTTATTTTTCAAAAATCCATTAATTATGTATGGCATTTTCCCATCCGGACATCTCATTCATTTCAAGTTTTTCTTTTCTTTTCTAAATATCAATAGATTTATATTTTTCTTATTGTTATGAATTTTGGTTTTAAATGAATATTTGAATATTATTATTTTATCCAAAAATAATTGGTTATATCATTGTATTATAATATTTTATTATATTATGTGTACCTATCATTGGTCTAACATATAATAATTTTTATATCATAAAATTATTGCATTTAAAATTCATATTTTTAAAATTTTATATCAACAAACAAATACTTCACGATTTCATCTCGCAAAATAAAAAATAATCTGTTGAAATATACTTTAAAACTTTAAGTGATAAAAAAATTATATTTTGAGATTACATAAATAAAAAAGTGTAAAAGCTACAAGGAGGTCGATAGAAGGCGTCAAAACCACATGTATGGGGATTCAACAGAGGTGGGACGCATCAGTAGATGACAGCTGCTAGAAATTGGAAATCAGAAATTGGCGGGGACATATCAGGTCGGTTTGTAGTGGTTCAGGTTTTCACTTATCCTGTCCAATTTTCTTTATTAGCGTGTTTTGAGCTTTTTAGTTTAACTTCGTGGGTTCTTTCGTCAATGGGTTGAGTTTTTGGCTTGTTATAGATATGTTGGATTTCGAAAGTTATAAATTGAATTTTTGTTATCATAACTTCAAAATTTTAGAGTTGAAGATAGATAGAAGGGTTTTAGAATCCTAGTGGTAATCTTATAGAAGCACTAGTAAATTCCTCAGAGTGTGTTCTTGAAATTCAGGAAACTCTTGGAGATATCTATGGGAGATTAAGAAACACTTATAAACACATTGAGTTATGTGATTCATATATATAGAGTTTGAGGGATTAGAATACATTTGGATAGAAAATAGGCTTTGTTCTTGGGAAACTTATGTGACTATTTTCTTGTAATTCATTTATAATCTTTTGTAACAACTCTTAGAAGTGAATATGAGAGTTGTTATCTACCCAGTAGTAGAACGTTAGATCGAATTAAATAAATAAGTTATTGTGTTTATTATATTCACTTTATCTTCTTCGTACAAGTTAAATTGATGTCTTATTGCATATAGAGTTATTTTTGTCAAAGACCATTTATTTTTGTCCTCACATCAATTTTTTTAGTGTGGTTGAACCTTTCAATTTCAAAACATAATAGAATTTTTGTTTCTTAAATTTTTATTTGGGTCTCATGGCATAAAAAAGTGCTTCTTCCTATAAAGGAATATCCATCGATTAAGCATTTCTTCTATAAAGGTTATGCATTTTATTTTTTAGGATTAAATATACAACACCCCCGGCAATTAGGCAAAATTCGATCTTCTGTAAAAAAATTTAATCACCCCCTTAAAATATAAAAATACTATGTCTTTTATCCCATAAGTGCAAAGTTTACCCCTTGTAATATTTTTTTATTTACCTCCCAGATTCAATGTTTAATTTGTACGCTTAGGGGGGTAATCCAAAAAAAAAAAATACTAGAGGGGAATTCAAAAAAAATTATGAGGGGAGTAAAGCAAATTTTGCCTATATTATAGGGGATAAAGTGGTATTAACCCTATTTTTTATTGATTATTGATTTATTAACTTTTGGATTTTTATATAAAATATTTGAATTTTAATTTGAAGAAACATGTTAAAAGTTTATGAAGGAGATGCATATTTATGTTGGATTTTAATATGACTTTTTTTGAGCGTTTAAATGAAAATTTATGAATATGACGATGAAATTGAAAAAAAGAGATAGAGGAAGGAAATGAAGGAAGAAGATGAAGAAATATCAAAATATATATGTTATTGTTGGTTCATTGTTAAATTCAATGAATTTTCAACAACCAACGTAATATTTTACAAAAGATCGAACGGTTTAAGAAAAATTTAAAAAAAATTATGGTGGACCGTCAATAATATTGCTCTAATTTAAACATTTAAAGCTAAAAATTGACAAAATGGACTAATTTGCCTTACGGAGATAAAATTACATTAAGACCAATATAAAAATAATTAAGTTAAGAGACTAAAGTTCAAATTAAGCTGAAACTAAAGTTCAAATTAAGCTGAAATTAAATAATAAAAATATTACTAAAATATTTTTCGTAAAATTCATATTTATTATGTAGCAGAATAAGATATCATTGATTTGGTAGAGGGGAGCTTCTCCTATGCAGAGATGTAAGCCTACAACATGGTAGCTTGGGGATGCACTTGCAAGGTTATCACTTGAACACCCAAGTCAAAGAGTTCAAAGAGATGTAACTTGCAAGAGTAAGAATGAATGAATATTTGTTATGGTGCGTGGCTAGTTTACATATGGTAAGTGGTTAAAAACAAATTTTGCTTGATATGTCGAGGAATGTGGGAGAGCGTCTCATCAGATTCTACGATGGTTGATGGACCAATGTATTGAATTAGACGCATGATTCTCTAGCGAGGGGTCACCTATTCTCCTCCTTCTAATGAAGGTGTCTCGGGTTAGGCTTATCTTGTGGGATCTTTGGCTGGCCCTGAACAATTGCCAGCTAAGTTCTTGTTATCTCGTGGGAAGCTAGGATAAAGATTGAGATTTGAGATTGGCCTCGGTTACCAAGGCTGGTTTGTTAGAGATGATTAGAGGTTTTCGCTAAGTGGGAGTAGGTTCTCTCAAGAACATGCACATTAAATCATTGTCTTGTAACTGAAGGGTTTCATAGCATAAATCTTTCATGTAGCCTTAGGTTCTTAGGATAGGAGGTGGTCATGAAGCTAAGAGAAATCGAGTGTACTCAGGTGTCGTTATGGTCTCGAGGTTAATCCTGGCTTGTTGATCCCACCTCCTAGTCTTCTCTCCATCACCGATCACAAATGTTCATTTTTTCTCTTGTTTATATAATGATATATTTTTTCACAATTAGTTCTTTTGATTTATTGTCAAAACGTCATTCATTTCCTCCTTCTATGGCTATCTTCTTTTGAGCTCAGGCAATATTCCTAGTGATCTATCACCAATTTTTCTTACTATTTCATATTTTCATTTGAGAAATTTTTGGATTCTTTATTAACCCTTCTTCACCTTGTTCATCTTCAACTTTGCAATTTTTCTTAAGGTAATATCTACCTTTTGGCTTTAATGTTTCTTCCCTTTATTACTTAGTTATGACCAACACACGAAACCCAAATATGAGACTTGTGGAATTAACTAATGAGGGTGATATAATTGACGCTTCTTTCACTCTTGGGGTAGTTGATCCTGAGAAATTAACACGGTCCCTTTAAAGGTGATAACTTCTCTCGTAAACTTTATAGAGATTTGTGATATTTCTGATTCTAGGAGAAGCTCTAAAGGTGACAACCATGGGTCTAGGGTCCCCCAAGATGAGGAAAACATTGATGGCCTGCAAAGGAAGATGTGAAGAAAACCCATTTAGGTTGGATATCAGGGAGGTTATTTGTATTTTATCCTTCCTTAAAATACCCATGGTAAATTCTGAGATGGTAAGGGAATATCGAGACAATTTGAGGGTCCACAATATTATTAAAGCTTTTAGGTAGTTGAACGCTAGGAACCTATTGATGATGAGTGTGAGAGGTATCTAGAATCTTGTACAAGTTCCATAACTCAAAATCACGATTTTTTGCTTATTAATAGCGAAGAGATGGTTTGAAGGGGACAACAAGACCTCGAGCTTCCTGCCGACCCAAATCAATATCCCTAGTGGAAAAGGATGTTATGGGGATGAATTTTTTCTTTAATGAGGCAAGCCGAGTAGAGAATTCCTACTAGGATGTAGATTCTTCTACTAATTTTCCCAAATAGAACTCTTCAAGATATTATGTAGATGTTTTGATGGATGTCTATTGCCACTACACGAGTGTTTGTTTTCTAGAATGGGAATCAGTTCCCTTTCGACGAGTTTGAGGTGTGGGTCTTAAATCACTTGATAATTATCCGTTCACTAACTAACTCGGTGAGTTGGGCATATATGTAGGTATTTTATTATTCATGTAGGTACAAAAATAAGATGCCAACTCTAAAGATATTTTTCCATTTGTTTAATATGCATCAAACTTCTACAAGGCGGATCAGAAGTGTAATACGGTGGGAGAACTGACTTGGGTGTTTTATGTTTTATCACAATTGTTGTGGTTAGCAAGAGTCGCCACCGACTTTTCTTTTATCCAATAAAGGAAAGGGTGAAAATAACAGGAAATAACTTTTGAGATATTTTTCTTGAGTTCGGGGGGTAGATTATGAAAATTGAAGGTGTTAGCACCCTTTTCATCCGTAGTTATCTACAGGCTCTTAGTTGCTTGATCACTTTGAAAATTCTTTGTTTGAAATGAATTTGTGATTGGTGTAAGTTTGAAAATATTTTGAAAACGCCTTTGTTTCGGAAAACTTTGTAATGATTCTCGTCTCTATAAGAATGTATACAAAGTGTTGGTTTTGAAAATAGTTCAAAGAGATGTTTGTTTTTGAAGATGTTTTGAAAGTGTGAGTGTGGAGATGGTTTTAGTTTGTAAGCAAGCAACTACAAGCGTTCTACCTACTCAAAAGGATCTTTATTCTTTTCCTCCTCCTTTATATGTTGCTATCTTACCATTGATTTGTAAGAAGCCCCATCTTTGGATGTGAAGGGACGAGCGTGGGTTGTCGTATAGTTATAGAAGGCAACCTATGAGACGCTTTAGAAATTATCATGAGGGACTAAGATAATTTTATCAAAGGCAACATCGAAGGGTCATCGAGGGACTATGATCTTTTTATCGAGGGTCTTTGCTAAAGCATCCCATATTCGAGGGACATGACTGTTTATTCGTAGGTAACAAGCGGGATTACCCTAAAGGTGCTCATGTGTGAATTGTGCTTCGATTGCATGCATTTTTGTATTTGAGATTAGGGTTTTATAACGGTTTATTTTATCTTACCATACACACCCTAATTACTAACAATTATATTAAAACGATAAATTACGGAAATTAAAATCCTACACTATTACATCACTTGGGGGATGGGGGTACAATTTACAAATGGGATGAAATAAGCTTAATTATTACAACCATATTGAATAAAAATGAAGAAAATATATAGAAAATATGAAAAACAATGTAAAAGAAAGGAAACAAATATTTTTAACCATTATGTGCCGACACATGCATCTTTGCATCGACACATAACCTTTCTTGTTCCTGTGAAAACAAAATCAACTCAGTATGAGTCGATACATAATGGTATGTGTAACACGGTGGGAGAACTGACTTGGGGGTTTTGCGTTTGTTCGCAATTGTTGGGATAGCAAGAGTCGCCACCGACTTTTCTTTTATCCAAAAAGGAAGGTTGAAAAGAACAAGAAAGACCTTTGAGATTATTTTCTTGAGTTCGGGGGGTAGGTTATGAAAAGGGAAGGTATTAACACCCTTTTCATCTGTAGTTATCTACGGAATCTTAGTTGCTTGCTAGATCATTTGCTTTTGTTTGAAAATATGCTTGTGGTGTGTGTTTTGAAAGTATTTTGAAAACGTCTTTGTAATGGTTCTCGTTTCTATAAGAACGCGTACAAAGTGTTGTTTTAAAAAATATTTCAAAGAGGTGTTTGTGGAATGTGTTTTAAAAGTGATTTTGAAAAGTGTCTTTATAATGGTTCTCGTCTCTATAAGAACGCGTACAAAGAGCTTTATCTTTTGAAAATGTTTCAAATGAAAGTGTTGGTGTATAAAATGTTTTTGTTGTGAGCAAGCGAGCAACTAGGAGCATCCTACTTACTCAAAAGGTCTTAATGTTCTTTTCCTCCTCCTTTAGATGTTGCTATCTTACAATTGATTTGGTAAGAAGCCCCATCATTGGATGTGAAGGGACGAGCGTAGGACGTTTGTATAGTCATAGAAGGAAACCTATGGGACGTTTTAGCAATGTTGTTTAGGGACTAGATCGTTTACCGAAGGAAACATTGAGGGTCATCAAGGGACTACGATCTTTTATCAAGGGTCTTTGCTAAAACGCCCATATTCAAGGGACATGACTATCTTTTCCGAGGCAACAAGTGAGATTATCCTAAGGGTGCATGTGTGTATAGTGTGTTTGATTGCATGCATTTAGGCTTTGAATTTTAGGTTGTCTACTTGTTAGTTTTTATCTTACCATACATCCTAATTACTAACATTTATACAAAAGTAATAAAAATGCAGAAAATAAATCCTACACTATTACAACCATATTGAATAGCATGTAAATGTGAAGACAAAACAAAAATGAAAGAAATAAAAATGAAGGCTTCGATCTAGGCAGAAAAACCCTTCAATTTTGCCCTTTCTGGCTTCCTTCGATTTGGACCTGGAGTCAGTGAGGTCATGCCTTTCGATTTGGGCTCATCCTGAGGCATAAGATGCAGCCTTCGATTCTACCTTCCTGCCTCCTTCGACTGGGGCCTGGAATCAGCATGGCCATCCTTCTGGCTGCCTCTTTCATTCAACATGGAGTGCCCTCTTCACCTTAAGTCATTTGCTGCCTCCTTCGATTGGGGCTTAGAAGTCAGTGTGGAATCCTAAGGATTCGTCTCATACCTCCTTCCTAATGTTTCTTTCATTTGAGATTTTAAATAGAAACATGGCCTGAGGCCATGCTGGCGTTGTCTCATGGCCAGGTTAGTTCTTAAAGAATGTTTAAATAAACAAGAAGCAAAACTAAGAAGGTTATCAATGAAAACAAGTTAGAAAGGTGGAAACGAAAAGAAGGAAAATGTTATGTACATGTTTGAAATGAAAAGAAAGTTTATTCACATGTTATACTAGAAGCGGAGGGTTCAAGCTTAAGAGTGACTTACCTTGCTTGAAGCTGGGGCATGTGAGATAGACCTTTAGCTGCTGCCCTGGATACTTCTGGATTCGAAGGGAAGAAACGAAGGTGACGTTTCTAATGCTGGTTTCGAAGGAGAAGAACAAGTGTGATGTTCTTTCTACTGGATTCGAAGGAAAACAAAGTATGGGGATTCATTCAGATTCGAAAGAAGCAAGTGTTTAGATTCTGAGTTGTGTTTGAAAATGTGTTTAAGTGTTTAAGAGTGTTTGAGTTTGATGATTCGTTCCACCACCCACAAGTCTCTGGATGTGTTATCCACCCCTTATGCATGTTATGGAGCCTCTTATTTATAGGTAAAGCTGGCTGAAGTTTTGGAGGGAAAACAAAACAATTTGAACAATTTGAGTAAACTTCTTTTTGTAGCTTTTGAGGGACAATGTTTGTATGCCATTCTGGTTCAAGAATGGGGCAGTGTTTCAGGACTGTTGTGTAGCAGTTTTGGAGCGTTATGGCCAGTGTACCAGGCATGAACTTGGCAGCAAGCATATTTTGAATATTTCATCCTTTCATTTTGACCCCCCCTTCGACCAGATTCTCCTTCAAACAATGTTATTTGATTTTTCTCCAACAACCGTCCTTCGAATGGGTCACTTTTGTGCATCCTTCGAAGGAGCCAAATGTGTGCCCCTTGGATGGGTCACCAAAGTATGCCTTAAGGCGGGCCTTATAAGTTCTTCGAATGGGCCATCAAACATGTCCTTCGAATGGGACACCCAGGCATGTCCCTTAAATGGGTCATGTATGTATCTTTGAAAGGATCAAATGTGTCCTTCGAATGGACTAGTAAGGTATATCCTTCGACAGGGACTCCTATGTATGCCCTTCAAATCCACCAACCATGTGTGTTAAAGGTTGTCAAGGGTGGAATTGAAGCATACTAAAGGGAAATGTGTCAAGTCGAAGCTAGTGTAAACATAGCCAATGCCCTGTCGAAGCCTGCATGCAGGAGGTCTAAACTTTGTGACTCCAAGCAAGTACACAAGAGGCCAATGCTCAAACAAAGACTTGCATGAAGGGAGTCACACGCCCAAACGAAAGAGGCATGCTGGGCTGGCAAAAATGCCCAGACGAAAGAGGCATGCAAGAGGCAAAAATATGCAATCGAAGGATGCCAAAAGGAGGTAAAAATGTGCAATGGAATGATGCCAAAAGGAGGCTTTTTTTCCTTGGAATCAAAGGAGGCTACATGAGGCTCTTGCCTTGTGCCTGTTGGCCTGGTGGGCGCCTCTTGCACGCAAGAAAGGAGCTGTGGCTGAATCGAAAGCTACGCATATCCAATCATCACCTTGTGAGTCAAAGCAAGCATGGAGGGAATTATTTTTCTAATCAACACATGTGTACAAGCATCAAACATCCAAATGAAGCAGGCATATAGGTATTCATTGCATTGTGAATCATGTGAGGCTAGAGATGCAATCGAAGGTGGCATGTAGGAAACTCCTGCCTTGTAAATCAAAGCCAGCGTGTCAGAGGCCAGCGCCCAGTCGAAGGATGCAAGCCAAGCTTGCATCAAAAGAGGCCAAAAGGCCAATCGAAGGAGCTGAATCGAAAAAGACTTGTTTTTATCCAATTTTGTCAAAAAGATTATTTTTATCTGTTTCCCCTTTTTTAACAGTTTCCTTTTTAACTTGATACTGGAAAACCCAATTGTACTTGTGCAAGCTTGAATCTTGGGAATCCTTGTGAGAAATGCCTTGAGAAATGAGAGGGTAAATTTTGGGGTACAATAGTATGTGTCCACTCATTTCTTGTTTGTGTCAACACATTCGTGTTTTGTGTCGACTCATACACCTTTTGTCTTTCTATTTTCGGGTCTGGATATAAGTATGCATCGACTCATAATGTCTTGTGTCGAGTCATACCTAGTTCTGTCACTAAAATGAGTCGACGCATGTGAGTATGCATCGACTCATGCTGCAGTTTTTTAGCTCTAACATTGTTCTATTGTCTGTACAAGTCAGTCATAGCATAGTATTTGCAAAAATGAAAAGCAAGTAAATGGTTAGCTTCAAAAGGCAATGATTACTACGTTTATCTTCAACAATGAGTCACTAATGATGTTTGAAACAAAAATATCAAAGTTAAGAAGACTCACCTTGAGACTGTGATTTGTTTTGAACCTGAACCTCTTTCAAGATGATGTGGTGGTTTCAGTGAACCTCCAGGAAGCTGCTCCAAGCCTTCCTTTGTATTGAAAGCTGTTGAACCAACTCCAAACCAGTCAAGTTATACAACACTGTCTTTTGTTTGTGTTTGAAAGGTGATGATAAAGGTACTACATAAACTGTTCTAATATTTTAATAATCTCTATGTGATATGAAGTGTTTGGATGGCTGGTTTATGGGAGAGCTTACAAGGTGGAATAATGGGTTGAGGTTTTTGTTTTTTTGAATGAAGATAGAGCTGAAGATGAGCAGAAGTTATAAGAAAAGTTATGTTAGATTTTTTTTAAAACTCTCTCTTCTCTCTCTAAAAGCCCACCCTTTGTGTGTTGTGAAAACAATTTATTTGTAGATGCAGTTGGCTGAAGTTTGGGAGGGAAACAAATGAATTTTTGAACTTTTTAGGTATGGTGTTTCATATCCTTTTTAGGTGCAGCTCTTATATGCTAATTTGGTGCAAACATGGGACTGATATGATGCATATTTTCAGGGCAGCATTGCAGATTTTGGAGCAGACTATGATAACATAGCAGGGCGGTTTTTGTGGATTGAGTCAAAGGGAAAAGTTCAAACAAGACAAGGCTTTAAGATTTGTGATTTTAACTTTAAAAAAATGCAGCTTTGTTGTTTACTTGAGCATTTGAATTATCTTGAATTGTGGTGAAGGAAAATGTCACGAGGAAATCAAATTAACATGTATAGAAAATACTTAGAAAATTTTTCCAAGTCTTGCAAAGTTTGATTTTTGAATTTCTCGATTTTTGATGATCAAATTTCATACTTTGAATGTCTTGATGAAATGTGACCTTGGAAACTCAAATTCGACCAAAAAGTAAAAGTTTGACTTTTTAGTATATAGTTGACTTTTTTTATCAGTTGACCAAATTTCATCTATCAATCCACAGATCTTGGGAAATGAATTGAAATATGCGATTAGGTCAAAGTGATGTACTTGAAACCTTGAGATCATATTTCAAACCAGTAAGTCATGTACTAGGTCAAAAGTCAAAGATTGGTCATTCTCAATTAAAACCCTAAGTTTGACCATTTTTCCCTTTTGATGATTTGGACAATTTTCTTGAAGAATTGTGATCCAATCTTGATCAAATGATACATATGACCTCAAAATGTTGATATTGGTCCAAAATCTTGAAGTTTGACTGTAGGTTGACCACGATTGACTTTTTAACCAATGTAGTTGATTTTTGACCACCTAATCAATTGACTAAACAATTTTGTGATTCGAGCCTTGAAATTTGATAGGAACAATCTTAAGGGTCCATAATGATCCATGAAAGTCATTTTAAACATTAGAAGTCCTACTGTCTTTGTGTAAACTCAAACCCTAATTTGAGGCATTAGTGTTGAGGAGATGGCTTGACTTAGTCAATACTTGTGCAAACTTGAATCATTGAAGATCTTTGTGGGAAATACCTTGAGAAAAGGGAGGGAAAATTTTGGGGTACAACAGCTGTCCCTGTTCAATCTTCTTAAAGCTAAAGAGTTAGATTGACGGGTTCGTCATTCGTGACTTGAAAGGGGAAGATGATTGAACACTAGAGTGCCCAAAAATTTGCACTTGATGATGGGTTGGTTGATTATGTCAAGAATGAGCTTAAAGATGCCATTTGGAGAGCTGATAAAGAATTCATCAGAGATGGGCTTACATATGCCATCCAGAGTGACAAAAAAAGTCTATTGTTTAGCGACTTCACGAGGGACATGATCTTAACCAGGAGAGGTCTGCTGATTGCCTGTCATTAACTAGTGGAAATGAATTCTAACCAGAAGAGGTCTTTGTATTGTTGATTGACTTTTCTTGCAAGGAAGAAGGTTAGTTGTATGCAGATGTATACATGTCGCAATGATGTTCTCAAAATAAATGAGATTGTGCCGTATGCATTTGTCATGTATGTAATATGATGTATGAATGTCAAATATCGTTGATGTGTATCTTTGTCTTGGAAAATAAATCCTTGACAAATGCTGGGGAGCTCTGGGAGGTTAAATCCCGGACTGCTGTTGTAGAGTATGAAGAGTATGCACATCTTTAGACTTTATTTAGAATGTTTCTGCTGGGGATTCCTGTTTTGTTGTTTGAGGAAAACTCCACTGGGGAACATTGACTTTGCTTGAGGGAAACTCTTGTGGAGAGTGTTGATTTCTACTTGAGGAATAGAGTTCACGAGTTTTAGTTGTCCGTTGCTCTACTTGGGAATTATCTCTTGATTGGAGAGAAAAGGGGTTAGTTGTTATCTGGTCAGATCCAGGCTTCGCAACAACTTGTCGGGGATAATAAAGTTAACTGTTATCTGGTCGGATCCCAGGCTTCACAACAACTTATTGGGAAGATGAAATTAACGATTATATGGTCGGATTCCAGGCTTCGCAGTAACTCAAACTGTTATCTTGTCAGACTCCAGGCTTCGCAGAAAAATATTTAGAGAGATGAAGTTGAACTGGCATCTGGTCGAATTCCAGGCTTTGCAGTAACTTAGATGAAACCAAACTGTTATCTGGTCGGGTCCAGTCTTCGCAGTAATTTTCTTGAGAGGATAAGGTTGAACTGCTATCTGGTCGGGTCCAGGATTCATAGTAAATTGATGTTATCTAGTCGGATTCTAGGCTTTGCAATGATTAAAGAAGTCAAACTGTTATCTGGTCGGATTCCAGGCTTTGCACTAACTTAGATGAAATTAACTGTTATCTGGTCGGGTCCAGGCTTCACAGTAACTTGCTAAAAAGGATAAAGTTGAACTGTTATCTGGTAGGGTCCAGGCTTTGTAGTAACTTGCTAGAAAGGATGAAGTTAAACTGTTATCTGGTCGGGCCCAGGCTTTGTAGTAACTTGTTAGAAAGGATGAAGTTGAACTGTTATATGGGTGGGTCCAGGCTTTGCAGTAACTTGCTAGAAAGGATGAAGCTGAACTGTTATCTGGCCAGGTCCAGGCTTTACAGTAACTTACTAGAAAGGATAAAGTTAAAATGTTATCTGGTCGGGTCCATGATTTGCAATAACTTGCTAGAACGGATGAAGTTGAACTGTTATCTGGTCGGGTCCAGGCTTTACAGAACTGGGGTAGTAGCGACTCTTTCGGGGATTGCAATGACTCTTCCGGGGATTAAGGGGTTTCGTCCATTGACTTGTAATAGTCGAAGAGGCCTAACCAATCTGGAGAATTTGTAGTTTGTTGGGGAAATAAGCCCTGTTGAAGAGAATATTTGATGATCCGCTGGGGAGGTGTTTTCTTTAGGAAGAACTCCACAAGGTTTCCTAGTTAAGACTACCTCAGCTGGGGAGAGGGTTTTCAAGAGATTGCAACTCTGGTTGGGGATTGCATGAATCCAGCTTTGTGGGGAGAATTTTATTGAAGCATCCCTGTGGGGGATATTCAAAATCCTTAAGGAGATGCTTATTGTTGTATTTATGCATACACTTGTTAACAATTTAATCATGTTCATATGCATATGTTCATTCAATTTTAGTCATTGGACATTTTGCATTCAAAACAGAAACAACAAAAGGTTGCACTGCAAAACATATTTGTATTGATGTTTGCCTATAAACAGGAGTTTTGATACAAGGAGACAGAGATCCTAATAAGAGGAAATCATCGAAAGAATGAAATAAATACAAAGTGAAAACAAAAATAATAGCCATGTGGAAGTGATCTCATTGTGTTCCAACTCCATTATTTCTCCTATGTCTTCGAACATCATCCTTTGCTGTTGAAAGAAGTTAATTAAATTGATCTTGGACCATTGAACTTGGACCTTTATAATAAAGCTGGTTGTAAAGGTTCCGCGGGACATAGTCGTACGCTTTAATCCCTAACTTTTTCCTGGACCGCCCTTTCGGGTTTTCAGTCCACCAGGATACCCATTTTTTCCTAAGCCGCCCTTTCGGGTTTTCAACTTGCCGGGTGTACAATATTTTGTATATATCCCTAACTTTTGCCTGAACCTTTTTGGTTTGCCGGGATGCCCTTGTTTTTGCCTAGGTATGTCAACCTAGCGGGTCATTCTTTATGCGTAGTATTTTTTGACTATGTCTGTGTTCATAGGATACGGAAAGTCTTCGCCGTCCATAGTAATTAGCATCATGGTACCACCAGAGAAAACTTTGTTGATAACAAATGGCCCTTTATATGTGGGAGTCCATTTTCCCCTGGGATCGCCTTGTGGAAGAATGATGCGCATTATTACCAAGTCTCCAGTCTGATACACTCGAGGCTTGATCTTCTTGTTGAAAGCTTTGATCATGCATTTTTGATACATTTGACCATGACAAATATCAGCCAATCTTTTCTCGTTAATCAAGTTCAACTGATCCAATCTAGTCTGAATCCATTCATCCTCGCCTAAATCTGCCTCTTTCATAATCCTTAGGGAAGGAATCTGAACCTCAACGGGCAGGATAACTTCCATGCCATGGACCAAAGATAAAGGAGTTGCCCCAGTTGACGTTTGAGATGAAGTACGGTAGCCATAAAGAGCAAATAGTAGCATCTCATGCCAGTCTTTATAGGTTACTACCATCTTTTGCACAATCTTCTTTATGTTTTTATTGGCAACTTCCATTGTGCCATTCATCTTAGGTCTGTACGGAGAAGAATTATGATGTTTGATTATGAACTGCGTGCAAAGATCCGTAATCATAGCACTTTTTAGATTGGTTCTGTTGTCAGTGATGATCCTTTCGGGGATACTGTAACCGAAGATGAGGCTATGCTTGATAAATCTGCTACAACGTTCTTTGTGACTGAGGCATATGATGAAGCTTTGACCTATTTGGTGAAGTAGTCAATAGCAACAAGGATGAAATGGTGTCCATTGGAAGCAGTGGGTTTGATCTCTCCAATCATGTCAATTCCCCACATTGCAATTGTCCATGGAGCAGTCACGATGTTTAAAGGAATTGGAGGCACATGGACCTTGTCGGCATAGATTTGACACTTATGGTAAGTCCTCAAGTGATGGTGACAATCAATTTCCATTGTCAAACAATAGTTACCAGCCCTTAGAATCTTCTTACCCATAGTGTATCCACTAGAGCGAGTCCCAAAGATACTATCATGCATGTCTTCCATGATCTTTTCTGCCTCCTTCTTGTCTACACATTGGAGTAGAGTATAACTATGGTTGCGCTTGTACATGATTCCATTGCTTAGAAAGAATTTGGCTGAAAATCTTCGCAAAAATTTCTTATCATTGATGGAAGCTCCTTTAGAACACTCTTGCTCTTCAAGATATCTCCTTACTCCATAGTACCATGGCTTCTCTTTATCAGTGTCAAGCTCATAACAATGTGCAGGTTCGTCAAATCTTTCAATTGTAATTCTGGGAGCTTCATTGTCCCAATTGACCTTGAACATGGAATACATTGTTCCTAGGGAATATGCCAAGTGATTTTCTTCTCTTGGGAAGTGTTCAAAGGTGACCTCCTCAAAGCACAGGATCAGGGTCAACACAAGCTCTTTATAAGGAATCAAATTAGGATGCTTAGTATCCCATTCTCCTTTAACTTGACTGATTACTAGAGCAGAATCTCCGTATACGTCCAAGAACTTGATCCTTAGGTCAATGGTAACCTTTAGACCCAAGATGCACGCCTCATACTCAGCCATGTTGTTTGTACAGTCGAAGCACAGTCTAGCAGTGAAAGGTGTATGGCAACCCTCGGGAGAAATAATCACAGCGCTAATTCCATTAACCAAAGCATTGGAAGCCCCATCAAAAACCATAGTCCATCGGGATCCTTGTTCAGGTTCGTCATATGGTCCATGCTTTTCATAATCAGTTACTAGCATGATATTTGAAATTCTGGTATCAGATTTATGATGTCAAATAAGATATCACGACACAAATATCTATTTGCAAGTAAGGTGCAGTAAAATCAAAAGCAGTAAAAACACAAGAGATTGTTCACCCAGTTCAGTGTACAACAACACCTACTCTGGTGGCTACCAAGCTAGGGACAAGTTCACTAAATAATATCAATTCATAGACTCTCAGTAAATAACCAGTTTACGATCTAATCACTTAATCACTACTGTAACACGGTGGGAGAACTGACTTGGGTGTTTTTGTGTTTGATTGCAATTGTTGCGGATAGCAAGAATCGCCAACGACTTTTCTTTTATCCAAAAGGAAAGGTTGAAAAGAACAGGAAGGACCTTTTGAGATTATTTCTTGAGTTCGGGGGGTAGGTTATGAAAAGGGAAGGTGTTGGCACCCTTTTCATCCGTAATTATCTACGGGCTCTTAGTTGCTTGCTAGATCACTTGCTTTTGTTTGAAAACGTGCTTGTGGTGTGGCTTTGAAAGTATTTTGAAAACATCTTTGTAATGATTCCCGTTTGTGATCGGTGGATCTGGAACTGACTGTTTTACGCTGGTTCGCGAAATGTCGCGGAAGCAAGAGTCGCCACCGTCTTTTATTTTCTCCAAATGGAAAGGACAAAAGCACAGAAAAATTCCTTAAAGAGATTGCTCTCGGTTCGGGAGGTAGGTTATAGAAAGGGAAGGTGTTAGCACCCTTTCTATCCATGGTTATCCATGGGCTCTTAGATAATTGCTCACTTGTGTTTTCAAAATGGTTTGTTTGCTTTTCAACTGTGGGTTTTAAAAAGTTTCTTTGAAAATTCCAGTTCGACTCTTGTATCGGTCCTCAAGAGTGTTTGAAAAATTGCTTTCGAAAGCTTTTTGAAAAGGTGTCGGTGTGAAAAGTATTTTTGATTTGTTTTGAAATTTAGAGCAAGTATCTACAAGAACCTACCTACCCTAAGGAATTCGTCTGTGTAAATGTCCTTTAAAGTAGTGCCATCCCACCATTGAGAGGTAGGTAGCACCACCGTTGGAGGTGTTCGGGTCAATTCGAGGTTCGGGACATGGTGATCACCAGAGCAATGGGAAGACACCTTAGAAGCTACCCTCATGCCAGGTTCCCGGATCATGAGGACTTACTAAGACATCCTCTACTCGACGATCACCTTTCGAGGCAAGGCAACAGTGAGGCGTACCCTAGGGGTGGTGTGTGACTTGTGTGTCGTTTTCAGATATTTTGTCTTCTTCATGGTATAGGTGATCTACGCGTTTGTTTTTATTTATTGTCATTCATTCTTGCATGTCATTATTAACAGTTAAAAAAATGCGAGAAAGGTAAAGTTCCTAAACTATTACAAAGGCGCGGGTCCACATCGCCAAATTAAAATCCAGGACCCGATTTGACAGAAAGTAAATAAAGTGCGAGAAATAAAATGTCCGAGTTTACAAGGCTTTGGGAGAATTACATTAATATTTACAAGAAATAAATAAAATGCACGAATTGAATAAAAAATCGCAAGCGAGGGCGTTGGACCCTTTTTAAGGAAATTAAATTATGATAATTAAATTAATGAAATAAGAATGAAAAAAGAAATTATTTTGAGATTTTTGTATTTATGGTTTTTTATGAGAGAATTAAATGAAATCTAACCCTATTTCTAGTTGTTTTTTAATTTATTAAGAAAACATATTAAAATTAAACATAAGATTAATCTAATTATTTACATGGTAATTTAATTACAAAAATAATATTTAATAATTAATTATTGTGAAAGAAAAGAAAAGAAAGGATAAAAATTGATTAAAACCTAATTCTACCAATTTTAAGTTTATTAAGAAAAATGTTTGAATTAAACCTAATTTTATAAAGCTAAAATTAATTAGTGATATTTATTTACAAAAAAAAAATAACATTAAATAAAAATACTTATTTTTTTGTCTTTTTTCTGATTTTTATATTATTTTATTTTTTTATGAAAATAAATTAAATTAAAGGAACTAATTAAAAAAGAAATAATTGAAACAAATAAAATAAAGAAAAGAAAAGAAATACAATACCTTGGGGGTTCTGTCCCCAATTGGAGGTGAATTGGGGTGGTTTGGCCATGTACTGGTGTCATGCATAAGTTGTTCTACTTTGGCCATTTGGCTTTTGGCTTTTGGCCATTTGCGTTTTGACTTTTGGCCATTTGTGTTCTGGCTTCAACGTTCCTTAATGTCTGGCTTAATGTCTGCCTCGCCATGTATTTGACTTTTGGCTTTTGGCCTTTTGGCTTTTGACTTTTGGCCATTTGGCTTTTGGCCTCAACGTCCCTTAATGAACCTGCATGGGATCCTGTCTAAACCTGTAGTGTTGAATCTCATGAAAACATTAAATAAAATCATAAAATGCAAATAAAGCCAATATATGAAGAAATTTAATGTTTAGGCACAATATGACATGTATGAATGATTATACCCTTTTGATCATGGAGATCAAATCAACCTTACCCTTACTGGAAAAGTAGTGACATGAATGATCTTATGCCCTTTGGATCATGGAGATCAAGCCAGCCTTACCCTTACTGAAGTAGTAATAAGATGTTGGTTTGTAACTGAGATGACTTGTTTGTATTGAGAGAGGGATTTGTAATAAGGATTTCAAGGTTTTAGAGTTCTTGAAAGAATTTGATATTCTGACAGTGTTGTGGCCAGGTTTTTTCTCTTGTCCTCCTCTCTTTTCTCCTCTGGTTTGTGTGAAAAGAAGGTGATTATATAATAGAAATTAGGGTAAAGAAAATGGGCTTTGAATGTGCAATTGGGCCTCCAATATTCACTTGAATTCGTCACTTTCCAGGCTAAATCGCAGGGACTTAAGTGCATTTTTTGAAGTTGAAATGTGAAGACAAAATGTAGCCGACATCGAGAACTAACTCTTGTCCGAAAATCGACTCAATCAGATAAACGGTGAATTAGTTATGAATTTTTGAAGTTTCAGCTCAGACAAACTTATTTTGGGCTTCAGTGTCGACTCTGACACGTTCTTCAATAAAAAACTGGTATTGATCGGTGCATAATTTGGTCTCTACTTTTGAAGCAAAGTTGTAGATCTATGAGTCAGTGACCTTGTGTAAAAATATGAGTCCAATCCGATAAAAATTGACCGAGTTATGAATTTTCGAAGTTTCGGCTCAGATGAAATAATATTCAGCATTCAGGATTTTCAGCGTGTCACGCACTCTGAGCAAAAAACGAAGGCCTTTTGAATACCGTTTGAACTCAATACCTTCTGTGAAAATGTAGCTAACTCAATTTGTGAAATTTTGGCGCCGGAACCAGCTCGATACGATGAAAATCGACCAAGTTATGATTTTTTGAACTTGACGCAAATAAACTTATGTCACAAATTTTCTGTGCAAAAATACTTGATAAATCCACATTTTTGAAGACCTTCTGATCGAAATTGGCTTCCAGCCGTGAGAGATGAAAACATAGATAATGTCAAGACGGAATTTTGGCCACCGGAACGGGTTCAAAACGAGTCACGATCTTCAAGTTATGAATTTTTTAGCGCGTAAAAACTGCACTTTCAGCACACTTTTTTCACCATATTTCTTCGAGAAAACTCACACATTCGGATACCTTCTTTAAAGAATTGACTCTTGAGCCGAACCTGAATTTGAGAATATGTTATCAGAGATATCTTGGCGAAAGAATACCTGAATATGACGCGCCGGGTTGGACTTGTGAATTTTTCTTGATCAGAACAAAAACCCTAATTTTGATTGCTTAGGAGGCTCTTGCACTGTGCAACCCTTGGGGAACTTTGAAGCTTGACTTGGCAATTTCTTGAAGAATATGGGAGGGCAAATTTTGGGGTACAACAGTTGCCCCTGTTCAATCTTCTTAGACCTGAGGATGCAGATTGGCTGACGTGCCTTTCGTAATCCGAGGGTAGAAGATGATTGAACACTAGAGTGCCCAGAAATTTGCGCTCACATAGTAGCAGTGTGATGATGGAATGGGCTTATAGATGCCATTTAGAGGTTGATGGATAAGATGATGGGCTTATAGATGCCATCTGGGTGTTGATTGCGTAAGAGATTCCTTAGCGAGAACCTGTATACCTGCAAAATAGAAAATGATTACCTGACACGTTGCAGGAGCTGATTTTCAGATGCTTGATATGGATGTGTCATGACTGGTTACAGGAGCTGAGTCCGGATCTTCAAAAGGTGATGAATGAACCAGGGGTATTCACTACCTTAGCATGGTAAGAGAACCTTGGGTGACTTTAACCTCAACAATGCTCGTTGAGAAAATCTTGGTGGGAATTACCATCTTCGCAGTGTCAGGAAGAGAACTAATAGGCAACTATAATCTGAAAGGAATTATCACCTCACACACCGTCGGAGAGGGAACCGTAGGAAATCTGAAAGGAATTATCACCTCACTCACCGTCGGAGAGGGAACCATCTGAAAAGGAATTATCACCTCACTCACCGTCGGAGAGGGAACCATCTGAAAAGGAATTATCACCTCACTCACCGTCGGAGAGGGAACTATAGGAAAAGGAATTATCACCTCACTCGCCTTCGGAGAGGGAACCATCTGAAAAGGAATTATCACCTCACTCACCGTCGGAGAGGGAACCATCTGAAAAGGAATTATCACCTCACTCACCGTCGGAGAGGGAACCATCTGAAAAGGAATTATCACCTCACTCACCGTCGGAGAGGGAACCATCTGAAAAGGAATTATCACCTCACTCACCGCCGGAGAGGGAACCATAGGAAAAGGAATTATCACCTCACTCACCGTCGGAGAGGGAAACATAGGAGACTATCACCTCACTCACCGTCGGAGAGGGAAACATCTGAAAAGGACTTACCACCTCACTCACCGTCGGAGAGGGAACCATAGGAGACTATCACCTCACTCACCGTCGGAGAGGGAAACATCTGAAAATGACTTACCACCTCACTCACCGTCGAAGAGGGAACCATAGGAGACTATCACCTCACTCACCGTCGGAGAGGGAAACATCTGAAAAGGACTTACCACCTCACTCACCGTCGGAGAGGGAACCATAGGAGACTATCACCTCACTCACCGTCGGAGAGGGAAACATCTGAAAGGGACTTACCACCTCACTCACCGTCGGAGAGGGAACCATAGGAGACTATCACCTCACTCACCGTCGGAGAGGGAAACATCTGAAAAGGACTTACCACCTCACTCACCGTCGGAGAGGGAACCGTAGGGGACTATCACCTCACTCACCGTCGGAGAGGGAAACATCTGAAAAGGACTTACCACCTCACTCACCGTCAGAGAGGGAACCATAGGAAATTATAACCTGAAAGGGAATTACATCTCACGCACCGTAGGGGAGAGAACCATAGGAAATTATAATCTCAAAGAAGAACCCAAAAATGGAAACCTCATGCACCGTCGGAGAGAGAACCAATAGGACATTATAATCTCAAAGAAAAACCTAAAATGGAAATCTCATGCACCGTCGGAGAGAGAACCAATAGGAAAATATAATCTCAAAGAAAAACCTAAAATGGAAATCTCATGCACCGTCGGAGAGAGAACCAATAGGAAAATATAATCTCAAAGAAAAACCTAAAATGGAAATCTCATGCACCGTCGGAGAGAGAACCAATAGGAAAATATAATCTCAAAGAAAAAACCCAAAATGGAAATCTCATGCACCGTCAGAGAGAGAACCAATAGGAAAATATAATCTTAAAGAAAAACCTAAAATGGAAATCTCATGCACCGTCGGAGAGAGAACCAATAGGACATTATAATCTCAAAGAAAAAACCCAAAATGGAAATCTCATGCACCGTCGGAGAGAGAACCAATATAATCTCAAAGAAAAACCTAAAATGGAAATCTCATGCACCGTCAGAGAGAGGACCATTAGGACATTATAATCTCAAAGAAAAACCTAAAATGGAAATCTCATGCACCGTCGGAGAGAGAACCAATAGGAAAATATAATCTCAAAGAAAAACCTAAAATGGAAATCTCATGCACCGTCGGAGAGAGAACCAATAGGAAAATATAATCTCAAAGAAAAAACCCAAAATGGAAATCTCATGCACCGTCGGAGAGAGAACCAATAGGAAAATATAATCTTAAAGAAAAACCTAAAATGGAAATCTCATGCACCGTCGGAGAGAGAACCAATAGGACATTATAATCTCAAAGAAAAAACCCAAAATGGAAATCTCATGCACCGTCGGAGAGAGAACCAATATAATCTCAAAGAAAAAACCTAAAATGGAAATCTCATGCACCATCGGAGAGAGGACCATTAGGACATTATAATCTCAAAGAAAAACCTAAAATGGAAATCTCATGCACCGTCGGAGAGAGAACCAATAGGAAAATATAATCTCAAAGAAAAACCCAAAATGGAAATCTCATGCACCGTCGGAGAGAGAACCAATAGGACATTATAATCTCAAAGAAAAACCTAAAATGGAAATCTCATGCACCGTCGGAGAGAGAACCAATATAATCTCAAAGAAAAACCTAAAATGGAAATCTCATGCACCGTCGGAGAGAGAACCAATAGGATAATATAACCTGGGATAACTTCTACTGAGTCTTTATCAGAAAAATCTGTTGGGAGTCGATTTAGCTGGACTAGAGAAGGCCTTGGACTGGATAAGAAATCTGTTGAGTTGATTAACTGAACCGGTCTAGGTCTTGAAATATGATTGAGAATTTCAATTGTATCTTTCCTGAAAGGTAAAGGTCAGTCACATGCAATGCATGATACGGATCAAGCAATGATGTTCTCAACATAAATGAGATTTATATGATATAATGCGTCTATGCATGCTATAATGATGTATGTGACGTTTTATGAATGTATGTTTTTGTCTAGGAAAGTAAATCCTTGGCGGGTGCCGGGAAATCATATCCTGGGCTGATGTTGAAGAATAGATTTTGCTTCCGCTGGGGATGATAATTGCAAGAATACCGGTAGGAGAAGATGACTCCGTTGCGGAATAAACTTGGCAAATGGAAGATTCTGCGGGGAGAAAAGATACTCTAGTGACTATGCTGGGAAGCAATACTCTGTGGGGATAGATATGCTTTGCTGAATTGTTGATAACTTGCTGAGGATACCCTTGTTGTGCTGGAAGTGTTGATGGACTTCGCTGGGGTAAGAAGACTTCGTCGAGGACGCTCTTTCCATGACTTTTGGCTGAGGATAACCCAATTATATCCTGTTAAGGAAATAACTCTTTAAATCAAGCCGGACGACGCGTTCGTGTTCTGCGAGGGGATAAGCTTCCAGAATCTACTGGGGATAAGCTTATTGCTTGGGGATATGAATTCCATCTTTCCTGGGGAAACTGGATTGGACTCTCTTGGGGAAGTTTTGATATGTTGGGAAGTGATCCCTTTGAATGTTGATATACCGCTGGGGAACAATCTTTAGACCAAGACTGCCGGGGATGTTTGTTATGAGTATATGTATTGCTGCTGGGGGATGTTGGGATCTGCTGGAGGATACCCAATTTCCTTGAGATTTGATAACTCTGCCTGGAGAAGATTGCACTGTTTTGCTGAATCACTCTCTAGGGAATTAAGATATGTCGGTTATGTTCTTTAGCTGAACCTACCTTGGTACCTTGGAGGACAGAACCATTAGATTGCTTTTAGACAACTCTTTATTGCCCCTGTTTCTGAGGTGGGGGAGGAGGACCTGTGAGGTGCTGATAGTTGCTGATGGACAAACCTTCTTCTGGTAGGCAGGTGACAAGATGACAGGACATAGTCGTACGCTTTAATCCCTAACTTTTGCCTGGACCGCCCTTTCGGGTTTTCGGTCCACCGGGATACCCATTTTTGCCCAAGCCGCCTTTTCAGGTTTTCGACTTGTCGGGTGTACAGATTTTTCATTTTCATCCCTTATTTTTTCCCGAACCCTTTTGGTTCGCCGGGAAGCCCTGATTTTTGCCTAGGTATGTCAACCTAGCGGGTCTTTGATTAGGCGTAGTATTTTTCGACTATGTCCATGCTTTTGGAATGTAGGGAGTTGCCCCTGTTAGGAGTGTTTTGTCATGCCACCAGAAGGTATTTGATCAGGCAAGATTCGTTGTTGAAATGCCCCAAGTGACTCAGGCGGAGATTTGCCTCAGGCTATTTGGCCTTTGAGAGATTCTCCGAATCTTGACTGAATTGCCCCAGATGATGGACAATAATCACGTCTGCCCCTTGATTGGAAGTGCTTTTGTTCACTAGGTATTCATCGTGCGAATTTCCCTGCTGTTCAAACAAAAAGTCATATGCAAACAAAGTTATGTTAAAAATGCCAAGCTTATGTCTGTCTTGAAGATTTTGAAAATGCATTCTTTTTTCGTAAAACAAGTGATTGTTTGTAAAACGTGATGTCAACTCCGTGTTTATAGTAAGCCTTAAAGAGTCAGGATTCCTTTCGTCACAGTATGCTTTCGAACTAACCCATGCTTCAGCTAGGACTTTTAAGGGTTATAACGTGGCCTGGTTCACGGTTTAAGAAACAAAGGATAAAGGCTCAAATTATTTGTACCCACCCACTCTCCGTGATGTTCTCCAAACCTAAACTCAGTTGATCATACGTTAGACCTTGTTTGAGTCTTTGCTCTGATTTTCCGGTGATGATTCGGATATTGACAGTATATTTGGATTAGGCAGTCATTTCCTTTTTATTGAGGGTTTGTATGACCTCTTTCTTTTCTGATTTTTTTGTTATCCCTTTCTTTTTTTGCCTGAACTGTTTCCTTTTTTGGAATTACAGTCAGCGGGATGCCCCAGTTTTGTAAGTCTCCTTCATGGGTTTTGACTTAATGGGTTTTTTATTTTTTGAGATAATGACTTCCTTTCTTTATTGATTATTCGGAACCATCACTGTCTTTCTTTACTTTGTAAGGACCTCTTTGGTGCCATTCGTTATGCACTTGGATCAACTGAGAGAACTACCCTGCCCCAGGTTATGATTAAGGGTTTTAAATTTCGAAAAGAAAAACTCCTACTTCTTTGGCTCAGAGGGGTTGACGAGGGATTATCATCCTTATAACTCCAGTGTTTAGGAATTGAAACAATGCCTGTACCTCATCAGCTGGGTCTGTTCAAAAGCATACTGTATATTATGGTATCGTTTTCGTCATCCTCCTTCAAGAGGCTTAGAATTATTGATTGAGAGTTGATCATCAGAAAAAAATATGAAAATAATTTGCGTATAGTGAATACGAATATATTGATTCAAAATAGACATAAGCGATGCATTAATGAAATAACAATGTTTTAACAATGAGTAAATGTTTGAACAAAAGAAAATTGCAACTTGAACATTCGAATGAACAAAAGTCTTTTCAGTCTTAGCCATGCTTTGGCAAGGGAGCAGTGATCACGTTGGGAGTCTCGGCGGGCTCGAACTCGATCTCTTTAGCATCGATCATGTTCTGAATCTTGTACTTCAGTGCCCAACAATCCTCAGTATCGTGCCCCGGGCTACCAGAATGGTAAGCGCACCTTGCTTCTGGGTTGTAACTTGGAGAGGAGGTCTTTGGATTTGCAGGAGGGTTGATCACCGCAATCAGGTTCATCCTTAACATGTGCTGTAAAGCTCGTGACCATGGCATGTTAATGTTGGTGAATTGTCTTTTAGGCTCGTCCGGCCTGTTCTGATCAACCCACTGTTCTTGGCGCGATCGTTGTTGGACCTGAGCAGTAGTAGCAACTCGGAGAGGTCTATTCATTGGACCCGACCTTTGCCTTCTTGGAAGCTGTTCTATGACCTGGTCCCTAATTTGGGCTGGTTGCTTCATGCCTTGAGGAAGTTGGCTGATCATGGCTCTCAGCTCTCCTTGCTCCTGAGCTAAACCTTGAATGAGCGCCCTTTGCCCCAGTATCTGGGTTTTCAATGTGTCTACCTCAGCTTGTAGACGTTTCAGCCTTTCATCCTCAGCATTGTTCTTGACAAAAGTCCCCATGAGAAGTGTCCTTAGCTCCTCCTGTCCCTTGGATAGATTCAGGAGGATTTCCCCGAACCGAGTCTCTTGAGCAAGAAGGTCCTGGTTATCTTGTTGTGAAGCCATTGCTGAAACAAACAGCGAGAAAGGTAAGTGACCTGCAACAAAGATACCTGTTATGTAATGATGTGTATGATATGCATGGAATGATTTCAAGGACCTCGCGGGGTAAACAAGAAAATTTGTCAGCATTTGGATCCGGTAGCTTGATTGAAAGAACTTCATATTTGTTGAGAGTCTTTCTTCCAAGGGTTAAAGGCTCACCATATCCAGTGGGTCATAGCCCCTGACAACCTTGGCTTGGGAAACTCCTTCAAGTGTCAAAGCTCACCATATCAAGTGGGTCATAGCCCCTGACACCCTTGTCTAGAGGAAAATAAATCCCCTTTGCCCCTTGCTGGACAGTTGGTTCACCATAACCTGCATCACAAGCCCTTGAGATCCTTGAAATGGATTAGTCCTTATGTAGGATGTATGCAATGATATGATGTTATGCTATGCATGGGGTAATGTGAGTAGCCATGTTATGAGTCCCAATTAAGGACTGCAAACCAAAACCTGCAAGAAACTTAGTAAACCCTGTCATGAGTCCCAATTAAGGACTATAAACGAAACCTGCAAGAAACTCGGTAGACCTTGTTATGAGTCCTAATTAAGGACTACAAACAAAACCTGCAAGAAGCTCAAGTGTCAGACAACAAGCATGCAAATAGTCAAGTACGAAGGCACACAAGTCACACAAGAGAAACCCTTAGAGTTTAGTCCAGCATGGGGTCTGGGTATTACCCTCTTGAAGTTGGTGGGCTCAACCTGTCCTATTAGAAGTAACCGGGTTCTAAGGGTCCCAATATCACTGGATTGCTTTCGTTGTTCATCATTTCGATTTAGCCACTGAACTGGCGACCGAAATATTCCAGGAAAGCAACCCTCAATTGAGTGTAGTATCGAGTATCAACCAACCTCGGATTGCACCAAAGTCAGTTATCTCACTACCCTAAAGAGGCCAAGATAGTTCAATTAAGGTTCCTAAGGTTTGTTGATGCTTCACGACACCACGCGGAGGCCCCGTACTCTCCTTGACTGAACTCAAGGGTTACCGGTACACACCAAAGTGCCACATCAACGTAGCAGACTATTTCAACCATGTCGGTATACCCCACACAGTTCCCTCACAGCCTTGTTGCTACTTTCTAAGAAGGTATCCCCCAGATCCGGGTTAGAATCTATAGAACTCCCAAGACAGTCCCACAATTTAAAGCAAGCAAAGCAATACAATTGAAAACACAGTGATCTTAGTCCTAAGGTACACCTCACTTTAAGTTTAGTCCCCAGCAGAGTCGCCAGTTCTGTGATCGGTGGATCTGGAACTGACTGTTTTACGCTGGTTCGCGAAATGTCGCAGAAGCAAGAGTCGCCACCGTCTTTTATTTTCTCCAAATGGAAAGGACAAAAGCACAGAAAAATTCCTTAAAGAGATTGCTCTCGGTTCGGGAGGTAGGTTATAGAAAGGGAAGGTGTTAGCACCCTTTCTATCCATGGTTATCCATGGGCTCTTAGATACTTGCTCACTTGTGTTTTCAAAATGGTTTGTTTGCTTTTCAACTGTGGGTTTTAAAAAGTTTCTTTGAAAATTCTAGTTCGACTCTTGTATCGGTCCTCAAGAGTGTTTGAAAAATTGCTTTCGAAAGCTTTTTGAAAAGGTGTCGGTGTGAAAAGTATTTTTGATTTGTTTTGAAATTTAGAGCAAGTATCTACAAGAACCTACCTACCCTAAGGAATTCGTCTGTGTAAATGTCCTTTAAAGTAGTGCCATCCCACCATTGAGAGGTAGGTAGCACCACCGTTGGAGGTGTTCGGGTCAATTCGAGGTTCGGGACATGGTGATCACCAGAGCAATGGGAAGACACCTTAGAAGCTACCCTCATGCCAGGTTCCCGGATCATGAGGACTTACTAAGACATCCTCTACTCGACGATCACCTTTCGAGGCAAGGCAACAGTGAGGCGTACCCTAGGGGTGGTGTGTGACTTGTGTGTCGTTTTCAGATATTTTATCTTGTTCATGGTATAGGTGATCTACGCGTTTGTTTTTATTTATTGTCATTCATTCTTGCATGTCATTATTAACAGTTAAAAAAATGCGAGAAAGGTAAAGTTCCTAAACTATTACAAAGGCGCGGGTCCACATCGCCAAATTAAAATCCAGGACCCGATTTGACAGAAAGTAAATAAAGTGCGAGAAAATAAAATGTCCGAGTTTACAAGGCTTTGGGAGAATTACATTAATATTTACAAGAAATAAATAAAATGCACGAATTGAATAAAAAATCGCAAGCGAGGGCGTTGGACCCTTTTTAAGGAAATTAAATTATGATAATTAAATTAATGAAATAAGAATGAAAAAAGAAATTATTTTGAGATTTTTGTATTTATGGTTTTTTATGAGAGAATTAAATGAAATCTAACCCTATTTCTAGTTGTTTTTTAATTTATTAAGAAAACATATTAAAATTAAACCTAAGATTAATCTAATTATTTACATGGTAATTTAATTACAAAAATAATATTTAATAATTAATTATTGTGAAAGAAAAGAAAAAAAAGGATAAAAATTGATTAAAACCTAATTCTACCAATTTTAAGTTTATTAAGAAAAATGTTTGAATTAAACCTAATTTTATAAAGCTAAAATTAATTAGTGATATTTATTTACAAAAAAAAAATAACATTAAATAAAAATACTTATTTTTTTGTCTTTTTTCTGATTTTTATATTATTTTATTTTTTTATGAAAATAAATTAAATTAAAGGAACTAATTAAAAAAGAAATAATTGAAACAAATAAAATAAAGAAAAGAAAAGAAATACAATACCTTGGGGGGTTCTATCCCCAATTGGAGGTGAATTGGGGTGGTTTGGCCATGTACTGGTGTCATGCATAAGTTGTTCTACTTTGGCCATTTGGCTTTTGGCTTTTGGCCATTTGCGTTTTGGCTTTTGGCCATTTGTGTTCTGGCTTCAACGTTCCTTAATGTCTGGCTTAATGTCTGCCTCGCCATGTATTTGACTTTTGGCTTTTGGCCTTTTGGCTTTTGACTTTTGGCCATTTGGCTTTTGGCCTCAACGTCCCTTAATGAACCTGCATGGGATCCATTTCTAAACCTGTAGTGTTGAATCTCATGAAAACATTAAATAAAATCATAAAATGCAAATAAAGCCAATATATGAAGAAATTTAATGTTTAGGCACAATATGACATGTATGAATGATTATACCCTTTTGATCATGGAGATCAAATCAACCTTACCCTTACTGGAAAAGTAGTGACATGAATGATCTTATGCCCTTTGGATCATGGAGATCAAGCCAGCCTTACCCTTACTGAAGAAGTAATAAGATGTTGGTTTGTAACTGAGATGGCTTGTTTGTAGTGAGAGAGGGATTTGTAATAAGGATTTCAAAGTTTTAGAGTTCTTGAAAGAATTTGATATTCTGACAGTGTTGTGGCCAGGTTTTTTCTCTTGTCCTCCTCTCTTTTCTCCTCTGGTTTGTGTGAAAAGAAGGTGATTATATAATAGAAATTAGGGTAAAGAAAATGGGCTTTGAATGTGCAATTGGGCCTCCAATATTCACTTGAATTCGTCACTTTCCAGGCTAAATCGCAGGGACTTAAGTGCATTTTTTGAAGTTGAAATGTGAAGACAAAATGTAGCCGACATCGAGAACTAACTCCTGTCCGAAAATCGACTCAATCAGATAAACGGTGAATTAGTTATGAATTTTTGAAGTTTCAGCTCAGACAAACTTATTTTGGGCTTCAGTGTCGACTCTGACACGTTCTTCAATAAAAAACTGGTATTGATCGGTGCATAATTTGGTCTCGACTTTTGAAGCAAAGTTGTAGATCTATGAGTCAGTGACCTTGTGTAAAAATATGAGTCCAATCCGATAAAAATTGACCGAGTTATGAATTTTCGAAGTTTCGGCTCAGATGAAATAATATTCAGCATTCAGGATTTTCAGCGTGTCACGCACTCTGAGCAAAAAACGAAGGCCTTTTGAATACCGTTTGAACTCAATACCTTCTGTGAAAATGTAGCTAACTCAATTTGTGAAATTTTGGCGCCGGAACCAGCTCGATACGATGAAAATCGACCAAGTTATGATTTTTTGAACATGACGCAAATAAACTTATGTCACAAATTTTCTGTGCAAAAATACTTGATAAATCCACATTTTTGAAGACCTTATGATCGAAATTGGCTTCCATCCGTGAGAGATGAAAACGTAGATAATGTCAAGACGGAATTTTGGCCACCGGAACGGGTTCAAAACGAGTCACGATCTTCAAGTTATGAATTTTTTAGCGCGTAAAAACTGCACTTTCAGCACACTTTTTTCACCATATTTCTTCGAGAAAACTCACACATTCGGATACCTTCTTTAAAGAATTGACTCTTGAGCCGAACCTGAATTTGAGAATATGTTATCAGAGATATCTTGGCGAAAGAATACCTGAATATGACGCGCCGGGTTGGACTTGTGAATTTTTCTTGATCAGAACAAAAACCCTAATTTTGATTGCTTAGGAGGCTCTTGCACTGTGCAACCCTTGGGGAACTTTGAAGCTTGACTTGGCAATTTCTTGAAGAATATGGGAGGGCAAATTTTGGGGTACAACACCGTTTTTATAAGAACGCGTACAAAGTGTTGGTTTTGAAAATAGTTCAAAGAGGTGTTTGTGGAATATGTTTTTGAAAGTGATTTTGAAAAGTGTCTTTGTAATGATTCTTGTTTCTATAAGAATGCGTACAAAGTGTTTTAACTTTTGAAAATGTTTCAAAGGAAAGTGTTGGTGTGTAAAAATTTTTTTGTTGTGAGCAAGCGAGCAACTATGAGCGTCCTACTTACTCAAAAGGTCTAATGTTCTTTTCCTCCTCCTTTAGATATTGCTATCTTACCATTGATTTGGTAAGAAGCCCCATCGTTGGATGTGAAGGGACGAGTGTGGGACGCTTGTATAGTCATAGAAGGCAACCCATGTGACGTTTTAGCAATGTCATTTAGGGACTAGATCGTTTACCGAATGCAACATTGAGGGTCATCGAGGGACTACGATCTTTTATTGAGGGTCTTTGCTAAAACACCCATATTTGAGGGACATGACTATTTTTCCGAGGCAACAAGTGAGATTACCCTAGAGGTGCATGTGTGAATAGTGTGTTTGTTTTCATACATTTTTCTTTGGTTTTTTGGGTTGTCTACTTGTTGGTTTTATCTTTCCATACATCCTAATTACTAACATTTGTACAAAAGCAATAAAAATGCAGAAAATAAATCCTACACTATTACAACCATATTGAATAGCAAGAAGATATAAAGACAAAAACAAAATAAAAAAAGGAAAAATGAGTGCTTCGATTTGGGCAACAAAATCCTTCGATTTTACTCTTCCTAGATTCCTTTGATTTGGCCCGAAAGTAGTAAGGATATGTCTTTCGATTTCACCCCTTTCCTGTTTCTTTCGAATGTGACCTGGACTTCAGTGTGTCCATCCTTCTGGATGCCTCTTTCGTTTGAGGCCTGGCAGTCAGTATGGACATCCTACTGGATGCTTCTTTCATTTGAGGCCTGGCAGTCAGTGTGGATAACTTTCGTTTCTCCCTTTTTGCTCCTTCAAATGGCCTGGAAGTCTGTGTGTGGCAAAGCCTAAGGCCACACTCTTTGTTCTGCTTGCAACTGTGAAGCAGCCACGGGGAAGCCTAAAGCTTCGAATCACACCTCCTTCTTCCTGTTTACCTTCATTTGGGATTTAAATAGCAACATGGCCTGAGGCCATGCTAGCATTGTCTTATGGCCAGGTTAGTTCTTAAAGCATATTTAATAAACCAAGAAACAAAACCAAAAGGGTTAGAAATGAAAACAAACTAAAAGGGTGGAAACGAAAAGGAAACAAATGTTATGTACATGCTTCAAACGAAGAGCTTAAGGTCAGAATGACTTACCATGCTTGAAGCTGGAACGTGTGTTTGAGCTTGAGTGGCTTCCTTGGATGCTCCTGGATTCGAAGGGAAGAAACAAAGGTGACGTTTCTAATGCTGGATTAGAAGGCCCGGAAGAGTGAGGGTGGTGCTTGTTGTTCCTGGATTCGAAGGAGAAGAACAGGTGTGGTGTTCTTTCTACTGGATTCGAAAGAAAACAAAGTGTGGGGATTGATTTAGATTCGAAAGAGAAAAAGAAACAAGTGTTGTATTTCTTTAGATTCTGGGTTTTTGTTTAATGTTTGAGAATCTTAAGAGTTTAAGATTTTTTTGAGAGTTTGATGATTTTTTTGAAGATTCGTTCCACCACCCAAAGTCCTCCTTGATCTTGCAAATGTTTCTCTATTTATAGAGAAAGGGTTAGAAGTGTTGAAGTAACCAGGTTTGTAGGATAACAAACCATGGTTTGGTTGAAATGAAAACAAACTTGATCCTTTTCGTTAATCCTAAGTTTCAAGTACAATTGAGGGCCTGCTGTCTGTTGGGGGAAGGAGATGGGACTTATGCCTTTGGAACTGCTTGTGTTCAGACAAAAATCAGATTGGGAGCTGGTTTTGTGACTAAAGTACTCTTTATGAAAAAAAGGGTACGTAGCTTTTTGCTATTTTATCCACGAATAGTATTATCCAGTAGGCAAAGCTTCAAACCTTTGTGTAAGCCTCTGATTATGTAAAGATTTAGAAGCAACATAGCCTGACAAGTAGGATAAGGCTATGATATTTACTCAAAGTTCTTCGAACAAGCTTGCTTCCAAGGGTCCAAATTGGATTCGAAGTATGCTGATTCGAAGGGAATCAAAACTCCAGTCGAAGCTTTGTGTGAAGGTGGCTCTTGTCCAATTGAAGGCTTGCATACCAGGGGTCACATGGACAAACGAAAGGGTGCATGCAGGAGGTCTCTGCCTTGTGCCTGCTGGCATGAAGGAAATCCTGGCTTTGTGGTGTCAAAGGCAAACATGTAGGGTGCAAATGGTGCAATCGAAGGAAAACTTTAGAAGTTCATTGCCTTCTGAATCGAAGGACATATTTCAAAAGGTTATTGCCTTATGAATTGAAAATAGTTTAAGATAAGTGTTTCCCTGTCGAAGCTTGCAGCAAGTTGTTTCAAAGGGAGTCTTTGCCCATTCAGAGCTTGCATGCAAGTAACCATTACATTGTGGGTGCTAATGTGAATCTAGTGAATGCTAGCCATAGGGAGGCTTTTGCCTTGTGCACGCTAGAATGGTGGGAGCCCCTTACTTTATAAATCAGAACATGTAGGAAAGAGGCCATATGGCCAAACGAAAGATGTATATCAATCTTGCACAAAGAAACTAAAATGCTCAAACGAAGCAAGAAAAGAACTTGCCCGAAAGATGTCCAGTGCCCAAACAAAGCAGGAAACGAACTTGCCCAAAAGAAGTCCAATGCCCAAACGAAGCAGAGAATGAACTTGCCCAAA
Organism: Vicia faba; assembly: GCA_948472305.1. Taxonomy (NCBI): domain Eukaryota; kingdom Viridiplantae; phylum Streptophyta; class Magnoliopsida; order Fabales; family Fabaceae; genus Vicia; species Vicia faba. The sequence goes on from OX451740.1 coordinate 316,924,095, forward strand.
AGAAGTTCAGTGCCTAAACGAAGCAGGAATCTTGCTCAAAAGAAGTCAAATGTTCAAACGAAAACTCTGAACCAAAGCTTGCATCGAAGGAGCCAAAGTGCCCAATCGAAAGAGGTATGAATATGGATTCGAAGCAGGCATAGAGGTGGATTCGAAACATGTTTTAAGGTAGGTGTTTTGTGTCCTATGGATCGAAACATGCAGTAAAGAAACCATTTCTCAAACGAATGCTGCAAACTAAGCTTGCATCGAAAGAGGTCAAGAGCCCAATCGAAGGATGTGAAATCAAAGCAGGTATGCTCTTCTTTGATTTGATGTTTGAAAAACCAATTGTACTTGTGGAAATTTGAATCTTTTGAAAATCCTTGTGAGGAAATGTCTTGAGAAATGAGAGGGCAAATTTTGGGGTACAACAGCTGCCCCTGTTCCATCTTCTTAAACCTGAAGAGTTAGATTGGCGAGTCTGCCATTAGTGACTTGAAGGTGGAAGATGATTGAACACTAGAGTGACCAGAAATTTGCACTCGATGATGTGGTGGTTGATTGTATAGGGAATGGGCTTAAAGATGCCATTTGGAGAGTTGTCGGAGATAGGCTTACAGATGCCATCCAAAGGTGATTGTTGACAGAAATTAGACTAAGTCTAAGCTTGACTTCAACTGGAAGAGGAATCAGAATATATCTTTGATTGATTTAGACTGAACCATAAGAAGTGTCTACCGGGACGGAATCAGGATAAACCATTGATCGATTTAAACTAAACCAGCAGAGGTCTTGGATAATCTTTAACTGGAAAAGAAACAGAATAAATATTTGGAGCGATTTATCTGAACGATATTTTGGAAATGTATTAGAAGGAGTCTGTGTAAAATTACTTTATGATGAGCCTATGTAGGACTGCTTCAAGATGAATCCATGTGAAACTTCATCTGGAAATGAGAAGGAACCTGGGTAGGGTTGCTTCATGATGAGTCTGTGTGAAACTACATCTGGAATTTAAGAGAAGGAACCTGGGTAGGTTGCTTCATGATGAGTCCGTGTAAAACTGCATCTGGAAATGTATGAGAAGGAACCTGGGTAGGGTTGCTTCAAGATGAGTCCATGTGAAACTGCATCTGAAATTTAAGAGAAGGAACCTGGGTAGGGTTGCTTCATGATGAGTCCATGTGAAACTTCATCTGGAAATGAGAAGGAACCTGGGTAGGGTTGCTTCATGATGAGTCTGTGTGAAACTGCATCTGGAATTTAAGAGAAGGAACCTGGGTAGGGTTGCTTCATGATGAGTCTGTGTAAAACTGCATCTGGAAATGTATGAGAAGGAACCTGGGTAGGGTTGCTTCATGATGAGTCAGTGTAAAACTGCATATGGAAATGTATGAGAAGGAACCTAGATAGGGTTACTTCATGATGAGTCAGTGTAAACTGCATCTGGAATTTAAGAGAAGGAACCTGGGTAGGGTTGCTTCATGATGAGTCCGTGTAAAACTTCATTTGGAAATGTATGAGAAGGAACCTGGGTAGGGTTACTTCATGATGAGTCAGTGTAAAACTTCATCTGGAAATGTAGAGAAGGAACCTGGGTAAGGTTACTTCATGATGGTCGTGTAGATAGTTTTCCTATCTTATTTTAGGTATTAATCTTTGATCTTCTCATGTAGATAGTTTTCCTGGCTTGTTATAGGTATTAATCTACAATCGATCATCCACAAATAGTCTTCCTGGCTTGTTACAGGTATTAATCTGGAACTTTTGAAAATTGTTGATGATAGTTATCTGTTGATTGATCTTTCCTGAAAAAGGTAAAGAATTAGCTGCATGCAATATCATGATGTATGAAATGCATGGCGTAATGATGTTCTCAAAATAAATGAGATTGTGATGTATGCATTTGTCATGTGTGATGCATGAATGTGAAGTATTTGTTGAAATGTAATTTGGAAAATAAATCCTTGACAGGTGCTGGGGAGCTTTGGGAAATTGATTCCTGGACTGTTGTTGGAGAGTAAGTGTATCTTCGAAGAATGTTTCTGCTACGGATTCCCGTTTTTTTGTTTGAGGAGAAATCCGCTGGGGGATGTTGGTTTTGCTTAAGAAGAAAACTCTATGGAGAGTGTTGATTCCTGCTTGGGGAAAAGAATTTAGGAGTCTTAGTTGTCCGTTGCTATACTGGGGAGTTATCTCTTGATGGAAGAGAAAGGAAGTTAACAACTTGTTGGGGATGAAGAAGTTAACTGTTATCTGGTTGTATTCCAGGCTTTATAGCAACTCATAGGGGATTTTAGAAAAGTCTATTGGGGAAGAGGGGTTGTGGTCCCTTAATTTGTGATAGTCTGAGAGGAAAATTCAAGTTGGGGAATCTTGCCGTTTGTTGGGGAAATAAACCATGTTGTCAATCTGTTGGAGAGGTGTTTTCTTTTGGCAGAACTCCTCGAGGATTCTTGAGATCAACTCAGTTGGGGAGAAGTTTTCAGAGATTGAAACTCTGGCTGGGGATTGTCTGGATCCAACCTTATGGGGATATCCATGAATTTGGCCTTGAGGGGTTTGTACCCTCGTCTGTGAAGATTATGACTTCGTGGGGATAACCTTATAGACATGACTGGGTATTAATTTATGAAAAGGACTTTGTGGAGATTTGTCACTGCCCCAAGTAGTAAGTGTTGTAGTACTTCCAGAAAATGTTTGCTTGACCGTACGTGACCCTTTGTTGGGGTTCATGTTCAATGCCCCAAGTGGTTCAAATGCAGACCTGTCTCTGGTTATTCAGCATTCCTTGAGAGATTTCTTGGAATCTCGACTTTACTACCCCTAGACGAGTTGGACAATGACATGTTGTGCCCCCTTGCTTATAGGAGATTTGTCATTGGAAGTGTCGTCCTATTTGAAGTGGTTCTGTTCATTGAGATAGTTTTTGTTCACTGGATATTCGTCGTGTGAATTTCTCCGTTGTCAAATAATTAGCCATATGCAAACAACGGTATTCAAATAATGCAAAGTTTATGCTTATCTTGAAGTTTTGAGAATGCATTTTTAGCAAGTAAAGAGTTTTGTAGGAATATGAATTTAACTCAGAATTTGGAGCAAATCCTTACAGGAGTCAGGATACCTTTTGTAACAGTATGCTTTCGAACTAACCCATGCTTCAATTAGGACTTTGAAAGGTTGTATCGTGGTATGGTTCACGGTTTAAGAAATAAAGGATAAGGCTCAAAGTTTATTTGTACCCGCTCGTTCTTCATGATGTTCTCCAGTCTTAAGCTCAGTCAATTGTGCGTTTGAACTCCTATTGAATCTGGAATGATGGTTCAGATATTTGGAAGTTTTGTTTGAGAAGGCAGTCATTTTTGCAACACTTTTCATGTTATTGAGAATTTTTAGCGTCCTCCTTTTGATTTGTTATCCCTGATTTTTGCCTGACTGTTCTTGTTTTGAGATTACAGTCAGTGGGATGCCCTAGTTTTTCTTAAGTCTCCTTCGTAGGTTTTGACTTAGTGGGCTTTTCTTTTTTGAGAGATAACGACTGCTTATGCGATAGGGAACCATCTCCGTCTTTTGATTCCAGAGGAATGTTTTTGATGTCATTCGTTGTATACGAAGTGAAAATTTACGACTGGACGCGCATTCTAAATAACTGAGAAACTACCCTGTCCCAGGTTTTGATTAAAGGTTTCAATTTGTGTGAAAAATAAAACTCCTACTTCTTAGGCTCAAAGGGGATGACTAGGGATTATATTCCTTATAACTCCAGTGTTTTGGAATTGAAAGAATGCTTGTATGTCGTCAGCAAGGTCTGTCCAAAAGCATACTGTATGAGATTATGACATTGTTTTCGTCATCCTCCCTCTAAAGGCTTGTAACTTTTAGCAAGAGTTGAATGTCATAAAGAGAGTAAAAAGCATAGCTTAAATATAGTGAAAACAAATGGATGAATTCAAGACAAACATATGTGTTGTACCCCAAAATTTTCCCTCCCATATTTCTCAATTCATGTCAAGTGAGGTCCTCAAATTGTTCAAGGAAGTCCAAGGGTTGACCAGACAAACCCTCTCCAAAGACAGTGTACCTCAAATTAGGGTTTCATTTTGCATCAAGATGTTTGAGTTCAAAGGATCCCAAATTCTCACTATTGTCCTAATATGTTCTCAAGATCATCCATGTCAAGTTTCAAGTCTTGTAGAGAAAATTTGCTCAGTCAATTGCTCAAATGCCTGAAAATCGACTGTGCTAGGGCAAAAGTCAACTGTGGCCCACATACAGTCAAACTTCAAGATTTTTGGTCAACATTCTAATTTTGAAGTATTATTCATAATTTGATCAAGGTTTGATCATGATTCCTCAAGGATTTCTCACAATTCATCAAAACCCAAAAGTTGCTAAATTAGGGTTTTGTAGGAAAAGTCAACCCAACTTTGACCAAGCATAACTTTCTCATACTTTATCAAAAATTACCCATACAAAGCTCATTTTTAAGAGGATGTAATTCCCTACAATTAATCTTCATCTCCCAAGTTCAAAATATGCACTCACAAGAAGATATGAATTTGGACATTATAGGTCATTTTGAAAAGTCAACAAAAACACCTTTTGGGTCAAAGCTTCATACATGAACATGGAAGACCCAATTGAGATGAGACCAAAAAGGTTGCTTAGAGGACATCGTAAGCTTTCTAAAAAGTCAAATAACACATCTCTAGGGTCAAAATTGAGAGAGTTATGCATTGACCAAGTTGACCCTTTTTGCAAAATTGCCAAAAGTCAAAAGTGTCCAAAATTGCATTTTTGTCAAATGGGCCCAACTTTTTATGCTTGCACTGAGTTTGTAATGTGACCCACGACCCATGAGCCCTTCCACTTGTCATTATTTTATTTTTGTTATTTATTTTGATTTTATTTCAATTAAATCAAATAAAATCAATATAAAATAATGAAAATATAAAAAACTAATTAAATCTTGAGATTTTGTGCATGATTAGGTCCAGTACACAACTGGAGACAAGATCAAATCGTGCAAGGCTCCATTTGGACACAAAAAGATTGAATTTGCTTGATTTGGAAAGATTTGGTGCAAGGATTGAATCATGAATCAATATTCATAATTGGGAAAGATTTGAAACAAATTGTAACCCTAATACATTCTAGGATACATAAGGAACAAAGGCATATCAAAAAAGCAGAGGATGGAGGCGTGCAAAGGCAAAGAATCAATTTCAAAAATTCAAGAAAAAGTTGCAAACCAATTTCCAAGTTTCAGGCCATATCAAGCCATTATGATCATACCAATTGTTTGCTGGACATCCTAGGATCGTATTTCAATCACTAGCAAGCTTCCCCACGCCTTGAAACACCTTGTAAGAGTCACTCAATTTGTCTCTTTTCTTGAAATCGAATGCATTGATTTTGGCATATTTAGCATGATTAATTGACATATTTTTAATCCCTGAGATGTTTGCAAGCTAATGGTTATGATTAATTTCATTTTTATTGACTGTACAGCAAAGTGCCATGGCTAGGTTTTTTTCTTCGTTTTTAGGGTTTTATTATACAGGGAAAATTGGCCAGTGATAATGGTACCATGATGCTCGTGAGGTTGCAACGAGTTGATTGGTACCATTGGTTTTCATTTATCATGCTTGTATGAGGTTTTGGAAATGCACAGGGTTATACCTACGCTCAGTGTTCGTAGGTAAAAGCCATGAAACTTACATCGATGGTGGGAGGAAGAAGAAGGATACGTGGCGCTCCATGGCTTGCCAATTTGAATTTCGCACGTTTCAAAGATTAGTTTTTTGTTTATATTATATAATAATTGTTTGCTATTGTAATGACAACTAATCATTCTAGCTCAACTGGCAGCGTGGCAAGGGGATAATGCTCATGGACCTAGGTTCGATCCCCAGGTCCCAACTTTAGCTTCATATTATTTTTCTTTGCATAATCAGGTATGCTAAGTCTCCCATATGCCCACCATGCTTCATCACCATCCAACCATCAGATCCCCAGCAAGCCAGATCCAAGGCTTCTCTCTTGAAGGTCCACCATACGCCTGAGTCAATGAATACACAGGATCTGGCAAAGTCAAAAAGGGCCAGGAATTGTTGGGCCTAGAAGTCAGATTCATACCCCCTTTCTTTCTAAACAACAACCATGCCCATTCTTTCTCTTTTCAATTTTTTTCTTTTATTTAATTTAATTTGCTTAAATATTTACAAACTAATTAATTTCTTTTTTCACAAAAATCATAAAATCAAGAGTTTCACAAAAATTAGAATTAGGTTTTATTTTATCAAATTTAATTTAATATTAGTTTAATTTAATCTAGGGTAATTCTAACTTTTTTTATATAATTAAAATCAATTAGAAAAATTAGGGTTAACTTTTGATTTAATTTTTATTTCTTTCTCAAAATAAGAAAAAACAAAAATAGGTAGATGCTAATAGGTACTTGCTCAAATCAAACTTTTTCACACCATACACTTTCAAACAAACTTTTCAAACAAAAGTTTTCAAAACACTTCATAACACTCTTGAGGACAGAAACAAGGGTTAAAACGAAGTAAAACAAAACTTTTCAAAGCAAGCACACACACAAGCAATTTTAAAAGATGAGCAAGTACCTAAGAGCCCATGGAAAACCATGGATAGAAAGGGTGCTAACACCTTCCCTTTCTATAATTTATCCCCCGTACTCAGAAAATCTCGAAAAAGGAATTTTTCTGTGTTTTTTTTCCTTTCCAGTTGGATAAAATAAAATTCGGTGGCGACTCTTGCTTACCGCGACATTTTGCGAATACGAAACGCAAAATGCAAACCAGCATTTTCGAAAACAGTCGGTTCTGCCTCCGTATCATAATATGCAATGCATTAATGAAACAAAGTTTAACATTAATAGATAAGTGTTTGAATAACAAAAGAAATTACAATTGAAAATTCAAAATGAATTGGAATGCTCAATGGTTTGGCATGGGAGCGGTGATCACGTTGGGAGTCTCTGGAGGACCGAACACGATCTCCTTGGTGTCAATCATGTTTTGAATCTTGTATTTCAGCGCCCAACAATCGTTAGTATCATGCCCAGGACTGCCAGAATGATATGCACATATTGCATCAGGATTGTAGTTAGGAGAATAAGTTTTAGGGTTTGGATGAGGTCTTATCAACATAATCAGATTCATCTTCAACAAGTGTTGCAGTGCTTGAGACAGTGGCATGTTGATGTTGGAAAGCTGTCTTTTGGGCTCGTCTTACCTTCACTGATTTCCCTTTTGTTGTTTTCACCGTGATGTAGGATCGGAGATAAGGACTGGCCCCACATGTTTGTTGTGGTTGCTCTTGTTACGACCCTTTTGGTCGTACACAACATTGGGCTCTTTGTTACCATTGTATAGCTTTTTCTGAGTATCAGAGGATGTAGCTCCTTGGATCTTTCCACTTTTGATGCCAGCTTCGACTCTTTCGCTAGTCAGTATTAGCTCGGTGAACCTGGCCGAGGAGCTTCTGATTAGGTGATTGAAGAAAGGTCTCGTCAAAGTTCCCATAAAGATGTCAATCAGCTCCCTGTCAATTAAGGGTGGCTGCACCCTGCCAGCCAGGTCTCTCAACTTTTGGGCGTATTCTTTGAAGCCCTCGTTGGAACGCATGATCATATTCTGCAATTGCACACGAGTTGGTGCAAGATCAGTGTTATATTGGTACTTCTTATAGAAAGCAGCAGCTAGATCTTCCCAAGTGTGAATATGGTAACTCTCTAATTGATAGAACCACTCAACTTGCGTCCCAACTAAGCTCTCTTGGAAGAAATGGACCCGAAGCTTCTGATCAGTTGTGTATGGTTGAATCTTGCGGACATAAGATCTTAGATGCATCTTAGGACAAGATACCCCATCATACGTGACAAAGGTAGGGATTTTAAACTTTGGTGGGATGACCACTCCAGAAACCAATCCCATTTCTTCAAAGTCCAGACCAGGTACTCTCTAGATCTCTATGGCGTTGAGAAGAGTCTCCAGCTGTTTGTATTTATCGTCACGGGAGGATACTGTTCTTCAGTGTAGTTAGCCTCTTCTTCGTTAGACCCCAGACTGTGATCCCCTTCTTTTGTATGATTATCCCTCTCAGTTGACGGAGTTGCGAATCTTAGAGCTTGCTCTATTGGTATTTTGAACCTCCTTCCCAAATTCTAGACGCCCACTGACTTCTTTTTCTTCTTGTCTTTGAGAAGAAGAGTCTTCAGGTCCTCTTGCCCTTTAGCCAAAGTCAGGAACATCTGTTGAAATTGAGCATTTTGTGCTTAAAGATCCTTCACAGTTTGTTCCATATCCATCTTACTGAAATAAACAGTAAGAAGATAAGGAAACCTGTGTTGGAGAAACCTGTCATGATATGATGCATGGTATGCGGATGCATGTTTTCAAGGATCTCGCGTGATAAACACAAGAAGATGTTAGAAGTTGAATTTTGATCAACAACTTTGATTGGGGAACTTCATATCGATGGATGTCCTTCCACAAGAATCAAGCTCACCATGTCAAGTGGGTCATAGCCCTTGACTCTTGTTACTGTGCTTTGGTTTTTGACGGTGTTTTTGATTAGAGAATGAATCCTCTTGCCCCTTGGTAGGCGTCTGGTTCAATATGACCCTGCATCATAGGTCCTTGAGATCCTTGAAATGGTAATTGAAAATGCTATGGTATGGTGTCATGTTGTTATGTACAAGTATGCAAAGTAAGCAAGTTGTTATGTACAAATAGTCATATACACACAAAGCAGACAAGTCCTTAGGTTTAGGCTTGCATGGGGTTTATAGGTAAGTACCCTCTTGAAGTTTAGTTGGCTCAAACTGTCCTAGAAAGTAATCGGGTTCTAGGGGATCTAAATATCACTGATCTTTCTTCATCAGGCATTGTTTCAGTGCAAGCCTCTTTATTGGCGACCGAAATATCCCGAAAGTCCGATATCAATGAGCATAGCATCGAGTATCAACCAACTTTGGACTGCACCAAAGCCGGCTATCTCACTACTTCCTAATGGCTAAGTTGTTCAATTAAGATTCTGAGGTCAGTTAGTGCTTCATGACACCACACAGCAGCCCCGTATTCTCCTTGATTACTCAAGGGCTATCGGTACCAACAAATGTGTCACACTAACGTAACTATTATTTCAACCATGTTGGTATACCCCGCACAATTTCCACAATCTATTGCTACTTACCTAAAAGGTGCCCCAGATCCGGGTGGAGGATCAAAACAAACCCAAACAAGGAACCATGGTGTAAGCAAGCAAGTTAAACAAGGAAGGCATGTAAAGGTGATCTAGCCCTAAGGTAACCTCACTTTTAAGTTTTCCCCAGTAGAGTCACCAGTTCTGTAACACAGTGGGAGAACTGACTTGGGTGTTTTTGCGTTTGATTGTAATTGTTGCGGATAGCAAGAATCGCCAACGACTTTTCTTTTATCCAAAAGGAAAGGTTGAAAATAACAGGAAAGACCTTTTGAGATTATTTCTTGAGTTCGGGGGGTAGGTTATGAAAATGGAAGGTGTTGGCACCCTTTTCATCCGTAGTTATCTACGGGCTCTTAGTTGCTTGCTAGATCACTTGCTTTTATTTGAAAACGTGCTTGTGGTGTGGCTTTGAAAGTATTTTGAAAACATCTTTGTAATGATTCCCATTTCTATAAGAACGCGTACAAAGTGTTGGTTTTGAAAATAGTTCAAAGAGGTGTTTGTGGAATATGTTTTTGAAAGTGATTTTGAAAAGTGTCTTTGTAATGATTCTTGTTTCTATAAGAATGCGTACAAAGTGTTTTAACTTTTGAAAATGTTTCAAAGGAAAGTGTTGGTGTGTAAAAATGTTTTTGTTGTGAGCAAGCGAGCAACTATGAGCGTCCTACTTACTCAAAAGGTCTAATGTTCTTTTCCTCCTCCTTTAGATATTGCTATCTTACCATTGATTTGGTAAGAAGCCTCATCGTTGGATGTGAAGGGACGAGTGTGGGACGCTTGTATAATCATAGAAGGCAACCCATGTGACGTTTTAGCAATGTCATTTAGGGACTAGATAGTTTACCGAAGGCAACATTGAGGGTCATCGAGGGACTACGATCTTTTATTGAGGGTCTTTTCTAAAACACCCATATTCGAGGGACATGACTATTTTTCCGAGGCAACAAGTGAGATTATCCTAGAGGTGCATGTGTGAATAGTGTGTTTGTTTTCATACATTTTTCTTTGATTTTTTGGGTTGTCTACTTGTTGGTTTTATCTTTTCATACATCCTAATTACTAACATTTGTACAAAAGTAATAAAAATGTAGAAAATAAATCCTACACTATTACAACCATATTGAATAGCAAGAAGATATAAAGACAAAAACAAAATAAAAAAAGGAAAAATGAGTGCTTCGATTTGGGCAACAAAATCCTTCGATTCTGCTCTTCCTAGATTCCTTTGATTTGGCCCGGAAGTAGTAAGGATATGTCTTTCGATTTCACCCCTTTCCTGTTTATTTCGAATGTGACCTGGAATTCAGTGTGGCCATCCTTCTGGCTGCCTCTTTCATTTGAGGCCTGGCAGTCAGTGTGGACATCCTACTGGATGCTTCTTTCATTTAAGGCCTGGCAGTCAGTGTGGATAAATTTCGTTTCTCCCTTTTTGCTCCTTCAAATGGCCTGGAAGTCTGTGTGTGGCAAAGCCTAAGGCCACACTCTTTGTTCTGCTTGCAACTGTGAAGCAGCCACGGGGAAGCCTAATGCTTCGAATCACACCTCCTTCCTCCTGTTTACCTTCGTTTGGGATTTAAATAGCAACATGGCCTGAGGCCATGCTAGAATTGTCTAATGGCTAGGTTAGTTCTTAAAGCATATTTAATAAACCAAGAAACAAAATAAAAATGGTTAGAAATGAAAACAAACTAAAATGGTGGAAACGAAAAGGAAACAAATGTTATGTACATGCTTCAAACGAAGAGCTTAAGGTTAGAATGACTTACCTTGCTTGAAGCTGGAACGTGTGTTTGACCTTGAGTGGCTTCCTTGGATGCTCCTAGATTCGAAGGGAAGAAACAAATGTTAAGTTTCTAATGTTGGATTCGAAGGCCCAGAAGAGTGGGGGTGGTGCTAGTTGTTCCTGGATTCGAAGGGGAAGAACAAGTGTGGTGTTCTTTCTACTGGATTCGGAAGAAAACAAAGTGTGGGGATTGCTTCAGATTCGAAAGAGAAAAATAAACAAGTGTTTTGTTTCCTTAGATTCTGGTTTTTTGTTTAATGTTTGAGAATCTTAAGAGTTTAAGAGTATTTTTAGAGTTTGATGATTTTTTTTGAAGATTCGTTCCACCACCCAAAGTCCTCCTTCAACTTACAAATGTTTCTCTATTTATAGAGAACAGGTTAGAAGTGTTGAATTAACCAGGTTTGTAGGATAACAAACCATGGTTTGGTTGAAACCAAAACAAACTTGATCCCTTTTGTTAATCCCAAGTTTCAAGTACAAGTGGGGGCATGGTGTCTGTTAGGGGTAAGAGATGGGACTTATGCCTTTGGCACTGCTTGTGTTCAGACAAAAATCAGATTGGGAGCTGATTTTGTGACTAAATTACTCTTTATGAAAAAAAGGGTACGTAGCTTTTTGCTATTTTATCCATGAATAGTATTATCCAGTAGACAAAGCTTCAAACCTTTGTGTAAGCCTCTGATTATGTAAAGATTTGGAAGCAACATAGCCTGACAAGTAGGATAAGGCTATGAGATTTACTCAAAGTTCTTCAAATAAGCTTGCTTCGAAGGGTCCAGATTGGATTCGAAGTATGCTGATTCGAAGGGAATCAAAACTCCAGTCGAAGCTTTGTGTGAAGGTGGATCTTGTCCAATCGAAGGCTTGCCTTCCAGGGGTCACATGGTCAAATGAAAGGCTGCATACAGGAGGTCCCTGCCTTGTGCCTGCTAGCATGAAGGAAATCCTGGCTTTGTGGTGTCAAAGGCAAACATGTAGGGTGAAAATAGTGCAATTGAAGGAAACCTTCAGAAGGCCATTACCTTCTAAATCGAAGGACACATTTCAAAAGGTTATTTCCTTATGAACTGAAACTAGTTGAAGATAAGTGTTGCCCTGTCGAAGCTTGCAGCAAGTTGTTTCAAAGGGAAATTTGCCCAGTCAGAGCTTGCATGCAGGTAACCATTGCATTGTGGGTGCTAATGTGAATCCAGTGAATGCTAGCCATAGGGAGGCTTTTGCCTTGTGCGCGCTAGCATGGTGGGAGCCCCTTGCTTTATGAATCAAAACATGCAGGAAAGAGGCCATATGGCCAAATGAAAGATGTATATCAATCTTGCACAAAGAAACTAAAATGCTCAAATAAAGTAGGAAACAATCTTGCCCAAAAGAAGTCTAGTGCCCAAACGAAGCAGGAAATGAACTTGCCCAACCATGCAGAGTCCCCGTATTCTCCTTGATTGACTCAAGGGCTACCGGTACCAACCAAAGTGTCACATCAACGTAGCTACTGCTTCAACCGTGTCGGTATACCCCGCATAGTTCCCTCACAATTTATTGCTACTTACCTAAAAGGAATTCCCCCGATCCGGGTTTAGGATCCAAATAACCCAAACAGATACCCTTAAAAGTAAATCAAGCAAGACAAGCCAACGAAGCAATTTAAGAATGACCTAGATCCTAAGGTAAACTCCACTTTATTATGTATTTCCCCAGTATAGTTGCCAGTTCTGTGATACGGTGGCAGAACCGACTGTTAATACTGGTTTGCATTTTGTATTCACAAATGTCGCGGTAAGCAAGAGCCGCCACCGACTTTTATTTCATCCAACAAAGGAAAAGGAAAAAGAACAGAAAAAACCTTTTTTCGAGATTTTCTGAGTACGGGGGGTAGATTATAGAAAGGGAAGGTGTTAGCACCCTTTCTATCCGTGGTTTTCCACGGGCTCTTAGGTACTTGCTCATTTTGAAATTGCTTGTGTGTGTTTTGAAAAGTTTTTGTTTAACTTCGTGGTAACCCTTGTATCTGTCCTCAAGAGTGTGACGAAGTTGTTTTTGAAAACTGCTTTGAAAGTGTTTGTGTAAAAGAGTTTTTATTGTTTTGAGCAAGTACTTAAGATTTTCTACCTACTCGAAAAAAGACTGTTCGTTCTCGTTTCCTTTAGACAGCGCTATCCTACTATTAAGGAGTAGGTAGCCCCATCGTTGGAGTTTTAAGGGACATTTGAAAGGACAATTACGGTCACAAAAGCAATGGTTAGGAAACCTTAGTAGTTACCATAGAGTCTTAAATATATTTTCGAGGCAACATTCGAATGGGTCATTTTTTATATTTTGAGACTAGAGGGCATCCACTAAAACTCCCTATATTTCATGACCGTTTACCGAAGGCAACCGGAGTGGGATAAACCCTAGGAGTGAACATGTGCATGTGTTATTTTTTAGTTCATTTATCTTTGCACAATTAGGGTTATCTACCTTTTTAATTTCATTTTTTTCCGCATACAATCCTATCATCAATCATCTAGAAGTTTATAATAGCAGAAAGTAAAAGTGTGAGAACTTAAAGTCCTAACTATTACAAGACTTGGGGAGGGGGTTACATAACCAAAACTTGGGGAATAGGAAATAAACAAAAAAAAGAGGTAAACAAAACCTAATTTAAAACTATTACAAACCCGATATAGATACAATAATTGGAAAATAAAATGCAAATAAATAAGCGCGCAAAAGTTAAGATGGGAACAAATTAGAAGCCTAAAAATCTAATTAATTAAAATATATTTTTGTGTATTTTTTTATTGAGAAAATAATTAAATTGCAAATTAAACCTAATTTCTTGTTAATTTTAATTAATAAAAAATAATCAAGTTAATTTAATTAGACTAATTTACTTTCAATAAAATTAATTTAAAAAAAAAACTAATTTTACATTTTTTGTGATTTTATATTTCATGATTAAAAAAAAGATTTATTTTAAGAAATATAAAAATAAACAAAGCAAATAAAAAAAAATAAAAAAAATAAAAAAAAGAAAAAGAAATGGGCCTGCTGATGTTGTTAATAATCAGGGGGTATGAAGCTGAATTGTTTGGCCCAAGATGTTAGCCTAATCAATTGTTTGATTCAGTGCAATCAGATCTGGAATGCCCACCATACGCTGCACTTCATTGAGCATTGGATCTAGATCTAGGGATGATCCAATGGCTGGATCTGAAGGATGCAAGGTGGACCTCACGGGTAACACACACTGAATCCTGTAAAGAAATAATGGAAAAACAAAATGCTTGGACCTGGGATCGAACCCAGGTCCTTCCCCTCATATGCTTGCTCGCCTTGCCATCTGCGCTGGTTGATTTGTTTGTTAACATAATAACATAAATAAAATATTAAGCAAATATTAAGCATTATGCCAAAATGCGCTCGCAGAATTAAAATTAGCCAACCGGGCTTTGACACGCGATCGTCTTCTTCAGCAGGACTGTCGTTTTAGCTAACGACCTTTTACCTACGGACAAACATTGTAGCTGTAACCCTGTATATCTCAAAAATCTCAAACAAGAAAGATAAATTAAATCCAAACATACAGATCAACTAGTTTTGATCTCGTGAGTATGATGGTATCCATCTTTTGCCCTGATTTTACCTGTATCAAAAAGCCCTAAAACGCAACCTTAAACTCTAACAATGGCAGTTGTCCATACATGCGTCAAAACTCATAATTAATCATATAATACATTCTAAATGATGATACAAACATGAAGGTATTCTTAGAAATTGTTAATCATCCGCGTATAGTCAGAATCGAATTCAAGAATAAGGGCAAATCGTGATGCTGTAAGGTGATGATTCCTGGAGCTTTTATGCGTGCAAATGATGCTGTTAGCTTCAGGAGGTTCCCAGGAATGGATTGGTGGTCTTGAAACACCTTGAATCACCTTCTAAATCAGAATTCGAACACCATTTTTTGGGTCAAAAGTTGAAGTTTTTCTGGACTTGTGGAGGCTGCCTTTTCCTGTTCTCTAGGTCTGGCAATATTGTCTATATGTATTAGAAGGCATTAGGTCAACAAAAACAGATTCAATCTTGAACAATCATGGAGAAAAGATTTGATTTGTTCCTTGCATTATTTGTTTCCAAAATAAGCCAAATCATGTAATTTTCGTTCCAATCAGCCCTTGCACGATTTGATCTTTGTTTGACAGCATATATCATCTTCATTCAATGCCAAAATCATCCCAAAAGCAACTTATATGATTTATTTTGATTTTATTTGAATTTTAAATGAATAAAATCACAATAAATTAAATAAATAAGTGAATGAGGCGTGGAGTGGTTCATGGGTCGTGGACCATGTTAGGAACAGGCTCTAAACTTGAAAATATAGGCCCATGTGGAGAAAATGCAATTTTGGGCATTCTTGACTTTGTACAAATTTCCAAAAATGGCCAACTTTGACAATGCATATCTTCCTCAATTTTGACCCTAGGAGGGTGTCCTTAGACTTTTTAGAAATCTTAGGGTGTCCTCTAAACAACCCTTTTAGTTTCATCTCAATTGGATCTTCCATGTTTATGTAATAAGCTTTGACCCAAAATGTGTTTTTGTTGACTTTTAAGGAGGATCTATAATGTTTGAATTTATATCTTTCCACGAGTGCATTTCTTGAATTTTAGGGCTGAATATGAGTTGTAGAGAATTGGATTCTCTTCAAAATGAGCCTTGGTGGAAAAATATCTGATAAATTATGAGAAAGTTATGCCTGGTCAAAGTTTGGTTGACTTTTCCTATAGAAACCCTAATTTAGCAACCTTTGAGTTTTGATGAATTAGGAGCATTCCTTGAGGAATCATGATCAACCCTTGATCAAATAATGGATATCACTTCAAAATTTTGATGTTGACAAAAAATCTTGAAGTTTGACTGAGAAAACTTGTTGTGCAAGGCATGAAACTTGACATGGATGATCTTGAGGACATATTAGGACCATGGAAAATATTTGAGACCTTTGGAGTTCACATATCTTGATGAAAGTGGAAACCCTAGTTGAAGGTTCATTGCCTTAGGAGAGAATTTGTCTGGTTAATTCTTGGGCATCCTTGAGCAAGTTGAGGAATTCAATGAGCATGTGTTTAGTAAAATGAGAGGGAAAATTTTGGGGTACAACAACTGTCCCTGTTCAATCTTCTTAAACTTGAGGATGTAGATTGGCTGGTCTGCCTTTCGTGATCTGAAGGTGGAAGATGATTGAATACTAGAGTGCCCAGAAACTTGCACTCGCATAAAACAATACTGATAGGTGATATCGGGAATGGGCTTACAAATGACATTTGGAAGTTGACAGAGAATCGTTGGAGATGGGCTTAAAGATGCCCTCTAGAAAAGATATCGGTTGCAAAAGAGATTCCTTTGCAAGAGTTCCTGTACCTTCCGTTGAGGAGGACTTCGCCGGTGAATGTTGATTTATGTCCTGGGAAATAGAGTCTAAGAGCTTCGGTTGTACATTACTCTACTGGGGAATTAAATCTTAATTGAGGAGGTTGAAGTAAACTGCATGTCCGGTCAGGGTCCAGGCTACACAATGACTTACTGGGGAAATGTGAAACCGTCCGTGTCTGGTCGGGTCCAGGTCTTACAGTGTTGTAAACTATTGTCTGGAGATAAGAGATAAGGAACCTGGATAGTAAGGTTGCTTAGAAATGAAAGCCTGGATAATAGGGATATGAGAAGGAACCTGGGTCGTAGGGTTACTTCAAGATGAAAGCCTGGATAATAGGTATATGAGAAGGAACCTGGGTCGTAGGGTTACTTCGAAATGAAAGCCTGGAAAGTAGGGCTATGAGAAGGAACTTGGGTCGTAGGGTTACTTCGAGATGAAAGTCTGGATAGTAGGGCTATAAGAGGGAACCTGGGTCATAGGGTTGCTTCGAAGTGAAAGCTTGGATAGTAGGGCTATGAGAAGGAACCTGGGTCGTAGGGTTACTTCGAAATGAAAGCCTGGATAGTAGGACTATAAGAAGGAACATGGGTCGTAGGGTTTCTTAGAGATGAAAGCCTGGATAGTAGGGCTTATAGGAAGGAACCTAGATAATAGGGTTACTTCGAGACGATCACGTAAGTTAGTTGACCCGTTTAACTTCGGGAACTGATTTTCCATTAGTTGTCTGCAGATATGACATGTATAACTGCTGGGATTATCGACGATAATTGTCTTTCCTGAAAAGATAGCAGGTTTAATTGTATGCGATGCATGAAATGCATGGTGGGATGATGTTCTCAAAATAAGTGAGATTATGTTGTATGTGATATGTATGCATATGCCATGATGTATGAACACGAGATGCTATTGCGCCATATTCGAGTTTGGGAAAATAAATCCCTGACTGCTGCCTGAGAGTATTGGAAATAGCATTCCTGACTATTGTAGAAAACCGTGGTTCTTCTATTTCCGCTGGGGATGGTGAACGAAGATGACTATGCTGGAGATTTGCTCCTTATTTATGGATATTTTGTTGGGGGAGATACTCTGCTTGAGAATAACTCTATGGGGAGCTAACTCTGTTGGAGTAAGAACTTCCATAGCTGAAGGGATAAACTCTATCGAGGATTGAGCTTCTGTATTTAGAGAAATAAACTCTGCTCGGGAGAAAACTTTATGACCTGCTTGCAATTATGAAATTCGGCTGGGGAATATAGATGTCAGTTTTCTGAAGGAACCTGGCTGGGGAGAGTACTTCCTGTTTGGGGAAGATGATATCAATGCTTTGATTACCTTTACTTTGTGGGGAGTACGGATGTCACAGGGTTGTATGTACTGATGACTTTGTTTCAAAGCTGTCTCTGCCCCGGTACCTACTGGACAGAGTAACTATCGGGTTTGATATTTTTTAGTTTTTGTCCCTGTTTCTTAAGTTATGAGCAATTGTCTTTCCGTTTCTTATACAAACATTTATGAACAGCAATCATATTCAAATGCACATGTCAAGAATAAATCACTGGATATTTTTGCAAAACAAAACATAAAGAGAAAAACAAATGGTTTTGTAAAAAATAACTTGTATTAATTTTCGAAGTTGGCATATAACAGGCGTTTTTGTACAAGGAAGCTGACGCTTTAGTAAGAGAACACCGCCATAAAAAGGGAAGCTATACAATATTGTGTACAACGAAAAGAAAACATCTATGTGCAACAATCCCATTTAGTTTCAATTCTGCTATTGCCGCTATGTCTTCGAGCGTCTCATCACTTTACTGCTTGTCCGAACCTGATTAGATTGATTGGTGTCGTTCAAGCTTGATATTTGATACTGAGGTCTGATCGCAAGGTGATCCAATGGGACATAGTGATACGCTTTACATCCCTAACTTTTTCCTAGACTGCCCTTTCGGGTTTTCAGTACACCGGGATACCCCTTTTTTCCCAAGCCGCCTTTTCAGGTTTTCGACTTGCCGGGTGTACAAATTTTTTCGTTTTCATCCCTTATTTTTGCCTGAAACCTTTTGGTTCGTGGGGAAGCCTTTATTTTTGCCTAGGCCGGTCAACCTAGCGGGTCTTTTATCATGCGTAGTATCTTTTCACTATGTCTGTATGGACAGGGTGAGGAAGGTCTTCACCGTCAATGGTGGTTAGAATCATGGCTCCACCCGAGAAGATGTTTTTAATCACAAACGGCCCTTCGTATGTGGGAGTCAATTTGCCCCTGGATCACCTTGTGGCAGTATGATGTGCTTGATTACTAGATCCCCAACTTGATACTCTTGGCATCTGACTTTTTTGTTGAAAGCCTTAATCATTCATTTTTGATACATTTGACCATGACAGACAGTAGTAAGTATATTTTCATCAATCAGATTCAGTTGATCAAGCCAAGTCTGGATCCAGTCGTCTTCATTCAAACATGCATCCTTCATAATTCTCAGAGAAGGGATCTGGACCTCAATGGGTAGGACTGCCTCCATGCCATATACCAAAGAATAGGGTGTTGCCCCTGTCGACGTCTGTGCTGAGGTACAATACCCATGAAGAGAAAATGGTAACATCTCGTGCCAGTCTTTATATGTCACTGTCATCTTCTGTATGATCTTCTTGATGTTCTTGTTAGCAACTTCAACAATGCCATTCATCTTCGTCCGGTAGGGGAAGAGTTATGATGTTGTATCTTGAATTGCTTACAGAGTTTGGTGATCATCGTGTTATTGAGATTCGTACCATTGTCAATGATGATTCTCTCTGGCACACCATACCGACATATCAGGTTATGCCTAATAAATCACGCTACAACATTCTTGGTAATGGTAGGAAAAGAGGCATCCTGAACCCATTTCGTGAAGTAAACAATGGCCACCAGGATGAAGCGATGCCCATTGGAAGCGGTAGGTCTGATTTCACCGATCAAGTAAATGCCCCACATTGCAAAGGGACAAAGAGCCGTCAAGACATTCAAAGGAACCGGAGGCACGTGGACCTTATCAGCATAGATTTGGCACTTATGACAAGTTCGGGAGTGCAGATAACAATCTGCTTCCATAATGGACCAGTAGTATCCTTCCCGTAGGATCTTCTTAGCCATGGTATGTCCACTTGAATGGGTTCCGAAGGTACCTTCATGTAAATCTGTCATAATCCTCTCTGCTTTGCTCTTGTCTACACACTGTAGTAAGGTAGAGTCATGGTTGCGCTTGTAGAGGATTCCACTACTGAGGAAGAATTTCGCGGTGAACCTTCTCAGAAACTTCTTATGGTTGACAAATGCCCCTTCGGGATAATCTTGTGTCTCGAGATACCTTTTCACTTCGTGAAACCAAGGTTTATCTGCTGCCTCTTCAATATCAATCTCACAACAGTGCCCTGGTTCATCCAACCTCTCAATGGTTATTCGGGGAGTTTCATTGTCCCACCTGACCTTGAACATAGAAGACATGGTAGCTAGCGCGTCCGCTAACTGATTCTCCTCTCGTTGGAAATGTTCAAAGGTTACCTCCTCAAAGTGTGGGAGCAACGTCAGTACGTGCTCTTTGTACGATATGAGGTTTGGATGCTTCGTATCCAATTCTCCTTTGATCTGACTTATCACCAAAGCTGAATCCCCGAAAACATTCAAGAACTTGATCCTTAGGTCAATAACAGCCTTGAGACCCATGATACAGGCTTCATACTCCGCCATGTTGTTAGTGCAATTGAAACATAGTCGAGCGGTGAAAGGAGTATGACAGCCCTCAAGAGATATGATTACAGCGGCAATGCCATTACCGAATGCGTTTAAAGCTCCGTCAAAAACCATGGTCCATCAGGATCCTTCTTCAGGTCCTTCATCCGGTCCAGGTTCTTCGTAGTCAGTCACTAGCATAATATTCTTATCCGGGAGCTCAAAATTTATGGACTGGTAGTCATCCACAGCCTGATGAGCCAAATGATCAGCCAATACACTTCCTTTAATTGCTTTCTGGGTTGTATATTGGATATCGTATTCAGTTAAGATCATCTGCCATCTTGATATCCTTCTGAAGAGGGCAGGCTTCTCGAAGATATACTTGATTGGATCCATCTTAGATATCAACAAAGTAGTGTGAGTCAGCATATACTGTCTTAGTCAGCGAGAAGCCCATGCCAAAGCGCAACAAGTTTTCTCGAGCAGTGAGTATCTTGTCTCACAGTCGGTAAACTTTTTGCTAAGGTAGTATATTGCGTGCTCTTTTCGACCAGACGCGTCATGCTGCCCCAGCACACACTCCATTGAATTGTCTAGCACTATTAAGTACAATATCAAAGGTCTTCCTTCAACCGGAGGCATCAGAATTGGTGGTTCTTGAAGGTATTCCTTGATTCTTTTGAAAGCGGTCTGGCATTCGTCATTCCACTTTACCACTTGGTCATTCTTCAGGACCTTAAAGATTGGCTCACAAGTAGTAGTCAGATGTGAAATGAACCCGGCGATATAATTTAAGCGTCCCAAGAAACCTCTAACTTCCTTCTCAGTACAGGGAGCCGACATCTCTTGTATGTCCTTTACCTTCACAGGGTCTACCTGGATACCTTTGTCACTAACGATGAAACCCAGAAGCGTACCAGACCTTACCCTAAAGGTGCACTTGTTCGGATTCAACCTCAACTTGTATGTCTTCAACCTGTCGAACAAATTTTGTAGATGATCAATGTGTTCTTCTTCGGTTTGAGATATGTCTATCATGTCATCAACATAAACCTCTATCTCATGGTGAATCATATCATGGAACAAGGCGACCATGGCTCGTTGATAAGTTTCCCCAGCATTCTTCAACCCAAAAGGCATCACCTTGTAACAGAAGGTGCCCCACTGTGTGACGAAGGTCGTCTTCTCCATGTCTTCAGGAGCCATCTTGATCTGATTGTACCCAAAAAACCCATCCATGAAGGAAAAGATCTTATGTTGTCCGGTGTTGTCAACCAGAATATTAATGTGGGGAAGCGGGAAGTTATCCTTGGGGCTTGCCCTGTTCAGGTCTGTGTAGTCCACACACATCCGTACCTTACCGTCCTTCTTAGGTACCGGGACGTTGTTAGCAACCCACTGCAGATAGGAGGTAATAGATAGGAACCCAAAGTTGAACTGCTTCATGACCTCTGCTTTAATCTTCTCTGACATTTCAGGGCGCATACGACAGACCTTTTGCTTAACCGGAGGACAATCTTCTTTAGTCAGCAAACGGTGTACCACAATATCAGTGTCTAAACCAGGAATGTCTTCATATGACCAGGTGAAGATCTCAACATAGTCGTGCAACATCTGTATCAGCCGTTGTTTGACATTATTCTTCAGATTTGTGCTGATCTTAAATTCTTTTTTGTCTACCTTCATGCCCAAGTTTATCGTCTCCACTGGCTCTTCGTAAGGTTGTATAGCCCTCTCTTCCTGCTGTAACAATCTAGCAAGTTCTCCAGGTACCTCACAATCTTCCTCACCTTCTTCCTCGGCTTGGTTGATCGATTTTTCGAAGTTATAATTGGCAATAGAAAAACTGTTATCAATGGGATCCAGAGTGGATATGGATCTGCAGTTTGATACATGAGTGTGTGTAAGAGCATATATGTATTGAAAAACAGAGAGCACAAAATTTGTATGCAAGAAACGTCAAATGTTTTATTGATGACATATGAAAATGACATATAATAACCCTCACAAATAGAACCATTGTGCCTCGGGTAAGACACAATGCCATAGAGTTTAAATTGTTTATTACAAATTCAAAAAATAAGTAAGACAATTACTGCTGAACAAAAGAAATTGGTACAAAATCTCTGGCCATCCATATACTAGGTCCACCATTGGTAGTCGGTAGATCCAGCTGTCAATATCAGAATTCTCATCACTGTCTTCAATAGCGTTGACCCCACGATTGCTGATGCATAAGGGAGGTCCTCCGGCCTGAGCGCGTCGAACAGCCCTTTGAGCTCCTGAAGTAAATCCTAGACCAAATTTGTTAGTTTTGTGAGTAAAATCAGGGAGCTATCCCCAATGGTACACCCACCTTCTTCAACTACTGCTCTGGCGTCCTTAAGAGAAGCCATCTTCAAAGGAGGTTTAGTGCTGGTGATAGTCTCGGTTGACGCCATAATCCGGGGAACCTATTCAAAGTTTTGACAAGGGGTCTCTATGAATTCCCCGTCCATCTCCACACACCTAAAAGAGTTTAGGTGGCTTACCATATACTCCTCTTCAGCATGCACAGCGGCAATCTTTCCCTTCACCGGATACTTCATCATTTGGTGCAGTGTAGAAGTAATGGCCCCAACTTATGGATCCAAGGCAACCCAACAAACAAGAGTATGATGGCCTGATATCCATCACATAAAAAGTGGATTCAAAGGTCTGAGAACCCACTTTGATAGGGATGTCCACCTCCACATGCACCATTCTTTTTGACCCGTCAAAAGCCCTCACCACAATGTTACTGGGATTTAGGGTCAAGCCTTCACAATCTAGCCGATCAAGAGCCTTCTTAGGCAGAACATTCAGTGAAGACCCAGTGTCCACTAGCACATGAGCCATAGTAGTGCCCCTACATTTGATAGAGACATGCAAAGCATCATTATGCTTTCTCCCCTTTGGTGTCAGGTCGGCATCTGAAAAACCCAACCCATTGTCAGCAGTCAAACTGGCCACACAGTCTTTGAATTGGTCGGCGGAGGTTTCTTGTGGAACATGTGCAGTCTTGTGGAATGCAAGCAAAGCCTTCTCATGGGATTCGGAACACAACAACAAAGACAACATTGATATGTTCGAAGGGGTCTGCCCTAGCTGCTCGACCATATTGTAGTCACTCTTCTTGATTATTTTAAAATTTCCTCTATTTCTTGCTTAGAGGATTCCACAACAACCTTTCTAAGCGCCTCCGTCCGGGCAGGCTCACCTATAGCTTCTTTGCCCCGAGTTCCAGATGACTCATCGACGGGGGTAACAACTGGAGTAAGGACAGGAGTAGTAGCTAAAGTACTAGCAGGAACAACAGACAGAATAATAACAGGCTTAGTGACAGTCTTCGGGGAGATCTTGGGAGAGAAAACCCTTCCACTTCAGGTAACTTTGCTGGTCTCGAAAATATTACTGATATCAGGATCAGCCTCTTCAGTCTTCAAATCCTGCTTGACGCCATGGTAGTAGACGTCGACACTGTAGTTCCAAGGAACAACTTTATCCGAGGAGTACGGTACAGGGCTTGGAAAAGTGATTATCAACGGAGCAATTCTTGGAGCAGGTGTAATCCTAACAGGTCTTTTAGAGGAGACCTTGGAAGGATTGGCGGAAATGGTTATGATAGCAACATTTTCATACGGAACAGTCGGAATTGGAGTCTTTTCAAACAAAATCTCTCTGTTGTCCATCAGGCATTGAACACCTGCTTTCAGCAAATAGCAACCAGAGGGCAAAGATGAACACATGTGGCGACCTTCACCACAGCCCGAAAATAAACCGGCCAGCAACCAATTCTTCTTGACAATCATGAGAGGAGTGAAAACTTCATCAACAAAGGTAACAAACAGATCAGTATCAATGGCATTAACTCGATGACTGTGCTTGGGCATGGGAGCAGTTATGACATTAGGCTTCTTTGGAGCATCAAACTCAATCTCCTTGGCTTCAATTAGATCCTGTATCTTATTTCTCAGAGCCCAGCAGTCATTTGTATCGTGGCCAGGACTCTCGGAATGATAAGCATACCTGGCGTTTGGATTGTACCGAGGAGATGTGGTGTTAGGATTCTTGGGAGCCTCCTTTAAGGTTGCCAAGTTTGATCTTAACAAATGGGGTAAAACCTCAGTCAATGTCATATTAATCCAGGTGAACTGCCTTTACGGTATTTCTACCCTTTGCTGATTGTTTCGTTATTGGGTAGCCGCAGGTCTAGGTATCATCACAGCACCTACCGTTAGACGGCGTTCAGCTCTGCTCTGACCTCTTGGGCTATAAATGGGACTGACCTCCTTCTTACCCTTGAATGACTTCTTCACTGTACTTGACGAGGTATCTTTCTGTATCTTGTCGCTCCAGATCCTAACTTCTACCCTTTCTCCAGTCAATATCAGCTAGGTGAACCCAGTTGAGGAGCTACCAATCAAGTGATTAAAGAATGGACCAGACAGCGTCCCAAGAAACATGTCAACCAACTCCCAATCAGACAAAGGGGGTTGGACTCTCCCTGCCGGATCTTTCCACTTCTGCGCATAGTCCTTGAAACCTTCACCTGCACTCATGGACATACTCTGGAGTTAAGTACGGGTAGGGGCAAGGTCAGTGTTATATTGATACTGCTTATAAAAAGCAGCAGCCAAATCTTCCCAATTGTGGACATTGGTCCCCTCCAGTTGATAGAACCATTCAAGCTGAGTCCCAGACAGACTGCCCTGAAATAAATGGACCCACAAGTTCCTATCAGCAGTGTGAGACTGAATCTTACTCACATAGGAATGGAGATGAAGCTTGGAACAAGACACCCCATCAAACTTTGCAAAAACCGGAGCCTTAAACTTTTATGGGATGACTACCCCAGATACCAAACCCAGCTCTTCAAAATCCAGCCCTGGTATTCTCTGGATCTCCATTGCGCTCAGCCGATCCTCTAACTGTTTGTATCTATCCTTAGTGGGGGGATACTGTTCATTATTGTAGTATGTGTCATTATCAGAAACTTCAGGGCTAGTGTCTTCCTCCCTTGTCTCTCTCTCTTGATTCTCCCCTTCTTTGGACGAGGAGGTCAAATCAACCGGTTGCTTCAACGGCCCCTTGAATCTTCTGCCCAGATTAAGGACACCAGCGGTCTTCTTCTTCTTTTTCTTCTTCTATTTCAGAATAAGGGCCTTCAGATCTTCCTGCCCCTTAGCTAAGGCTACGAACATTTGCTGAAATTGGGAATTTTGTGCCTGTAGATCCTTGATGCTTTGTTCAGAAGACATTACTACTGAAATAAACAGCGAAGAAGATGAGAAACCTGTTTTGGTACCTATTTATGCAATGTCATGGATGATATGCGTATGCAATGATTTCAAGGACTCTTAAAGGCTCAAATTTGTTTAACCAAAAGAAAAACACGTTAATTGCATTAATAAGTTCGGATTGTTACAGAGAGTTCACTTTAGGCTTACAATCAAACAAAACTTAAAGCAAAAGAAAATCAGGTCTCCCAGGAGCGCATCCTCTTTGGTGCAATATAGGCGTTTATATTACTCTCTTCATGAAGTAGCCTAGTGAGTTCCAGGACCTTCTTCTTGCTGGCATAAAATTGAGTTTCGAACGTATCCCGCTCCTCTTTAAGTTGAACCCATGATTTTTGTAACTCCTCAGGATCAATTGGCATGTCAGGATGAAGAACAAGATAATAAGTGTCTCCTTCAGCAACTGGTTCCATAATCGTTGGTAGGATAACAAGGTAAGGCATCATAAGACTTTGGGCACGGGCTCGTACCCATTTGAGATAAGGCTCAAGAGGGATGTAATTCTTGCGCCCCAATGTCTTGCTATCGACTCTATGTACCATGCCCCAAGCTCGCATGAACCTTATACGGTAACCCTGAGCATCATTCTCATAGTCGAAGGAGATTCCTTGGATAAGTGTATCATGAGGACTATCCCTTCTCGCATAACCAAACTATCGTAGTGCCAAACAAGGGTTATAAGTGATTCCTCCCCTAATGCCTAAAAGAGGGACATTAGGGAATTCACCACAGCGATCGATGATGGTAACATCTTCCGAGGATCGTGAACACCAATGAATGTCTGAATCTGTAAGGGACATCAGCCTATGATACCATTTCATACCCTGCTCATTCTTCAAAATAGACCTGGGTAGGTGCGAAATAAACCACCTAGCCAGTAGAGGGGTGCAACACAGGAGGGTCCCCCTTCTCTTTAGAGTGCGAGCATACATAGAGTGTAGAATATCCCCAAGTAATTGTTGGTGTAAGCCCTAGAGGCCAATACTTTTGGTACTTGTATTGAATTATTTATTAATAATAAAAGGCATTTCTTTATTATGTTTGCTTTCCAAAATAATAAAGTCCCTAGAATGGTTTATTGGTTTAATGAAATGTTAAGTGTGACTTAATCATGAGATCCCATTAAACATAAGACACTATTCTTAAAGTATCCGTAGTCAAGCTTTAATGTGAAGTGGGATAACATTAAAGCATTAAGATTATTATGAAGATAGATTGATGATCACATCTCATGGATCATAGATAAGGAGTTATCAAGTCTTGACATAGGTATGAATATTAGGAGTAATATTTATACTGGATTGACCCGCTATGAGAATACTACATAGAATGTTATGCAAAGTGTCATAAGTTATTCTCATGATAATAGTGGTGTATACCACCCTTCGACTTGAAACCACTATGGACCCTAGATGTAGAGTCAAGTACTTTATTGCTGATCAAACGTCGTCCGTAACTGGATGACTATAAAGACGGTTGATTGGTACTTCACAAAGCATGCTAAGGGACATGAGTGACCTAGATGGAATTTGCTCATCCTGCATAACAGGATAAATGTCTAAGGGCCCAATATTGAACTGGACAAGGGTGACACAGTGTATGCCTTGTGTTCAATATAGACATGAGGGCAAAAGGGTAATTGTACAACACAAATATTATCACGGAAAAGGTTTGGTCAGATCACATGACATTTTCGTGACTTGGGTAACAGTGATGTGTTACTAGATACCGCTCACTGTTTATTATATTAAATGTGTGATTTAACATAATTGCCAACGTCGCGAAAACCTACAGGGTCACACACATAAGGACATGTTGATGAGAGATAGAATAAATAAGGAACACCATAAGGTACGGTGCACTTAAGTGTAATACGGAAAGTGGTAAGGTACCACGTGGATAAGTGATATATGGTACATCATAAGGTATGATGTCCATAAGCTTAATTGGGCTTTTAGCTTATAGCCTTAATTGGGATTTTAGCTTGTAGCCCACACGAGTGATTCTATAAATAGATCCCTTGTGATGAAGCAATTTCACTTGATGCAATTACGTTTTTGATTCTCTCTCTCACTCAAAGTTTTCGTTCGTGATCAGCTAGCACTGTGACCGGAAGCGATCTGTTCGTGTGGACTGAGTAGAGGCGTTGTTCTTCATCAACGCTCGTGATCACAACATCAAAGGTCTGAATCGCCACAAGAGGTAAATATTTCTATCACTGACCATGCTCATTCGTAAGGATCGCTAAAGGAAAATTTTAAATTCCGCTGCGCTTTTTGGTCGCAATTTTCCTTCAGTAATGTAGGCACTGGATTATGAGACAGAAAAACCTTAATCGTATTCACATCTACGAGTTGGTCCGTGTTAGGGAATAGTACCATCCCATAGATGAGGAGTGCCAATACCTCTTCAAAAGCTTGTAAATCCAGGGTATCCCAAAAACAACGAGCTTTCTCGAATAGAAATTTAACCGGGATTCCTTGGACACTTCCCCTAGTTTCCCAATTTGTCACTACATCGGACCGTTGTAAGGACAACGCTCGAGCAATCTCTTCAGGCTTTGGATGTCTTTCCGTACCGTTGAAAGGTAACTGATCAAGAATAGGTACCCCCAATAACCGAGAAAATTCCTCTATAGTAGGTACTATCTGGTAATCCGGGAAGGTGAAGTAGTGGTGCAAAGGATCAAAGAACTGAAATAACACTTTTAACAATTCTTCATCAGGTTTTGAAGTGACCAAGTTGAGCAGCCGACCATGTTTTTCAGTGAAGGGGGAGCTTTCAGGAATCCTTAATGCTAAGTCCTTTAGTTGAGGAGGTACTTTCACAAGGTTAATCTGGATAGTGTTCCTGCGGGCGGATGATATGTCCTACAAAACAAAACAAAGATGAGCCTTAGAAAATCCTTGAAATGGTTAGTATGATATGCCATGTTTATGATGTCATGATTATGCTAAGAAATCACATGTATATCAAGCAAAAAACAAGTCACACCAAGTCCTTAGGTTTAAAGCTTGCATGAGTTTTAAGGTCATACCCTCTTAAAGCTAGATTGGTTCAACCTGTCCTATAAATAGTAACCGGGTACTAAGGGATCTCAATATCATCAATATTTCCCCCAAGTTTCATTCAATAGGCGATTGACTCACAACTAAACAAAACTCAGGAGTCAAACCTTAATGAGTGTAGCATCGAGTATCTGTCGACCTTGGGAATACACCAAAGCCAGCCATCTCGATACGTCCTACTGGCCAAGTTGTGAAATTAAAGGTTCTAAGGTCAGTCGATGCTTTATGACACCATGAAGAGGCCCCGTATTCTCCTTGATTGACTCAAGGGATACCGATACCAACCAAAGTGTCACATCAACATAGCTACTGCTTCAACCGTGTCGGTATACCCCACACAGTTCCCTCACAGTTTATTGTTACTTACCTAAATGGAATTCCCCCGATCCGGGTTTAGGATCCAAATAACCCAAACAGATACCCTTAAAAGTAAATCAAGCAAGACAAGCCAAAGAAGTAATTTAAGAATGACCTAGATCCTAAGGTAAACTCCACTTTATTATGTATTTCCCCAGCAGAGTTGCCAGTTGTTGTACCCCAAAATTTGCCCTCTCCTTCTTCAGGAAATCATCTTGGATTTTCAAGGTCCCTCTGAAACAAATCCAAGTCCTGAGTTATCTTTTTTGCCCAAGCAGACCATTTACAAGAACAAGATGATCACACAGGCTCTAAAGACAACGATTTTATCTTGAAAAAAAAATTTTAATTCTAAACACTTGAAATGTTTCTTTAAAAAATGAGTGTTTAAGAAAAATCAGCGCTTCAGAACTTCTGGACCAATTCCAGATAAAAACGGTCAGAAGTTGTAAACTTGGCTCAGCGTAGTCAGAAGTTGGCTTTTCAGCAGCTGCATCAGTTCAATCAGAAGTTGTAAACGTGGTTCAGTATGACAGAACATGACTCTTTCAGCAGTTACACAAGCTCAGTCAGAATTTGCTAAAGGAATGCAAAAGAAGCAGGGAAGTCTGAAGACTCTTCTAGAACACGCTGAAATCAGAAGATGAAAAGGTCAGAAGAGTGGGTGTTACACTGATACAGAATCTCTAAGCCCAGGAGGTCCAGAAGCAAATCCAAGGGACGTATCAGAAAATCATGAGAATTCCCAGAACTTACTAAGACAACAGGAAGCCAAGGCCAGAGCATGGTTTACGCTGTTCTTTTTGAAACAGAACTGCTGATTCAACGTTGGTTTCCATTACCAGAATATTGATGTTGATAGGTCTTATCACCATTTAATGCTCATTAATGCTTCCAACCACTCCTGAACATTCATCCAAGTAACCCCTTCACGTGTGGCTTGGAAAACACCTTTATGCAGACTCTGGCATGGGTCTACACGCCACCGCCCACTTAAGAGGTCACTTCTCTCCAATCCACGCCTGCTGCTGCAGCCTAGGCAGAAGGCTATCTGTTATCACAACTTCCCAGGAATTTCTGTCAAAGAACAAATTCAAACTCTGTTGGCGCTTTAATGTTCAAGGCACCCACAAGAACTTTGCCTATAAATAGAGACCCTTTGTCCACTGCAAAAGGGAGTTTAAGAAACAGAAAAATTGCTAAGAGAGAAACAGAAACCCTTAGCAAATTAGTGTTCTGAAACTCTGCCAAAATCTCCAGTTTGTTTCATAACTTTAAATTTCTCATCTTCAACTTTATCCAATACCCAGTTTTTCTGTGTGAACTAATAAACCCCTTTTCAAACTTCTGACCCTACATACGCATACACCTTCACCTACCCTTTTCAAAAAGAATCTGTCCAGAACACCACCAGAGCCAAAAGCTAGCTTTCATCCACAAACTTTTCCAACAGCCAGGTAAGCACCTGCTGACCTTCATCACGCTGCTAAGCATCATCAGCTGTGCATACTCAAATAAACATAATGTAAATATCATATTGTTGCTGTTTATATTCTGAGGATTTTCATACCTCAGAACGTTCTGAGCCAGTGTAAGACTTGCCTGTGACCTTGTTGGTTCTGACCTCTGAAACATTTTGACATTTGCTGGATCTGTTCCAAATATGTTTCCTGTTTTGTGGAATAACAACAAAATTGCAGATGTTCTGATTAGTACAGGGAAAAGCCAAGTGCTGACTTTGACGTTAGCACATCTGAAGCCTATTTTGCTGTCAATGATATCAAAACCTCTGAGAGTTATTGCCTTTCCAGCAGAATCAGAACTTCTGGTTTCTCCACTAACAAACTTCTGTCTTGCAGCGCAGGGGGGTCAGAACTTCTAATTTCCCCACTAACAGGGTTCTGTTTTGCAGGTGCCAGAGTCAGAAGTTCTGACTCATACAGTTTAACCAAGAGGTTGATCATCTGGCAGCGGATCTGAGTCAGAACTTCTGATGACCTCTCAGCAGCGCGCTGGCTCCCCCCTCTCTCTCTCTATATCTTGTTTTTTGCTATTTTCTTTTTTGTCTATTTTTCTCGTTGAACCCCCCATGTACAAATGTGTATCCCCATTCCCTAATTGTTGTAATAGCGTAGGATTTTATATTTCCGCTTCTTATTGCTAGAAATTAGGACGTGTATGACAAGATAAAATCAATGAAATAGAAAAACCTAATTCAAAGAAAAACTCTTGTATGCAATAAAACACACTTGCACACTAACACCCCTAGGGTTACATCCACTTGTTGCCTTTCAAAATTAGGCCATATTGCATGTTAGGTCTCTTTGGGCAAAACAAACAATTCAAATGATCATAGTCCCTCGATGACGCTTTCGAAAGTTGCCTAAAAATGATCAAGTCCCTTAAAGGAAAAATTGCCCAAAGATACTTGGCACCATTGCAATTATGGTCTAAACGATGACCCTCGCCCGTCCCTTTCACATCCTAACACAAGATTGTCCACCAAATGCAATGGTGGAACAAAATTGTTAACAGGGTTAAAACATAGCAATAATCTTTGAGAAATTTAGGAGTAGATAACCTCTTAGTTACTTGAATCAAACTTGCAAAACAAAACACTTGCCTATTTTCTAAACCACACATCACTACACTTTCAAAACAATTTTCAAAAACAAATGAAAACCTTTTCAAAAGACGTACACCTTTGTATACATCCCAACATGGATCATTACAAAGGTTGCCACCACATTGGCCTCTTTTCAAAACATTTTCAAACCCACACACAACAAAGCACCATTTCAAACAATTGAAAATTAAGGCAAGTTGATCTAAGCAAGTAACTAAGAGCCCATGGATAACCATGGATAGAAAGGGTGCTAATACCTTCCCTTTCTATAATCTACTCCCCGAACCCAAGAAAACATCTCAAAGGTTTTTTGCTGTGCTTTTTAAACCTTTCCTTAGGATAAAATAAAAAGTCGGTGGTGACTCTTGCTCAACCGAAACATTTGCGAAAACAAACGCAAAACCATAGTCAGTTCTCCCACCGTATCTCAGAACTGGCGACTCTGCTGGGGATCTTTTAAAAGTGGAGTGACCTTAGGGCTTAGATCACCCTCTTGCATGATTAATTGTTTGTCTTGGTTGCTTTACATTTTGGCTCTCTTGTTTGGGTTTGCAATCCTACACCCGGATTTTGGGAAACATTCATAGATAGCAATACGTTGTGGAAACTGTGCGGGGTATACCGACATGGTCGAAGCAATAGCTATATTAGTGCGACATATTTGTGAGTACCGGTAACCCTTGAGTTCAATCGAGGAGAGTACAGGGCCGCAGAGTGATGTCACTAAGCACTAATGACCTAGAACCTTACTTGACCAATCTTGGCCTTTTAGGGGTAGTGAGATGACCGGCTTTGGTGCAGTCTGAAGTTGGTAGATACTAGATACTACACTCATTGAGGGTTGTTTTCTTGGAATATTTTGGTCGCTAGTTAAGTGGCTAAACCAAAACAATGAACAATGAAAACAATCCAATGATATTGATCCCCTTAGAACCCGATTACTATTTATAGGACAGGTTTTTAAGCCAACTACACTCAAGAGGGTACTTGCCTATGAAACCCCATGCAAGCCTGAAACTAGGGTTTGGTGTGATTTGCCTGTACATATGTTTGTGCATATATCATAAACATCATAAAGCATCATATGCATCCACTAACCACTTCAAGGGTTTAGATCTTCATCTTTGTTCTTGTTTTGTAGGTCATGGAAATTCCTCGCAGAAAAACCATCCAAGTCAACCTTGTGAGAATCTCTCCTCAGCTCAAGGAGCTCACCTCAAGAATTCCGGAAAGCTCATCCTTCAGTGAAAGACATGGTGGACTGCTCAGCTTAGTCAACACCAACATTGAAGAAGACATGATGAAAGTGCTATTCCAGTTCTTTGACCCTCTTCACCACTGTTTCACTTTCCCTGACTATCAGTTGGTACCTACTTTGGAGGAATTTTCTCAACTCCTGAGAATTCCTATCCTCAATCAACTACCTTTCAACGGTACGGAAAAGGAACCAAAGCCTGAAGATGTTGCTCGAACATTACATCTGCAGCCTTCTGACATCAAGGGGCATTGGGAAACTAGAAGCGGTGTCAAAGGTTTCTTAGCAAAATTCTTGTTTGAGAAAGCACAAGAGTGTTGGAATTCATTGGACCTACAAGCCTTTGAAGAGATTGTGGCACTACTTATCTATGGGTTGGTCCTATTCCCAAATTCTGACCAATTGGTAGATGTCAACACCGTCAAAATCTTCTTGTCCAGAAATCCAATACCAACATTGCTTGGGGACATCCTTCACTCATTTTACACACGAACAATGAGAAAGAGGGGTGTTCTCATGTGCTGTACTCCTCTCCTTGCAAGGTGGTTTATTTCGCACCTTCCACAATCTGTCCTGAAGAATGACCAAGGCTCAAGGTGGTCCCAATGGTTGATGACTCTTACTCACTCTGATGTACATTGGTGTTCTCGGTCCAGAGAAAATGTCATCATCATCGATCGTTACGGAGGGTTTCCTAATGTTCCTTTACTTGGAATCAGAGGAGGTATCACCTACAACCCTTGCCTAGCTTTAAGGCAGTTTGGATATGCACGGAGAGATGGCCCTCACGACATGTTGATTCCTGACCTAGTTTTTGACTTCGACAACGATGCGCAAGGACTTCGCCAAAGATTCATCAGAGCTTGGGGGAGACCCAACAAGGTTGACAGCAAGACTCTGGGACACAAGAACTCCATCCCTCTTGAACCTTACCTCAAGTGGGTACGAGCCCGAGCCCATAGCCTAATGATGCCTTATCCTCATGTTCTCCCTGTGATTAAAGAGCCCGTCAAGGAAGGAGAGGTTCCCTACACCATCCTACATCCTGACATGCCTACATCGTGGGAGGAAATGCAGAAGAGTTGGATCCAACTCAAGGAGGAATGAAACACTTTTGAAGCCAGCTTCTGCGCCAGCGAGAAGAAGGTTTTAGAGCTCACCCGCCGACTCCATGAGCAAGAGGCCCTCAACACCTACATTGCGCCAAAGAGGATGCGCAACGTCTTTTTACCTTGAGAAGTTGTTTTTGGCCCATGGGGCATTTATGTACTAACAAATCTTTTCTTATTAATATGACGTGCATTCTTTTTGTCTGCAACAATTGTGAATTTCCAAAACCCTTGAATGCATTGCATAGATAGCATCTCATGCATCATGTGCATAACAGGTACCCTTTTTTCTACAGGTTGCTTAATCTTCTTCGTTTATTTGGAACAGTCATCATGAATCCAGACTCATCCAGTGAGCAAGCAATCAAGGCCCTTCAGGCCCAAAGTGCCCAGTTTCAAGAAATGGTCCTAAGCCTGGCCCAAGGTCAGCAAGAGTTGAAGGCTCTGCTCCTTAAGAAGAAGAAGAAGAAGAAGAGAACTGCGTTATTCAATACTGGACGCAGGTTTGGGAACACACTCCACAACGAGGCTGATCCTACTACTTCCTCTGCAGAGAAAGATAGTCCCCAAGGGGGAGGAGCTCCTAGTCCTGCAGTCTCTGACAACGAGACGGACTACAATGACGAACAATACCCACCTGCTACTGACCAATACAAGCAATTAGAGGACCGCTTGAGCGCCATGGAGATTTAGAATATGCCGGGGCTGGATTTCAGATATTTGGGGTTATCTTCTGGGGTAGTAATCCCACACAAGTTTAAGGCGCCTTCCTTTGCCAAATACGACGGGGCTTCCTGTCCAAAGTTGCATCTAAGGTCGTACGTAAGGAAGATCCAACCTTACACGGCATATAAAAATCTCTGGATTCACTTCTTCCAAGATAGCCTTTTGGGGTCACAGCTTGAGTGGTTCTATCAACTAGATGGAGCTAGTATTCGATATTGGGAAGATTTGGCTACCGCATTCTATAGACAATATCAATACAATTCTGACCTCGCTCCTACGCGTACCCAACTTCAGGGTATGTCTCTAGGAACGGGCGAAGGGTTCAAAGAATATGCACAAAAATGGAGAGATTTGGCTGGCAGGGTGCAGCCTCCATTGACTGATCGTGAGATGGTTGATATGTTTCTAGGGACCTTGTCTGGTCCATTTTTCAATCATTTGGTTGGTAATTCCTCCGCTAGGTTTACGGATTTGATCCTGACAGGGGAAAGAATAGAAGCTGGCATCAGGTCAGGAAAGATACAAAAAACTGCCTCCGCAAGTACTGAGAAGAGACCTTTCAAGAAGGAAGCAAGTGCAGTCTATGGTCCTAGAAGACAAGTCAAGCCAGAAAGCCGCCAAGCCGTCAATGCCTTGGTCATTTCAAAGCCTGTTGCTGCTCCTCAGCATTACAATCAACAAAGAGGTGAAAGGCCCAAGAGGCAGTATACTCGGTTGAGTATGACCTTGTCACAAATCTTACCACAACTATTATCAACCAACCTAGTGACCATCAAAGAGTCTCCAAAGGTCGTGAATACTGCATCTCCTAAGTATAACCCAAATGCCCGTTGTGCTTATCATTCTGATAGCCCCGGGCATACTACTGATGATTGCTGGCCCCTGAGAAATAAAGTTCAAGACCTTATCGATGCGAAGGAAATTCAGTTTGAGGCGCCTGAGAGGCCAAATGTTGTAACTGCTCCTATGCCCCAGCATAGAGTAAATGCCATTGAGGAAGATTTGTATGCTGTTTCGGTGAATGATGTTGCTACCCCTCTTTTGACTGTTAAGAGGAACTTACTACTAGCCGGTTTATTTCCGGGTTGTAGCAAGGGTTGTCTCCTGTGTGCTGTTATCCCTACCGGTTGTCCACTGCTGAAATCAGGAATCCAAAGCTTGATGGATAGCAAAGAAATTCTGTTCAAGAAAACTGTTGTTCCGTTTGTTTCCGATGAAGAAGTATCTGTCGTCACAATTTTCAACAATCCTACCAAGGCTCCCCCGAGGAAGCCAGTCCAAATTATGTCTGTTGCACCTATTACAATTACTGTTCCGGGGCCTCTCCCCTATGAATCTAACAAGGCTGTCCCATGGCATTATGGGGCAGACGTGTATGTGCTTGGAGTAAAGCAGGAGTTCAACACCAATACCAGTACCAGTATCAGTAACATCACTGGTCCCGCCAAGGTTACTCGTAGTGGCAGGCTCTTCTCGCCTGACATTGCACCACCAGTTATCCGAAAGCCTCTTATCATCACACTCGCAAGTGTGCATGTTCCAAATCAAGTTCCTGTGTCTACTACTGCCGCCGAGTCCTCTGATGCTCGGGATAAAGAAGTTGCTACCGATTTGCCTGCCAGGACGGAGGCACCAAAAAAGACTGTTGTTGAAGCCTCCCAACAAGAGATGGAGGAAATCCTTAAAATCATTAAAAAGAGTGACTTCAATGTTGTTGAACAGTTGGGGCATACCCCCTCCAAAATCTCTATGCTATCATTGCTGCTGTGCTCAGAGGCCCATGCAAAGGCCCTGATTTCATTTCTGAAAACGGCCCATGTGCCGCAAGAGACCTCTGCAGATCAATTCACTGACTGTGTGGCTAATTTGACAGTTGACAATGGCTTGGGGTTCTCGGATGCTGACCTTACCGCCAAAGGAAAAAATCACAACGATGCCCTGCACGTCTCTATAGAGTGCAGGGGCACCACTCTCACACACGTGTTGGTGGATACCGGTTCTTCCCTGAATGTTTTGCCCAAGAAGGCTTTGGATCGTTTGGATTGTGAGGGCCTGGAATTGAAACCTAGTAACATCATTGTTAGAGCCTTCGACGGTTCTAAGAGGATGGTGCACGGTGAGGTAGACATTCCTATTCGTGTGGGTTCCCAAGTCTTCGACTCAACGTTCTATGTAATGGATATCCGCCCATCTTATTCCTGCTTGCTGGGACGACCCTGGATTCACAAGGCTGGGGCAGTAACATCCACTCTACATCAAAAGCTCAAATACCCTGTCAAAGGGAAGATTGTTACTGTGCAAGGTGAGGAGGAATACATGGTTAGTCACTTGAATTCATTCCGGTATATCGAGATGGACGGGGAGTTTATTGAAACCCCCTTTCAGCATTTTGAGGAGGTACCTCCAATGTTGGCGTCAGCTGAGGCAGTGGTTGAAGAAGACTTTCCTCTGAAGATGGCTTCCTTGAAGGATGCCCGGGCTGTAATCGAGAAAGGCAAATGCGCAAACTGGGGTCAGCTTCCTGACTTCACTCAAAAGAATGACAAGTTTGGGCTGGGCTTTACTGCAGAGGCTCAGAGGGCTGCGCGCAAGGAAAGAATCAGAAAGGCTCCGGTGTTTATCACCAACCCAAGGGTGAATGCTATCGAGGAGGACGTAGAGGAAGCAGAGTTTGACAGTTGGATCTATCCAACCACCAACAACGGACCAAGCAACTGGACGGCAAAGGATTTTACACCTATCACATTTGTCACGCAGTAATTAACTCTTTTGATTTTCAATTTGTAACAAACAATATGCTAAAACTTTATTGGCTCGGTGTCCTACCCGGGGCATCGTAGCTCCATTTGTGAGGGCTTTTTGTATGACATTTCCATATATCATTAATCAAAGCATTGGACGTTTGTTGCATTTCAAATCTTGTGCTCTTTTTCTTTTTGTGTTATATATATTGCAAAACAGCTATATTTACACACACTCACTTATACAGGTTTCAATCCACTCTGGATCTCACTGGTAACAGCTCTGCTACTGCCAGTTATGACTTCGAGAATCCGATCAACTTGGCTGAAGACGAAGGTGAAAATGATTGCGAAGTGCCTGCAGAACTCGCAAGACTGCTACTCCAGGAAGAGAGGGCCATTCAGCCGCATGAAGAGCCCGTGGAAACAGTGAACCTGGGTACTGAGACAGATAAAAAAGAAGTCAAGATTGGTGCCAATCTAGAGCTCAATGTGAAGCAACGATTGATCCAGATGCTACATGATTACATGAAAATCTTTGCTTGGTCATACGAAGACATGCCCGGTTTGGATGCCGATATTGTAGTTCATCACCTGCCAACCAAGGAAGACTGCCCTCCGGTAAAGCAAAAGGTCCGCCGTATGCGTCCAGAGATGTCCGAAAAGATCAAAGCCGAGGTTATGAAGCAATTCGATGCCGGGTTTCTAGCAGTAACCTCTTACCCTCAGTGGGTTGCCAATGTGGTGCCAGTGCCGAAGAAGGACGGTAAAGTCAGAATGTGTGTCGACTACAGGGATTTGAACAGGGCCAGCCCCAAGGACGATTTCCCTCTGCCTCACATCGACGTTCTTGTTGACAATACTGCTCAACACAAGGTGTTCTCCTTCATGGATGGTTTTTCAGGGTATAATCAGATCAAGATGGCTCCGGAAGATATGGAAAAGACTACCTTTGTGACTCAGTGGGGCACCTTCTGCTACAAGGTCATGCCATTCGGGTTGAAAAATGCTGGGGCAACCTACCAACGTGCCATGGTTGCCTTATTTCATGATATGATCCATCATGAGATTGAGGTATATGTTGATGACATGATTGCAAGGTCCCAAACTGAGGAGGAGCACCTTGGTCATCTGCGGAAGCTGTTTGACCGATTGAAGTTATACAAGCTGAGGTTGAATCCCAACAAATGCACCTTTGGGGTGAGGTCCGGAAAATTGCTAGGTTTCATTGTAAGCGATAAAGGTATTCAGGTGGACTCTGCCAAGGTAAAAGCCATACAAGAGATGCCAACTCCCAAGACAGAGAAAGAAGTGAGAGGCTTTCTGGGACGACTGAATTACATAGCCCGATTCATCTCACATCTAACTGCTACCTGTGAGCCAATCTTCAAATTACTGAAGAAAGATCAAGTAGTACGTTGGAACGATGAATGTCAGGCCGCTTTTGAAAAGATAAAAGAGTATCTCCAAGAGCCACCCATTCTTATGCCACCAGTGGAAGGGAGACCTCTAATACTATACTTGACTGTGCTTGACAATTCAATGGGGGTGTGTGCTGGGGCAGCATGACGAGTCTGGCCGAAAAGAGCACACTATTTATTACCTGAGCAAAAAGTTTACCGACTGTGAGTCTCGTTACTCACTGCTCGAGAAAACTTGTTGTGCTCTGGTATGGGCTGCTCGCCGGCTGAGACAGTATATGCTGACTCACACCACTTTGTTGATTTCAAAGATGGATCCCATCAAGTACATATTCGAAAAGCCTGCTCTGTCTGGAAGAATAGCAAGATGGCAAATGATCTTGACAGAATATGATATCCAGTACATGACTCAGAAAGCAATCAAAGGAAGTGTACTGGCAGATCATTTGGCACACCAACCTGTGGACGACTACCAATCATTGAACTTTGAATTTCCGGACGAAGATATCATAGTAGTAACAGATTGTGAAGTGCCTGGACCGGATGAAGGACCTGAGGAAGGATCCCGATGGTCTATGCATTTCGACGGAGCCTCCAACGCTTTGGGTAACGGCATCGGCGCTGTGATCATATCTCCCAAAGGAACTCATACTCCACTCACCGCCCGGCTGTGCTTCAACTACACCAACAACATGGCAGAATATGAGGCATGTATCATGGGTCTTCAAGCTGCAATCGACTTAAGGATCAAGTTTCTGAGTGTCTTCGGAGATTCCTCTCTCGTGATCAATCAGATCAAAGGCGAGTGGGATACGAAACACCCAAATCTTATTCCTTACAAGGAGTATGTGCTGACTTTGCTTCCCCACTTTGAAGAGATAACTTTTGAGCACTTCCCAAGAGAGGAGAATCAGTTAGCAGATGCACTAGCTACGATGTCTTCAATGTTCAAAGTCAAATGGGACAATGAGGCTCCCCGGATCATAATCTGGAAGTTAGACGAACCGGCATACTGCTGCGATCTTGAGGCCGAAGAGGTAATCGAGAAACCCTGGTATCATGAGGTGAAGAGGTACTTGGAAGCTCAGGAATACCCTGAAGGCGCATCTGTCAATGACAAGAAGTTCATGAGGAGGTTTGCTGCAAAATTCTTCCTCAGCAACGGCATTCTCTACAAACGGAATCATGACTCAACTCTACTGCATTATGTGGATAAGGCTGAAGCAGAGAAGATCATGATAGAACTGCATGAAGGTACATTCGGAACACATTCCAGTGGACATACCATGGCAAAGAAAATCCTTTGGGCTGGATATTTCTGGTCCACAATGGAAGCCGACTGTTACCAACATTCTCGAACTTGTCACAAATGCCAGATCTATGCTGACAAAGTGCACATCCCTCCGGTTCCTCTGAATGTCCCGACGGCACCTTGGACTTTTGCAATGTGGGGCATCGATATGATCGGTGAGATCTGACCAACGGCATCCAATGGGCATCGCTTCATCTTGGTAGAAATTGATTACTTCACGAAGTGGGTTGAGGCAGCTTCCTACGCCACGGTAACCAAGAGTGTCGTTGCACGGTTCATTCGGCATAATCTGATCTGTCGATACGATGTACCGGAAAGGATCATTACAGACAATGGTACCAATCTTAATAATAAGATGATCACTGAGCTCTGCGAGCAATTCAAGATACAGAACCACAACTCTTCTCCTTACCGGCCGAAGATGAATGGGACTGTAGAAGCAGCTAATAAGAATATCAAAAAGATTGTGCAGAAGATGACAGTGACCTACAAAGATTGGCACGAAATGTTACCGTTTGCTCTTCACGGGTACCGTACCTCAGCACAGACGTCAACCGGGGCAACACCCTTTTCCTTGGTCTATGGCATGGAGGCAGTCTTGCCGATTGAAGTTCAGATACCCTCTCTCCGGATAATGAAGGATGCAGACTTGAACGAAGATGACTGGATCCAGACTCGACTTGATCAATTAAACCTAATTGACGAAAAGAGACTCACCGCTATCTGTCATGGTCAGACGTATCAAAAACGGATGATCAGGGCATTTAACAAGAAAGTCAGACCACAAGAGTATCAAGTTGGGGACCTGATAATCAAACGCATCATCCTTCCTCAAAGTGATCCCTGGGGAAAATGGACCCCTACGTACGAAGGGCCATTTGTGGTTAAACATGTGTTCTCAGGAGGAGCCATGATTCTGACCACCATGGATGGTGACGACCTTCCTCACCCCGCCAATGCAGACATAGTAAAAAGATACTATGTGTGAATAAAAGACCCGCTAGGTTGACATACCTAGGCAAAAATAAGGGCTTCCCGGCGAACCAAAAGGGTTCGGGCAAAAATAAGGGATGAAATGGAAAAAATATGTACACCCGGCAAGTCGAAAACCTGAAAAGGCGGCTTGGGCAAAAATGGGTATCCCGTTGGACTGAAAACCCGAAAGGGCGGTCCAGGCAAAAGTTAGGGATAAAGCGTAACACTATGTCTCATTGGATCACCTTGCATCCAGAATTCGGCAT
Source organism: Vicia faba (assembly GCA_948472305.1). NCBI lineage: Eukaryota > Viridiplantae > Streptophyta > Magnoliopsida > Fabales > Fabaceae > Vicia > Vicia faba. Next base: position 316,965,402 of record OX451740.1, read on the forward strand.
CAACTATCTGGCTCAGATTTCGGCATCGATCAATCAGCTTCATCTTCAACTAAGCAGCAAAGTGATGAGACGCTTGAAGACATAAAGGCGATAACAGAGTTGGAACCCAGTGGGAATATTGTGCACATAGCTGTTTTGTTTCCTTTTCAAAATTGTATAAACTTTGTGTTATTCGGCGGCGTTCTCTTAATAGGACGTCAACCTCTTGTACAAAAACGCCTATTCACAAGCGAATTTCAAAATCAATACAAGTTCACTTTTTCAGACAAATTGCCCATTGTTTTTCCTTTTTCTGTTTTGTCTTGCGAAGAACGTCCAATGTTCATTTTTGATATATGCATTTGACATTAAATTGTTGATTCATAAATATTTGCATATGAAACAAAAGACTAATTACAGGTGACATCAGAAACAGGGGCAATGTAAAGTTGTCTGATGCAGTCCGGTTGCTTTGTCCGCCGAAGTACCAAGGTAGGTTCAACTGAAAAATGTGATCAAGTTATCTCAACTCCCCACAGAGTAAGACAAGATAGCAACATTCCCCAGCGGAGTATAGGCATTCATCAACAAGCATCCCCGGTAGTCTTGATCTAAGATTGTTCCCCGGCGGAATATCAACACCCCAGTGCAATTCCAAAAGTTTCCCCAGGAAAGTGGAATTCTTATCCCCAGCAGGTCTTGAAGCTTATCCCCAGTGGATCCTGGAAGCTTATCCCCTGCAGAGTACGGACGTCTCTCCCGAGCTTTATTCAAGTTATTCCTCACAAGGGCTTATAACTGGGTTATCCTCAGCTGATTCCCACGGAAGATCGTCCTCGGCGAAGTTCTTCCTATCCCCAGCGGAGTTCATCAAAGTTCCCCAACATAACTTATCAACGCGATCCCCAGCGGAGTTTATTTATTGTCATCCCCAGAGGAATTTATCTTCGGTATCCCCAGCAGAGTTTATCATTGTTATCCCCAGCGGAATCCATCATTGAAATCCTCAGCGGAGCTCTCATCAAAACTTCAGCGAAGTATCTCTTCCAGAGTAATTCCCCTCAGAGTAATCTCTCCAACAAGTTTATTCCCCCACGGAGTCATCTTCTCCTACCGGTGTATTCTTGCAACCATCCTCCCCAACGGAAGCAAAGAGCTCTATTCTTCAACGTCAGCCCAGGATTTGATTCCCCGACCGGTCGTCTTTTCCTAGACGAAAGTACATTCATAAACATTTCATGTTTCATACATCTTGCTTACATACATGATAAAGTGCATACAACACTATCTCATGTTGAACATCATGACATCATACATCATGACATTGCATACAACTGATGTTTTGCCTTTTCAGGGAAAAAGACAACCCAAAAGACAACTACCTTCAACTGTCACAATTCCAGATTCGATTCCTGTATCTAGCCAGGGCATGTCTGAAGAGTTTGTAGATTCGATTCCTGTATCTAGCCAGGGCATATCTATCAACTGACAACAATTCCAGATTCGATTCCTGTATCCAACCAGGGCATGTCTGAAGAGTTTGTAAATTCGATTCCTGTATCCAGCCAGGGCATATCTATCAACTGACAATAATTCCAGATTCGATTCCTGTATCCAGCCAGGGCATATCTGAAGAGTTTGAAGATTCGATTCCTGTATCCAGCCAGGGCATATCTATCAACTGACAACAATTCCAGATTCGATTCCTGTATCTAGCCAGGGCATATCTGAAGAGTTTGAAGATTCGATTCCTGTATCCAGCCAGGGCATATCTGTAGATAACTATTTCCATACTAGATTCCTGTATCTAGCCAGGGCACGTCTGAAGAGTTTGAAAATTCGATTCCTGTATCTAGCCAGGGCATATCTGTGAACAACTGATTGTAGATTCGACACCTGTATCTAGCCAGGGCACATCTGCATGAAGAGTTTGAAGATCAACCCCTGTAACAGGCCAGGTAATTATCTTTATTTCTCAGGTACGCAAGTTCTCGCTAAGGAATCTCTTACGCGATCAACACTTCCAAATGGCATCTGTAAGCCCATTCCCGATAAGGTTCTGTCACATCTCCAGATGGCATCTATAAGCCCATCTCTCTATCCACCATCTCTCCAAATGGCATCTATAAGCCCATTCCCTCCATCACATTGCTGATACTCTGCTATGCGAGTGCAAATTTCTGGGCACTCTAGTGTCCAATCTCCTTTTACCTTCGAGTCGCGAAAGGCAAACTTGCCAATCTAACTCTTCAGGTTCAAGAAGATTGAACAGGGGCAACTGTTGTACCCCAAAGTTTGCCCTCTCCTTCTTCAGGAAATCATCTTGGATTTTCAAGGTCCCTCTGAAACAAATCCAAGTCCTGAGTTATCTTTTTTGCCCAAGCAGACCATTTACAAGAACAAGATGATCACACAGGCTCTAAAGACAACGATTTTATCTTGAAATTTTTTTTTAATTCTAAACACTTGAAATGTTTCTTTAAAAAATGAGTGTTTAAGAAAAATCAGCGCTTCAGAACTTCTGGACCAATTCCAGATAAAAACGGTCAGAAGTTGTAAACTTGGCTCAGCGTAGTCAAAAGTTGGCTTTTCAGCAGCTGCATCAGTTCAATCAGAAGTTGTAAACGTGGTTCAGTATGACAGAACATGACTCTTTCAGCAGTTACACAAGCTCAGTCAGAATTTGCTAAAGGAATGCAAAAGAAGCAGGGAAGTCTGAAGACTCTTCCAGAACACGCTGAAATCAGAAGATGAAAAGGTCAGAAGAGTGGGTGTTACACTGATACAGAATCTCTAAGCCCAGGAGGTCCAGAAGCAAATCCAAGGGACGTATCAGAAAATCAGGAGAATTCCCAGAACTTACTAAGACAACAGGAAGCCAAGGCCAGAGCATGGTTTACGCTGTTCTTTTTGAAACAGAACTGCTGATTCAACGTTGGTTTCCATTACCAGAATATTGATGTTGATAGGTCTTATCACCATTTAATGCTCATTAATGCTTCCAACCACTCCTGAACATTCATCCAAGTAACCCCTTCACGTGTGGCTTGGAAAACACCTTTATGCAGACTCTGGCATGGGTCTACACGCCACCGCCCACTTAAGAGGTCACTTCTCTCCAATCCACGCCTGCTGCTGCAGCCTAGGCAGAAGGCTATCTGTTATCACAACTTCCCAGGAATTTCTGTCAAAGAACAAATTCAAACTCTGTTGGCGCTTTAATGTTCAAGGCACCCACAAGAACTTTGCCTATAAATAGAGAGTCTTTGTCCACTGCAAAAGGGCGTTCAAGAAACAGAAAAATTGCTAAGAGAGAAACAGAAACCCTTAGCAAATTAGTGTTCTGAAACTCTGCCAAAATCTCCAGTTTGTTTCATAACTTTGAATTTCTCATCTTCAACTTTATCCAATACCCAGTTTTTCTGTGTGAACTAATAAACCCCTTTTCAAACTTCTGACCATACATACGCATACACCTTCACCTACCCTTTTCAAAAAGAATCTGTCCAGAACACCACCAGAGCCAAAAGCTAGCTTTCATCCACAAACTTTTCCAACATCCAGGTAAGCACCTGCTGACCTTCATCACGCTGCTAAGCATCATCAGCTGTGCATACTCAAATAAACATAATGTAAATATCATATTGTTGCTGTTTATATTCTGAGGATTTTCATACCTCAGAATGTTCTGAGCCAGTGTAGGACTTGCCTGTGACCTTGTTGGTTCTGACCTCTGAAACATTTTGACATTTGATGGATCTGTTCCAAATATGTTTCCTGTTTTGTGGAATAACAACAAAATTGCAGATGTTCTAATTAGTACAGGGAAAAGCCAAGTGCTGACTTTGACGTTAGCACATCTGAAGCCTGTTTTGCTGTCAATGATATCAGAACCTCTGAGAGTTATTGCCTTTCCAGCAGAATCAGAACTTCTGATTTCTCCACTAACAAACTTCTGTCTTGCAGCGCAGGGGGGTCAGAACTTCTGATTTCCCCACTAACAGGGTTCTGTTTTGCAGGTGCCAAAGTCAGAAGTTCTGACTCATACAGTTTAACCAAGAGGTTGATCATCTGGCAGCGGATCTGAGTCAGAACTTCTGATGACCTCTCAGCAGCGCGCTGGCTCCCTCTCTCTCTATATATATCTTGTTTTTTTCTATTTTCTTTTTTGTCTATTTTTCTCGTTGAACCCCCCATGTACAAATGTGTATCCCCATCCCCTAATTGTTGTAATAGCGTAGGATTTTATATTTCCGCTTCTTATTGCTAGTAATTAGGACGTGTATGGCAAGATAAAATCAATGAAATAGAAAAACCTAATTCAAAGAAAAACTCTTGTATGCAATAAAACACACTTGCACACTAACACCTCTAGGGTTACATCCACTTGTTGCCTTTCAAAATTAGGCCATATTGCATGTTAGGTCTCTTTGGGCAAAACAAACAATTCAAATGATCATAGTCCCTCGATGACGCTTTCGAAAGTTGCCTAAAAATGATCAAGTCCCTTAAAGGAAAAATTGCCCAAAGATACTTGGCACCATTGCAATTATGGTCTAAACGATGACCCTCGCCCTTCCCTTTCACATCCTAACACAAGATTGTCCACCAAATGCAATGGTGGAACAAAATTGTTAAAAGGGTTAAAACATAGCAATAATCTTTGAGAAATTTAGGAGTAGATAACCTCTTAGTTACTTGAATCAAACTTGCAAAACAAAACACTTGCCTATTTTCTAAACCACACATCACTACACTTTCAAAACAATTCTCAAAAACAAATGAAAACCTTTTCAAAAGACGTACACCTTTGTATACATCCCAACATGGATCATTACAAAGGTTGCCACCACATTGGCCTCTTTTCAAAACATTTTCAAACCCACACACAACAAAGCACCATTTCAAACAATTGAAAATTAAGGCAAGTTGATCTAAGCAAGTAACTAAGAGCCCATGGATAACCATGGATAGAAAGGGTGCTAATACCTTCCCTTTCTATAATCTACTCCCCGAACCCAAGAAAACATCTCAAAGGTTTTTTGCTGTGCTTTTTAAACCTTTCCTTAGGATAAAATAAAAAGTCGGTGGCGACTCTTGCTCAACCGAAACATTTGCAAAAACAAACGCAAAACCATAGTCAGTTCTCCCACCGTATCTCAGAACTGGCGACTCTGCTGGGGATCTTTTAAAAGTGGAGTGACCTTAGGGCTTAGATCACCCTCTTGCATGATTAATTGTTTGTCTTGGTTTCTTTACATTTTGGCTCTCTTGTTTGGGTTTGCAATCCTACACCCGGATTTTGGGAAACATTCATAGATAGCAATACGTTGTGGAAACTGTGCGGGGTATACCGACACGGTCGAAACAATAGCTATATTAGTGCGACATATTTGTGAGTACCGGTAACCCTTGAGTTCAATCAAGGAGAGTACGGGGCCGCTGAGTGATGTCACTAAGCACTAATGACCTAGAACCTTACTTGACCAATCTTGGCCTTTTAGGGGTAGTGAGATGACCGGCTTTGGTGCAGTCCGAAGTTGGTAGATACTCGATACTACACTCATTGAGGGTTGTTTTCTTGGAATATTTTGGTCGCTAGTTAAGTGGCTAAACCAAAACAATGAACAATGAAAACAATCCAATGATATTGAGCCCCTTAGAACCCGGTTACTATTTATAGGACAGGTTTTTAAGCCAACTACACTCAAGAGGGTACTTACCTATGAAACCCCATGCAAGCCTGAAACTATGGTTTGGTGTGATTTGCCTGTACATATGTTTGTGCATACATCATGAACATCATAAAGCATCATATGTATCCACTAACCACTTCAAGGGTTTAGATCTTCATCTTTGTTCTTGTTTTGTAGGTCATGGAAATTCCTCGCAGAAAAACCATCCAAGTCAACCTTGTGAGAATCTCTCCTCAGCTCAAGGAGCTCACCTCAAGAATTCCGGAAAGCTCATCCTTCAGTGAAAGACATGGTGGACTGCTCAGCTTAGTCAACACCAACATTGAAGAAGACATGATGAAAGTGCTATTCCAGTTCTTTGACCCTCTTAACCACTGTTTCACTTTCCCTGACTATCAGTTGGTACCTACTTTGGAGGAATTTTCTCAACTCCTGAGAATTCCTATCCTCAATCAACTACCTTTCAACGGTACGGAAAAGGAACCAAAGCCTGAAGATGTTGCTCGAACATTACATCTGCAGCCTTCTGACATCAAGGGGCATTGGGAAACTAGAAGCGGTGTCAAAGGTTTCTTAGCAAAATTCTTGTTTGAGAAGGCACAAGAGTGTTGGAATTCATTGGACCTACAAGCCTTTGAAGAGATTGTGGCACTACTTATCTATGGGTTGGTCCTATTCCCAAATTCTGACCAATTGGTAGATGTCAACGCCGTCAAAATCTTCTTATCCAGAAATCCAATACCAACATTGCTTGGGGAGATCCTTCACTCATTTTACACACGAACAATGAGAAAGAGGGGTGTTCTCATGTGCTGTACTCCTCTCCTTGCAAGGTGGTTTATTTCGCACCTTCCACAATCTGTCCTGAAGAATGACCAAGGCTCAAGGTGGTCCCAACAGTTGATGACTCTTACTCACTCTGATGTACATTGGTGTTCTCGGTCCATAGAAAATGTCATCATCATCGATCGTTGCGGAGGGTTTCCTAATGTTCCTTTACTTGGAATCAGAGGAGGTATCACCTACAACCCTTGCCTAGATTTAAGGCAGTTTGGATATGCACGGAGAGATGGCCCTCACGACATGTTGATTCCTGACCTAGTTTTTGACTTCAACAACGATGCGCAAGGACTTCGCCAAAGATTCATCAGAGCTTGGGGGAGACCCAACAAGGTTGACAGCAAGACTCCGGGACACAAGAACTCCATCCCTCTTGAACCTTACCTCAAGTGGGTACGAGCCCGAGCCCAGAGCCTAATGATGCCTTATCCTCATGTTCTCCCTGTGATTAAAGAGCCCGTCAAGGAAGGAGAGGTTCCCTACACCATCCTACATCATGGCATGCCTACATCGTGGGAGGAAATGCAGAAGAGTTGGATCCAACTCAAGGAGGAACATAACACTTTTGAAGCCAGCTTCTACGCAAGCGAGAAGAAGGTTTTAGAGCTCACCCGCCGACTCCATGAGCAAGAGGCCCTCAACACCTACATTGCGCCAAAGAGGATGCGCAACGTCTTTTTACCTTGAGAAGTTGTTTTTGGCCCATGGGGCATTTATGTACTAACAAATCTTTTCTTATTAATATGACGTGCGTTCTTTTTGTCTGCAACAATTGTGAATTTCCAAAACCCTTGAATGCATTGCATAGATAGCATCTCATGTATCATGTGCATAACAGGTACCCTTTTTTCTACAGGTTGCTTAATCTTCTTCGTTTATTTGGAACAGTCATCATGAATCCAGACTCATCCAGTGAGCAAGCAATCAAGGCCCTTCAGGCCCAAAGTGCCCAGTTTCAAGAAATGGTCCTAAGCCTGGCCCAAGGTCAGCAAGAGTTGAAGGCTCTGCTCCTCAAGAAGAAGAAGAAGAAAAAGAGAACTGCGTTATTCAATACTGGACGCAGGTTTGGGAACACACTCCACAACGAGGCTGATCCTACTACTTCCTCTGCAGAGAAAGATAGTCCCCAAGGGGGAGGAGCTCCTAGTCCTGCAGTCTCTGACAACGAGACGGACTACAATGACAAACAATACCCACCTGCTACTGACCGATACAAGCAATTAGAGGACCGCTTGAGCGCCATGGAGATTCAGAATGTGCCGGGGATGGATTTCGGAGATTTGGGGTTATCTTCTGGGGTAGTAATCCCACACAAGTTTAAGGCTCCTGCCTTTGCCAAATACGACGGGGCTTCCTGTCCAAAGCTGCATCTAAGGTCGTACGTAAGGAAGATCCAACCTTACACGGCAGATAAAAATCTCTGGATTCACTTCTTCCAAGATAGCCTTTCGGGGTCACAGCTTGAGTGGTTATATAAACTAGATGGAGCTAGTATTCGATATTGGGAAGATTTGGCTACCGCATTCTATAGACAATATCAATACAATTCTGACCTCGCTCCTACGCGTACCCAACTTCAGGGTATGTCTCTAGGAACGGGCGAAGGGTTCAAAGAATATGCACAAAAATGGAGAGATTTGGCTGGCAGGGTGCAGCCTCCATTGACTGATCGTGAGCTGGTTGATATGTTTCTAGGGACCTTGTCTGGTCCATTTTTCAATCATTTGGTTGGTAATTCCTAATTTCCAGTTAATTTTAATTAATAAAAAAAAATCAAGTTAATCTAATTAGACTAATTTACTTTCAATAAAATTAATTAAAAAAAAACTAATTTTACATTTTTGGTGATTTTATATTTCATGATTAAAAAAATGATTTATTTTAAGAAATATAAAAATAATTAAAGCAAATAAAAAAATGAAATAAAAAAACAAAAAAGAAAAAGAAATGGGCCTGCTGATGTTGTTAATAATCATGGGGGTATGAAGCTGAATTGTTTGGCCCAAGATGCTAGCACAATCAATTGTTTGATTCAATGCAATCAGATCTGGAATGCCCACCATGCGCTGCACTTCACTGAGCGTTGGATCTGGATCCAGGGATGATCCAATGGCTGGATCTTGAGGATGCAAGGTGGACCTCATAGGTAACACACACTGAATCCTATAAAGAAATAATGGAAAAAGAAAATGCTTGGACCTGGGATCGAAGCCAGGTCCTTCCCCTCATATGCTTGCTCGCCTTACCATATGCGCTGGTTGATTTGTTTGTTAACATATTAACATAAATAAAATATAAAGCAAATATTAAGCATTATGCCAAAACGCGCGCGGAGAATTCAAATTAGCCAACCGGGCTTTGACACGCGATCGTCTTCTTCAGCAGGACTGTCGTTTTAGCTAACGACCTTTTACTTACGGACAAACGTTGTAGTTGTAACCCTGTAAATCTCAAAAATCTCAAACAAGCAAGATAAATTAAATCCAAACATATATATTGTGATACGGTGGGAGAACTGACTTGAGGTTTTGCGTTTGTGTTCGAAAATGTTTCGGTTTAGCAAGAGTCGCCACCGACTTTTTATTTTATCCAAAGGAAAGGTCAAAAAGCACAGGAAAGACCTTTGAGATGTTTTCTTGGGTTCGGGGGGTAGATTATGAAAAGGGAAGGTGCTAGCACCCTTTTCATCCATGGTTATCCATGGTCTCTTAGTTACTTGTTTAGATCACTTGCTTTTGCTTTTCAATTGTTTGAAATAGTGCTTTGTGTGGGGTTTTGAAAATGTTTTGAAGAGAGGCCATTGTTGTGGCAACCTTTGTAATGATTCTTGTTTGAATATATACAAAGGTGTTTGTCTTTTGAAAAGATATTTCAATGTTTGAAAGTTTGTTTTGGGAAATGTTTTGAAATTGTGTTGTGAGGTGTGTTTGAAAATAGCAAGGATGTTTTTACAAGTTTTGATCAAGTAACTAAGAGTTGTCTACCCTATCTACTCAAAGATCTTTCCTACACATTTTGAACCCTTTTGACAGTGTTGCTTTACCATTGCATTTGGTAAACAACCTTGTATTTGGATGTTAAACGGGACAGGCGCGGGTCATCATATTGACCATGATAGCAATTGTGCTAAGTATCTTTAGCAAATTTTTGAGGGACTAGATCATTTTTGTATAGGCAACCAAGATAGCGTCATCGAAGGACTATGATCTTTTGTTTTGTTTTTTTTTTGTTTTGCCAAGATACTCAACATGCATAACATGACCCTTTTAAAGGCAACAAGTGGATGAAACCCTAGGGGTGCATGTGTGCATTGTGTTATCATTTTCATGCATTTATGTCTTGCATTAAGTCTAACTATTTGTTTTGATTTTAGATATTGCATACAAACCCTAATCTCTATCATGGCATATTTGAAAACTATAAATGCGTAAAATAAATCTACGACTATTACAACATTGATATGGGGAGGGGGATACAATTTTGAATGGGGAGTATTTGCAAGAAACTAAAACCCTAAGATTTACTATTACATCCAAATTGAATTCTTTGCAACAAATAATAAATAAATAATATTTAAATAAGTAATTTAAATATAAATATGCAAAATATTATAAATATGCAAAAAAATGTTTTTGTTTATTTTTATGTGTGTAAAAATAAAATATTTAATGCATTAAAAATAATAAAATGAAAGATTATTCTTATTAAGGGCAAAAACCCTAATTTTCTTTAAGAAAGTATGTATATATTAATTATATTATTTATGTACAATAAAATAATAAAATATATACAAATGTCAAAAAATAAAAATATATTAGAAAAAAATATTATTTAAGTATGTAAATAATAAAAATAAAGGTATAATATTTCTATGTTATTTTCAAGTTTCTTATTAAAGAAAATAAAAGTATGTTATTTAATAATTATTTTTATGTTAGAAAAAATAATAAAAAAATACAAAATAAAATGTGAAAATTTATGAAAATATTTTTAATAATTTTTTATGTTTAGAAAAATAAAATAAAGTCAGAAACTAAAAAAGAAATGAAAAAAATGAAAATATAAATCAAATGGACTGAGGGGTGTAAATAGCAAGTCAGTGGTGCAAATAGCAAGGAAATGACAAGGCCCAACCCAAATCAGCTTCATCTTCAACCTTTGAATCACAAAAACGCGCGCCTGTGTACAAAATCTGGAAATCCTGCATACGTGCTCTAAAGCAAAAACTCATAACACCAAAGTCATAGCATTTTTCAAGACGATTCCAACCATATAAAGAACTTAATCTAACTCTCGAAGACCAGATAGAATTTCTCTGGCCCTAATTTTTAACCTAACTTTTTCAGGAAGTTCATCGATCAAATTCTCTCAGCACACTTAACTTAAATGAAATCTATGCATATGTACAACTTATGGGCTATGAGTACTACATTTTTTATTCACAAACCTAAGCCTAATGATTCCTAAATAGAGAGATAGGAAGTTGGAAAATACCTGCTTCAGTTGAACACGAGTATGGCAATGTAGAGCTTTTCAATGAGGCCTGAGATGCTTGGGAGCTTGCTTGAACTTCCTCTGACCTTCCCCAATGCTTAGTTTGCTTTGGATTTGCTTGAACAAGCTTGTAGAAGTCAACCTACACAAGCTGAAAACAGAAATGGTGAAGCTTGCAAATGGAGTTACAGTTAGTGGCCAAAGGTTGGGATAGCTCAGGTGGGTTATATGGAAGGTATTGGAACAAGTTTGGGGAAAAACGCACTAGTAGTTTTTGCTATGGAACTCAAAGTGCAGAAACTGCCCTATTTTGCAAGAAGAATGCCTTTTTGTGTTTTGGAAGGCTTGAGGGTTAGATGGATCGTGCTTATGTCTCAAGGCAATGTGCAAAACTTGTTTCAAATGCTTACAAGAGTTGGTTATAACAGATGCTCAAGTTGTGGCTCTTTGGCAAGTTTACTTGGTTTTTAAGTAAAAGTGTGAAGTGGTACAAGACAGGCCTGTACAGGCTATCTTCCAGCTTGCACTTGGTGATCTTGGCCCCCTAAGTTTTTGGATATTTTTTGCTGTCTAAGATTTGGTTCAAGGCTCAAGGGATGCAATTTGACATAAAGCAAGTTTTGACAAAAATGGCAATGTTGCCTTTTTGCTATTTTTGGATTAATCTCTTGTGTAATCCTCTAATGATCAGAACAAAGCTTCAATCTATTGAGTTTGCATTTAATTATTGAGTGTGGAAGGGTTTAGAGACATGTAATCAAGTACAAACAATGCTGGATGGAAATTGCAACTTGTAGCAACATGAAACATGCCATGGATCAAAGTGACTTTTTGCCAAATTCAAACCTTCGATTCTCCCTAACCATAAATGATTTTGGAGAGTTCTTGGACATTTTGGAAATCTTTTAAGATTCTATACAATCCATCTTTGAAATGCATTTTGAGATTCCAAGTGGAACTAGGTGAAAAATTACCATGAAGATAGGTCAAAATCCTGCCTAAACTAGGGCAAAATTTCACTAAGTTAAAAGTTTCATGGACCCTTGTTCCAAAAATCATAACTTGAGATCCAAGCATATTTTGGGAAAACTTTGTGAATCAAAGTTGTATATTTTGTGGAGGAATACAACTTTCATGTTGGAAGTTTTGTTTGAATCCAATTTCATCATGGTGAAAAAGTTGGGCAAAGTTGGGGGAAAAATAAGAAAATTTCATAACTTAGGAAAATTCTAAGTTATGAAAATTTTCAATCTTAAACCCTAATTTGCAAAATTAGGTTTCTTGATGAACAAGTTTCATGTTTTGACACATCTTGATGAAAAATGACCCTTAGCACTTGATTTTGACCAAAAAGTCAAAGTTTGACTTTTCAGTGTACATTTGATTTTTGATCAATTGACTGGAAAATTCATCTGTCAATCCAATGCAATTGAGATCTTTTGAACCTTGTGAATAGGTAAATATGATTCCATTGAGTCCTTGAATCCATGATTGAACCCAATTTGCCATTGGCTAGTGAAAAGTCAGAAATTGCCCTTCTGCAGTCAAAACCCTAAAAATGACCATTTAACCCTTTTGATGATCTGATCAAATTTCTTGAGGAGTTGTGGTCCAAACTTGATCAAATGGTTCATATGAGATTATAATATTTATGTGGATCAAAATTTATGAGGTTTGGCTGTAAATTGGCCATAGTTGACTTTTTCCCCAATACAATTGATTTCTAGGTCAACTGTCCAATTGACTGGGCAAAAATTTGATTCAAGGCTTGAAACTTGGTATGAGCAATCTTATAAGTCCAACATGAAGCATGAAAGTCACATTGAGCATTAGAAGTCCAAAATTCCTTGTGCAAACCCAAACCCTAATTTAGGTCAACAGTGCAAGGAGATGTCTTGAGCAGAGCAAACCCTAGCTTGGTCTTGAGTTCAAAGAATCTTGTGAGGGGAAATCTTGCTAAAATGAGAGGGCAAATTTTGGGGTACAACAACTGCCCCTGTTCAATCTTCTTGAACCTGAAGAGTTAGATTGGCAAGTTTGCCTTTTGTGACTCGAAGGTAAAAGAGGATTGGACATTAAAGTGCCCGTAAATTTGCGCTCGTCAGAGTGTAGTTGAGGGAATGGGATTAAAGATGTCATTTGGAAGATGCGACAGAATCTTGTCGGAGATGGGCTTAAAGATGCCATCCAATAAAATTGATCGCATAAGAGATTCCTTTGCGAGAGAACGTATACCTGTTGTTGAGGAGGACTACGCTGGGGAATACTGGTCTCTGTCGTGGTAGAAATAGAACTTCAGTCGTCTGTTATTCTACTGGGGAGTCATCTCTTGGTTGAAGAGGTGACAGCGAACTACTATCTGGTCAACATCCAGGCTTCACAGTTTTGTATTGCTATTTGGTCAACATCCAGGCTTCACGATACTTTACTTTCTATCCGGTCAACGTCCAGTCTTCACAAGGAAATCAAATGGTTATCCGGTCGCCTTCGGTTTTCCCTTTGATTTCGGGGCCTACTAATATCTGGTTGAATCCGGGCTTCAAAGTAATTGGCCGAGTAAACTGTTATTTGGTCAACATCCAAGTTTCACAGTATGCCTTACTGTTATCTGGTCAACATCCAGGCTTCACAGTCTCATATTGCTATCTGGTCAACGTCCAGGTTTCACAATATCTGCAGGGGGTTCAAATAATTTTTGGTTGATCTCCGGGCTTCAGTATAGTCAAGATATTATCTGGTCGAATCCAGGCTTTATGACTGGAACAGGAATCTGCTCATTGATTTGAATAAGCAAATAGGAAAGCACCTGCGTCTAGAGCCTTTCTAAGCCGTTTTCTAAGCTTTGAACATCTGTTTTAGGTAGCTGTTAATTTTATCCTGAAAAGGGTAAAAGGTCAACTGAAACACAAAGTTATGTTGCATGAAATGTATGATGCAATATATGTGTTTTATCAATGTTCGTGATTTATGAATGTAATGTATGTGCATGTAAGCTGATTAGCTATTTTGCTGAGGAAAATAAATCCTGGATAGCCGGAGATAATAGAATCTTTGGCTGCTGTCGGGGAAAATAAATCCATGACCACTGTTGGAGATTCCAAATCTCTGACAACCTCTGTGGGGAGAAGCTAAAATGTTGGGGAGATCAGGAGTTTGGGTTGTATGCCAATCTACTGGGGACTTCAAGAATGAGAATCTCCATTCTGTTGGGGGTATCAGGGGAAAACTGAATGGTTTCTGTGATACGGTGGGAGAACTGACTTGAGGTTTTGCGTTTGTGTTTGCAAATGTTTCGGTTTAGCAAGAGTCGCCACCGACTTTTTATTTTATCCAAAGGAAAGGTCAAAAAGCACAGGAAAGACCTTTAAGATGTTTTCTTGGGTACTGGGGGTAGATTATGAAAAGGGAAGGTGCAATCACCCTTTTCATCCATGGTTTTCCATGGGCTCTTAGTTACTTGTTTAGATCACTTTTGTAAGTGCCTTCGTTTGGGATTGGCTCATCTCTTGTAAAACAAATAGCAACAACAATAATGTAATGTAAGGTACAATAGGAACAGCCTGAAAATTCTATTGTAAATGCCTAAAACATGTTGATCAACATCTGGAACAACATGTCTCAAGAGATGTCATAACATCATACCAGACATCAAGCTACTGAACTGTCAAGACTGATGCAGTTCTGTTCCTAAAGTTATGCAGAATATTCTGCCAAATAGAATGCATAACAAGTAGCGAAAATTGAAGGCATATGTGATTCAATCAGAAGCTAAGGATAAGGAGAAAAGCTCGATTGAAGACCTAACTTGTAGCAGAAGTTTTCTGCTTAATTTATGCAGGTCGTTAAAGCTGCATTGCTGTTATGTGAAGGCCCAAATCCAGCTGGGTAAAGAAGGTTATAAATAGAAGCATTGTAACCTAATTTAAGCTAGGTCGAGTATTGACAAGATGTAACACTTTAGGGCTAGTTTTGTTGTGAACCACCCGGGCTGTGGGATGGTCACCATACTCCTTGAAACCTGTAGGTTAAAGGATGTATGCATTGTACTTGATTGAAGCTTTTAAGCATGATCAAGATGTGTAATGGAAGTGTATCTTCTGAACAGTCTATGTACTATAGAAAGTTATCACTGCGGTGATTGAGGGGGAGTGAGAGGGGTCTCATATCTAGGATTGGATCTTAGGTAAAAGTGTCATTGGGTAGTGATTAAGTGAGAAGGCTGTCAACGGGTGTGTTGGCTGTAGGGTCTTTGAATTGATACTACTAATAGTGAACTTTATCCCTGGCTTGGAAGCCCCCAGATGTAGGTTGGTTGAACCGAACTGGGTGAACAATTCTGTGTGTTATTTACTTTCTGTATTGGTTACTTACTCTGATGTCACAACATTCCTCGTAACATCAATGTATAAGATTAACCTTAACTGTTCTGAACTTCAGTAAATCAGAACCAGCGTGTTGCTGGCTCTGGTATGTTAATCCAGTGACTGTTGTAGAACAGATATCAAAAGTACAGTCTATTCTACTTGTACAGCGCTTAATGTCAGATCAGAGGTCTTAACATTCCATTAGACATTCTGAGTCTGTGACATTCCCGGAATTTTCAACTTTCTTTTTCTTTTCAATTGTTTGAAATGGTGCTTTGTGTGTGGTTTTTGAAAATGCTTTGAAAAAGAGGCCTTGTCTAGGCAACCTTTGTAATGATTCTTGTTTGAATATATACAAAGGTGTTTGTCTTTTGAAAAGATATTTCAATGTTTGAAAGTTTGATTTGGGAAATGTTTTGAAGTTGTGTTGTGAGGTGTGTTTGAAAATAGCAAGGATGTTTTTGCAAGTTTTGATCAAGTAACTAAGAGTTGTCTACCCTATTTTACTCAAAGATCTTTCCTACACATTTTTAACCATTTCGACAATGTTGTTTTACCACTGTATTTGATAAACAACCTTGTGTTTGGATGTTAAACGGGACAGGCGCGGGTCATTGTATACAATCATTGAAAGCAACTTGTGGGACGCTCTAGTAATTTTGTAAGGGACGAGATCGTTTTATCGAAGGCAACATCGAGGGTCATCGAGGGACTACGATCTTTGTTTA
The DNA here is from genome assembly GCA_948472305.1 of Vicia faba. Classification (NCBI taxonomy): domain Eukaryota; kingdom Viridiplantae; phylum Streptophyta; class Magnoliopsida; order Fabales; family Fabaceae; genus Vicia; species Vicia faba. The sequence continues at coordinate 316,981,503 of OX451740.1, forward strand.
TCGAAGGGTCATTTGCTAGAGTGTCGCGTATTCGAGGGACATGATTGTGTTTCCGAGGCAACAAGAGAAGTTACCCTAGAGGTGCACGTGTGAGAAGTGTATTGATTTCAAGTCATTTATTCTTGGATTAGGTCTTCTAGCGATTGATTTTTGAATCTTGCCATACACGCCTAATTACTACACGGTATTTGAAAGCAATAAATTGCGGAAATTGAAAATCTAAGCTATTACAAGTATCCGTGGATGGGGGTACAATTATTACAAATGGGGATGAGTCTCACAAGAATAACAATGTCCAAATATCAAGTATTACAACCAAATCGAATTGTCGCGATTCAATACAAAGCTATAACAAATTATGAAATAAAGAAAATAAATAAATTATCAAATGCATGTATTTATTAAAAGGAGATAAGTAAAATCTACTCTAAAAGATTAAAAATTATTATTATTCTTTTTTTTTTTGTATTTTTATTATGTTTGGAAAAATATTTTAAAGAAAGAAAATTTAATTAAACAACAATTTTATTATTATTCTTTTATGGTATTTTCATTATGTTTGAAAAATATTTAAAAGAAAGAAAATTTAATTAAACAAAACCTCCATTATTTTGTACTTCTATTAATCAATAAAAAGAGTTTAAAGAAAGCAAAATTAATTAAATCAAATTAAATGTTTTTTTTTGTTGGTATTTTATCAAATGAAACAATATTAATTAATAAAAGAAGAAAATAAAACTAATTTAAGAAAATCAAAGTTTTAATTATTATTAGTATTATTATTTACAAAGAAAACAAATTAAAATTAAAACAAATGGGCTTTAAGGTTTATTGTTGGGCCCAAAACAAAAATAAAGAAGAAGAAAGGGTCAGAATGGAAAGGGAGGGGGACGTTAGCAATGTTATGGGCTTAGAGATTTGGGGCGGACAGGCCCAATGCTCAAATTTGTACATTTTGGTTAGGGTTTTCAGAAATTTAGGGTTTGCCGTTCTTGTGGTCACAGCGGCGCCGCTTCTTTCGTGCATCTCTTCCTCATCTCTCTCTCACTCAAATCGCTCTGATCTTCCCCTCATCTAAGCCACCGGAGCACTCTCTCCTCCTCTCACCCCCTCACGATGATCAAAGGTTTCGTTTGACGGTATGGTTCGGTTTCTTTGAAGTTTGAATGTTTTTCGTTTGATTTTCTTATCTATTGTTCACGTTTTGGCTTGTTAATCTATTGTTCAAGTTTGAGATGTAGAAAGTGATTGAAGAGAGGTATACCTGTGAGATTTTCTGGAAAAGGGAGAGGAAAGAGGTTGGACTGAGTACTCCTTGGTGGCTGGACACGAGGGGAAGAGATGATGACGGTGAGGCACATGCTTTGGTAACTTCTCTTCTTTTCTTGAACTATGATGATGCTTGCTAAATGCTTATGAAACCTTGTTAGTATGTTAGTTGATGATGATTGATGATAATCTCTGAAACTTTGATTATTGGTATGATTTTCTTGAAATTTTGATTGTGTTGGTAGTTGATGAAACTTTGTCTTGTTGAAAATTCTAAGTTGGCAAGCTTGTTGGCTTTTGTTGTTTGGACTAAGTTGGGAAGTTTGGTTATGCTAACAGGCTTTGACTGTGTTCTGCAGTTTGGGCTATTAACAGGTTTTTGTGGTTTGGTCAGTAGTGGTTATGCTAATAGGTTTTTTGGGAGAGTTGTGCAGGTTTGAAACTATTATACAGTTTTGGGAGCTTTTGTTTATAGTTTGGCTGGGATAGTTGTGCTTTGCAGCTTCAGGCCTCTCTTTTGAAACTGTTATGCAGTTTGGAGTTTGTGGTTTGAACTGCTATATGGTTTTTTCTGGTTGTGCAGTTTGGTTTGATATATTTGGGAACTGCAGGTTTGTTACAGTTTTGCCAGCTTATTTCTGTTTGGGAATTGCAGGTTTATGGTTTGGCAGGTTTTGGAGTTTGTTGCTCTTGCTGTTACACAGGTTTTTTGTGATTTTTTTGATAACAGGTTGTGCTGTTTGGGTTTGATAGCAAGTTTGAACTTGTGAGTTTTCAGGCTTGGCTGTGTGTTTTGATTTGCAGTTTTGACACACAATGTTCTCTCTTTTGACTTTGTGCTGTTTGATGGTCTTATATCCTTTTAGCTTTTTGTTTTTGCAACTTGTGATAGATCTTGCCAAACTGTACAATCTCTAAAAAGGTGATATCTTTTCTCTCTTTCTCTCTCAATGACAAAGCAGTTTTGCTTTTTCACTTTTCTGGAAAGTTTGCCTATTTCCTGGAAAATGATGATAGGCAATGACAAACCTTTTGCTTGTTATTTGGTTCACCATGCTTTGTCCTGCTGTACTGTACTTGGTTGCCTTGTATGCTGCATCCAGTTTGCTTTGTTCAGTTTGCTTTGCTTGACAGTTTGGCCTATGTTTTGTAATGCAGTTTGGCGCCTTGTTGCAATGCTTAGTTTGCTGCAATGTTTGGTTTTGTTGCAATGCTTAGTTTGCTTTGTAACTTGCTTTGTACAGTTTTGCATCCAATTTGGCCTTGTTTTGTAATGCAGTTTGGCGCCTTGTTGCATTTGAATAAATTTGCTTTGTTTGCATTCTTCTTTTTGCATTTTTTATTTTTCTCTTTGTGAACCAAGAAGAGCAATCCTCTTGTGATTTGCAAAGAGGAAAATTAAAACATGACGAACAATAGCACTCTGATTCCAAACGGCAAACTTTAATGATGAAAAATTTTCTTTCTTTTTTTGTTTGAAAATTCTTTTCATATTCAACTAACTGTACTAATCCCTTTTCCTTTGTCTTTCTTTCATGTGAGCGTAAATTGGACAGTGACAAAGCAGAGGAAGCAGAAGACTTTGTGGCGAGTACGGGAGCAATGGAGAAATGGAAGCTTAGGCTTAGATTTTTAACTTAGATAGATTTTCCATTAATTGTAATAATTTATTTTTCAATAACTATAAGTTGTAAAAACCTAAAGCATATGAATAATAATTTATCTTTGTATCAACATCTGAAAAATCTTTGTGAGACAATCTGATATCCAATAAAATCTTCTACTGTCAATATCTTGCAATTCTTCCTTCAAGTCTTCACTGATTATTTAAGATTCCTGATTTAAAATAACTGAAACTGCATTCCAATAATTTCAATACAAATAACTTAAACTTTAAGTAATCCAATAACTCTGCAATCTCGTAACCTTGCAACAACATTCCAATCAAAATACGCATTGTGCATTCCAATAAACAAGCAAACGTTTCATTCCATTAACAAAGCAAATGTCTTAACAGACGCACATTATCTGGTTAACCTGGATCAGACAAAACCTGAATATTCCAAATGACAGTCTCAGCTCCCATTTCTTGTCCCAGATAAACAGGCCTTGAGCACAATCAAAAACCTTTCACTAAACTTTAAAAAAGCATGAAAACATGTGACAGTTAATTGAATTTCTGAGAATTCAGTTTCTTCTAAGAAATGCGAGAGAAACCCTAATTCTTGATCTACTGCCAAAGAAAAGTCTTTCTGATTGATTCCTGAGCCAGTCTTGAAAATCTGAGAAAACCCTAGGGTTGTGATTTCTTGTGAAAAGGGGAGGGCAAATTTTATGGTACAACAGTTTCCGCTGGGGGTTGGTAGCTCAAAGTTTCCTCTCTGCTGGGGATCTTAAAGACGTGCTGATTTGATCGTGTATGGAAACTTGACTTCGTTTAGGAAGAAGGCTTTGAAATAACTCTCTGGGGAATTATCTGGTTTTAAAGCGACTCTCCAGGGGAAATTGGAGGAAATTGGATGGTCTCCAATGATGTTCAAAGGTTGAAGGTTTGACTCCGTTTGGGGAAGAAAGTTTCATCTTCACTGAGGGTTTGCTCCGCTGGGGATTGGGAGTTTGAAAACTCAACTCTGATGGGGATTTTTGAAACTTAACTCCGCTGGGGATATGTATTTCAAAGCTTTAGTTCCGCTGAGGATCTGGACGATGTACTGCAGGGGATTTCTCCTAGAATAGCCTAAAGACATTTTCCTATACTTTCAACCTATCGGTAATTATTCTTTCTCATTTCGTTTTATTTGTAAGCAGTGATTATATTCAAATGTATATGCTCATTTAATAAATCATTGGACGTTTTCAAATAAAACACAAGTGTAGAAAAAGAAAGAAAAGGCAAACAATTTTCTGCACTTTGAAGTATCTTTGTATTAACTTTGTATAAGTATTTTGTACAAAGGAGATAGACATCCTAGTAAGAGAATATTGTCATAAAATTGAGAAAAATTTATACAAAGAAAGATGTCTATGTGTAACAATTCCATGGGGCTCCCATTCTTCTATAGCCTTCGTAACTCTGAGTATCTTGTCCATTCGTTGCTTCGTCCGCAGATGATTGGATTGATCGGAAGCTTGGAGCTTGTCTGTGAAGAGATTGTCCTTAAAGTGATCCGACGAGACATAATCATACGCTTTAATTCCCTAACTTTTTCCTGGATCTCCCTTTCGGGTTTTCGATCCACCGGGAAACCCTTTTTTGCCCAAGTCGCCCTTTTGGGTTTTCAACTTTTCGGGTGTACAGATTTTTTTATTTATCCCTAACTTTTTCCTGAACCGCCCTTTCGGGTTTTTGGTTCACCGGGATGCCCATTTTTGCCCAAGTTTCCCTTTAGGGTTTTCAACTTGTCGGGTCATTTATGCGTAGTATCTTTTGACTATGTATGCATTCGCAGGGTGCGGCAGGTCATCGCCGTCCATGGTGGTCAGGATCATTGCCCCACCAGAAAAGATGTTTTTGATCACAAATGGTCCTTCGTAAGTAGGAGTCCATTTACCCCTGAGATCACTTTGCGGCAAGATGACCCGCTTGATTACAAGGTCCCCGACTTGATATACTTGTCTCTTGACTTTCTTGTTGAAGGCCTTGATCATACGTTTCTGATACACCTAACCATGGCAAACAAGAGTAAGTCGCTTTTCATCAATCAAGATAAGTTGATCAAGCCGGGTCTGAATCCAATCGTCTTCATTTAAACCAGCATCTTTCATGATTCTCAAGGAGGGAATCTGAACCTCGATAGGTAAAACAACTTCCATGCTGTATACCAAAGAATAGGGTGTTGCCCCAGTTGAAGTGCGTGCCGTGGTACGGTACCCGTGCAGAGAAAATGGTAACATCTCATGCCAGTCCTTATAGGTGACTGTCATCTTTTGAATGATCTTCTTAATATTTTTGTTCGCAGCTTCAACAACACCGTTTATCTTTGGTCGATAGGGAGATGAATTGTGATGTTGAATCTTGAACTGTACACACAGAGTGGTGATCATAGTGTTGTTCAGGTTTGTATCGTTGTCCGTGATGATACGGCCGGGGATACCATACCGGCATATGAGGTTCTGCTTGATGAAGCGGGCAACCACATTCTTTGTAACGGAGGCGAAGGAAGCTACTTCGACCCACTTGGTAAAGTAATCAATGGCCACCAGGATGAAATGGTGTCCATTGGATGCTGTAGGCTTGATCTCTCCAATCATGTCGATTCCCCACATCGCGAATGGCCAAGGAGCTGTTAAGACATTGAGAGGAACTGGAGGTATATGTACCTTGTCCGTATAGATTTGGCATTTGTGACAAGTACGGGAATGTTGATGACAATCAGCTTCCATGGTAGACCAGTAATAGCCTGCCCTTAGAATCTTTTTAGCCATCGTATGACCGCTTGAGTGGGTGCCAAAGGTGTCATTATGCAGTTCAGCCATGATCTGCTCAGCTTCAACCTTGTCCACACAACGGAGTAGGACACAATCAAGATTGCGCTTGTATAGGATGCCATTTCTCAGAAAGAACTTGGCCGCGAACCTCCTTAAGAACTTTTTGTCACTGACTGAAGCTCCTTCAGGGCATTCTCGAGTCTCGAGATACCTTTTGACTTCGTGAAACCAGGGTCGGTCCACTACTTCTTCGGAATTAATCTCGTGACAATGTGCAGGTTCGTCCATTCGTTCAATGGTAATTTGGGGAGCCTCATTATCCCAGTTAAGTTTAAACATGGATGACATTGTAGCTAGCGCATCTTCTAGCTGATTCTCTTCTCGCGGGAAGTGCTCGAAGGTGATCTGCTTGAAGTGTGGTAACAATGTCAGGACATGTTCTTTGTAAGGGATGAGATTAGGGTGTTTAGTATCCCACTCTCCTTTAATTTGACTGATAACCAAAGTTGAGTCCCCAAATACAATCAAAGATTTGATTCCTAAGTCGATTGCAGCCTTGAGACCAAAGATGCAAGCTTCATACTCGGCCATGTTGTTGGTGCAGCTGAAGCAGAGTCTAGCAGTGAAAGGTGTATGGCAACCTTCTGGAGAGATAAGTACCACGCCGATACCGTTACCAAGTGCATTTGAAGCACCATCAAAGTACAGGGTCTATCGGGATCCTTGTTCAGGTCCTTCATACGGTCTGTTACCTTCAATGTTATCCAATAAAATGTAAAAAGAAAGACAATGAACACAAAAGTTTATATATGAAAACGTCCATGATTCATTAAAAATGGCATATGAAGATGAAAAATCAAGCCCTTACAAATGGACCTATATGCCTCGGGTAAGGCATAAGGCAAAAAGTGTACGAATTGTTAAAAAATTATTACAGACCAACATAAAATGTTTAAAAGATAAATTACCGATTGATGAAAGTAATGGGAACGAAGTCTTTCGCCTCCCAGTTGTTCAATCCTCCTTCAACAGTTGGAAAGATCCAGTCTTCGAAATTGCTCTCTTCTTCATCATCCTCTAAGGCATGAACTCCATGATGAGTGATCTTTAATGGTGGTCCTCCAGTCTGGGAGCGACGCACAACCTTCTGACTAGCAGCAGTGAAACCCAAGCCGAACTTATCTGTCTTGTAAGGAAAATCTGGCAGTTGACCCCATACTGTGCTTCCTCCTTCCTAGATCACAGCCTTCACATCTTTAAGGGACGACATCCGGGACACAGGCTTGGTAATGATGGGTACAAAAGTCATTGTCTTGGCTGCCGCAACTTCAGGAGAAACCTCTTCAAAGTGTTGGAAAGGGGTTTCTCTGAATTCGCCATCTAACTCAACATAGCGGAATGAATTCAGGTGGATTATCATATACTCCTCCTCGCCATGAACCGTTATAATTTTACCCTGGACTGGGTATTTGAGCATTTGGTGTAGAGAAGAAGTGACTGCCCCAGCGTTGTGGATCCAGGGTCTTCCCAACAAGCAAGAATATGAAGGACGGATGTCCATCACATAAAATGTAGAGTTGAAAATTTCTGTTCCCACTTTAATTGGGATGTTCACCTCCCCGTGGATCATCCTCTTAGAACCGTCAAAGGCTCTAACAATGATATTGCTGGGCTTTAGAGTCAAACCTTCACAGTCCAATCTGTCCAATGCTTTCTTTGGAAGGACATTTAAAGACAACCCGGTATCAGCCAGAACGTGAGCAAGAGTAGTCCCTCTGCACTCTACCGAGACATGCAGCGCGTCATTATGCTTTCTCCCCTTAGATGTTAGATCGGCATCAGAGAAGACAAGACCATTGTCGGCGGTTAGGCTGGCTACACACTCCTGGAACTGGTCCGCAGAGGTTTCTTGAGGCACATGGGCCGTCTTCAGGAATTTGATCAAGGCTTTGGCATGAGCCTCGGAACAGAGCAATAGGGCCAACATAGAGATTTTTGAAGGGGTTTTCCCCAGTTGTTCTACGACATCATAGTCTCTTTTCTTAATTATTTTTAAAATTTCTTCCATTTCCTTTTGAGTGGTCTCGGGGATGACCAAAGGCTGAGCCCTCGTCCTGACGAGCGCTTCTTGGATCCCCTTACCTTTATCAGCAGTAACAACAGAGGGTACAACTTCAGGAGTTTTAATTTCTTCAATCACTGGAGTTCATACAGAGATGTTGACCGGTACATGAGCACTTGAGGGTCCAAAGATTTCCCTTGGAGGAGCAATCTCCGGAGAGAAGATTCTTCCGCTGCGGGTGATCTTACTTGTCCCCGCGATATTTCCTATGTCAGGAGTTTCTTCATCGGAATTCTCTTCCACTGATTCAATCTGGTTAACACCGTGGTAGAAGATCTCTCCTCCATAATTCCCCGGTATTGTCTTATTGGACTTGTATGGGATAGGCCCCGGCATAGTTATCTTCAGAGGTACAAACTTTGGATCGGGTGTAATCTTAACAGGTCTTTTGGAGACCTTGGAAAGATTGTCAGAAATGGTAATTATAGCAACATTTTTTATAGGAATTGGAGTAACAGGAGTTTTCTGAAAGAGGATTTCTTGATTATCCATTAGGCGTTGGATGCCTAACTTCAATAACGGACAGTCGGATTATAGGGACAAACAATGGTAACAACCTTTTTCACAGCCTGGGAAAATCCCGACTTTCAACAAATTCATCTTGATTATTGGTAAAGGGGTCATTAAGTCATCAACAACAGCAACATACAGATCCTCTTCGATAGCATGGGTATTGTGACCATGCTTTGGCATTGGGGCGGAGATCACGTTCGGCTTTTCGGGCGCGTCGAATTCCACCTCCTTGGCATCTATTAAATCCGGGATCTTATTTTTGAGGGCCCAACAATTGTTGGTGTCATGCCCTATGTCGTCTGAATGATAAGCACATTTAGCATTGGCATGGTAAAAAGGAGAAGTTGTATTCGGATTTTGTGGCGGATCTCTCAAGGTTGTAAGGTTTAACTTCAAGAGATGGGGGAGAACCTGGGCATGCGTCATGTTTATTTTGGTGAATTGCCTAGCAGGCCTTCCCACTCTTTGTTGGTTGGTTCTGGGCTGATCATTTCTAGGCTTATCAGCTGCAGTCTTTTAAATCATCACATCCCCCACCGCTGGCCGACGCTCCACTCTTCCTCGACCTCTTTGGGAGTAAATAGCTGACACCTCTTTCTTTGCAGGAAAAGGTTTTTTTACGGCAGCGGAAGCAGATGTATCTTTTTGAATTTTACCGCTCTTGATGCCAGCTTCAACTCGTTCACCAGTCAGAACTAATTCGGTGAACCCCGCCGACGAACTCCCTATTAGGTGATTAAAGAATGGACCAGACAGCGTCCCCAAAAACATCTCAACAAGCTCTCTTTCAGACAATGGTGGCTGCACCCTTCCAGCCAAGTCCCTCCACTTCTGGGCGTACTCCTTAAAGCCTTCATTAGAGACCATACCCATACTCTTTAGTTGAGTACGAGTAGGTGCTAAGTTTGCATTATATTGATATTGTCTGTAGAAGGCAGCAGCCAAATCCTCCCAATTGTGTAAATCAGATCTCTCAAGCTGATAGAACCAATCTAATTGCATCCCCGAAATACTATCTTGAAAAAAGTGGACCCACAATCCTTATCAGAAGAATGAGGTCGGATCTTTCTGACGTAAGACCGTAGGTGCATTTTCGGACAAGACAAACCATCGTATTTAGCAAATGTAGGTACCTTGAATTTAGGGGGAATCACAATCCCAGCAACCAACCCTAGCTCCTCGAAAGACCATAGAGAATTTCTCTGGCCCTAATTTTTAACCTAACTTTTTCAGGAAGTTCATCAATCAAATTCTCTCAGCACACTTAACTTAAATGAAATCTATGCATATGTACAACTTAAGGGCTATGAGTACTACATTTTTTATTCACAAACCTAAGCCTAATGATTCCTAAATAGAGAGATAGGAAGTTGGAAAATACCTGCTTCAGTTGAACACGAGTATGGAAATGTAGAGCTTTTCAGTGAGGCCTGAGATGCTTGGGAGCTTGCTTGAACTTCCTCTGACCTTCCCCAATGCTTAGTTTACTTTGGATTTGCTTGAAGAAGCTTGTAGAAGTCAACCTGAACAAGCTGAAAACAGAAATGGTGAAGCTTGCAAATGGAGTTACAATTAGTGGCCAAAGGTTGGGATAGCTCAGGTGGGTTATATGGAAGGTATTGGAACAAGTTTGGGGCAAAACGCACGAGTAGTTTTTGCTATGGAGCTCAAAGTGCAAAAACTGCCCTGTTTTGCAAGAAGAATGCGTTTTTGTGTTTTGGAAGGCTTGAGGGTTGGATGGCTTGTGTTTCTGGCTCAAGGCAATGTGAAAAACTTGTTTCAAATGCTTACAAGAGTTGGTTATAACAGATACTCAAGTTGTGGCTCTTTGGCAAGTTTACTTGTTTTTTAAGTAAAAGTGTGAAGTGGTACAAGACAGGCCTGTACAGGCTATCTTCCAGCTTGCACTTGGTGATCTTGGCCCCCTAAGTTTGTGGATATTGTTTGCTGTCTAAGATTTGGTTCAAGGCTCAAGGGATGCAATTTTACATAAAGCAAGTTTTGACAAAATGGCAATGTTGCCTTTTTGCTATTTTTGGATTAATCTCTTGTGTAATCCTCTAATGATCAGAACAAAGCTTCAATCCATTGAGTTTGCATTTAATTCTTGAGTGTGGAAGGGTTTAGATACCTGTAATCAAGTACAAACAATGCTGGATGGAAATTGCAACTTGTAGCAACATGAAACATGCCATGGATCAAAGTGAGTTTTTGCCAAATTCAAACCTTCGATTCTCCCTAACCATAAATGATTTTGGAGAGTTATGGGACATTTTGGAAAGATTGTAACATGATCTACAATCCATATTTGAAATGAATTTTCAGATTCCAAGTGGAACTAGGTGAAAAATTACCATGAAGATAGGTCAAAATCCTGCCTAAACTAGGTCAAAATCCTTGTTCCAAAAATCATAACTTGAGATCCAAGCATCTTTTGGGAAAACTTTGTGAATAAAAGTTGTAGATTTTGTGTAGGACTACAACTTTCATGTTGGAAGTTTTGTTTGAATCCAATTTCATCATGGTGAAAAAGTTGGGCAAAATTGGGAAAAATAAGAAAATTTCATAACTTAGAAAAATTCTAAGTTATGAAAATTTTCAATCTTAAACCCTAATTTGCAAAATTAGGTTTCTTTATGAAAAAGTTTCATGTTTTGACACATCTTGATGAAAAATGACCCTTGACACTTGATTTTGACCAAAAAGTCAAAGTTTGACTTTTCAGTGTACAGTTGATTTTTGATCAATTGATTGGAAAATTCATCTGTCAATCCAATGCAATTGAGATATTTTGAACCTTGTGAATAGGTCAATATGTTGTCATTTGGTCCTTAAATCCATGCTTGAACCCAATTTGCCATTGGCTAGGTGAAAAGTCAGAAATTGCCCTTCTGCAGTCAAAACCCTAAAAATGATCATTTTGCTCTTTTGATGATCTGATCAAATTTCTTGAGGAGTTGTGGTCCAAATTTGATCAAATGGTTCATATGAGCTTATAATATTGATGAGGATAAAAATTTATGAGGTTTGACTGTAAATTGGCCATAGTTGACTTTTTCCCCAATACAACTGATTTCTAGGTCAACTGTCCAATTGACTGGGCAAAAATTTGATTCAAGGCTTGAAACTTGGTATGAGCAATCTTATAAGTCCAACATGAAGCATGAAAGTCACATTGAGCATTAGAAGTCCAAAATTCCTTGTGCAAACCCAAACCCTAATTTAGGTCAATAGTGCAAGGAGATGTCTTGAGCAGAGCAAACCCTAGCTTGGTCTTGAGTTCAAAGAGTCTTGTGAGGGGAAATCTTGCTAAAATGAGAGGGAAATTTTTGGGGTACAACATAGATCAACTATCTTTTATCTTGTGAGTATGATGGTATCCATCTTTTGCCCTGATTTTACCTGTATCAAAAAGCGCTAAAATGCTACCTTAAACCCTAACAATGGCAGTTGTCCATACATGCATCAAAACTCATAATTAATAATACAAATACATTCTAAATGATGATAAAAACATGAATGTATGCTTAGAAATTGTTAATCATGTGCGTATAGTCAGAATCGAATTCAAGAATAAGGGCAAACCGTGATGCTGTAAGGTGATGATTCCTGGAGCTTTTATGCGTGCAAATGATGTTGTTAGCTTCAGGAGGTTCCCAGGAGTGGATTGGTGGCCTTGAAACACCTTGAATCGCCTTCTAAATTAGAATTCGAACAACACTTTTTTTTTTAAAGTTGAAGTTTTTCTGGACTTGTGGAGGCAGCCTTTTCCTGTTCTCTAGGTCTGGAAATATTGTCTATATGTATTAGAAGGAATTAGGTCAATAAAACAGATTCAATCTTGAACAATCATGGAGAAAATATTTGATTTGTTCCTTGCATTATTTGTTTCTAAAACAAGCCAAATCATGCTATTTTTGTTCCAATCAACCCTTACAAGATTTGATCTTTGTTTGACAGCATATATCATCTTCATTCAATGCCAAAATCATCCCAAAAGAAGCTTATATGATTTATTTTGATTTTATTTGATTTTATTTGAATTTTAAATGAATAAAATCATAAAAAAAATTAAATAAATAAGTGAATGAGGTGCGGAGTGGTTCATGGGTCGTGGACCATGTTAGGAACAAGCTCCAAACTTGAAAATATAGGCCCATGTGGAGAAAATGCAATTTTGGGCATTGTTGACTTTGTGCAAATTTCCAAAAATGGCCAACTTTGACAATGCACATCTTCCTCAATTTTAACCCTAGGAGGGTGTTCTTTGACTTTTTAGAAATCTTAGGGTGTCCTCTAAACAACCCTTTTGGTTTCATCTCAATTGGATCTTCCATGTTTATGTAATAAGCTTTGACCCAAAAGGTGTTTTTGTTGACTTTTGAGGAGGACCTATAATGTCTGAATTTATATCTTTCCATGAGTGCATTTCTTGAATTTGAGGGCTGAAGATGAGTTGTAGGCAATTGGATTCTATTCAAAATGAGCCTTGGTGGAAAAATTTCTGATAAAGTATTAGAAAGTTATGTCTGGTCAAAGTTTGGTTGACTTTTCCTGTAGAAACCCTAATTTAACAACTTTTGAGTTTTTATGAATTATGAGCATTCCTTGAGGAATCATGATAAACCCTTGATCAAATGATGGATATTCTTCAAAATGTCGAGGTTGACAAAAAATCTTGAAGTTTGACTGTAAATAAGCCATTGTTGACTTTTGACTTAACATAGTTGATTTTCAAGCATTTAAGCAATTGACTGAGCAAACTTGTTGTGCAGGGCATGAAACTTGACATGGATGATCTTGAGGACATATTAGGACCATGGAAAAGATTATAGACCTTTGGAGTTCACATATCTTGATGAAAGTGAAAACTCTAGTTGAAGGTTCATTGCCTTAGGAGAGAATTTGTCTGGTTAATTCTTAGGCATCCTTGAGCAAGTTGAGGACTTCAATGAGCATGTGTTGACTAAAATGAGAGGGAAAATTTTGGGGTACAACAATACACAATTAACAACCCAAATAATAACTCAAGTATTTAACCTAATACTTAGAGTGTATTACAAATAAAAAGCCTAGACTTCTAATCAGAAAGAAAGTATTCTTCTTCAAAAGTTGCTTGTCTTTGAATAAGGAAGCAAGTCCTTATATATGCGAAGTTTTGGGCTTGGGCTTAAAAATAAATATTCAAATCTTCTGAATATTTCCATAAAAACAGGCCAAGAATAAATTATGCAATTTGAAAAATATTCCTCCATATTTTTCGCAGCCTGTAGATCACAAATCCTGAATTATAGAGTGTTGGAAAGCATGAGACAAAAGACTTAATTGATTTTGGGATGAGATTAGTTCATTAGGAAGATGTCAAGACATCTTCTTTGATATCATTCAAAACATTTTTTCTCCAAATGTTAAGACATTTAGCAAAACATTAACAAGTCATTATTTTATCAAAATTGCTGCCAACAAACACTTACAAACTCCCCCTTTAGAAAATTTTGGCTAACACATTGTTAAAGCATATTATTAGAGCAACAGTAGCAGCACAATTATCAGAGCATTATCAGGGCAGCAGCATAAGCAAGGTAATCAAAACATTCATTCAATTAACAGTCAGCTGTTAGCACAGGAAGATGTCAAAACATCTTCTAGGACATGAGGCTCTTCAGAGACATGAGTATCCCCCTCAAGTATTGAGCTCCCCCTCAATCAATGGTCAGTGGTTAGTCAGTGGTCAGTGGTTAGTCAGTCACTCACTCACTTTCTCTCCCCATTTTTAGTCATAATATGCCAAAGAAAAGATGCAATCAAGATAATACCAGTAATAGGGTACAAACCATATAATTCAAATGTCAAGCACATGCAAGTGCCAAAAAAAGAAACAAAGTGTTCAGAGAAACATCAGGTAGTCTAACTGTCATCCGAACCATTTGACTTGGTTGAACCAAAACTTCTTTCCATACCGGAGTCTTCACCTTCAGAGCTCACTGCATCATCAAGGTTGCTATCCTTTTGCAGGTCCTTGATCATCTTTTTAAAGATTTTCTTCCTAGATGAGCTCACTCTGATCACATCATCAAATTCCTTGCAGGCTTCCCTTAGTTCATTGATCATTTCATCCTTAGTGGAGGCCTTTTCAGTAGGTGCAGATGTTAAAACAATGTCTGGGACATGTTTTCCTGAAAAGAGCTTAAAATGGAGGGTCAATGCAGACTTCCTCTTGCACACAAAATCATTTCCACTTAGAATTCCAGGATGCTGATTTAGGATAATTCCATGGAGGAGGGAAGGAAAAGCAATTGGCATCTTAATGGCACAAGTTCCTGCATGTTTGATGGTCTGATCAAAGACATAAGTCCCATAATCAAAAAGTTTTTGGTTACCAATAACATAAATGAACTTTCCTAAACCAATGGAGATGGTTGAAGTGTGATTAGTGGGAACCCAATTTACAGCTCCAATCCTATGTAAAATTGCATATTTTACACTCAGTTTGCTGACAGGAAGTTTGTTTTTCATTGGCCACTCACTTACTTGATTAACAGTAATGGCTCTACACACTTGATTGTCGGTTACTTCTAGCTCACAACATACATCTTCAGACCTATCTAGAAATTTTTTTATAATGGCAGGAGAAAATTCTACACACTTTCCTCTAACAAAAACCTTTCTATATTCCTTAGTCTTATGGTCAACACGGTCAACAGGAATATTAACAATGAACTCCTTAACAAGAGTTTCACAGCAATTTGCAAACCTGGTAACTGTTTTCATCAGTCCAGCATAGAAGATCAGCTCCATGATTTCCTTACATTCTAAGGCACCAGCTCCTAGTTCTCTCTCTAGGGAAATCCTTCTTTGATACACATATTTCCACTTCTCAACATTCCCAACATAGTGAAGGGAGATGTTGTCAAGTGGGGCATCAGGAGCCCTAACAGACAATTTCTTACTTGAAGATTTCTTGATATGAGACATGTCTATGACATCTTGCTCGTCATCATATTCAGAGTCTATCTCTTCAATTAGGGCAACTTTCTTCTTACTCTTGGACCTTTTTACAACATCCTCATCATCATCAGTAGATCTAACATGTATATCTTTTCTTTTGCTAGATGGAGGGACCACTTTACTTCCTGCTTTTGGGGGTCCATACATAATTTTCTTCTTGACTGTTTTGGGAGGGGGTGTGACACTTATATCTTTCACTTTCCTGGATTTTAGCCTTCTTGCAATACCAGGTACAACATTAGTGATGAGCTCATTGTCAGAGAGCTCTTCTACATTGACTACATTGTCAACATTTTGATATTCTCCGTCCTTGGAAGCAACAACATCTTATTTAGAGGGATATTTTTCTTCAACATTTTGTTCAACATTTTGATCAACATCTTGATCAACATCTTCTTCTTCCACTTCTTTTAGGGCAGAGGTGGCAAGCTTCTTAAGTTTTCTATCAGCAACATCTTTCTTGGATGATTCAACAACATCACTTTTAGGATTACTTCCTTTGTCAGAAGGAGGAGGCATGCGAGCAAGGGGAGTAGAAATCCCATACACAACAACTCCTTCATTTAAAACTCTGTCCACAAGCCTTCTGATGCTTCTATCAACATTGACAATTTCTTCTTCAGTTATATTGTCAGTAGTAGAAGAGGAGTTACCTTTATCATCTTTAGATTTCTTAGCTGGTGATGATATTGGTTTCTTAACCTTTTAATCAAGAGGAGGGATCGTTGATAAAGGAGTAACATCTATTAATCTGTAAAGAGAAAGATTTTCATTTGTAGATTTTGAGGAAGATGATGTGTGATGTTGAGACATGTTTGGAAAATTTCTGGCAAGGAGATGAGGAATAGCAAGGGTTCTTCTTTTGTTGAGGAGAATGAAGAGTTTGTGAAAGTAGAGAGAAGAAATGTAGTAGCGTATAGGAAACAATTTTAGGCAGTCTTGTAATGATTGTTTTCTAAAATTTATTTATTGGAAACACAAACAATATAATATCACTTTAATGATATTCCCACACACTTTTAATTGCTACAAACCCTCATATAAACATATCCCTAATTTTCTTCTTAAATTCTCAAATTGATTAGTGTTGTACCCCAAAATTTTCCCTCTCACTTATCAAGAATTTTCTCACAAGATCTCTTTGACTCAAGACTGCATTAGGGTTTGACCAGCTCAAGACACCTCCTCGTGCACTTATGACCAAAATTAGGTTTTGAGTTTGCACAAGGATTTTTGGACTATCAATGTTTCATATGACTTTAAAGGATCATTATGGACCCCTAAGATTACTCATGTCAAGTTTCAAGCCTTGAATCACACTTTTGATCAGTTAATTGAACAGTTGACCTAAAAATCTATTGTATTGGGGAAAAAGTCAACCATGGCTAATTTACAGTAAAACTTCATAATTTTTTATCCACATCAAAATTTTAGACTCATATGTATCATTTGATCAAGTTTGGACCACAATTCCTCAAGAAATTTGATCAAATCATCAAAAGGGCAAAATGGTCATAATTAGGGTTTTGACTAAGAAAGGGAAATTTCTGATTTTTGACCTAGAAAATGATCAATTGGTTTGAAGCATGATTTCAAGAGTTCAATTGCATCATTTTGACCTAATAACATGATTCAAAACATTACAAATCCATTGGATTGACAAATGAATTTTTCAGTCAACTGATCAAAAGTCAACTGTATACTGAAAAGTCAAACTTTGACTTTTTTGTCAAAGTCAAGTGCCAAAGATCATAATTCATCAAAACATGTCAAAATATGAAACTTGTTCATCAAGAAATCAAGGATTTAAGATTTTTCTCAACTTTGAGCCAAATTTTCACCATGATGCAAGATGATTCAAAGGAAACTTCCAACATGAAAGTTGTATATCTCCATGAAATATACAACTTTACTTCACATAATTTCTCCTAATAATGCTTGGATCTCAAGATATAATTTTGTGAATACATGCCCATGAACTAAAAATAACTTATTGAAATTTTGCCCTAGTTAGGCAGATTTTTGACCTAACTTCATGGCAATTTTTCATATGGTTCCAAGAGGAATTTTCAAAAGCAATTCAAAGATGAGTTGTAGAGAACATTTCAAGATTTCAAAAATTTCCAAGAACTCCTTGAGATCACTCTTGAGTAGGGAGAATCGAAGATATGAAGTTGGTAATTTGTCACTTGGATTTCAAGTCATTTTGTGAAGAACATTGGATCCAATCCTCAAGCATGATGAACAAATCCTACTTTGCAGGTTTCTAACTTGACTTTCACTCCATAATTAAATGTTTTCACAGTTGTTGGAAGCTTTAAGCCAAGCATTGAATGCATTGTACAAGAACAATTCCATTTTTGGGAGAAAGGCAACATTGCCATTTTGGAAAAGCAAGCTTTATGCAAAGTCAGCTTGCATTGAGCCTTGCACTTGTTTTTTCTGAACAAATACACTCCACTCAATCAGAAAAAGTATGTTTAAAGGTCTCAGCCCCCCTACAAGCTTGGTACTACACCTCAGAACCATGTTTGCTAGCTTTGCTTCACAAACAAGAAACCAAGCAAACATGTGAGTTTTTGAAATCTGAGTTGTTACAAGACTTAAGACCACTTTCTTATAAGTAGACACACTATTTTCAAGTTGACACACGGATGCTAAGACCCCAAAACACTCCCAAACACTTTGCAACTCAGAATCGGCCATAACTTGACAGTTTTGAACCTCACATAGCCATCTCCAAATCCACTCGTGCGTATTAAGTTTTAACCACCCAAACACTTAATATACATCATATCAAAGTGATCCAGACCCTTGTTCCTTCATTGTAACTCCTCCATCACCATCCACCATTTTCAAATATCAAGCTTGCAGGTTGACTTGAGTAGAGAGATTCAGGGACTTTCAAGACAAAGTGAGGGTTAGAATACACTCAAGGAGGTCCAGGCAAGCTAAACAGACCCTCAGGCCTTCTCAAAACTTGCTCAAACTCCATTCACAATTCCAGCTGCAAGAGGTAAAAACTCAAACTTCTATCTCTTCATACAAGCATCATTTGATCATGATTTGTGAAAACAAAATATAGATATCCTTGCTCTAAAGCTAACCATGTTCATAGTTTCCATTTATATTAACTGTGTATAGAGAATTTTGGACTTGAAATTTCTGCAAAAATTAGGTTTCAAATTAGGGCCAGTAAAATTAGATTTTATCTTTGACTTTTAGTTTACATAAGTTATATGGTTGAATTCGTGGGAAGAAACACCACAACTTTCATGTTTGAACTTTCAATTTTTATGGAGAAATGAGAGAGATACAGGTGGTCCGGCCATGACTCAAGGTTGAAGATGAAGTTGCCTCCAGGAAGCAGTTTCTAATATATATTTATGTTTTTTTTTATATAAACGGATGTACAACCACCCCAGTGGTAAGGCAGCGCGCGTAATTGCTAGAGGTCACGGGTTCGAGCCTCAGCGCGCTGCCTTTTGCATTTTTCACAATTTTCCACTTTTTTTTGGTCTCTTACAGCGCTGGGCTTCTTACTTCACGGGCCTATGGTTTTTGCTAACATTTACACCCTGTCTACTTATGACACCCCTGGCCCATTATCATTTTATTTATTTATTTCATTCTCATTTTATTTTTCTTAAATATATTTTTCTTAATATTAAAAATTATAAAAAATATAAAAATGATAGATTTATATTTTAGCTTATTTTATTTTATTTTTCTCATAAAAAATATTTTTATTTAGTTATATATTATCTATTTTTATTAAATGACCTTGTAAATTAAATTAGAACTAGTTTAATATTTATTTTTTTTACACCCATTAAATATATTATTTTAATATGAAAAAGACCAAAATATCTCATAATGCCATATATTATTTTCAAGACAAAAAATACAAAAATACTTTTTTCTTAAAAAAAAACTTATTTTCTTTTAATCAAATAGAATTAGGGTTTTATTCAAAAATCTTTTCTTAAATATTTTCTTCTCTTAATTGATTTAAGTTAATCTTGATTTATTTATTTTCTAATTAGGTTTAGGTTAACGCTTTTTTCACATAAGAAACCAAACAAAAATCTTCTTTGCATTTACATATTCTTGCATATTTAATTCATCTTGCATATTCTAATTCTTGTATAAATTCAATTTGGTTGTAATAGATTAATTAGGTTTATATTGTTGCAATCCCCATTTATAAATTGTATACCCCCTGTCACAAGTGTTGTAATAGCGTAGTAATTTTTAAATTTCGCAATTTATCTCTTTTACATAATATGCTAGTAATTAGGGTTTGTATGGGAAGATGAAAATCAATCAAATAGAAAACCCTAATTCAAGAAAAAAACAAGCATGAAAATGACACACTTGCACACAAACACCCTTAGGGTTACTCCACTTGGTTGCCTTAGACAAAATGGCCATATTACGCATGTAAGGTGTCTTAGCAAAAACAAACAAATACAAGATCATAGTCCCTTGATGACGCTATTCAAAGTTGCCTTACAAAAATGATCTTAGTCCCTCAAAAATGCTAAGATACCTTGCAACATTGCTAATCATGGCTATACGATGACCCACGCCCGTCCCATTTACATCCAAAGATAGGGTTGCTTACCAAATCAATGGTAAGACAATAATGTCAAAGGAAAAGAAAATGAACAAGAAAGACATTTGAGTAGGTAGATTGCTCCTAATTACTTTCTCAATTTCAAAAAAAAAAACATCCTTGCTATTTTCAAAACACACACACACATTTCAAAACATCTTACAAACATTAAAAACATTTTCAAAAAGATCAACATCTTTGTATACATTCTTATGAACGAGAATCATTACAAAGATTGCCTAAACAAGGGCCTCTTTACAAAATACTTTCAAAAACCACACAAAGCATAATTTAAAGCAAAAGCAAGTGATCTAGCAAGTAACTAAGAGCCCATGGAAAACCATGGATGAAAAGGGTGTTAATACCTTCCCTTTTCATAATCTACCCTCTTAACTCAAGAAACAATCTCAAAGGTCTTTCCTGTGCTTTTTCACCTTTCCTTTTGGATAAAAGAAAAGTCGGTGGCGACTCTTGCTAACCGCAACATTTGCGATAAAACGCAAAACCCTCAAGTCAGTTCTCCCACCGTATCACAGAACTGGAGACTCTGTTGGGGTAAATTCTAAAAGTGGGGTTACCTTAGGGATAGATCACATTTATTTGCTTACATTGTTTGACTTGTATGCTTTACATTATGGTTCTTTGTTTGGGTTTGAATCCTCTACCTGGATTTGGGATACATTATAGGTAAGTAGAAATACATTGTGGAAATTGTGTGGGGTATACCGACATGGTCTAAGCAAATAGATATGTTAGTGCGACATATTTGTGAGTAGCGGTAGCCTTTGAGTTAATCAAAGAGAATACGGGGCCGCTGAGTGATGTCATGAAGCACTAATGAATTCCTGGACCTTTACTTGACCAACTTGGCCTTTAGGATGTAGTGAGATGATCGGCTTTGGTACAATCCGAAGTTGGTAGATACTCGATACTACACTCATTGAGGTTTAGTTTCTTGAGATATTTCTGTCACCGTTCAAGAGGTTTTAGCTGAAACAATGACCAAGGAAACAATCCAGTGGTATTGAGCTCTTTAGAACCCGATTACTATTACTAGGACAGGTTTAAGCCAACTAAACTTCAAGAGGGTACTTACCTATAAAACTCCATGCAAGCCTAAACTAAGGATTTGTTTGCTTTGTTTGTATATACATACTTGTACATAACATAATGGACATCATGAACATCACATACATCTACTAACCATTTCAAGGATTTTAGGATTCATCTTTGTTCTTGTTTTGTAGGATATGGATTCACTTCGCAGGAAAACTATTCAAGTCAATCTTGTGAGAATCCCTCCACAACTTAAGGAGCTAGCTTCAAGAATTCCTGAAAACTCTCCATTCACCGAGAGACATGGTCATCTACTCAACTTGGTCACCTCCAACACAGATGAGGATATGATGAAGGTGCACTCCTCTCTTGGCAAGATGGTTTATTTCTCATCTTCCCCAATTTGTATTAAAGAATGATTAAGGTTCAAGGTGGTCACAAAGGTTGATGACACTCAAACATTTAGACATTCATTGGTGCTCTCGATCCAAAGAGAATGTGTGATACGGTGGGAGAACTGACTTGGGATTTGCGTTTGTTTTCGCACTTGTTCGGTTTAGCCAGAGTCGCCACCGACTTTTTATTTTATCCTAAGGAAAGGTCAAAAAGCACAGGAAAGACCTTTGAGATGTTTTCATGGTTTCGGGGGGTAGATTATGAAAAGGGAAGGTGCTATCACCCTTTTCATCCATGGTTATCCATGGGCTCTTAGTTACTTGTTTTAGATCACTTGCCTTTGCTTTTCAATTGTTTGAAATGGTGCTTTGTGTGTGTGGTTTTGAAAATGTTTTGAAAAAGATGCCTTGTCTAGGCAACCTTTGTAATGATTCTTGTTTGAATATATACAAAGGTGTGTGCCTTTTTGAAAAGATAATTCAATGTTTTGAAAGTTGTTTTGAAATTGTTTTTGAAGTTGTGTTGTGAAGTGTGTTTGAAAAAATGGCAAGGATGTTTTGCAAGATTTTTGATCAAGTAACTAAGATTTGTCTACCCTATTTTACTCAAAGATTTTCTTGTGTTTTAACCCTTTTAACAGTGTTGTTTCACCATTGTGTTTGATGAACAACCTTACGTTAGGATGTTGAACGGGACGGGCGCGGGTCATCGTATACAATCATTGAAGGCAACTTGTGCGATGCTCTAGCAATTTTGTAAGGGACGAGATCGTTTTATCGAAGGCAACATCGAGGGTCATCGAGGGACTACGATCTTTGTTTATCGAAGGGACATTTGCTAGAGTGTCTCATACTCGAGGGACATGATTGCATTTTCCGAGGCAACAAGAGAGGTTACCCTAGAGGTGCAAGGGTGAATTGTGTATTGATTTTCATGCATTTATCTTTGTATTAGGTTATCTAGCGGTTGATTTTGAATCTTCGCATACAAACCCTAATTACTATACAGTATATGGAAAGCTATAAATTGCGGGAATTTAAAGTCTAAGTTATTAAAAATAAGTATCCGGGGATGGGGGTACAAATGTTTACAAATGGGGATGAGTCTTATCAGAGTAATGTCCAAATATTATTTACAACCAAATCGAAACGTCGCATTCTCAATGTAAAAATATAACAAGGTATAAGAATCAAAGAGAAACAAAATTATTGTGAGATGTATGTGGCTATTTACAAATGATTAAATAAAATATTAACCTAATGTAAATTAAGTATTATTATTTTTGTGTTTTTGTTAGTTTTATATAAACAAAAAGTTTTTAAAGAAAGAATTATTTAACTTGAAAAAAACTAATATTTATATATTTATTTAGAATGTGATAATTATTAGGAAAAGATTATTAAGAAAAACTATTTAATATATATATATATATTTTTTAATAAAAGAAACGAAAAATTATATTACAAAAGATGAAAATAAAATGATGAAAAAGAGTATTAGTTTTAAAGACATTTTTTTTTTTAAAAGTAGGAAAAGGTAATGGGCCTAAAAAAGGATTCTTGAATGGCCCAAAAAAATAAAAAAAGATAAAATAAAGAAAGAGGAAAGGGGGGTGTAGGCGCCAGAATACAATTGGGCTTGAGAGTTTAGTTTATGGGGCAGGCCCAGTTGCTTTGACAAAGTTTTTGCGTTAGGGTTTGGTTTTGTTTGGCTCAGAACCTAGGTTTACAGTTTGAAACGACGTCGCTCTCCTCTTATCTTCTTCGCCTCTTCATCATTCTCAAACAGAGCTTCTGAATGAACTCTCTCCTCGCCTTAGGCTACCAGAGCGATGCCTCCACTTCCTCCTACTCGTGGTTGTACCAGGCGGCGAGGAAAAAGGTATTGTTTTCCTTTGTTCTTGACGCATTTTAGATTTAGATTTTATTCTTTGCATGTTTAAGCTTTTACATGTTTTGATCTTGGATGCTTGTGTTTGTGTGAGGTGTAAAACAGAAAGAAGGAAATTGATACCTTGGGGTTTGTTTCTAGAGAGGAGGCAGAAGGTTGGACGGCGACGCTCTCAGGTGGCCGGAGAAGGGAGGATGTGTAAAGACGGCTTTTCTGGTATTTGTACCTTTCTCTTCGTTTTGTGATGAAAATATTTCTGAAAATGCTACTTCTGAAAATGCTTGCTTCTGAGCTTTTCTCTTCTTCTTCTTCTTCTGATTTTGTTGATTCTGATGATGAGTTTTATTCTGAGATATTGCTAATTTGCTTCAGACTTTTCTCTCTTCTTTGAGTATGTTAGTGATGATTGAATCTGAAACGTTGCCTTTGATATGTTCTTCTGTGTTGGCTTTGGTTATGTTTATGTTGATTCTGATGATGGATAATTCTGAAGATTGTTGATTTGCTTCCGACTTTTCCCTCTTCTTTGGATTTTGTGGGCTTTTGATGAGGAACTTTGTTCTGAGATGCTTGTTTATTATTGCTGTTATATTTGGTGTTTGGATTTGTTGAATCTGTGATGAACTTTGTTTTGAGAGTGTTTGTTATTGTTGTTGTGGATTTGGTGTTTGGATTTGTTTGAGTTTTGGTTTTGATAGGTTTTTGCAAGTTTGATAACTTGCAAACTTGGCATTTGTTGTGCAAGTTTGTATGGTAGTTTTGGGGAAGCAGGCTTGTTGAGCATTTTGTGTTTTGCAGTTTGAAACAGGTTTGTTGTATATGGTAGTTTTGATGCAGGCTTGGATCTATTGTTTGTGGTTTTGCAAGTTTGAGACTTGCCTGTTTGGTGAGGAAGGCAGGTTGGTGTTCTGCAGGTTTGTTTGTCTTGATGCAGGCTTGCTTGCAGTTGCAGTTGAACTGGCTTTAGGCAGGTTTGCTTGCAGTTGCAGTTGAACTAGCTTGAGTTTTTCTGGCTTTAGGCAGGCTGGAGACTTGCTTGTTTTTGGTACAGGCAGGCTTGGTGTTTGCTTGATGCTTGCATTCTCAAGCAGTTTTGCAGGTTGAAAAGGCTTTGGTGCAGGCTTGAAGGCTTGCTTCTGGTACAGGCAGGCTTGAGCCTTGGAGGCAGTTTTGAATAGGTTCTGCAGGCTTGGAGGAAGCAGGCTTCAAGGCTTGTGCAGATTTGGGTTTGTTTGTCTGGTTACAGGCTTGTTGAGGGTTTTAGCAGGTTTGAGACTTGCAGGTTTGTTACAGGCAGGTTTGAGACTTGCTGTACTTGTGCTTTTTGAAGCAGGCTGGATGTTTTTTTGGTTTTCAACAGGTTTTGCAAGTGGACAACTTGCAGTTATTTTTTTGTCACAGGCAGGTTTGAGACTTGCTTCTGGTACACGCGGGCTTGCTGTTATGCAGGCTTGAAGGCTTGCTTGTGTTTACAGTTTGTGGTTCTCTCCTTTGAACTCTCCCTCTTTTTACCCTTAGCTTGTTATATTTATCTATTCTTTAAGCCTGCCAAAAACTGCAAACCTGTTTCACTCTCTCTTTCTCTCTATATAAAAAGCATATTTAAATGCTTAATATATTTTTAATTCTGAAAAGGTTGTTGGCTTGAAAAATGATGAAAAGTTTTGACAAAGTTGCTTGCTTGCATCTTGGTTTTCCTATGCATTCTGTACTTTCTTCCATATTTTCTGCATTGCTCTTTTTGATAGCTTGTATACAGTTTTTTGACAGCTTCTTGACAGCTTGTTGACAGTTTCTTGACAGTTTGGTTTGCTTTTATGCAACTTGGTTTGCTTTGTTTGACATTGCAATTTGATTTTCTCAGTTTGACATTGCAATTTGGTTTGCTCAGTTTGTGCAACTTGTGCTTTGTATTATATGCTTGCAAAAAATTATTTTACTTTCCTCTTTGTGAACCAAGAAGAGAAATCTTCTTGTGATTTGCAAAGAGGACGAGTAAAACATGATGAAAACCAAAACAATCTGATTCCGGCCAACAATCTTTAATGATGAGCTTTTATTTATCTGTCTGAAAATGCTTTTCAAATTAACTGTACTGACTTCTTTTTTATGTCTTTGCAGGTAAATACCAGTCGGATAATGGAAGAAGCAGTGGAAGATAGAAGACTTCAAGAGACTTAGATTTTAAATTTATTTTCTTTTCAATTATTGTAATAAATATCATTTGTAAATATTGTAAATAAATTTACAGTATTCCAAATAACATTTGTAACAACAATTAAAATAAATAAAAATCTTTGTCAGATATTTCCTTATCTCTTCTGCACTGTCTATTTAATTATTTAAATTTCTTGAATTAAAATAATTGGAAATACATCCCAATAATTGTAACTCAGATAAAATAAATAATCAACAAACGTTGCAGTCTCGCAACCTTGCATTAACCACCATACGCCGGGCATTCCAGTTAACCATATGCATTGTACAGTTAAACAAACAAACATCCATACACCTTTCACTTCACTGATCAAACCAATGCTTCAAACTTTCAATCAAAAGCCTCAACTCCTAGCCCAGATGTTTAGATTTTGAGAAACAAACAACAATCTTGAACAAGCGTAAAACAATGTAATAGTTAATTTGAAATACTGTGGACTCAAATTTTTCTGA
This sequence comes from Vicia faba, assembly GCA_948472305.1. Classification (NCBI taxonomy): domain Eukaryota; kingdom Viridiplantae; phylum Streptophyta; class Magnoliopsida; order Fabales; family Fabaceae; genus Vicia; species Vicia faba. Next base: position 317,007,473 of record OX451740.1, read on the forward strand.
GAAATACGAGTGAAAAACCCTAATTCCAGATTTGCCGTCAAAGAAAAGTCCGCTTGATCAAACCCTGAGCCAAACTCAACCAAATCAATAGGAACCCTAATAATCTGTTTGACTGATTCAAAATCAATGGAAACCCTAATTTTGGATTGACTGACTCAAAATCAATGGAAACCCTAATTTTGGATTGACTGACTCAAAATCAATGGAAACCCTAATTTTGGATAGACTGATAAGAAAAGTTTGTTTGACCAATTCTTGAGCCAATCTGAAAAATCAGGGAAAACCCCGAAGCTGTGATTTCTTGTGAAAAAGGGAGGGAAAATTTTGGTACAACAAAATGTTATCATTGTCGACCGTTGTGGAGAATTCCATAATGTCCCTTTACTTGGCATTAGGGGAGGTATCACCTACAACCGTTGTTTGGCCTTAAGACAGTTTGGTTACGCCTGAAGGGATGACCCGCATGAGATGCTGACTCAAGGTTTGGTATTTGACTACGACAACAATGATCAAGGTCTTCGCCAGAAATTTATCCGAGCTTGGAGGATGTTAAACAAGGTGGATAGCAAGACTTTGGGGTACAAGAATTCCATCCCTCTTGAGCCTTACCTCAAATGGGTACGAACTCGCACTCAGAGTCTTATGATGCCTTACCCCTCCATTCTCCCGGAAATCATTGAGCCTGTCATAGAGGGAGATGTTCCATACACTATCCTACATATTGATATGCTCACATCTCTTGAACACCTACAAAGGGATTAGATACAACTCAAATGAGAGCGAGATACTATCAAAGCCCAATTCTATGCAAGTGAGAAAAAGGTTTTGGAACTCACTAGGCTACTTCATGAGGAGCGGATTCTGAATGCCTACATTGCACCAAAGAGGATACATACTACTTTTTTATCTTAAAGTTTTTGTATATTCTGTCCAAGGGGCATTGATGTACTCAAACTTTATCTTATTAATATAACGTATGTTTCCTTTTTTTCTAAAATGAATTTGAATCTTTGAAATCCTTGAAAACATTACATATGCATATATCATTCATCATAACATAAACATGTCTTTTGCAACAAGTCTCCTCATCTCTCTACTATTTATTAGAGTAAGATGGATCTTGAGCAAACAGTGAAAGATCTCCAAGCTCAGAATATGTAGTTTCAACAGTTGCTCATGACCCTAGCCAAGGGGAAAGAAGAATTGAAGACTTTGCTGGCTGAAGAGAGGAAAAAGAAGACAAAGAAGGTAACCAGAGTCTTAAACATGGGGAGAAGATTTCATGAGTAGACAAGAAGGACCTTGAACTTTGCAGCAACATCCGAGAAGTTGAGGGGAAAGGCAAGGAAACAGTTGTCCCATCAGAATTGGAAGAGGAAGAGGAAGAAGAAGACTACTCTGAAGAACAATACCCTCCAGTTGATGACAAGTATAGACATCTCGAAGAGCGGTTGAGCGCGATGGAAATCCAAAGAGTGCTAGACTTGGACTTTGAGGAATTGGGTTTAGTGTCGGGGATTGTGATTCCTCCGAAATTCAAAGCACCTATATTAGCCAAATACGACGGAGTTTCATGCCCTAAAATGAATCTCCGGTCATATGTAAGGAAAATACAATCCCATACCGCTGATAAAGACTTATGGGTGCACTTCTTCCAAGACAGTCTGTGTGGAACTCAACTTGATTGGTTTTACCAACTAGAAAGAGCCAACATTCACAATTGGGAAGATCTTGCCGCAACTTTCTACAAGAAATACCAATACAATGCTGATTTGGTGCCTACCCGTACTCAACTCCAGAGTATGGCCATGGTTTCCAATGAAGGTTTCAAGGACTATGCGCAAAAATGGAGAGATTTGGCTGGAAGAGTTCAACCCCCTCTGTCTGAGAGAGAATTGGTAGACATGTTCTTATGCACCTTATCTGGTCCCTTCTTCAAACATTTAATTGGAAGTTCGTCTGTAGGCTTTACTGAACTAATATTGACCGGAGAGAGGGTAGAAGCCGACATAAAAAGTGGAAAGATTCATAAAGATACATCTTCTTCTACAGCTGTAAGGAAGCCTTTCATCAGAAAGAAAGAGGTGGCTTCTATATATCCGCAAAGAAACCAAGATAGGGCCGAACGCCGACCAATGGTGGGGGCTGTTATGATTCCTAAGCCTACGTCTGATCAGAAAAGAAGTAATCAACCAAGGGTGGAAAGGCCAGTCAGGCAATTCACCAGAATTAACATGACCATGTCTCAAGTATTACCGCATCTATTAAGATCCAACTTGGTGACCTTGAAAGAAGCTCCAAAAAATCCCAATACAACATCTCCTCATTATCATCCCAATGCCCGTTGCGCATATCACTCTGAAAGTCCTGGTCACGATACTAATAATTGTTGGGCTTTAAAGAACAAAATACAAGACCTCATTGAAGCAAAAGAATTGAATTTGATGCGCCCGAGAAGCCAAATGTCATTTCTGCCCCTATGCCCAGACATGGTCACAATACTAATGCCATTGAGGAAGATTTGTTTGTTACCTCAGTTGATAAACTCATGACCCCACTTCTGACTATTAAAATCAATTTGTTGAATACCGGTGTGTTCCCGAGCTGTGATGAAGTTTGCCATCTCTGTTTGTCCTCACCAACTGGTTGTCCTTTGTTGAAAGTAGGCATTCAGTGCATGATATATAACAAAGAAATTTTGTTTGAAAAGACTTTTGTTCCACTTATTCCTTTTGAAGATGTTTCAATCATTACCATTTCCGCCAATTCTTCCAGGGTCTCCACCAAAAGACCCGTTAGAATTACATCAGTTCCGAAAGCAACTCCTTTAATAATCACAATGCCTGGACCAATCCCATATTCATCAGACAAGACCGTACCATGGAACTATGGAGGAGATGTTTACTACCATGGTATTAAGCAGGATTGGCCGGCCACCGAAGTTTCAAATTCCGAGAAAGAAGATTCTGAAGTCAGTAATATTGCTGAAACTAGTAAGATTACCCGAAGCGGTAGGATCTTCTATCCAGAAATTGCTCCCCCAAAGGCTATTTCTGGACCCGTAATCATCCCTGTGGCTGCTCTAAAGGTTACTCCCATACCAAACTTCAGATGTGTGGGAGCAGGGGTTCTTTTTTTACTGGCATTTTCCATCCCAAACTTCTGCACTATATTCTTGGCATACTTTCTCTGAGATAAAAATATGGAGTCTTCCATTTGTTTAACTTGCAGACCAAGAAAATAGGTTAATTCACCAACAAGACTCATTTCAAATTCAGGTTGCATTTACTTGACAAAATGTTCCACCATCTCATTTGACATCCCTCCAAATACAATATCATCAACATAGGTTTGAGCAATCATAATCTTCCCTTTTTCTTCTTTGTCAAAGAGGGTTTTGTCTATGTCACCTTTCCTATATCCATTCTCCCCAAGGAATTATGTCAGTCTTTCATACCAAGCTCTTGGAGCTTGCTTCAATCCATACATATCTTTCTTTAGTTTATAAACATCTTTAGGAAAACTTGGATCAACAAATCCTTTTGGTTGTTCAACAAAAACTTCTTCATTCAGGTATTCATTCAAGAAGGCACTCTTTACATCCATTTGAAACAATTTAAATTTCAAAATGCATGCAACTCCCAACAGTAGTCTGATTGATTCAAGTCTAGCCACATGAGAAAAGGTTTCATCAGAGTCCACTCCTTCAATTTGAGTGTATCCTTGAGCAACTAACCTTGCCATATTTCTAGTGACCACTCCTTTTTCATAAGATTTATTCTTGTATGCCTATTTAGTGCCAATCACATTTATCCCTTCAGGTCTTGGAACCAGATCCCAAACTTCATTTCTACTGAATTGTTCCAGCTCCTCTTGCATATCATTAATCTAGAACTCGTCAGTTAGGGCCTCCTTGACATTCTTAGGCTTAATTTTTTATACAAAGCAAGAGTTAGAAATCTCTTCTCTTGATCTGGTAATAACTCCCTTGTTTGAATCTCCTATGATGAGCTCCTTAGGATGATCTTTCTGAGTTCTGATTGAAGGTCCTTTATTGAGCTGACTAGGCTGGGGATCTTCTTGAGGAGGATTAGAATCAATACTTATGTCATTTGATTCAGTTGGACTATCAGGCAAATATGTTCCAACATCTTCTGAGACATCTTCTTCAACATTCCATCCTCTATCATCAATAGTAACATTTATTGACTCCATCATAACTTTGGTTCTGGAGTTAAAAACTCTGTATACTCTATTGTTTGTAGAATAGCCTAGGAATATTCCTTCATCACTCTTGGGGTCCATCTTCTTCCTTTGTTCACGATCAACTAAGATGTAACATTTACTTCCAAAAACATTAAAGTATTTTACAGTTGGTTTTCTTCCCTTCCATATTTCATATAAAGTGGCTGAAGTGCCTTTCCTTAGAGTGACTCTGTTATGAATATAGCATGCAGTATTCATAGGTTCAGCCCAAAAGTGGTAGGGTAGCTTCTTAGCATGAATCATGGCTCCGGAAGATTCTTGGAGAGTTCTATTCTTGCGTTCTAAAATCCCATTCTGTTGAGGAGTAATGGGAGAAGAGAATTCATGGATGATTCCTTCAGAGGAGCAAAACTCAGCAAATTTGTTGTTCTCAAATTCTTTTCCATGATCACTCCTGACTCTTATGACATGGATTTCCTTTTCCCTTTGAAGTATTTGACAAAGATCTTTGAACACTTCAAAAAATTTCGATTTTTCTCTAATAAATCTTATCCATGTGTATCTATAAAAGTCATCTACAACAACATAGGCATAGGTCCCATCAGGTCCATGTGAAGAAGTTCCAATACTTTTGATGTAGAAAGATGTTGAATCTTCTAATGTGACATCTTAGTCTGCTTTCCAATTTGACAGTCACCACATACCCTTCCTTCTTCTATCTTGAGCTTAGGAATCCCTCTCCCTGCTTCTTCAGATATAATTCTCTTCATACCTTTCAAATGCAAGTGCCCCAATTTTTGATGCCATAGTTTAACCTCATTCTCTTTGGATGAAACACATGTTGATGATAGGTTTAACTCTTGAGGAACCAATAGATAGAAGTTGTATTTAGATATGATTCCTTTCATGATAGCTTCATTATTTTTATTGCACACAAGACATTCTTCTTTGGAGAAGTTAACTTTGAATCCTTGATCACATAGTTGGCTTATACTTATCAGGTTAGCTGTTAACCCTTTTACAAGTAACACATTATCAAGCTTAGGAACTCCTGAACAGTCAAGCTTGCCAACACCTTTGATTTCTCCTTTTGCTCCATCACCAAAAGTCACATAACTGGTGGAATGAGATTTGACATCTACCAACAGATTCTTGATACTTGTCATGTGTCTAGAACAACCATTGTCAAAGTACCAATCATCTTTGGTTGATACTCTGAGAGAGGTGTGAGCAATGAGACTTCTAACACTGGACTTGGGAACCCACTGTTTCTTCTTTTTGTTGTTTTGGGGAATATTATCATTTTTGGGAGGAGGAGAATTTTTAGGATACCCATACAGCTTGAAACAAAAGGGCCTTATATGTCCAAGCCTTCTACAATGATGACATTTCCAGGGCAGGGGATTCTCTCTGGTGTGACTAAGCTTTTTCTTCCCTTGACGTCCTTTCTTATCACGATGTTTGCCCACATGTTGAGACATCTGATTCAACATCTTTGGTTTAGACTTGGCATGTGCGGAAACAGATGCAGGCTGTTTGCCATGATGTTCATTCTTTATATCATGTTTGCTAGGATGTCCTTTCTTACCATGATGTTGAGACATTTGATTCGACATCTTTGGTCTAGGCTTGGCATGAGTGTAAATAGATGAAGGCTCATATGAGTTAGGTTCCTTTTTCTCATTGAAACATAAACCACTCTTATCTCATGTCACTCTTCCTGCTTGGAGAATTTCATCTAATGTGTCAGACCCATTATTCAGCATCTTGAGAGATTTAACCATTCTATCAAGATTTGAATTTAGAGAGGACACTTCACTTTCCAGACCAGAAATGGTTTTAAGATGCTCTTTCCTTTCCTCCTTCAGCTGTGTTATAAGGGCTTTTTGTTTCTCCCCTTCAAGACATACTTCTGCACTTTTGAGACATAATTCTTTGTATGAAGCAGCTAACTCATCAAAGGTTAGTTCCCCATCACTAGACTCTTCATCAGATACATATTTTCTTGTCAATGCTTTCACATATTTGGCAGATTCTTCAAGATCACTCTCTGAGTCCTCTTCAGACCAAGTAACAGATAAATTCTTCTTATGTTTCTTTAGATATGTAGGACATTCAGCTCTAATGTGACCAAATCCTTCACATTCATGACATTGTGTGATACGGTGGTAGAACCGACTGTTATACTAGTTTTGCATTTTTTTTGTTCGCAAATGTCGCAGTAAGCAAGAGTCGCCACCAACTTTTCTTTTATCCAACAAAGGAAAGGGTGAAAAGAACAAAAAAATACCTTTTTCGAGATTTTTCGAGTAAGGGGGTAGATTATGGAAAGGGAAGGTGTTAGCATCCTTTCCATCTGTGGTTTTCCATGGGCTCTTAGGTACTTGCTCATTTTTGAAAATTGTTTTTGTGTTTTGAAAGGTTTTGTTTTCTTTATGGTAACCCTGGTGTGATACGGTGGCAGAACCGGACTGTTTTAGGAAAATGCTGGTTTGCGTTTTGCCTTTGCAAAATGTCGCGGTAAGCAAGAGTCGCCACTGACTTTTATTTTATCCAACAGGAAAGGAAAAAAGCACAGAAAAATTCCATTTTCGAGATATTCTGAGTATGGGGGGTAGATTATAGAAAGGGAAGGTATTAGCACCCATTCTATCCGTAGTTTTCTATGGGCTCTTAGGTACTTGCTCATCATTTTAAAATTGCTTCTGTGTTTGTGTGTTTGAAAAGTTTTTTGTTTACTTCATTTTAACCCTTGCTTCTATCTTCAAGAGTGTTACGAAGTGTTTTTGAAAACTTTGTTTGAAAAAGAGTGTAAGTGTGGAAAAGTTTGTTTTGAGCAAGTACTTACTAGCATCTACCTACTTGAAAAAAAGAATGTTTCTGTTCTCGTTTCCTTTAGACATCGCTATCCCACTATTAGTGAGTAGGTAGCACCGTCTTTGGAGTTGTAAGGGTCAACTAGAAAGGGACGTACGATCACTAAAGCAACGTTAGGATGTCTTAGTAATAACCCTAATGTATTAAGATCATATTCGAGGCAACATTTCCGAGGCAACCTTTCCGAGGAAACATTTCCGAACAGGACATTTGATCTTTGTTTAGACAAAAGAGCGACCACTAAAACACCCTATACTTAATGATCGTTTACCGAAGGCAACCGAAGTGAAAGTATACCCTAGGAGTGCGCATGTGCGAGTGATTCAATTTCAAGTTATTATCTTTGCACGTTTAGGGTTTGCTATCCATTTTAAAATTAACATACATTCTTGTCATGCAATCCTATTATCATACATCTAACAGTTAATATTTGCGAAAATTAAAATGCGAGAAATAAAATTACGCTATTACAAGGCTTCGGGGAGGGGGATTAATTACATAGCCAAAAACCCGTAAAACGATAAATAAACGAAAAGTCCTAATTAAACTATTACATCCCATGAGCAGTTACATTAATATTGTAAAATAAATAAACACGCGCGATGAAACGAGAACGAGAGAAAATTAGGGTTTTGACCCCGTCTAAACCTAATTAAAAGAAAAATTATTTTTTGTTGTTTTTGATTATTTTAAGAAAATAAGGTTTTAAATTAAATAAATACAAACCTAATTACTAATTAAATTAAATTAAGAAAATTAATTAAATTGACCTATTTTTGTATTTTTGTGATTCTAAGAAAAGAAAATAAAAATAAAGTTAAACAAATCCTAACTTTTAATTGGTTTTAATTTATTTACAAAAGAATTAAAGTTACCCTAAAATCAAAATAAACTAATTAAATTAAATTAATTTTTGATAAAAAAATAATTAAAAAAACCTAAATTCTAATTTGATGAAAATTGATTTTATGAGATTTTGTTGGAAAAAAGGTGATTCTGGTGTTGATAATAATAAAAAAACTAATAAAAGGTAAATTAAAAGAAGAAATAAGGAAACAACCCAAGGGCCTACTATCAGCGGTTCTGATCAGAGGATGATGGTCCAGAGGATGGTGATCAGAGGAGGGTGATCAGAGGTTGGTGGTCCTAGAGGATGGTGATCCCAGAGGATGGTGATCCCAGAGGATGGTGATCCCGTAGGATGGTGATCAGAGGATGATGGTGCTGGGCCTGCTTTCGGCTGGTGGGTCCAGCAGGTCATGACCAGGGGATGCTTGATCTGGTCCTGGTTGATGGGTTCAGAAGATGACCCTCAGAAAGTGCAGGCAATGGATCTGGTGAATACAAAGGGGGAAAAGGCCAAAAGGTCACGCATGGGATCAAACCCAGAATCATGAACTTCTGACGTCCTTCTTCTGACCAACTGCGCTGGGTGTTAGTTTATCAATACAACAGAAACAAACAAATAGATCAGAACTATAGGTTTCTGGCCAGAATAAACGCGTCAGAATTTAAACCGTCCAGTAGAGTCATGACACGCCATCGTCTTCTTCCTGGATCTGTCGTTTAAAACTCTAAACCTTTACTTACAGGCATGGCATTGTAGCTATAACCCTGTGCATCTCAGAAATTGCATACAAATGATATAAATAAAATTTAAGACCATGGATCAGCTGGGTTTGACCCGCTGATTACAATGGTCTCCTCCATTAGGGCCAATTGTTCCTGTATAAGAAAACCCTAAAATGAACCAAGAAAACCTAACAATGGTGGATTTCTGTATGGTTAGAAAAAATGCAATTAATCATTACCAATAGTTTGCAAATGTATCAATGAACAATAATATACAAGTAATTCATACTACAAGTTCCAGAATCATGATATTGGATTTCAAGAAAAATGTCAAAGTCGTGAGACACTTACAGTGAGTTTTTATACACGAAATTGCTTGCTAAGCATTGGGATGGATTCCTTGAATGCCCAGCAAGTGAAAGGAATGCTTGGAATGGTGTAAATAGTCCTCTAACCTGCAATTTGATTCAACACTTTTTGGTGATTTTTGCAAGTTTCTTCTCAGCTTCTCACGCCTCTAACCCCTTTTCCTTTGGTCTGCAAACGTTCTATATGTAACCTTGAGTGAGTTAGGTTTATAAATTTGTTTCAAATCTTCTTCAATTAAGGTGATTGATCAAGATTTGATTCTCTTGTAAATCTTTCCAAAACAAGCCAAAAATCAATCTTTTTGTGTACAAACAAGCCTTGCACGATTTGATTCCCTTGCCAGCTATCCATGGACCTGAAATATGCACAAAATCTCAAGGTTTAAATGATTTTGATATTTTCATGATTTTATTTTGATTTAATTGAAATAAAAATCAAAATAAATGGCAAAATAAAATAAAGGCAGTTGGGAAGGATCATGGGTCGTGGACCATGTTACAAACTCAAGAAAAGTACAAAAAGTTGGGCCCATTTGACAAAAATTGCAATTTGAGGCACTTTCGACTTTTGGCAATTTTGCAAAAAAGGTCAACTTCACCAATGCATAACTCCTTCAATTTTGACCCTATGGGGGTGTTCTTAGACTTTTTAGAAATCGCAAGGTGTCCTCTAAGCAACCCTTTTGGTCTCATATCAATTGAGTCTTCCATGTTCATGTATGAAGCTTTGACAAAAAAGGTGTTTTTGTTGACTTTTCAAAATGACCTATAATGTCCAAATTCATAACTTCTTGTGAGTGCATATTTTGAACTTGGGAGATGAAGATGAATTGTATAGAATTGCATCCTCTTCAAAATGAGATTTAGATGGGTCACTTCTAATAAAGTATGGGAAAGTTATGCTTGGTCAAAGTTGAGTTTATTTTTCCTGTAAAACCCTAATTAGCAACTTTTGGGTTTTGATGCATTGTGAGCAATCCTTGAGGAATCATGATCAATCCTTGATCAAATGACGAATAATACTTCAAAATGAGAATTTTGACCAAAAATCTTGAAGTTTGACTGTATGTGGGCCACAATTGACTTTTGCCCTAGCACAGTCGACTTCCAGGCCTTTGAGCAATTGACTGAGCAAACTTCCTCTGCAAGGCTTGAAACTTGACATGGATGATCTTGAGAACATATTAGGACAATAGTGAGCATTTGGGATCCCTTGGACTCAAGTATCTTGATACAACATGAAACCCTAATTTGAGGTAGACTGCCTTAGGAGAGAGTTTGTCTGGTCAACCCTTGGACTTCCTTGAGCAATTTGAGGATCTCTCTTGAAATGTATTGAGAAATATGGGAGGGCAAATTTTGGGGTACAACAGCTGCCCCTGTTCAATCTTCTTAAACCTGAGGATGTAGATTGGCTTTACTGCCTTTCGTGATCCGAAGGTTGAAGATGATTGAACACTAGAGTGCCCAGAAATTTACACTCGTGTGAAGTGGTACTTGTCTTGTGATGTCGGGAATGGGCTTATAGATGCCATTTGGAAATTGATGACGGAATATGGGCTTAAAGATGCCATCCGAAGGAGTGTCGATAGCATAATAGATTCTTTAGCGAGAGCTTGCATACCTGTTGTTGAGGAAGATTTCGATGGGGAATGTTATTCTTTGTCTTGAGAAAAGTTGAATTTTAGGAGCTTCATTCATCCGTTATTCTACTGGGAAATCGCCTCTTGGTCGAAGAGGTGAAAATGAACTACTATCTGGTCGTGATCCAGGCTTTATAGTGATAAGATCGACTGCTATCTGGTCGTGCTCCAGGCTGTACAGTGACTTACTGGGGAGATGAGATTAAACTTGTTATCCAGTTGCAATCCAGGCTTCGCAATTTCTCAGTTCTTATATGGCCGTGATCTAGGCTTCAGAAGGAATTAAGTTGTTATCCGGTTGCATCCGGTCTTTAACTTGAATTTAGGACACAGTAATACCCGGTCGACTCCGGGCTTCTTAGTAATTGTCCAGGTAAGCTGCTATTTGGTCGAAATCCAAGCTTCATATTGTCTTGTACTATTATCTGGTCGTAATCCCAGGCTTCAGTGTCCTTTACCGCTATCTGGTTGTAATCCAGGCTTCACGATGTATTATACCATTATCTGGTCGAATTCAGGCTTCATGGTATCCTGTATTGCTATCTGGTCGAATCCAAGCTTCACAATACCTTACTTCTTATCTGTTTGTATTCCAGGCTTCAGAAGAAATCAAGTGGTTATCCAGTCGCATCCGGGCTTCCATTTGATTTTTAGGCCTACTAATATCCGGTCGATTTCCGGGCTTCATAGTAATTGGCCGAGTAGACCGCTATTTGGTCGAAATCCAAGCTTCGCAGTGTTACTTACTGTTATCTGGTCGTAATCCAGGCTTCAGTGTCTTTTACCGCTATCTGGTCGTATTCCAGGCTTCACGATGTCTTATACCATTATCCGGTCGAATCCAGGCTTCATGGTGTTCGGGGAAATCAAGGTATTATCCGGTCGAATCCGGGCTTCATAACTTGCATTAAAGATATACCACTATCTGGTCGTAATCCCAGGCTTCGTAGTATTCTTGGCTGCCATCTGGTCGTAATCCAGGCTTCACAGTGTCTTATACCATTATCTGGTCGAGTCCAGGCTTCATGGTGTCTTGTATTATTATCTGGTCGTAATCCAGGCTTCACAATAACTTACTGAGCTGTTATCCGGTCGATTTCTGGGCTTCACGGCTTCTGTTTATGATATACCACTATCTGGTCGTTTCCAGGCTTCATGGTGTCTTTGTATTGCTATCTGGTCGTAATCCAAGCTTCACAACAACCTGCTGGGTATTAAACTATTATCCGGTCAAATTCGGGCTTCATAGCTTGTTTAAAAGATACCACTATCTGGTCGAGTCCAGGCTTCGCGGTATTCTGATACTGTTATCTGGTCGTTCTTCGGGATTCATAATATGATGGAGGAATCAAGATACTATTCGGTCGGACCCGGGCTTCATAGCTTGAATTTTGTGAGAATTTGATTGTATCTTTCCCTGAAATGTAAAGGGTTTGTCGTGTGTAATGCCATGATGCATGACATGTATCGAGCAATGATGTTCTCAAAATAAATGAGATTGTGTTGTATGATGCTTATGCACATGTCATGATGTATGGATATACAATGTTTTTATGATATACCGGGGAAAATAAATCCTGGACTGCTGCTGGAGAGTGCAAGGAGTTTCGCTCACTGGGGATAACGATCGAAGATGATTTGAGAATAAAATGAAGGTAGGATAACTCTGCTGGAGAATAAACTGACGAGAGAATGACTCTGTGGGGAAGAGATACTCTGTTAGAAGATCTACTGATTCAGAGAAACAATCTCGGTTGGGGATGAATTACTGTTGCTGGCAATAATGAACCTGTCGGGGATAAAGTTTCTGCCTGTGGAAGAAACAAACTCCACTGGGGATAGTCTTCCATTGTTGGTGATAGATAAACTTTGCTTGGGGAAAATTAACATCACTATATTCTGGCACCTCTTACTCTGCGGGAAGTGTATATACTTTTAGTCATTTTCTCAAGCTGGGTCTATCCCTGCACCTGGTGAATAGAGCAACTGTAAGGCTTGGACATTTCTTGTTTACCCCTGTTCCTGGAATTACGAGCAACTGTCTTTTGTTTCGCATGTAAATATTTATGAGCAACAGTTATTTTCAAATTCATATATCAAAAATGAAACATTGGACGTTCTTGCAAAACAAAACAAGAAAAAAAACATTTTTGAAATTTGTGGTAAAATGAATTGTATTGATTTTGAAGTTGGCCTGTGGTAGGCGTTTTGTACAAGAGGCTGACGTCCTAGTAAGAGAACACCGCCAAAAGATAGAAATTATACAATTTGTGAAAAAACAAAGAAAAACCAGCTATGTGAACAATCCCACTGGGTTCCAACTCTACTATTGCCTTTATATCTTCGAGCGTCTCATCACTTTTCTACTTGGTTGAAGGTAGATCAGATTGGTCGGTGTTGTCCGAGCTTGATAGTCGATACCGAAGTCTGGTTTCAAGATGATCCAATGAGACATAGTGTTACACTTTTAATCCCTAAATTTTGCCTGGACCGCCCTTTCGGGTTTTCAATCCACCGGGATACCCTTTGTTTCCCAAGCCGCCTTTTCAGGTTTTCGACTTATTGGATCATCTTTCAGTTTTTTTTCACTTTCATCCCTTATTTTTGCCCGAACCCTTTTGGTTCGCCGGGAAGCCCTTATTTTTGCCTAGGCCAGTCAACCTAGCGGGTCTTTGATTATGCGTGGTATTTTTTTACTATGTCTGCATTGACGGGGTGAGGAAGGTCGTCACCTTCCATTGTGGTTAGAATCATAGCTCCTCCTGAGAAAATGTTCTTAACCACAAATGGCCCTTCGTACGTGGGGGTCCATTTGCCCCTAGGATCACCTTGCGGTAATATGATGCGTTTGATCACCAGATCCCCGACTTGATATTCTTATAGTCTGACTTTCTTGTTAAAAGCCTTGATCATTCGTTTTCGATACATCTGACCATGACAAATAGCAGTAAGTCTCTTTTCATCGATTAAGTTCAGCTGATCAAGTCGGGTCTGGATCCAATTATCTTCGCTCAAACCTGCATCCTTCATAATCCGGAGAGAGGGTATCTGGACTTCAATGGGTAAGACTACTTCTATGCCATACACAAAGGAGTAGGGTGTTGCCCCTGTCGACGTTCGTGCTGAGGTACGGTACCCATGAAGAGCGAATGGTAACATCTCGTGCCAGTCTTTGCATGTCACCGTCATCTTCTGCACAATCTTTTTGATGTTCTTATTAGCCGCTTCAACAGCCCCATTCATCTTCAGCCGGTAGAGAGAAGAGTTGTGATGTTGTATCTTAAATTGTTTGCAGAGCTCGGTGATCATCGTATTGTTGAGATTTATACCATTGTCCGTAATGATCCTCTCTGGTACTCCGTATCAACAGATCAGATTGTGTCAGATAAACCGTGCCACGACGTTCTTGGTTACTGTAGCGAAGGAAGCTGCCTCAACCCACTTTGTAAAGTAATCAATAGCTACGAGAATGAAACGATGTCCGTTAGACGCAGTTGGTCTGATCTCGCCAATCATATTGATGCCCCACGTTGCAAAAGGCCAAGGAGCTGTCAAGACGTTCAGAGGAACTGGAGGTACATGCACCTTATCAGCATAGACTTGGAACTTATGACAGGTCTGAGAATGCTGATAACAATCGGCTTCCATAGTAGACCAATAATATCCTGCCCGTAGAATTTTCTTTTCCATGGTATGTCCACTGGAATGAGTTCCGAAAGTACCTTCATGTAACTCTGCCATAATCCTTTCTACCTCGTTCTTGTCCACACATCGCAGTAAGGTTGAATCATGATTACGCTTGTAAAGGATACCATTGCTGATGAAGAACTTCGCAGCGAATCTCCTCAGAAACTTCTTATCATTAATAGATGCACCCTCGGGGTACTCTTGAGCCTTAAGATACCTCTTTACCTCGTGGAACCAGGGTTTATCTGCTACCTCTTCAGTCTCAATGTCACAGCAATGTGAGGGCTCGTCCAACCTCTCAATGGTAATCTGGGGAGCTTCATTTTCCCACCTGACCTTGAACATAGAAGACATGGTAGCTAGCGCGTCCGCTAACTGATTCTCCTCTCTGGGGAAATGTTCAAAGGTTATCTCCTCAAAGTGTGGGAGCAACGTCAATACATACTCTTTGTAAGGAATAAGATTTGGGTGCTTCGTATCCCACTCACCTTTGATCTGACTGATCACTAGAGTGGAATCTCCAAATACACTCAAGAACATAATCCTCAGGTCAATAGCTGCTCGAAGGCCCAGGATGCATGCTTCATACTCCACCATATTATTGGTGCAGTTAAAACATAATCGGGCGGTGAATGGAGTATGACAACCTTCAGGAGATATGTTCACGGTGCCAATGCCATTACCCAACGCGTTTGAGGCTCCATCAAAATACATAGACCATCAGGATCCCTCCTCTGGTCCTTCATCCGGTCCAGGTTCTTCACAGTCGGTCACTAACATGATGTTCTCATCCGGGAACTCGAAATTCATGGATTGGTAATCTTCCACGGCCTGATGTGCTAAATGATCCGCCAACACACTCCCCTTGATTGCTTTTTGGGTTGTGTATTGGATATCATACTCGGTTAAGATCATCTGCCATCTTGCTATTCTTCCGGACAAGGCAGGCTTTTCAAAGATATACTTGATTGGGTCCATCTTTGATATCAACAGGGTAGTGTGAGTCAGCATAGATTGTCTCAGCCGACGAGCAGCCCATGCCAAAGCACAACAAGTTTTCTCGAGCAGTGAGTATCGGGTCTCACAGTCGGTAAACTTTTTGCTAAGGTAGTAAATAGCATGCTCTTTTTGGCCAGACTCGTCATGCTGCCCCAGCGCGCCCCCATTGAATTATCCAGCACTGTCAAGTATAAGATCAAAGGTCTTCCTTCAATTGGAGGCGTCAGAATAGGTGGCTCTTGGAGGTTTTCCTTGATCCTTTTGAAAGTGGTCTGACATTCATCATTCCATTCTACCACTTGATCTTTCTTCAGCAGCTTGAAGATCGGCTCCCAAGTAGCAGTCAGATGTGAAATGAATCGGGCAATGTAATTCAGACGTCCTAAAAAGCTTCTAACTTCCTTTTCTATGCGGGGAGATGGCATTTCCTGTATAGCCTTCACCTTTGTAGGATCCACTTGAATACCTTTATCACTAACGACGAAACCCAGCAGCTTACCAGACCTTACCCCGAAGGTGCACTTGTTTGGGTTCAACCTCAACTTATACATCTTCAACCTGTCGAACAGTTTCCGGAGATGGTCAAGGTGTTCTTCTTCAGTTTGGGACCTTGCAATCATGTCATCAACGTAAACCTCAATCTCATGGTGAATCTTGTCGTGGAATAAAGCGACCATGGAGCGCTGATATGTTGCCCCAGCATTCTTCAACCCTAAAGGCATTACCTTGTAACAGAAGGTGCCCCATTGTGTAACAAAATTTGTCTTCTCCATGTCCTCGGGAGCCATCTTAATCTGATTGTAACCAGAAAAACCATCTATAAAGGAGAAGATCTTATGCTGCGCGGTGTTGTTGACCAGAACATCGATGTGAGGCAGTGGGAAATCATCCTTGGGGCTTGCCCTGTTTAGATACCTATAGTCCACACACATTCGCACCTTACCATCCTTCTTAGGCACCGGAACAACGTTGGCAACCCACTGTGGGTAAGAAGTAACAGCTAGAAATCTGGCGTCAAACTGTTTCATGACCTCAACTTTAATTTTCTCAGATATCTCAGGGGGCATACGACGAACCTTCTGTTTTATCGGAGGGCAATCTTCTTTGGTCGGCAGGCGGTGTACCATAATGTCAGTGTCCAAACCAGGCATATCTTCATAAGACTAAGCAAAAATCTCAACATAGTCGCGTAGCATCTGTATCAACAGTTGCTTGACACTAAGATCTAGATTTGCACCTATCTTGACCTCTTTCTTGTCTTCCTCCGTACCCAAATTCACTGATTCCAATGGCTCTTCATGCGGCTGTATGGCCCTCTCTTCCTATAGTAACAATCTAGCAAGTTCCCCAGGCACCTCACAATCATCCTCACCTTCGTCCTCAGCTTGGTTGATCGGATTTTCAAAGTTATAATTGGCAGTAGCAGAGTCGTTATCAATGGGATCCAGAGTGGATATGGATCTGCATTATGGTACGTGAGTGTGTGTAAGACAATGGCTATTTTGATAAAGTGCGAGATAGAAAAGAAAAACAAGGAGCGCAAAATTTGTAATGCAAGAAAACTTCCAATGCTTTATTGATGATATATGAAAATGACAAATAAGAAGCCCTCACAAACAAAGCCAAGGTGCCTTGGGCAAGGCACCGGGCCGTAAAATTTCAAACTGTCTGTTACAAATCTCAAAACAAAAGTCTATTACTGTGTAATAAAAGAAATGGGTATGAAGTCTTTCGCCGTCCAGTTGTTCAAGCCACCGTTGGTAGTCAGGTAGATCCAGCTGTCGACATCCGGGTTCTCATCATCAGCATCTTCTGTGGCGGAGAAAACCTCAATAGCATTGATTCCCGAGTCATGCTTGGGCATGGACGCAATTATGACATTGGGCTTCTCCGGAGCGTCAAACTCAATCTCTTTGGCTTCGATCAGGTCTTGCACCTTATTCTTCAAGGCCCAACAGTTGTTTGTATCATGACCTGGGCTATCGGAGTGATAGGCGCAACAGGCATTCGGGTTATACAGCGGAGAAGTGGTGATGGGATTCTTCGGGGCTTCCCTCAGAGTTACCAGGTTGGTCTTTAATAATTGTGGTAGAATTTGAGACAAGGTCATATTGAGCCGAGTGAACTGTCTTTATGGTCTCTCCACCCTTTGTTAATTATTGCATTGTGGAGCAACTGTGGGTCTTGATATCACTACGGTATTCACTGCTTGACGGTGTTCAGGTCTGCTTTGGCCCCTCGGGCCGTAGACTGCACTATCTTCTTTCTTACCGGTGAAAGGCTTCTTTACTGCACTTGACGATGTATCCTTCTGTATCTTACCACTTCAGATACCAGCTTCTACCCTCTCCCCAGTCAAAATCAATTCAGTAAACCCAGACTATGAACTGCCGATCAGATGATTGAAGAATGGGCCAAATAACGTCCCTAGAAACATGTCAACCAACTCCCTGTCCGACAAAGGGGGTTAGACTCTTCCAGCTAAGGGTGTTCGCGGTGCGGTTTTGAAGCAAAAAATCACCCGAACTGCAAGAGAAAAAAATGTGCGGTTCGGTTTGGTTTGGTTGGCTTTTAAAAATAAAACCGAACCAAACCAAACCAAACTAATGTGGTTTGGATTGGTTCGGTTGGTGCGGTTTTTTACAAAAAAATTATTTAGCCATACATACACATATAGAGAAAAATATAATTTTGTGTTTAACCGTTCATACATTACCATAAAAAAAATTTAATTGTCAAAATAAGTTTATAATTTGTTACATAAAATTGCGTATTATAATTTTATCTAAATCTCAAGAATGATATACATAAGATTGCATTCTTAAATAAATTTTATACAAAGAATACGATAAAATATATTTTATGAGAATAGTATTTATAAATGAATAATATTTCATTTTTTATGATTTGTAAATTAAAATACATATCATACAAAGAATATGATAAAATATACACATAATACATGTTGATTTCTCTAAAGAATTAAAGAAATATATTGGTTAATAAGATTTAATAACATAATACGGTTTGGTTCGGTTTGATTCGGTTTACAAAATACAAACCGCAAACCAAACCAAACCATGCGGTTCCATTAGAAAATGACCCAAACACATCCGAATCAAATGCGGTTTTTTGCGGTTTCGGTTTGGTTCGGTTCAGTTTTGCGGTTTTCTATTGGACCGGTTTGGTTTTGAACACCCCTACTTCCAGCTAAGTCTCTCCACTTTTGAGCATAGTCCTTAAAACCTTCGCTTGCACCCATTGACATACCCTGAAGCTGAGTACGAGTGGGAGCAAGGTCGGCATTATACTGGTATTGCCTGTAGAAAGCAGCAGCAAGGTCCTCCCAGTTTCGGACATTAGCTCCTTCCAATTGATAAAACCATTCAAGCTGAATCCCTGACAGACTATCTTGAAAGAAATGTACCCAAAAATTTCTATCAGCAGTGTAAGGTTGGATTTTTCTTACGTACGAGCAGAGATGGAGTTTTGGACAGGATACTCCATTGTACTTAGCAAAAACCGGAGTTTTGAATTTATGAGGAATCACCACTCCAGATGCCAGTCCCAGATCTCCGAAATCCAAACCAGGGATCTTCTGAATCTCCATAGCACTCAGACGGTCTTCAAGTTGTTTGTACCTATCCTCAGCAGAAGGATACTGTTCCTCATCAAAATCAGTGTCATTATCAGAGACTACAGGACTAGGACCCTTTTCTTCCTCTTGATTCTCTCCTCCTTTAGATGAATGAGACATATCAGCTTCCTGTCGCAACCTATTCCCAAATCTGTTACCCATATTCAGAAGAACCACCTTCTTCTTCTTCTTCTTCTTCTTCTTCTTCTTCTTCTTCTTCTTTTCCTTCTTCTCCTTCAGGATGAGAGTCTTCAAATCCTCTTGCCCTTTAACCAAGTTCAAGAACATCTCTTGGAATTGGGCATTTTGTGCCTGAAAAGCTTTGATGGCTTGATCGGTAGGTATTTCAGAAGACATTATGTGCTGAAATAAACAGCGAAGAAGATGAGAAACCTGTAATGGTACCTGTAATGATGTGTATGATAATGAGATGCGTATGTAATGATTTCAAAGACTTTGGGAGATTTAAATTTGCAAACCAAGAAATAAACAAACTTTATTAGATTAAACTTGTAAAAAATGTTTATCAATGCCTTTAAGGCGTTTACAAAAGAAATAGACTGAAAACAAATCTAAACTAAAAAAAAGCAAAAATCAGAAATCCCATGGTCGCTTCCACTTCGTGCTGACGTAGTCATTAATCATCCTTTCATTCTCAAGTTGCCTCGTGAGCTTCAAGATCTTCCTCTCTTGCTCATGATACTTCTCCCGGTAGGTATCCCTTTCCTCTCTCAGCTGAATCCAGGATCTCTTCAATGCCCCAAGATCAATAGGCATGTAGGGATAAAGGATCGTATAAGGAACGCCCTCCTCATTGGTAGGCTCCACAATCACTGGCAACACAGCTTCATAAGGCATCCCAAGCTTCTGGGCTCGAGCTCGGACCCATTGGAGATAAGCTTGCATAGGGAGAGAAGTCTTTGGTCCTAGCTCTTAAGGGTCAGACCTGTCCACCATGCCCCAGGCTCGTATAAACCTTTGGCGATGCTCGTCAACGTCCCCCTTATAGTCAAAGACAATATCTGTAAGAAGTAGCTCATGAGGACCGTCTCTCCGAGCATGACCAAACTGTCGCAAAGCCAAGCAAGGACTGTAGGTTATTCCCCCTCTAACTCCAAGCAACGGGACATTAGGGTATCCCCCACATCGATCAATAATAGTAATGCTTTCCATAGCCTTGGAACTCCAAAGAATGTCTGTATGGGCAAGGGACATTATCCTGTAAGACCATCCTAAACCTTCTTCATTCTTCAACACGGACTGGGGGAGGTTTGAAATAAACCACCTCGCCAGCAGCGGCATGCAACACATGAGAGTCCCTCTTCTTCGCACGGTACGAGTATAGAGGGCATGCAAGATATCACCCATAAGAGTAGGTACAGGATTGCGAGACAGGAAGATCTTAACCGCATTCACATCTATGAAGGAATCTAGATTCGGGAAGAGAACCAAACCGTAGATAAGGAGAGCCAAGATATCTTTGAAAGCCTGAAAGTCCAAATTATCCCAGAATAGTTGAGCTTGATCAATAAGAAACTTGGCTAAGAAACCTTCAACCCCACTTCGCGTCTCCCAGTTGGATACTACATCGGCCCTTTTCAAATGTAAAGCTGAAGCAATGTCTTCTGGTCTAGGAGTCTCTTCCAAACCTGTGAAGGGCATCTGCTCAAGGATGGATATGCCCAATAAGTGGGAAAATTCTTCCATAGTGGGAACTAGCTGATAATTCGGGAAAGTGAAGCAATGATGCACCGGATCGAAGAACTGGAAAACCACACTTATCATCTGCTCATCAAACTTTGAGGTAACCAAGCTAAGAAGCTAACCATGTCTCCTAATGAATGAAGAAGTATCAGAAACTCTCGAGGCCAAATCTTTGAGTTGAGCAGGTATTTGCACAAAGTTAACTCGGATGGTGTTTCTGCGCATGGAAGCCATAATTTGCAAAACAGAACAAAGATAAATCCCCTCGGTCTTTGAAATGGTTAGTATAATGGAGTATGCATGCTATGTAATGATGCATGATGTCATGGTAAAACAAACAACAGGTATAGCAGATAACAGACATGGTAAAGGAAAACAAGTCACACAAAATCCCTTAAGTTTAAGGCTTGCATGGGGTCTAGGTATTACCCTCTTGAAGTTCAGTTGGTTCCAACCTATCCTAATAATAGTAAATGGGTTCTAGAGATTCTCAATATCACTGACCATCCTCCATCGGTCATGGTTTCAGCTCACACAATCTTTTCTTGCGGCCGGAACTATCTCGAGAGTATGGTCTCAATGACTGTAGCATCGAGTATCAACCAGTTCTCAGCTTTACAACGAGGCCGGCTATCTCACTACTTCTTATGGCCAAGTTGGTCGATTAAAGGTTCTAAGGTCGGTTGATGCTTAACGACACACGCAGCGGCCCCGTATTCTCCTCGTTTCTCCACAAGGGATACCGATACCAGCCAATGTGCCACGTCAATGTAGCTACTGCTTCAACCGTATCGGTCTACGCCGTACAGTTTCCTCACAGTTTATTGCTACTTACTTAAAAGGTGTCCCCTAGATCTGGGTTAGGATCTATAATAACTCCCAATACAAAGCCCTCAAAAGTAAAGCAATCAAATCAAACAAGAGAAGCAATTTATGATGAACTAATCCTAAGGTATACCCCACTTATTTATTCCCTAGCAGAGTCGCCAATTTTGTGATACGGTGGCAGAACTAGATTGTTTTAGGAAAATGCTGGTTTGCGTTTTGCATTTGCAAAATGTCACGGTAAGCAAGAATCACAACCAACTTTTATTTTATCCAACAGGAAAGGAAAAAAGCACAGAAAAATTCCTTTTTCGAGATATTATGAGTACGGGGGGTAGATTATAGAAAGGGAAGGTATTAGCACCCTTTCTATCCGTAGTTTTCTACGGGCTCTTAGGTACTTGCTCATCATTTTAAAATTGCTTCTGTATTTGTGTGTTTGAAAAGTTTTTTGTTTACTTTGTTTTAAACCTTGCTTCTGTCTTCAAGAGTGTTACAAAGTGTTTTTGAAAACTTTGTTTGAAAAAGAGTGTAAGTGTGGAAAAGTTTGTTTTGAGCAAGTACTTACTAGCATCTACCTACTCGAAAAAAAGAATGTTTCCGTTCTTGTTTCCTTTAGACAGCGTTATCCCACTATTAGTGAGTAGGTAGCACCGTCGTTGGAGTTGTAAGGGTCAATTCGAAAGGGACGTATGATCACTAAAGCAACGTTAGGATGTCTTAGTAATAACCCTAATGTATTAAGATCATATTCGAGGTAACATTTCCGAGGCAACATTTTCGAGGCAACATTTCCGAACGGGACATTTGATCTTTGTTTAGACAAAAGAGAGACCACTAAAACACCCTATACTTAATGATCGTTTACCGAAGGCAACCGAAGTGAGAGTATACCCTAGTTGTGCGCATGTGTGAGTGATTCAATTTCAAGTTATTATATTTGCACGTTTAGGGTTTGCTATCCATTTTAAAATTAACATACATTCTTATCATGCAATCCTATTATCATGCATCTAACAGTTAATATTTGCGAAAATTAAAATGCGAGAAATAATATTATCACCATGATGCAAGCTGATTCTGGAAGAACTTCTAACTCAAGAGTTTTAGATCTCAATGAGACCTAAAACATTGCAGGACAGAACTTCTTCTAGAAATGTTGGGATTTCAAGTTATACGTCTTCAAAGACACGTCCCTGAAACTTAAAAACTTAGTAAATTCTGAGCATTTTCAAATCAGAATTTGGACACAATTTCTGAGCCAGTTTTCACGTAAGTTTAATTAGAATTTACAAGATTAATTCAAAGAGGGGTTACAAAGCATGTTATAAGCTTTCTGGAAAGTCTGAGAACTCACTCAGAACATGCTGGAGCAAATAGATTCAAGGATCAGAAGTTGGATGTTTGTTCTAAGTTGCGCTGATGCTGAACTTCTGCCCAGAATTAAGCTATGATGCATAATCTCATGTTGCAGGATTTCTGGTTTGATAAATCTCATCATCATTTAATGCACACAACCACTTTTGAGTTTTTATCCAAGGGATTTCCCCACGTGTGGCATAGAAGTACATTGTTGTCCTTGAAAAAGAAATTTTTTATACAAGAGTATGCTGAGCCCATGCTTTGCTTTTATTTCTAAGGGTACTTTTCCTTAATTCATGCTTACAAATCCAGCTTAGGCACGGCTAAAAGCTGCTAACCACCATACTTGTTTAACTTGCTTCAAGAACAAGCCAACATGCTAGGATGATGGTGGTACTTTTGACTTCTCCAAGCTACAAAGTTATTTCTATAAATTGAACTTCATTTGCAACTGTGAAAGGGGCCGGTCGAAAAATTGAAAAGAAAAAGCTTTGAAACCTTGCTAAAAATTCCAGGAATCCGAAACTGCAAACACAAATACAAAACCCAGCTAGTTTTGATTCTTGCATTCAAACTCTAATTTCCCTCAAGTGTTTCTTGACCAAATCATCCATACAGCTTCTGGTATACATTTAGAAGTCATCCTAACTTCTGTTTTCAGACTGTAACACGTTCTCCATCAATCTCCACCTCAAAAAGTCATAACTTTGCTTCTTGGCTGTTCCAGAATTTTCCATCCATTCATAGCCCAAGTTAAAGGTTATTCCAGTCTGCTGAGCACGTAAGGAAGCTGATTAGAACATTATAAGCAGTCAGAACCAGGCTCTAGTTAACAGGACCTTTTCCAGCTGCAAGGTAAGCTTCTGTTGACTCTTATCATATCACTTAGGCATTTTAAAACTTGCATGTACAAAATACAATGTAGACATCCTGATTCTGATGTTGTACATTGTTGTACCCCAAAATTTTCCCTCTCACTTATCAATAATTTGCTCACAAGATCTCCTTAGCTCAAGACTGTGGGATTGATACGACTTCAATGATGTCTCCATTAGATAGAAATAAATCAATAGAAAAATGAATAAATCAAAATTGTCTTTTTTATTTATTTTTTAAATACAAGACAATAGAATTTTTTATTTTTTGAATACATAAATATCACTAGGGTTTGATCAGCTCAAGACACCTCCTTAAGCACTGATGACCAAAATTAGGGTTTGAGTTTGCACAAGGATTTTTGAACTTCCAATGCCCCATATGACTTTCATGGATCATATGGACCCCCAAGATTACTCATGTCAAATTTCAAGCCTTGGATCACACTTTTGCTCAGTCAATTGAGTAGTTGACCTAAAAATCAGCTATATTGGGGAAAAAGTCAACTATAGCCAATTTACAGTCAAACTTCATAATTTTTGATCCACATCAACATTTTAAACTCATATGTGTCATTTGATCAAGTTTGGATCACAATTCCTCAATAAAGTTGATCAAATCTCCAAAAGGGCAAAATGGTCAAAATTAGGGTTTTGACTAGTGTGATACGATGGCCAGAACCGGGACTATTTTTTAGGATTTTCTGGTTTGCGTTTTGCGTTTGTGTTTGCAAAATTTCGCAGTAAGCAAGAGTCGCCACCGACTTTTATTTTATCCAACAAGAAAAGGAAAAAAGCACAGAAAAATTCCTTTTTCGAGATATTTCTGAGTACGGGGTAGATTATAGAAAGGGAAGGTATTAGCACCCTTTCTATCCATAGTTATCTACGGGCTCTTAGGTACTTGCTCATCATTTTCAAAATTGCTTCTTTGTGTGCTTTGTGTGGTTTGAAAAGTTTTTGTTTTGACTTTGATTTAACTCTTGCTTCTGTCTTCAAGAGTGTAATGAAGTGTTTTTGAAAACTTTATTTGAAAGGAGTGTAAGTGTGAAAAAGTTTGTTTTGATTGAGCAAGTACTTAAGAACTAATTGTTGTACCCCAAAATTTGCCCTCCCATATCCTTCAAGATTTGGCAAGATCAAGCTTCAAAAACTCTCAAGGATTGCACAGTCCAATTGCCTCCTAACACAGTCAAAATTAGGGTTTTGGTTCTTGAAAGGAAGTTGAGGTTTTCAAGGGCCCAATCAAGTCCCATATGCCTATACACATTGTCAAACATCCATATGTCAAGTTTCAAGACTCACAGCATCAAATTGCACAGTCAAAAAACCTAAATGCTTCACAGTCAATTGCAGGGGCAAAATGGTCATTTGACAGTCAAAAGTCAAAATTTTTGGTCAACATCTTATTTTGAAGCCACAATCATCATTTGATCAATTCTTGATCATGATTCTACAAGCATGGCTCAAAAAGTCCCAAGATGCAAAAGTTTCTATTTTTGGACAGCTGAAAAGTCAACTGCAAACTGACCAAGGCATAACTTCTTCATAGTTTATCATAAAAATCCCATCCAAAGCTCATTTTGAAGGGGATGACATTTCCTACAACTCATCTTCACATTCCAAGTCCAAGAAAGGCTCTCACAAAAAGTTATCAATTTCAACATTATAGGTCATTTTCAAAAGTCAACAAAAAGGCACTTTAAGTCAAAGACCATAACTTGAGATTGGTAAATCAAAATGACATGGGACCAAAGGCATTGGTTAGAGGACTTCAAGACCTTTCCAAAATGTCCAAGAACATGTTCATAGCTTCAAAATTGAGCAAGATATGCATTGGAGAAGTTGGGAAATTTTTGGGAACTTTCAAAAGTCAACTTTGCCTAAAACACTTCATTTTTGCTAATGGGCCTCAAATTCTTTCTTGAATCTTTACCCAAAGCCTATGCACGACCCATTGGACTTAAAATGATTTAGTTTCTTATTCTTAATTAATTAATTGAATTTATATTAATATTAATTCATTTAATTGGTTTTAATTATAGGAAAATTCAAAGATATGCTTTTTAGATCTTTTTGTGCAGCAAATATGACTAGAGCAAGCTGGCAACTCGTTTCTCAATCAATAAGGCAAAAAAATCCATGATTGACAAGGTTTCATGAAAGAAAAGATTGGAAAAGATATGATTAGGCAATCAAATATTCAAGTCATAATGCCATGGACTTTTGGGCTTATTCTTGACCTAATTCACATCACATACATATGCTGAGTGAAACCCTACTCAAGGACACGCACAATTGTTGTTGAAACCATACAACCAAATTGCAAAAACTTGAGAAAAATTGTGAAACTGAAATCCTATTTGCAGGTGGATTCAAGACCTAAAATTGACTCAAACATATTGCCCGACTCTCCAGGAAGCTACTACAATCAAGAACGAGCCTTAAAGCTCAAAGAACGCGCAAGAACAAGCCCTACGGTTTGCATTATTTTCCAGAATTACATATCATCATTCATGCATTTTTAACCATTTTTCTTGATTGGTTTGTGTTGTTAGGAACATTCTGAAGCTAATGGAATAATCCAATTGAGTTATAACTTCCTAAATCGAAATCCACCATTGAAGAATATTAGGGTTTCAGAGCTTTCGTATTGGGGTTTCTTATATGCTGTAAAATTAGACCTCAAGCCATATATGGACAAATTCGTTGCAACAAGACGAATCGAATGAGATACTCGCGCTCAATTTATATAATCTGTGTGCGTAATCGCTATTTTTTGGACTTTTGCTTTGTGGGGGTTTAAAACCCCCGCTATCTTGTTTACAATTGCAGGTGAAACGAAGAAGACAGCATGCGTGGCATTATGTGACTGGAACATTCAAATCTGCGCGCGTATTTTTGTTTGCATCATAATAATTGTTGGTATTTTATATAATATTTGTTGTGTAGATATTTAACAAATGCGCTTCATAGCTCAGATGGTGGAGGACGTGTCTTGCAAGCATTGGGACCTGGGTTCGATTCCCAGGTCCCCCATATAATTGTTGATTTTTGTTTTAAAGCGTTCCAATGCAGCGTTCACCAAATGTCCCACCATATGTACCCACGCCTAGGCTTGCCAGATGGCCTTGATCAACAATCCAATTGCCACAGGATGGAATCCATGGTATGCTCTAGTCAACCAACATGCACACAATCCTGAAAGTCAACCAGGCCTTGTCTTGATGGGCCCGAATTGCTTCAATCTCACCTCCATTTTGGGCCAGACACCCCCCTTGGTTTGCTTTGCATTTTTAAATTTTCTTTTCTTTTCTTTTTAATACTTTTAATTGTTTTCATTATAATTAATTCACCACAAATAATTTTTCCTAATAAAAATCAGAAACTCAAAAATGTTTTTTAATTATTTATTAAATTTGCCATTGATATATTTTTGTAAATAAATAACTAACAATTACCTTAGTTTAATTTAGGTTTATATTTTAATCTTTTTCTTAATAAACAAAAACTACATAGAATTAGGTTTTGATTTTTTTTATCTTCTTTTTCTTAATTAATTATTATTATCATTATTTACTATTATTATTAATTACTATTATTTTTGCAAATAACATGTAAATGAATTAATTAGTTTAAATTAGGTCAACTTCGACATTTTCATTAATAATTAAAATAAACATAGAACTAGGGTTTTCTTTAATTCTTTTTTCTTATTTTCATTAAATACAAAAAATATAAAAAACACTTTCTTGTAAATAATTGAATAAATAGATTTAGGTTTAATTTTAATTTCATACAAAAGACACAAAAAACTCATAATTACTCAAAAGGGTCCAAAACCCTCGGATGTTCAGTTTAATTTATCCTTTCGCACGTTATTCTTATTTTTCTTATTGATTATTATGTAACTGCTCAAGGATGTAATAGTAATTAGGTTTATTGCTTTTTTACTTTCCGCACCTTTATCAAAAACGGGTCTTTGTATTTTGGCGATGTATAGACCCGCGCCTTGTAATAGCGTAGCTTTTATCTTTCCGTCTTTTAATTTTTCGCACTCCTAACTGCTAAACTCGCATGAAAGAATGTATGATAATTAAAAACAACGCGTAGCTCACAATGCCATGATCAAAGATAAATGTTAACATGAAAACAACACACAATACACACACCACTTCTAGCGTACGCCTCACTCGTTGCCTTCGAAACGTGGTCGTCAAGTATAGGACGTTTTAGCGGTCGCTCTTATGTCCAAGATCCAGTTGCCTCGAAACAGTTGCCTCGGATTAAAAAGGATCCAGGACATTAGGGTTACTCCTAAGGTGTCCTACTATTGCTTCGGTGACCACACTGTCCCTGAAATCGAATTGACCCGAACACCTCCAACGGTGGTGCTACCTACCTCTCAATGGTGGGATGGCACTACCTTAAGGACTTTTACACAACCTAATTCCTTAGGGTAGGTAGATGACTCATGGGTACTTGCTCTCTAAAAAACAAACAAAACAATCTTTTCACACTGACACTTTCAAAAGCTTTCAAAGCAAATTTTTCAAACACTCTTGAGGACAGATACAAGAGTCACTCAGAAATCTTTCAATGAAACTTTTTCAAACCCACTCACATTTGAAAAGCAAACAACATTTTGAAAACATAAGAGCAAGTACCTAAGAGCCCATGGATAACCATGGATAGAAAGGGTGCTAACACCTTCCCTTTCTATAAATCTACCTCCCGAACCGAGAGACATTCTCAATAAGGAATTTTGCTGTGCTTTTGTCCTTTCCATGTTGGAGAACATAAAAGACGGTGGCGACTCTTGCTTACCGCGACATTTCACGAACCAGCTTTAAACAGTCAGTTCTATTTCCACCGATCACAGAACTGGCGACTCTGCTGGGGAATCTATAAAAGTGAGGTGTACCTTAGGATTAGATCATACTTATGTTTTCAATTGCTTGCTTTGATTGCTTTATATTTGTGGGCATTGCATCGGAGTTTCATGGATCCTAACCCGGATCTGGGGATACCCTTTTAGGTAGCATAAGCTGTGAGGGACCTGTCCGGCATAGACCGACACGGGTGAAGCAGTGGCTACGTTGGTGTGACACCTTGGCCTGTACCGATATCCCTTGTGTTGCAACGAGGAGAATATGGGTCTTCTGAGGAGTCATTAAGCACCAGCCGACCTTAGAACCCTAATTTGACCCAACTTGGCCATAGAACAGTAGCAGTATGCTACACCCATTGAGCCTAAACTCTCGCGATGGTTCTGGCCGCAAGAAAAGATTGCGACGCTGGAGTTATGACCGATTGAGGGTAGTCAGTGATATTGGGATCCTCTAGAACCCAGTTACTTTTGATAGGACAGGTCTTAACCAACAAACTGAAAGAGGGTAGTACCTGAACTTCATGCTGGCCTAAACTCTAAGGGCTCTTTGTGTGACTTGTGTGCCTTCAAACTTGACTACTTGCATACTCGTTATCTGACACTTGAGTTTCTTGCAGGTTTTGTTTACAGTCCTTGATTGGGACTCATAATAGGGTTTACCTACGTCACTCCATGCATAGCATGACATCATACCATTGCATACATCCGGCATAAGGATTAACCCATTTCAAGGATCTCAAGGGTCTGTGATGCAGGTCATGATGAATCAAAATGTCTAGCAAGGGGCAAAAGGGGATTTATTTTCCTCTACCCAAGGTTGTCCAGAAGTCCAAGTGCAACAACTTGAGTCAGGGGCTATGACCCACTCGATATGGTGAGCCTTGACTCTTGAAGAAGGCCTCTCAACAATATGCAGTGCCTTCCATCAAGCTACAAAATGGAAACTCTAACAATTTTCTTGTTTACCCCGCGAGATCTTTGAAAAAAAATTGCATGCATACATACACATCATTGCATTACAGGTATCCTTGTCACAGGTCACTTACCTTCTTCGCTGTTCATTTCAGCAATGGCTTCCCAACAAGATAACCAGGGTCTTCATGCTCAAGAGACTCAGTTCAGGGAGATCTTCCTAAGCCTGTCCAAGGGGCAAGAAGAGTTGAGGACACTCATGGAGAATTTGGCCAAGAAAAGTCCCGAAGATGACAAGAACGAACGGCTGAAACGTCTGCAAGCTGAGGTAGATACAATGAGAACCCAGATGCTGGAGCAAATGGCTCTCATCCTAGGCTTAGCTCGGGAGCAAGAAGAGTTGAGGACCATGATCAGTCAACTTCATCAAGACAGATACAACATGAAGCAACCAGTCCAAGTCAGGGACCAGGTCATTGATCAATTTCCAAGAGGACAAGAGTCTGGTATGGTGAGGAATAGACCTCTCCAAATTGCTACCACTTCACAGGTCCAACCACAACCTCGCCCAGAGCAACAGGTTGATCAGAGTAAGCCAAACAAGCCCAGGAGGCAATTCACCCAGCTCAACATATCATTGTTTCAAGCTTTACAACACTTGGTGATATTGAATCTGATCACATTAAGGGCTCCTCCCCGGAATCCCAACACCTCAGCTCCTACCTATCATCCCAATAAAAGGTGTGCCTACCACTCTTCCAGTCCAGGACATGACACCGACGACTGTTGGTCTCTGAGGAACAAGATCCAAGACCTGATTGATGAAGGAGCATTGGAGTTCACACAAGATGGTCAGGCGGAGTTCTTCTACCATCCCTCCAAGGTTCACCATTTGAAGTGACAAGTCCTGAGACTAGAAAACTTTTGTTCATTCGAATGTTCAAGTTGTATTTTTCTTTGATTGTTCAAACAATTATCATGTCAAACTTTCTTATTTCATCAATGCATTGCATATGTCTGTTTTGAATCAATATATTCGTAGTCACTATATTTCAAATTGCTTTCATTTTTGTGATGTTCAACTCTTGATCTAAAATTCTAAGCCTTTTGAGGGAGGATGACGAAAACGATACCACGATCTTTACAGTATGCTTTTGGACAGACCTCGCTGATGAGGTACATGCATTGTTTCAAATCCTAAACAGTGGAGTTATAAGGAAGATAATCCCTCGTCAACCCCTCTGAGCCAAAGAAGTTGGAGTTTTTCTTTTCGAAAATTAAAACCCTTTAATCATAACCTGGGGCAGGGTAGTTCTCTCAGTTGATCCAGGTGCACAATGAAGGGCATCACTCAGTGATCCAGGTGCACAATGAATGGCATCAAAGGAGTCCTTCCAAAACAAAAGACAATGATGGTTCCGAATAATCATGAAGACAGGCAGTCATTATCTTTCAAAAATAAAAGTCCAATAAGTCAAAACCTATGAAGGAGACTTACAAAACTGGGGCATCCCGCTGACTGTAATCACAAAAGAAACAGTTCAGGCAAAAAACAAGGGATAACAAAATCAAAAAAGAAAGAGGTCTTACAAACCCTCAACAAAAAAAGGAAATGACTGCCTATTCAAAATAAACTGTCAATATCCGAACCATCACCAGAATATCAGAGCAAAGACTCAAACAAGGTTTAACGCACGATTAGCTGAGTTTAGGTTTGAAGAACATCACGAAGAGTGGGTGGGTACAAATAAAATTTGAGCCTTTATCCTTTATTTCTTAAACCGTGAACCGGGCCACGCTACAACCCTTAAAAGTCCTAGCTGAAGCCTGGGTTAGTTCGAAAGCATACTGTTACGAAAGGTATCCTGACTCCTTAAGGCTTGCGGTAAAATAACGAGTTGACATCACAGTTTACAAAAAATTCACTTGTTTTTATGAAAAAAAAATGCATTTTCAAAACTTCAAGACAGACATAAGCTTTGCATTTTTAATATAACATTGCTTGCATATGACTATTTGTTTGAACAGCATAGAAGTTCGCACGACGAAGGTCTAATGAACAAAAGCACCTCCAATCAAGGGGCATGGCATGATCATTGTCCATCATCTGGGGCAGTTAAGTCAAGATTCGGAGAATCTCTCAAAAGGCCAACCAGCTTGGGGAAAATCTCCATCTGGATCACTTGGGGCATTGGACGATCAAACGAAGATCTTCTGGTAGTATGGCAGCACAACACTAATAACAGTGACAATTCTTTGCACTCTGAAAACGTGGACATAGTCGAAAAAATACTACGCACAATCAAAGACCCGCTAGGTTGACACACCTAGGCAAAAATAAGGGCTTCCCGGCGAACCAAAAGGGTTCGGGCAAAAATAAGGGATGAAAATGAAAAATCTGTACACCCGGCAAGTCGAAAACCTGAAAAGGCGGCTTGGGCAAAAATGGGTATCCCGGTGGACTGAAAACCCGAAAAGGCGGTCCAGGCAAAATTAGGGATCAAAAGCGTACGACTATGTCCTGTCACCTCGTCACTTGCTTACCAGAAGAAGATTTGTCAAGTCGGCAGTCATCAAACACCTCACAGGCCTTCCTCTCCCGCAGAAACTGGGGCAATAAGAACGGTCTGAACGATCTAGTTGCTCTGTCCACCAAGGTACAAGGTAAGCTCAGCTGAAGAATACGACCAAGATACCTTCACTCCCCGCAGAGTAAAACAAGATTCAACAATTCTCCCCAAGCAGAGTTGATCTCCCAGTAGCCCTAAAAAGGCACAGTATCTAGAAAGTCAGCAACGCTCCCCCCGAGCAAAGTTAATCTACTGTCAGCCTCAAGGAGTTGGATTATCCCCCGAAGATATCAATATTCCCTAACGGAGTATACAGATGTTCCTAAGCAAGCATCCCCGGCGGTCTTAATATAAGATTGTTCCACGGCGGAATCCGAACATCCAGTGGAGCCATTCCCCGGTCCAATCTGAAAAGTTTCCCCAGGAGAGTTCAATCAATCTCCCCAGTAGATTCAGGAAGCTTATTTCCAGTAGATTCTGGAAGCTTATCACCTGCAGAGTACGAACGCGCCCCCCGGTTTTATTCAAAGGTTATTTCCCCACCAGGATATAACTGGGTTATCCTCAGCCAATTGCCACGGAAAGATCGTCCCCGGTGAAGTTCTTCCTATTCCCCAGTGGAGTTCATCGATTCCAACAGAACCTATCAACGGAATCCCCATCGGAGTTATCATCAACAAAGTACCTCTTTCCCCACAGAGTATCTCCCCGTAGAGTAATCTCTCCAACAAGTTTATCCCTCAACATAGTCATCTTCTCCTACAGGTTTATTCTCGCAATTATCATCCCCAGCGGAAACGAAGAGCTATACTCTTCACAATCAGCCCAGGATTTGACTTCCCGATATCCATCAAGGATTTACTTTCCTAGACAAAAATACACTCATATACATCACGTCTTCATACATTATAGCATGCACATACGCATCATGAACATACAATCTCATTTATTTTGAGAGCATCACGCATTTCATACATCATGACATTGCATACAACTAACGTTTTGTCTTTTCAGGACAAAGGTCAATACAAAGATGATTGCTATCAACTGTCGCAATTCCAGATTCGATACTTGTATCTAGCCAGGGAACATCTGTGAGCGATTACTTGTGGATTCGACGCTTGTATCAAGCCAGGGCATATCTGCATGAAGAAATTCCGGACTCGATTCCTGTATCTTGCCAGGGCACGTCTGAAGAGTTTTAAGATTCGATACCTGTATCTAGCCAGGGCAAGTATGTTGACGACTATTTCCAGATTCGATTCATGTATCCAGCCAAGGCACGTCTGAAGAGTTTGAAGATTCGATACCTGTATCCAGCCAGGGCAAATCTGTTGACGACTATTTCCAGATTCGATTCTTGTATCCAGCCAGGGCACGTCTGAAGAGTTTGAAGATTTGATACCTGTATCCATCCAGGGCAAATCTGTTGACGACTATTTCCAGATTCGATTCCTGTATCCAGCCAGGGCACGTCTGAAGAGTTTGAAGATTCGATACCTATATCCAGCCAGGGCAAATCAATTGATGACTATTTCCAGATTCGATTCCTGTATCCAGCCAGGGCACGTCTGAAGAGTTTGAAGATTCGATACCTGTATCCAGCCAGGGCAAATCTGTTGACGACTATTTCCAGATTCGATTCCTGTATCCAGCCAGGGCACGTCTGAAGAGTTTGAAGATTCGATACCTGTATCCAGCCAGGGCAAATCTGTTGACGACTATTTCCAGATTCGATTCCTGTATCCAGCCAGGGCACGTCTGAAGAGTTTGAAGATTCGATACCTGTATCCAGCCAGGGCAAATCTGTTGACGGCTAATTCTAGATTCGATTCCTGTATCCAGCCAGGGCACGTCTGAAGAGTTTGAAGATTCGATACCTGTATCCAGCCAGGGCAAATCTGTTGACGGCTAATTCCAGATTCAATTCCTGTATCCAGCCAGGGCACGTCTGAAGAGTTTGAAGATTCGATACCTGTATCCAGCCAGGGCAAATCTGTTGACGACTATTTCCAGATTCGATACCTGTATCCAGCCAGGGAAAATCTGTTGACGACTATTTCCAGATTCTGTTCCTGTATCCAGCCAGGGCACGTCTGAAGAGTTTGAAGATTCGATACCTGTATCCAGCCAGGGCAAATCTGTTGACGACTATTTCTAGATTCGATTCCTGTATCCAGCCAGGGCACGTCTGAAGAGTTTGAAGATTCGATACCTGTATCCAGCCAGGGAAAATCTGTTGACGACTATTTCCAGATTCGATTCCTGTATCCAGCCAGGGCACGTCTGAAGAGTTTGAAGATTCGATACCTGTATCCAGCCAGGGCAAATCTGTTGACGACTATTTCCAGATTCGATTCCTGTATCCAGCCAGGGCACGTCTGAAGAGTTTGAAGATTCGATACTTGTATCCAGCCAGGGCAAATCTGTTGACGACTATTTCCAGATTCGATTCCTGTATCCAGCCAGGGCACGTCTGAAGAGTTTGAAGATTCGATACCTGTATCCAGCCAGGGAAAATCTGTTGACGGCTAATTCCAGATTTGATTCCTGTATCCAGCCAGGGCACGTTTGAAGAGTTTGAAGATTCGATACCTGTATCCAGTCAGGGCAAATCAGTTGACGGCTAATTCCAGATTCGATTCCTGTATCTAGCCAGGGCACGTCTGAAGAGTTTGAAGATTCGATACCTGTATCCAGCCAGGGCAAATTTATTGACGACTATTTCCAGATTCGATTCCTGTATCCAGCCAGGGCACGTCTGAAGATTTTGAAGATTCGATACCTGTATCCAGCCAGGGAAAATCTGTTGACGGCTAATTCCAGATTCGATTCCTGTATCCAGCCAGGGCACGTCTGTAGAGTTTGAAGATTCGATACCAGTAACCAGCCAGGGCGTATCTGTTGACGACTATTTCCGGACTCGATTCCTGTATCTAGCCAAGGCACATCTGTGAGTAACTGATTGAAGATTCGATACCTGTATCCAGCCAAGGCACATCCACATGAAGAATTTGTAGATCAACCCCTATAATAGGCCAGGTAATTATCTTTCTTTCTCAGGTACGCAAGTTCTCGCTAAGGAATCTCTTACGCGATCGACATCTCCAGATGGCATCTATGAGCCCATTCCCGACAAGATTCTGTTACATCTCCAGATGGCATCTATAAGCCCATCCTCCTATCCATCCTCTCTCCAAATGACATCTATAAGCCCATTCCCTACATCACACTGCTAACATTCTACTATGTGAGTGCAAATTTCTGGGCACTTTAGTGTTCAATCATCTTCCACCTTCGGATTACGAAAGGCACGCCAGCCAATCTACATCCTTAGGTCTAAGAAGATTGAATAGGGGCAACTGTTGTACCCCAAAATTTTCCCTCCCATATCCTTCAAGGTTTGGCAAGATCAAGCTTCAAAAACTCAAGGATTGCACAGTCCAATTGCCTCCTAACACAGTCAAAATTAGGGTTTTGGTTCTTGCAAGGAAGTTGAGGTTTTCAAGGGCCCAATCAAGTCCCATATGCCTATACACATTGTCAAACATCCATATGTCAAGTTTCAAGACTCACAACATCAAATTGCACAGTCAAAAAACCTAAATGCGTCACAGTCAATTGCAGGGGCAAAATGGTCATTTGACAGTCAAAAGTCAAAATTTTTGGTCAACATCTTATTTTGAAGCCACAATCATCATTTGATCAATTCTTGATCATGATTCTACAAGCATGGCTCAAAAAGTCCCAAGATGCAAAAGTTTCTATTTTTGGACAGCTGAAAAGTCAACTACAAATTGACCAAGGCATAACTTCTTCATGGTTTATCAGAAAAATCCCATCCAAAGCTCATTTTGAAGGAGATGACATTTCCTACAACTCATCTTCACATTCCAAGTCCAAGAAAGGCTCTCACAAAAAGTTATCAATTTCAACATTATAGGTCATTTTCAAAAGTCAACAAAAAGGCACTTTAAGTCAAAGACCATAACTTGAGATTGGTAAATCAAAATGACATGGGACCAAAGGCATTGGTTAGAGGACTTCAAGACCTTTCCAAAATGTCCAAGAACATGTTCATAGCTTCAAAATTGAGCAAGATATGCATTGGAGAAGTTGGGAAATATTTGGGAACTTTCAAAAGTCAACTTTGCCTAAAACACTTCATTTTTGCTAATGGGCCTCAAATTCTTTCTTGAATCTTTACCCAAAGCCTATGCACGACCCATTGGACTTAAAATGATTTATTTTCTTATTTTTAATTAATTAATTGAATTTATATTAATATTAATTCATTTAATTGGTTTTAATTATAGGAAAATTCAAAGATATGCTTTTTAGATCTTTTTGTGCAGCAAATATGACTAGGGCAAGATGGCAACTCGTTTCTCAATCAATAAGGCAAAAAAATACATGATTGGTAAGGTTTCATGAAAGAAAAGATAGGAAAAGATATGATTAGGCAATCAAATATTCAAGTCATAATGCCATGGACTTTTGGGCTTATTCTTGACCTAATTCACATCACATACATATGCTGAGTGAAACCCTACTCAAGGACACGCACAATTGCTGCTGAAACCATACAACCAAATTGCAAAAACTTGAGAAAAATTGTGAAACTGAAATCCTATTTGCAGGTGGATTCAAGACCTAAAATTGACTCAAACATATTGCTTGAGTCTCCAGGAAGCTACTACAATCAAGAACGAGCCTTAAAGCTCAAAGAACGCGCAAGAACAAGCCCTACGGTTTGCATTATTTTCCAGAATTACATATCATCATTCATGCATTTTTAACCATTTTTCTTGATTGGTTTGTGTTGTTAGGAATAATCCAATTGAGTTATAACTTCCTAAATCGAAATCCACCATTGAAGAATATTAGGGTTTCAGAGCTTTCGTATTGGGGTTTCTTATATGCTATAAAATTAGACCTCAAGCCATATATGGACAAATTCGTTGCAACAAGACGAATCGAATGAGATACTCGCGCTCAATTTATATAATCTGTGTGCGTAATCGCTATTTTATGGACTTTTGCTTTGTGGGGGTTTAAAACCCCCGCTATCTTGTTTACAGTTGCAGGTGAAACGAAGAAGACAGCATGCGTGGCATTATGTGACTGGAACATTCAAATCTGCGCGCGTATTTTTGTTTGCATCTTAATAATTGTTGGTATTTTATATAATATTTATTGTGTAGATATTTAACAAATGCGCTTCATAGCTCAGATGGTGGAGGACGTGTCTTGCAAGCATTGGGACCTGGGTTCGATTCCCAGGTCCCCCATATAATTGTTGATTTTTGTTTTAAAGCGTTCCAATGCAGCGTTCACCAAATGTCCCACCATATGTACCCACGCCTAGGCTTGCCAGATGGCCTTGATCAACAATCCAATTGCCACAGGATGGAATCCATGGTATGCTCTAGTCAACCAACGTGCACACAATCCTGAAAAACAACCAGGCCTTGTCTTGATGGGCCCGAATTGCTTCAATCTCACCTCCATTTTGGGCCAGACACCCCCCTTGGTTTGCTTTGCATTTTTAAATTTTCTTTTCTTTTCTTTTTAATACTTTTAATTGTTTTCATTATAATTAATTCACCACAAATAATTTTTCCTAATAAAAATCAGAAACTCAAAAATGTTTTTTAATTATTTATTAAATTTGCCATTGATATATTTTTGTAAACAAATAACTAACAATTACCTTAGTTTAATTTAGGTTTATATTTTAATCTTTTTCTTAATAAACAAAAACTACATAGAATTAGGTTTTGATTTTTTTTATCTTCTTTTTCTTAATTAATTATTATTATCATTATTTACTATTATTATTAATTACTATTATTTTTGCAAATAACATGTAAATTAATTAATTAGTTTAAATTAGGTCAACTTCGACATTTTCATTAATAATTAAAATAAACATAGAACTAGGGTTTTCTTTAATTCTTTTTTCTTATTTTCATTAAATACAAAAAATATAAAAAACACTTTCTTGTAAATAATTGAATAAATAGATTTAGGTTTAATTTTAATTTCATACAAAAGACACAAAAAACTCATAATTGCTCAAAAGGGTCCAAAACCCTCGGATGTTCAGTTTAATTTATCCTTTCGCACGTTATTCTTATTTTTCTTATTGATTATTGTTGTACCCCAAAATTTGCCCTCCCATTTCCTCAACATTTTCTCATCACAAGACCTTTGAAGCCCAAGAACCAGTTAGGGTTTCCTCTGCTCAAAACTTCTCCTTGCACTGTTAACCCAAATTAGGGTTTGTGTTTGCACAAAGATGTTTTGACCTAAAATGCCTAAGATGACTTTCATGCTTCATGTTGGACTCCCAAGTTTATCCATACCAAGTTTCAAGTCTTGATTCCAAATTTTGCCCAGTCAGCTAGACAGTTGACCTAGAAATCAACTGTATTGGGGAAAAAGTCAACTGTGGCCAATAGACAGTCAAATCTCATGAAAATTGACCCACGTCAACATTATGAACTCACATGGACCATTTGATCAAGTTTGGATCACAATTCCCCAAGAAATTTGATCAAATCATCAAAAGGGCAAAATGGTCATTTTTAGGGTTTTGACTGCACGAAGGCAATTTTTGACTATTTTACCTAGCCAATGGAAAACCAAGCTCACATATGGACTCAAGGACCCCATGGAATTATCTTGACATGCTCAACAAGTTCAAAAGATCCCAAGTACACAAGATTGACAGTTGAATTTCCCAGTCAATTGATCAATTTTGACTGTATACTGAAAAGTCAAACTTTGACTTTTTGGTCAAAATCAAGGGTCAAGATTCATTTTTCATCAAAACATGCCAAATCATGAAACTTGTTCACCAAGAAATCAAGAAATGCAAATTAGGGTTTGAAATGGAAATTTTTCATAACTTAGAATTTTTCTAAGTTATGGAAAACCCTAATTTTTTCCCAACTTTGCCCCACTTTCTCACCAAGATTCATTGGGATTCAAACAAAAGTCAAAACATGAAAGTTGTAGCTTGTTGCATAATCTACAACTTTGATTCACAAAGTTTTCCCAAATGAGGCTTGTATCTCAAGTTACAAGTTTTTGAATAAGGGTACTAAACCATCCTTAACTTAGTGAAATTTTAACCTATTTTGGCAAGGTTTTCTACCTAAATTCAAGAACATTTCCATACACTTCCACTTGGAATTTCAATTTGCATTTCAAAGATGGATTGTAGTACACATTCCAAGCTTTCCAAAATGTCCAAGAACTCATCAAACAACCTCATAACTTGAGAGAATCGAATTTCACAATATGGCAAAAACTCACTTTTGAATTGGTCATGTACATGTTCATAACTTATGCCATTTTCAAGTCAGCTTAGTTTGTGCTATATTACAGGCCCTTAAACCATCCAAAACTCAATAATTCAATGCATGTTCATTGTACTAAGGCTTTGTTTCATGAGTTTATGCATTACCTTTTGATTTAAGCCATTTATGGAAAAAGCAAAATAGCCATTTTTGAAAAGTTAAGCTTTATGTCCAATTGCAAATCCACAAGTACAGATCAGATCTAATTGGCACAAGATTATGAGCATAACACACTGATCAAGGAGAAGCTTTGCAGCATGATTAGGGGTCCTCTACCTGTCTAGAATACAACTTGGCTTTTGTTTGCTTAAGTGTGAAGAAAAGTGGCATATCATAACATAACTTTCATCTCAGCATTAGAACACTTAAGCAAATATTGTAGACACCTTCTAATCATCCTAACTAAGCTAGAACACGAGCAAGCAAGGTCCCAAACACTCCCATTCCCAGAATCACTCTCAAACTGCAAAAACAGAGTTCTCACTGCAGTTTGAGTGCCAACTCTCAATCCTTTCAAGCATTCTTGCCCAAACCACTTCAGACACCTTCCCTACCATCAATGCAAGCTAACCAAAACCTAAAACATGACCTGTAATTCCTCTAACCAGTTCCACCATTTTCATTTTCTTGTTTTGCAGTTGAAGTTCTCTAGCACGATTCAAGAAGTTTCAAGACAAAGTAAAGCTTGGAATAGCATCCCTGGACCTCAAGGAAGCTATACCAATCATCACCTTGCACTGAAAGCTTCTCCATTGCCAGATACAATTTCAACTGAACAGGTAAGTTCATGAACTCGTATCTCTCTTATTAGGCATTGTTAGCTTTAGGTTTGTGAAGAAAACATGTCACAATCATAGCCCTGAACATGCCCATATAATTAGATTTCATTTATATTATGTATGCTTAGAGAATTTGATGTCTGAACTTTGAACAAAAATTAGGTTAAGAATTGGGAGAGAAGAAATTCTCTCTCATTTCTGAGAGTTAAAACATGTTCTTTATATGTGTGAATTCGTGAGAAGATGCTTAACAGTTTTGATGTTAGAAGTTTTTGCTAAAACTCAAAGAATCAGGACCTTGCAATGGAAGAAAGAGGCGCGTGTTTTTGTTCAAACAGAAGTCTGGAGGTTGAAGAAAGGTCTTCATGGGCTGGGCTTGTGTTGAATTTTCTTTTTGCACCATACATTTGCTTCTGAACCCCCTGAGCCCATTTTGTTTATTTTTAATGTTTTTTTGACTTTTTCTTTTTTGGATTGACTTTATTTATTTTTTCTCATGATATTAAAAATATAAAAAATATTTTTCTCACCATTTTTGAATTTATTAGATATTTATTTGGTTTTCTTTTAGTTTGTACACAAATAAATGAATATATACATTTTATTAAAAATATTAAGAAATATGTAAAAAAAACACTTTTATTTTCATTTTTATTTTTGTTTTACCCTCTGAAAATTTTTTATAGAAAAAAATACTTTTTTTGTTAAATATTAAATATTATTATTTTTATATATATAATATATATTTAGGAATTA
The DNA here is from genome assembly GCA_948472305.1 of Vicia faba. NCBI lineage: Eukaryota > Viridiplantae > Streptophyta > Magnoliopsida > Fabales > Fabaceae > Vicia > Vicia faba. Next base: position 317,048,503 of record OX451740.1, read on the forward strand.
ATACATATACATATATATTTATTAGTATACTTAGGTTAAAATACAAAAATATATACATTTTTATTTTATTAATATTTGATATAGAAAATACTTTTTTTTATGAATATACTCCATTTTATTTTATTTTTTTGCATATAATTATTAAATATTATACATATTAATAGTTAATATATTGCTTAATAAAAATTAGGGTTTTTACCCTAAAAAAGACAAAAACTCCAAAAATGATACTTTTTTTATTTTATTTATTTGACATGAATAATACCTTTTTTTTACATATAAAAACTTTTTTTGCATTTTGCATCTTTATTTTATTTTCTATTTAATTTATGCAATCAATTATCTTGTAAATATTCCGAAAATTGATGTAATAGCTAGGTTTAATTTCTTTGTCTAAATATCCCCCCATTTGAACATTTGTACCCCCCTTCCCATATTGTGTTGTAATAGTGTAGGAATTTTAATTTTTCGCACTTTAAACGCTTTCTAAATATACCATGCTAGAGTTAGGGTTTGTATGCAAATAAAAAGAACAAAGTAGTTTGACCTAATTTCAAGATAAACAAGCATGAAATATGGACAACACATATCACACTTGCACCCTCTAGGGTATTCCACTTGTTGCCTTTCAAAATTGGGCAACATTGCATGTTAGGTCTCTTTGGGCAAAACAAACACAAGTCAAATGATCATAGTCCCTCGATGACGCTTTCAAAATGTTGCCTAAACAAATGATCAAGTCCCTTAAGAAAAATTTCCCAAAGATACTTCGCACCATTGCAATTATGGTCTAAACGATGACCCGCGCCCGTCCCTTTCACATCCTAACATGAGATTGTCCACCAAATACAATGGTGGAGCAAACCTGTTAAAAGGGTTAAAACATAGCAATAAACTTTGAGAAATTTAGGAGTAGATAACCTCTTAGTTACTTGAATCAAACTTGCAAAGACAAAACACTTGCCTATTTTCTAAAACCACACCTCACAAACACTTTTAAAACGACTTTCAAAAACAAAATGAAAACCTTTTCAAAAGACGTACACCTTTGTATACATCCCAACATGGATCATTACAAAGGTTGCCACCACATTGGTTTCTTTTCAAAACATTTTTCAAACCCACACACACAAAGAACCATTTCAAAAAATTGAAAATTAAGGCAAGTTGATCTAAGCAAGTAACTAAGAGCCCATGGATAACCATGGATAGAAAGGGTGCTAATACCTTCCCTTTCTATAATCTACTCCCCGAACCCAAGAAAACATCTCAAAGGTTTTTTGCTGTGCTTTTTAACCTTTCCTTAGGATAAAATAAAAAGTCGGTGGCGACTCTTGCTCAACCGAAACATTTGCGAAAACAAACGCAAAACCTCAAGTCAGTTCTCCCACCGTATCACAGAACTGGCGACTCTGCTGGGGAAAAATTTTAAAAGTGGAGTAACCTTAGGGCTTAGATCACCCTCTTGCATGATTATTTGTTTGTCTTGATTGCTTTATATCTTGGATCTATTGTTTGGGTTTGCAATCCTATACCCGGATTTTTGGGAAACATTCATAGATAGCAATACGTTGTGGAAACTGTGCGGGGTATACCGACACGGTCGAAGCAATAGCTATATTAGTGCGACATATTTGTGAGTACCGGTAACCCTTGAGTTCAATCAAGGAGAGTACGGGGCCGCTGAGTGATGTCACTAAGCACTAATGACCTAGAACCTTACTTGACCATCTTGGCCTTTCATTAGGGGTAGTGAGATGACCGGCTTTGGTGCAGTCCGAAGTTGGTAGATACTCGATACTACACTCATTGAGGGTTGTTTTCTTGGAATATTTTGGTCGCTAGTTAAGTGGCTAAACCAAAACAATGAACATTGAAAATAATCCAATGATATTGAGCTCCTTAGAACCCGGTTACTATTTATAGGACAGGTTTTTAAGCCAACCACACTCAAGAGGGTACTTACCTATGAAACCCCATGCAATCCTGAAACTAGGGTTTTGTGTGAATTGTTTGTACATATGTTTTGTGCATACATCATAAACATCATAAAACATCATATGCATTCACTAACCATTTCAAGGGTTTGGATCTTCATCTTTGTTCTTGTTTTGTAGGTCATGGAAATTCCTCGCAGAAACACCATTCAAGTCAACCTTGTAAGAATCTCTCCTCAACTCAAGGAGCTCACCTCAAGAATTTCGGAAAACTCATCCTTCAGTGAAAGACATGGTAGACTGCTCAGCCTAGTCAACACCAACATTGAAGAAGACATGATGAAAGTGCTATTCCAGTTCTTTGACCCTCTTCACCACTGTTTCACTTTCCCTGATTATCAGTTGGTACCCACTTTGGAGGAGTTTTCTCAACTCCTGAGAATTCCTATCCTTAACCAACTACCCTTCAACGGTACGGAAAAGGAACCAAAGCCGGAAGATGTTGCTCGAGCATTACATCTACAACCATCCGACATCAAGGGGCATTGGGAAACCAGAAGCGGCGTCAAGGGATTCTTAGCAAAATTCTTGTTTGAGAAGGCACAAGAATGTTGGAACTCATTGGACTTACAAGCCTTTGAAGAGATTGTGGCACTCCTTATCTATGGGTTGGTCTTGTTCCCAAATCCTGATCAATTGGTAGATGTCAACGCCGTCAAAATCTTCCTGTCCAGAAATCCAATACCAACATTGCTTGGGGACATTCTTCACTCATTTTACACGCGAACAATGAGAAAGAGGGGTGTTCTCATGTGTTGTACTCCTCTCCTTGCAAGGTGGTTTATTTCGCACCTTCCACAATCTTTCTTGAAGAATGACCAAGGCTCAAGGTGGTCCCAACGGTTGATGACTCTTACTCACTCTGATGTACATTGGTGTTCTCGGTCCAGAGAAAATTTCATCATCGTCGATCGTTGTGGAGAATTCCCTAATGTTCCTTTACTTGGAATTAGAGGAGGTATCACCTACAACCCTTGCCTAGCTTTGAGGCAATTTGGATATGCACGGAGGGACGACCCTCATGACATGTTGATTCCTGACCTAGTTTTTGACTTCGACAATGATGCGCAAGGACTTCGCCAAATATTCATCAGAGCTTGGGGAAAACTCAACAAGGTTGATAGCAAGACTCTGGGACACAAGAACTCCATCCCCCTTGAGCCTTATCTCAAGTGGGTACGAACCCGAGCCCAAAGTCTGATGATGCCTTATCCTCATGTTCTCCCTGTGATTAAAGAGCCTGTTAAGGAAGGAGAGGTTCCCTACACCATCCTACATCCTGACATGCCTACATCGTGGGAGGAGATGCAGAAAAGTTGGATTCAGCTCAAGGAGGAACGGAATACTTTTGAAGCTAGCTTCTACGCCAGTGAGAAGAAGGTTCTAGAGCTTACCCGCCGACTCCACAAGCAAGAGGCCCTCAACACCTACATCGCACCAAAGAGGATGCGCAATGTCTTTTTGCCTTGAGAAGTTATTTTGTAATATTTGGCCCATGGGGCATTTATGTACTAACAAATTTCTTCTTATTAATATGACGTGCGTTCTTCTTTGTCTGAAACAATTTTGAGTGTCCTAAATCCTTGAATGCATTGCATACATAAGCATACCATTCATCATGTGCATAGGCAGGTCTCATTCCAGGTTTCCTTATCTGTCTGCTGTTTATTTCAGTAGGATGGATCTCGAGCAAACAGTTAAAGACCTGCAAGCTCAAAATGAACAGTTCCAGCAACTCCTGATGACCTTGGCTAAGGGTCATGAGGATATCAAGACTCAATTAGGGAACAAGGACCCAGTAAAAAAGAAGAAAAAGAGACTCGGGGTGGCTACTTTAGGGAGAAGATTTGACGGAGAAGCTCGGAGAGTGCTTAAATTTCCTCCTATCTCTGATGAAGGAACCAGCAAAGGAGGTGGAGCTACGGTACCTTCCGAGTCTGATGCGGAAGAAGAAGAGGTCGAAGAGGATGAAGATTATTCTGATCAGCAATACCCTCCAGCAGATGATAAATACAAAGGGCTAGAAGACAGGTTGGCCGCCATGGAGCTACAAAGAGTGTCGGGTTTGGACTTTGAAGACTTGGGTTTGGTTGCCGGGATTGTGATTCCCCCAAAATTCAAGGTGCCAGTGTTTGTGAGGTATGATGGGTTGTCCTGTCCAAAAATGCATCTCAGGTCCTACGTGAGAAAAATTCAACCCTATACGGCAGATAAAAACCTTTGGATTCATTTCTTTCAAGACAGCCTTTCTGGAGCTCAGTTGGAGTGGTTTTATCAACTAGAGGGAACCAGCGTCCGAAATTGGGAAGATTTAGCCACCGCTTTCTACAAACAATATCAATACAATTCTGATCTCGCTCCTACGCGTACCCAACTTCAGGGTATGTCTTTAGGAACGGGCGAAGGGTTCAAAGAATATGCACAAAAATGGAGGGATTTGGCTGGCAGGGTGCAGCCTCCTTTAACCGACTGTGAGCTTGTTGATATGTTTCTAGGGACCCTATCCGGGCCATTTTTCAATCATCTGATTGGTAACTCTTCCTCGGGGTTTACCGATTTGATCTTAACGGGCGAAAGAATAGAAGCTGGCATCAAGTCAGGAAAGATTCAGAAGGGTGTTGCTGCAAGTACTGAGAAGAGGCCTTTTAAGAAAGAGGCAAGTGTCGTCTATGGTCCTAGAAGACAAGTCAAGCCAGAAAGTCGCCAAGCCGTCAATGCTCTGGTCATTTCAAAACCTGTTGCTGCTCCTCACCAGTACAATCAACAAAGAGGTGAAAGGCCCAAGAGGCAGTATACTCGGCTGAGTATGACCTTATCACAAATTTTACCCCAACTGTTATCAACCAACTTGGTGACCACCAAAGAAGCTCCTAAGGTCGTTAATACTGCATCTCCTAAGTATAACCCGAATGCCCGTTGTGCTTATCATTCTGATAGCCCCGGGCATACTACTGATGATTGATGGGCCTTGAGAAACAAAGTGCAAGATCTTATCGACGCGAAGGAAATTCAGTTTGAAGCGCCTGAGAGGCCGAATGTTGTAACCGCTCCTATGCCCCAGCATAGAGTAAATGCCATTGAGGAAGATTTGTATGTTGTTTCGGTGAATGATGTTGCTACCCCTCTTTTGACTTTTAAGAGGAACTTACTACTAGCCGGTTTATTTCCGGGTTGTAGTAAGGGTTGCCTCCTGTGTGCTGTTATCCCTACCGGTTGTCCACTGCTGAAATCAGGCATCCAAAGCCTGATGGATAGCAAAGAAATTTTGTTCAAGAAAACTGCTGTTCCGTTTGTTTCCGTTGAAGAAATATCTGTTGTCACAATTTACAATCCTGCCAAAGCTCCCATGAAGAAACCAGTCCAAATTATGTCTGTTGCACCCATTACTATTATTGTTCCGGGGCCTCTCCCCTATGAGTCTGATAAAGCGGTCCCATGGCATTATGGGGCCGATGTGTATGTGCTTGGGGTGAAGCAGGAGTTCAACACCAATACCAGTATCAGTAACATCACTGGTCCCGCCAAGATTACCCGCAGTGGCAGGCTCTTCTCACCTGACATTGCACAGCCAGTTATCCGAAAACCTCTTACCATCACACCCGCAAGTGTGCATGTTCCAATTTAAGTTCCTGTGTCTACTACTGCTGCCGAGTCCTCCGATACTCGGGGCAAAGAAGTTGCTACCAATTTGCCTGCCAGGACGGAGGCACCAAAAAAGGCTGCTGTGGAAGCCTCCCAACAAGAAATGGAGGAGATTCTTAAAATCATCAAAAAGAGTGACTTCAATGTTGTTGAACAATTGGGGCATACCCCCTCCAAAATCTCTATGCTATCATTGCTACTATGCTCAGAGGCCCATGCAAAAGCCCTGATTTCGTTTCTGAAAACGGCCCATGTGCCGCAAGAGACCTCTACAGATCAATTCACCGACTGTGTGGCTAATTTGACGGCTGACAATGGCTTGGGGTTTTCGGATGCTGACCTTACCGTCAAAGGGAAAAATCACAATGATGCCCTGCACGTCTCTATAGAGTGCAGGGGCACTACTCTCGCACACGTGTTGGTGGATACCGGTTCTTCCCTGAATGTTTTGCCCAAGAAGGCATTGGATCGCTTGGATTGTGAGGGTTTGGAGCTGAAACCTAGTAACATCATTGTTATAGCCTTCGACGGTTCCAAGAGGATGGTGCACGGTGAGGTAGACATTCATATTCGTGTGGGTTCCCAAGTTTTCAACTCAACGTTCTACGTAATGGATATTCGTCCATCTTACTCCTGCTTGTTGGGTCGACCCTGGATTCACAAAGCTGGGGCAGTAACCTCCACTCTACACCAAAAGCTCAAATACCCTGTCAAAGGGAAGATTGTTACTGTGCAGGGTGAGGAGGAATACATGGTTAGTCACTTGAATTCATTCCGGTATATCAAGATGGACGGGGAGTTTATTGAAACCCCCTTTCAGCATTTTGAGGAGGTACCTCCAACGTTGGCATCAGCTGAGGCAGTGGTTGAAGAAGACTTTCCGTTGAAGATGGCGTCCTTGAAGGATGCCTGGGCTGTAATCGAGAAAGGCAATTGTGCAAACTGGGGTCAGCTTCCTGACTTCACTCAAAAGAATGACAAGTTTGGGCTGGGCTTTACCGCAGAGGCTCAGAGGGCTGTGCGTAAGGAAAAGATCAGAAAGACTCTGGTGTTTATCTCCAACCCAAGGGTGAATGCTATCGAGGAGGATGTAGAGGAAGCAGAGTTTGACAGTTGGATCTACCCGACTACCAGCAACGGACCAAGCAACTGGACGGCAAAGGATTTTACACCTATCACATTTGTCACGCAGTAATTAATTCTTTTGATTTTCAATTTGTAACAAACAATGTGTTAAAACTTTTATTGGCTCGGTGTCCTACCCGGGGCATCGTAGCTCTATTTGTGAGGGCTTTTTGTATGACATTTCCATATATCATCAATCAAAACATTGGACGTTTGTTGCATTTCAAATCTTGTGCTCTTTTTCTTTCTGTGTTATATATTGCAAAACAGTTATATTTACACACACTCACCTATACAGGTTTCAATCCACTCTGGATCTCACTGGTAACAGCTCTGCTACCGCCAGTTATGACTTCGAGAATCCGATCAACTTGGCCGAAGACGAAGGTGAAGATGATTGTGAAGTGCCTGGCGAACTCGCAAGACTGCTGCTCCAGGAAGAGAGGGCTATTCAACCGCATGAAGAGCTGGTGGAAACAGTTAACCTGGGTACGGAGACAGATAGGAAAGAGGTCAAGATTGGGGCTAATCTAGAGCTCAGCGTGAAGCAACGATTGATCCAGATGCTACATGATTACGTGGAAATATTTGCTTGGTCCTATGAAGACATGCCTGGTTTGGATGCCGACATTGTAGTTCACCACCTGCCAACCAAGGAAGACTGCCCTCCGGTAAAGCAAAAGGTCCGCCGTATGCGCCCAGAGATGTCCGAAAAGATCAAGGCTGAGGTTATGAAGCAATTCGATGCCGGGTTTCTAGCGGTAACTTCTTATCCTCAATGGGTTGCCAACGTGGTGCCAGTGCCGAAGAAGGACGGTAAAGTCAGAATGTGTGTCGACTACAGGGATTTGAATAGGGCCAACCCCAAGGATGATTTTCCTCTACCTCATATTGACGTTCTTGTTGACAATACTGCTCAACACAAGGTGTTCTCCTTCATGGACGGTTTTTCTGGGTATAATCAGATCAAGATGGCCCCGGAAGATATGGAAAAGACTACCTTTGTGACTCAGTGGGGCACCTTCTGCTACAAGGTCATGCCATTCGGGTTGAAAAATGCTGGGGCAACCTATCAACGTGCCATGGTTGCTTTATTTCATGATATGATCCATCATGAGATTGAAGTATACGTTGATGACATGATTGCAAGGTCTCAAATTGAGGAGGAGCACCTTGATCATCTGAGGAAGTTGTTTGACCGACTGAAGTTATACAAGCTGAGGTTGAATCCCAACAAATGCACCTTTGGGGTGAGGTCCGAAAAATTGCTAGGTTTCATTGTAAGTGATAAAGGTATTCAGGTGGACCCTGCCAAGGTAAAAGCCATACAAGAGATGCCGACTCCAAAGACAGAGAAAGAAGTCAGAGGCTTCCTGGGACGACTGAATTACATTGCCCGTTTCATCTCACATCTAACTGCTACTTGTGAGCCAATCTTCAAATTGCTGAAGAAAGATCAAGTAGTACGCTGGAACGATGAATGTCAGGCTGCCTTTGAAAAGATAAAGGAATATCTCCAAGAGCCACCCATTCTTATGCCACCAGTGGAAGGAAGACCTCTGATACTATATTTGACAGTACTTGACAATTCAATTGGGTGTGTGCTGGGACAGCATGACGAGTCCGGCCGAAAAGAGCACGCTATTTATTACTTGAGAAAAAAGTTTACCGACTGTGAGTCTCGTTACTCACTGCTTAAGAAAACTTGATGTGCTCTAGTATGGGCTGCTCGCCGGCTGAGACAGTATATGCTGACTCACACTACTCTATTGATTTCAAAGATGGATCCCATCAAGTACATATTTGAAAAGCCTGCTCTGTCTGGGAGAATAGCAAGATGGCAAATGATCTTAACAGAATATGATATCCAGTATACAACTCAGAAAGCAATTAAAGGAAGTGTACTGGCAGATCATTTGGCACACCAACCTGTGGACGATTACCAATCATAGAACTTTGATTTTCCGGACGAAGACATCATGGTGGTAACTGACTGTGAAGTACCTGGACCGGATGAAGGACCTGAGGAAGGATCCCGATGGTCTATGCATTTTGACGGAGCCTCCAATGCTTTGGGTAACAGCGTCGGTGCTATAATCATATCCCCTAAAGGTACTCATACTCCACTCATCGCCCGGTTGTGTTTCAACTGCACCAACAACATGGCAGAATATGAGGCATGTATCATGGGTCTACAAGCTGCAATCGACTTAAGGATCAAATTTCTGAGTGTCTTCAGAGATTCCGCTCTCGTGATCAATCAGATCAAAGGCGAGTGGGATACGAAACACCCGAATCTTATTCCTTACAAGGAGTATGTGTCAACCTTGCTTCCCCACTTTGAAGAGATAACTTTTGAGCACTTCCCAAGAGAGGAGAATCAGTTAGCGGACGCACTAGCTACGATGTCTTCAATGTTCAAAGTTAAATGGGACAATGAGGCTCCCCGAATCATTATCTGGAAGTTGGACGAACCGGCATACTGCTGCGACCTCGAGGCCGAGAAGGCGACTGAAAAACCCTGGTATCATGAGGTGAAGAGGTACTTGGAAGCTCAGGAGTACCCTGAAGGTGCATCTGTCAATGACAAGAAGTTCATGAGAAGGTTTGCAGCAAAATTCTTCCTCAGCAACGGCATTCTCTACAAACGAAATCATGATTCAACTCTACTACATTGTGTGGATAAGGCTGAAGCAGAGAAAATCATGATAGAACTGCATGAAGGTACATTCGGAACACATTCCAGTGGACATACCATGGCAAAGAAAATCCTACGGGCAGGATATTTCTGGTCCACAATGGAAGCCGATTGTTACCAACACTCTCGAACTTGTCATAAATGCCAGATCTACGCTGACAAGGTGCATATCCCTCCGGTTCCTCTGAACGTCCTGACGACACCTTGGCCTTTTGCAATGTGGGGGATTGATATGATCGGTGAGATCCGACCGACGGCATCCAACGTGCATCGTTTCATCTTGGTGGCAATCGATTACTTCATGAAGTGGGTTGAGGCAGCTTCCTATGCAACGGTAACCAAGAGCGTCGTGGCACGTTTCATCCGGCATAATCTGATATGTCGGTACGGTGTCTCGGAAAGAATCATTACGGACAATGGTACCAATCTCAATAACAAGATGATCACTGAACTCTGCGAACAATTCAAGATACAGCACCACAATTCTTCTCCCTACCGGCCGAAGATGAATGGGGCTGTAGAGGCAGCTAATAAGAATATCAAGAAAATTATGCAGAAGATGACAGTGACTTATAAAGATTGGCATGAAATGTTACCTTTTGCTCTTCATGGGTACCGTACCTCAGCAAGGACGTCAACCGGGGCAACTCCTTTCTCCTTGGTCTATGGCATGGAGGCAGTCTTGCCAATTGAAGTTCAGATACCCTCTCTCCGGATAATGAAGGATGCAGACTTGAATGAAGATGACTGGATCCAGACTTGACTTGATCAATTAAACCTGATTGACGAAAAGAGGCTCACTACTATCTGTCATGGTCAGACGTATCAAAAACGGATGATCAGGGCATTTAACAAGAAGGTCAGACCACAACAGTATCAAGTTGGGGACCTGGTAATCAAATGCATCATCCTTCCTCAAAGTGATCCCCGGGGCAAATAGACCCCTACTTACGAAGGGCCGTTTGTGGTTAAACATGTGTTCTCAGGAGGAGCCATGATCCTAACCACCATGGATGGTGACGACCTTCCTCACCCCGCCAATGCAGACATAGTGAAAAGATACTACGCATAATCAAGGACCCGCTAGGTTGACATTAACTAGGCAAAAATAAGGGCTTCCCGGCGAACCAAAAGGGTTCGGGCAAAAATAAGGGATGAAATAAAAAAAAATCTGTACACCCGGCAAGTCGAAAACCTGAAAAGGCGGCTTGGGCAAAAATGGGTATCCCGGTGGACTGAAAACCTGAAAGGGCGGTCCAGGCAAAAGTTAGGGATAAAGCGTAACACTATGTCTCATTGGATCACCTTGCATCCGGAATTCGGCATCAACTATCTGGCTCAGATCTCGGCATCGATCAATCAGCTTCATCTTCAACCAAGCAGCAAAGTGATGAGACGCTTGAAAACATAGAGGCGATAGCAGAGTTGGAACCTAGTGGGATTGATCACATAGCTGTTTTGTTTCCTTTTCAAAATTGTAAATTCTATGTCATTCGGCGGCATCCTCTTACTAGGATGTCAGCCTCTTGTACAAAAACGCCTATTCACAGGCAAAATTCAAATCAATACAAATTCACTTGTCCATACAAATTGCCATTGTTTTCTTTTTTGTTTTGTCTTGCGAAGAACGTCCAATGTTCATTTTTGATATATGCATTTGACATTAAATTGCTGATTTATAAATATTTGCACATGAAACAAAAGAACAATTACAGGTGACATCAGAAACAGCGGCAATGTAAGGTTGTCTGATGCAGTCTGGTTGCTTTGTCCGCCAAGGTACCAAGGTAGATTCGACTGAAGAATGTGACCAAATCGTCTCAACTCCCCGCAGAGTAAGACAAGATTCAGCAATGCTTTCCCCAAACAGAGTTGGTTCCCCGTCAATCCTGAAAAGGCACAACATTCCCCGGCAGGTCTTAAAGCTTATCCCCAGTAGATTCTGGAAGCTTGTTCCCTGTAGAGTACGGACGTCTCTCCCGAGCTTTATTCAAAGTTATTCCTCACAAGGGCTTATAACTGGGTTATCCTCAGCTACCTGCCACGAAAGATTGCCCTCGGCAAAGTCCTTCATATTCCCCAGCGGAGTTTATCTTTGGTTTTCCCCAGCGGAGTTTATCATCATTATCCCCAGCGGAGTCCATCATTGAAGTCCTCAGCAGGCCTCTCATCATCCTTCCACAAAGTAACTCCTCGGCCGGTCATCAAGGATTTATTTTCCTAAAGACGAAATTACATTCATAAACATTTCACATTTTCATACATCTTGCTTACATACATGATAAAGTGCATACAACACTATCTCATGTTGAACATCATGACATCATGCATATCATACATCATGACATTGCATACAACTTATATTTTTGCCTTTTCAGAAAAAAAAAGACAATCCCAAAGACAACTACCTTCAGCTGTCACAATTCCAGATTCGATACCTGTATCTAGCCAGGGCACATCTGAGAGTGATCAGTTTCCAGATTCGATTCCTGTATCCAGCCAGGGCACGTCTGAAGAGTTCAAAGATTCGATTCCTGTATCCAGCCAGGGCACATCTATCAACTACAACATTTCCAGATTCGATTCCTGTATTCATCCAGGGCATATCTGTTGGCCACATTTCCAGACTCGATTCCTGTATCTAGCCAGGGCACGTCTGAATAGTTCGAAGATTCGATTCCTGTATCCATCCAGGGCACATCTATCAACTACAACATTTCCAGATTCGATTCCTGTATCCATCCAGGGCATATCTGTTGGCCACATTTCCAGACTCGATTCCTGTATCTAGCCAGGGCACGTCTGAAGAGTTCGAAGATTCGATTCATGTATCCAGCCAGGGCATATCTATTGACGACTATTTCCGGATTCGACTCCTGTATCCAGCCAGGGCACATCTGTGAGCAACCGATTGTAGATTCGATACCTGTATCTAGCCAGGGCATATCCGCATAAGGAGATTGAAGATCAAACACCTGTAACAAGCCAGGAAAACATCTGTCTTTCTCAAATACACAAGTTCTCGCCAAGGAATCTCTTGTGCGATCAACACTTCCAAATGGCATCTATAAGCCCATTCCCGACAAGGTTCTGTCACATCTCCAGATGGCATCTATAAGCCCATCTCCCTATCCACCACCTCTCCAAATGGCATCTAATAGCCCATTCCCAACATCACATTGCTGATACTTCAACATGCGAGTGCAAATTTCTGGGCACTCTAGTGTCCAATCTCCTTTTACCCTCGAGTCACGAAAGGCAAACTTGCCAATCTAACTCTTCAGGTTCAAGAAGATTGAACAGGGGCAACTGTTGTACCCCAAAATTTTCCCTCCCATTTCCTCAACATTTTCTCATCACAAGACCTTTGAAGCCCAAGAACCAGTTAGGGTTTCCTCTGCTCAAAACTTCTCCTTGCACTGTTAACCCAAATTAGGGTTTGTGTTTGCACAAAGATGTTTTGACCTAAAATGCCTAAGATGACTTTCATGCTTCATGTTGGACTCCCAAGTTTATCCATACAAGTTTCAAGTCTTGATTCCAAATTTTGCCCAGTCAGCTAGACAGTTGACCTAGAAATCAACTGTATTGGGGAAAAAGTCAACTGTGGCCAATAGACAGTCAAATCTCATGAAAATTGACCCACATCAACATTATGAACTCACATGGACCATTTGATCAAGTTTGGATCACAATTCCCCAAGAAATTTGATCAGATCATCAAAAGGGCAAAATGGTCATTTTTAGGGTTTTGACTACACGAAGGCAATTTTTGACTATTTTACCTAGCCAATGGAAAACCAAGCTCACATATGGACTCAAGGACCCCATGGAATTATCTTGACTTGCTCAACAAGTTCAAAAGATCCCAAGTACACAAGATTGACAGTTGAATTTCCCAGTCAATTGATCAATTTTGACTGTATACTGAAAAGTCAAACTTTGACTTTTTGGTCAAAATCAAGGGTCAAGATTCATTTTTCATCAAAACATGCCAAATCATGAAACTTGTTCACCAAGAAATCAAGAAATGCAAATTAGGGTTTGAAATGGAAATTTTTCATAACTTAGAATTTTTCTAAGTTATGGAAAACCCTAATTTTTTCCCAACTTTGCCCCACTTTCTCACCAAGATTCATTGGGATTCAAACAAAAGTCAAAACATGAAAGTTGTAGCTTGTTGCATAATCTACAACTTTGATTCACAAAGTTTTCCCAAATGAGGCTTGTATCTCAAGTTACAATTTTTTGAATAAGGGTACTAAACCATCCTTAACTTAGTGAAATTTTAACCTATTTTGGCAAGGTTTTCTACCTAACTTCAAGACCATTTTCCATACACTTCCACTTGTAATTTCAATTTTCATTTCAAATATGGATTGTAGTACACATTCCAAGCTTTCCAAAATGTCCAAGAACTCATCAAACAACCTCATAACTTGAGAGAATCGAATTTCACAATATGGCAAAAACTCACTTTTGAATTGGTCATGTACATGTTCATAACTTATGCCATTTTCAAGTCAGCTTAGTTTGTGCTATATTACAGGCCCTTAAACCATCCAAAACTCAATAATTTAATGCATGTTCATTGTACTAAGGCTTTGTTTCATGAGTTTATGCATTACCTTTTGATTTAAGCCATTTATGGAAAAAGCAAAATAGCCATTTTTGAAAAGTTAAGCTTTATGTCCAATTGCAAATCCACAAGTACAGATCAGATCTAATTGGCACAAGATTATGAGCATAACACACTGATCAAGGAGAAGCTTTGCAGCATGATTAGGGGTCCTCTACCTGTCTAGAATACAACTTGGCTTTTGTTTGCTTAAGTGTGAAGAAAAGTGGCATATCATAACATAACTTTCATCTCAGCATTAGAACACTTAAGCAAATATTGTAGACACCTTCTAATCATCCTAACTAAGCTAGAACACGAGCAAGCAAGGTCCCAAACACTTCCATTCCCAGAATCACTCTCAAACTGCAAAAACAGAGTTCTCACTGCAGTTTGAGTGCCAACTCTCAATCCTTTCAAGCATTCTTGCCCAAACCACTTCAGACACCTTCCCTACCATCAATGCAAGCTAACCAAAACCTAAAACACGACCTGTAATTCCTCTAACCAGTTCCACCATTTTCATTTTCTTGTTTTGCAGTTGAAGTTCTCTAGCACGATTCAAGAAGTTTCAAGACAAAGTAAAGCTTGGAATAGCATCCCTGGACCTCAAGGAAGCTATACCAATCATCACCTTGCACTGAAAGCTTCTCCATTGCCAGATACAACTTCAACTGAACAGGTAAGTTCATGAACTCGTATCTCTCTTATTAGGCATTGTTAGCTTTAGGTTTGTGAAGAAAACATGTCACAATCATAGCCCTGAACATGCCCATATAATTAGATTTCATTTATATTATGTATGCTTAGAGAATTTGATGTCTGAACTTTGAACAAAAATTAGGTTAAGAATTGGGAGAGAAGAAATTCTCTCTCATTTCTGAGAGTTAAAACATGTTCTTTATATGTGTGAATTCGTGAGAAGATGCTTAACAGTTTTGATGTTGGAAGTTTTTGCTAAAACTCAAAGAATCAGGACCTTGCAATGGAAGAAAGAGGCGCGTGTTTTTGTTCAAACAGAAGTCTGGAGGTTGAAGAAAGGTCTTCACGGGCTGGGCTTGTGTTGACTTTTCTTTTTGCACCATACATTTGCTTCTGAATCCCCTGAGCCCATTTTGTTTATTTTTAATGTTTTTTTGACTTTTTCTTTTTTGGATTGACTTTATTTATTTTTTCTCATGATATTAAAAATATAAAAAATATTTTTATCACCATTTTTGAATTTATTAGATATTTATTTGGTTTTCTTTTAGTTTGTACACAAATAAATGAATATATACATTTTATTAAAAATATTAAGAAATATGCAAAAAAAACACTTTTATTTTCATTTTTATTTTTGTTTTACCCTCTAAAAATATTTTATAGAAAAAACTACTTTTTTTGTTAAATATTAAATATTATTATTTTTATATACATATTTAGGAATTAATACATATACATATATATTTATTAGTATACTTAGGTTAAAATACAAAAATATATACATTTTTATTTTATTAATATTTGATATAGAAAATACTTTTTTTTTATGAATATACTCCATTTTGTTTTATTTTTTTGCATATAATTATTAAATATTATACATATTAATAGTTAATATATTGCTTAATAAAAATTAGGGTTTTTACCCTAAAAAAGACAAAAACTCCAAAAATGATACTTTTTTTTTTATTTATTTGACATGAATAATACTTTTTTTTTACATATAAAAACTTTTTTTGCATTTTGCATCTTTATTTTATTTTCTATTTAATTTATGCAATCAATTATCTTGTAAATATTCCAAAAATTGATGTAATAGCTAGGTTTAATTTCTTTGTCTAAATATCCCCCCATTTGAACGTTTGTACCCCCCTTCCCATATTGTGTTGTAATAGTGTAGGAATTTTAATTTTTCGCACTTTAAACGCTTTCTAAATATACCATGCTAGAGTTAGGGTTTGTATGCAAACAAAAAGAACAAAGTAGTTTGACCTAATTTCAAGATAAACAAGCATGAAATATGGACAACACATATCACACTTGCACCCTCCAGGGTATTCCACTTGTTGCCTTTCAAAATTGGGCCATATTGCATGTTAGGTCTCTTTGGGCAAAACAAACACAAGTCAAATGATCATAGTCCCTCGATGACGCTTTCAAAATGTTGCCTAAACAAATGATCAAGTCCCTTAAGAAAAATTGCCTAAAGATACTTGGCACCATTGCAATTATGGTCTAAACGATGACCCGCGCCTGTCCCTTTCACATCCTAACATGAGATTGTCCACCAAATACAATGGTGGAACAAACTTGTTAAAAGGGTTAAAACATAGCAATAAACTTTGAGAAATTTAGGAGTAGATAACCTCTTAGTTACTTGAATCAAACTTGCAAAGACAAAACACTTGCCTATTTTCTAAAACCACACCTCACAAACACTTTTAAAACGACTTTCAAAAACAAAATGAAAACCTTTTCAAAAGACGTACACCTTTGTATACATCCCAACATGGATCATTACAAAGGTTCCCACCACATTGGCTTCTTTTCAAAACATTTTTCAAACCCACACACACAAAGCACCATTTCAAACAATTGAAAATTAAGGCAAGTTGATCTAAGCAAGTAACTAAGAGCCCATGGATAACCATGGATAGAAAGGGTGCTAATACCTTCCCTTTCTATAATCTACTCCCCGAACCCAAGAAAACATCTCAAAGGTTTTTGCTGTGCTTTTTAACCTTTCCTTAGGATAAAATAAAAAGTCGGTGGCGACTCTTGCTCAACCGAAACATTTGCGAAAACAAACGCAAAACCTCAAGTTAGTTCTCCCACCGTATCACAATTATTATGTAATTGCTCAAGTATGTAATAGTAATTAGGTTTATTGCTTTTTTACTTTCCGCACCTTTATCAAAAACGGGTCTTTGTATTTTGGCGATGTATAGACCCACGCCTTGTAATAGCGTAGCTTTTATCTTTCCGTCTTTTAATTTTTCGCACTCCTAACTGCTAAACTCGCATGAAAGAATGTATGATAATTAAAAACAACGCGTAGCTCACAATGCCATGATCAAAGATAAATGTTAACATGAAAACAGCACACAATACACACACCACTTCTAGGGTACGCCTCACTCGTTGCCTTCGAAACGTGGTCGTCAAGTATAGGACGTTTTGCGGTCGCTCTTATGTCCAAGATCCAGTTGCCTCGAAACAGTTGCCTTAAAATGGTTGCCTCGGATTAAAAAGGATCCAGGACATTAGGGTTACTTCTAAGGTGTCCTACTATTGCTTCGGTGACCACACTGTCCCTGAAATCGAATTGACCCAAACACCTCCAACGGTGGTGCTACCTACCTCTCAATGGTGGGATGGCACTACCTTAAGGACTTTTGCACAGCCTAATTCCTTAGGGTAGGTAGATGACTCATGGGTACTTGCTCTCTAAAAAACAAACAAAACAATCTTTTCACACTGACACTTTCAAAAGCTTTCAAAGCAAATTTTTCAAACACTCTTGAGGACAGATACAAGAGTCACTCGGAAATCTTTCAATGAAACTTTTTCAAACCCACTCACATTTGAAAAGCAAACAACATTTTGAAAACATAAGAGCAAGTACCTAAGAGCCCATGGATAACCATGGATAGAAAGGGTGCTAACACCTTCCCTTTCTATAAATCTACCTCCCGAACCGAGAGACATTCTCAATAAGGAATTTTGCTGTGCTTTTGTCCTTTCCATGTTGGAGAACATAAAATACGGTGGCGACTCTTGCTTACCGCGACATTTCACGAACCAGCTTTAAACAGTCAGTTTTATTTCCACCGATCACACTAATCTACCTACTAGAAAAAAGAATTGTTCTATGTTCGTTTCCTTTAAACAGCGCTATCCCACTATTAGTGAGTAGGTAGCACCGTTGTTGGAGTTTTGAGGGTCAATTCAAAAGGGGCGTACGGTCACTAAAGCAATGTTAGGACGTCTTAGTAGTAACCCTAGTGTCTTAGATCAATTATCCGAGGCAAAAATATCCGAGGAAACCTTTCCGAGGCAACTTTGATCTTTGGACAAAAGGACGACCACTAAAGCATCCTATACTCAATGACCGTTTACCGAAGGCAACCAAGTGGGAGTGTACCCTAGGAGTGTGCATGTGCGAGTGATTCAATTTCAGATTATTTATCTTTGCACATTTTAGGGTGATCTAACTGTTTAAATTTTTTATATACATTCTTGTCATGCATCCCTATATCATACATCTAACAGTTAAATATTTGCGAAATTAAAAGTGTTGAAATTAAACTAAGCTATTACAAGGCTTCGGGTATTTACATAGCCAAAAACAGACCCTTAGAAAATAAAGCGATAAATGAAAATAAAAGTCCTAATTAACTATTACAACTTGTGAGCAGTTACAATAATAGAGTAAAAATAATAAAATAAAGCGCGCAATGAAAATTAGAACGAGAGCGGATTAGGGTTTTGACCCTTTCTAACCTAATTAAAAGAAAAATGATTTTTGTTGCTTTTTTAATATATTTTTTTTAAGAAAAGAATGAGGTTTTAAAATTAAATATACAAATTAATTAGTTAATTAAATTAATTAATGAAAATAAATAAAATGACTTATTTTTTATGTTTTGGTTATTTTTAGGAAAAAATTAAATTAGAAACAAAACCCTAATTATTCTAATTGATTTTAAATTATTTGCAAAAAGAAATTAAAGTTTACCTAAAATTAAAATCTAATTTAATTAATTAATTTTTTAATAAAAAATAAAATCTAAACCTAATTTGTGAAAAGTATTATTTTTATGATTTTTTGATAAAAGAAAGTAATTGATTTTGTTAGTAAATAAAATAAATAAATTAAATAAAATATAAAAAGAAAAGGAATAGAAACTTGGGCTTGGGAATAGCAATTTGGGGGTGCAAGAATCAGATTTCTGGGCCCAAGACAAGGAGGTCCATGTTGACTCCTTGTAATCCCATGCCATGCGTTTGACTAGGCGTTTGGTGCTCCTCCATTGGTGACCCTTGGATTTGGCCATCTGGCCATCTGGCAGGCTGGATGATGAGGACGCATGATGGTCCTTTGGCTTGTGTACGCATGAGATCTGTAGAAAGAAATTAAGAAAAATACAAACGTTGGAGGCAGGGGTCGAACCCCTGACCTCAAGCTCCCCAACGCCTTAACGCTTGCTTGGCTACCACTGGGCCAATTGTGTTAGTTGTTATGATAATACAAAATAATAATCAAATATTAAAAAGGCCACATGTATCAATTTATCGCGCGAAAATTTGAACAGGCCAATGGTTGATTGCCAGCTAGTCATCTTCCTCCTTGGATTTGTTGGTAAAAGTTCTAAACTTTTACCTACGGACGTTTGTCCGTAGCTACAAACCTGCACTCTCTTACAATCAACCATGAGCAAGATAAATGAAAACTAGGGCCACCAATCAATTCATCTGGACCTCCTGAATATAATGGTGGCCCTTTCATGGCCTAATTTTGCTTGCACACAGAATTCCCAAATCGAAGCTATAAACCCTAATAATGGTGAAACCTCATACAAGCCATGAAAATGAAATCAATTATTACAGAAATCTTGCATATGTCTTAAGGATCAAGAATATATCATTAAATCATGCTATCAATGTCTAAATCATGCAAACCGATTTCAAAAATACATGGATGTCGTGGTTGACTTACAGCGGTATTCAGGGCCTGGAAACGCTTGCTCTGGATTGCTTTTTCTTGCTGGGGATCCCAGGAAGCGATTGGAATGGTCCAAGGGTATTGAATTGGCCTCTAAGTAGGAGTTCATGTTTTCACTTTTTCTTGAATTTTTCAAGTTTTGTTCTTGATGCTGCACCTCCTTCTCTAGCCTCTTTTGGTCTGCATTCCTTCTATATGTATTGAGGAATGAATTAGGGTTGAAAGAATATGCTCAATCTTCCTCCATCAATGAATTTGATTTTGATTTGATACACCTTGAATATCTTTCCAAAAATGGCCTAATTTAATCTTTTTGTACACACCATGCCTTTACACGAATTTGATCTCATGCTAGCTGGATATTAAGACCTGAATCATGTAAAAAATCTTTGAATTTCAATGTTTTGGATTTTATATGATTTGTTTTGATTTAAATTGATTTAATTCAAATAAAAATCAAAATAAATAGTATAAATAAGATAATGACAAGTGGAAAAGGCTAGGGCTAGTGGACCATGTTGCCAACTCAAAACAAGTGAAAAAGATTGGGCCCATTTGGCAAAAATTGAAGTTTTAGGCATAGTTGACTTTTGGCAATTTTACAAAAAGGGTCAACTTCACCAATGCATAACTTCCTCAATTTTGACTCTTTGAAGGTGTTCTTTGACTTTTTAGAAATCTTGAGATGTCCTCTAAGCAAACCTTTTGGTATCATCTCAATTTGATATTCCATGCTCATGTATGAAGCTTTGACAAAAAAGGTGTTTTTGTTGACTTTTCAAAATGACCTATAATGTCCAAATTCATAACTTCTTGTGAGTGCATATTTTGATCTTGGGAGATAATGATGGATTGTAGAGCATGGCATCCTCTTCAAAATGAGCTTTGGATGAGTCATTTCTCAAAAAGTATGAGAAAGTTATGCTTGGTCAAAGTTGAGTTGACTTTTCCTACAAAACCCTAATTTAGCAACTTTTGGTTCTTGATGAATTATGAGCAATCCTTGAGAAATCATGATCAACCCTTGATCAAATGATGAAATATACTTCAAAATGAGGATGTTGACCAAAAATCGTGAAGTTTGACTATATGTGGGCCACAATTGACTTTTGATCTATAGTTTTAATGTTTATATTTCTGAAATCGTGAGAGAATTTTCTACAAGTTTCATGTTTACAGTTTTCATTTTTGATGAGAAATGAGCAAGTTACAGTTGGTTTGGCTGGAGGTTGAAGATGAAGTCATCAGGACGTGTTTTGCCTTACGTATTTATTGTTTTGCTTATGTTAACGGATGTATAGCCAGCCCAGTGGTAGAAGCGCGCGCCTGTAACCTTTGGGACCTGGGTTCGAGCCCCAGTGGTACCCTTTTGCATTTCTTGCAGGCGCTGGGCCTTCCTTTGGGCCTATATGTTTTTTTCTTATTGTTGACCTCCCTGTTGACGAATGGCACCCCTTGCCCAGTTTATTTTTATTTTCTTATTTTTATTTCTTTTGTTTTTCTTAATTATTTTTTTTTACTAATATTAAAAATCATTAAAAATATTTAAAAAAATAGATTTTTTATTTTAACTTGGTTTATTTTATTTTCTCACAAAAAATATTTTTATTAACTATACTTTATTTATTTTTTACAAATCATCTTGTAAATTAAATCAAAACTAGGTTAATATTTATTTTCTCTTTACACCTATTAAAATATATCTTTTAATATTAAAAAAGGCCAAAAATATTTTATAATACTATAAATATTTTCAAAACATAAAAATACCAAAAAATACTTTTTTTAAACTTATTTTCTTTTGATTAATTAATAGAACTAGGGTTTATTCAAAATCTTTTCTTAAACAAATTCTTTGTATTAATTATTTTTTCTTTAAATTAATTATATTAATACAAAATCCTTTTTTTCCTAAAAATCAAACACATGTCCATTTACTTCACATTTTGCATTTTTGTACATTTATTCATTTTATACTTTGTATTTATTTAATTTCTTTGTACATTGATACCAATTCAATATGGATGTAATAGACTAATTAGGTTTACATTTTTGCAATCCCCATTCAATTTGTACACCCCCTCCTACAAATGTTGTAATAGCGTAGTAACTTTAAATTCCGCAATTTATTGTTTTATATACAAATGCTAGTAATTAGGGTTTGTATGGAAAGACTAAAACCAATACTTAGAAAATCCTAATTCAAGATAAAAACAAGCATGAAAACAATACATTTGCACACAAGCACCCCTAGGGTTATTCCACTTGGTTTCCCTATACAAAATGGCCATATTACGCATGTAAGGTATCTTAGCAAAACCAAGCAAATACAAGATCATAGTCCCTCGATGACGCTATCTAAGTTATCTTTCAAATGATCTTAGTCCCTAAACAAAATGCTAAGATACCTTGCAATATTGCTAATCATGGTTATACGATTACCCACGCCCGTCCCGTTTACATCCAAAGATAGGGTTACTTACCAAATCAATGGTAAGTTAACAATGTCAAAGGAAGAGAAAAACGAACAAGAAAGTCTTTTGAGTAGGTAGAATGTTCCTAATTACTTGCTCAATTTCAAAACAAACATCTTTGCTATTTTAAAAAAACAAGCACCTACACTTTCAAAACATCTTACAAAACTTGAAAACATTTTCAAAAGATCAACATCTTTGTATACATTCTTACAAACAAGAATCATTACAAAGATTGCATAAACAATGGCCTCTTTTCAAAATACTTTCAAAAACCACACCAAGCACAATTTCAAACAAAAAGCAAGTGATCTAGCAAGTAACTAAGATCCCATGGAAAACCATGGATGAAAAGGGTGCCAATACCTTCCCTTTTCATAATCTACCCCCCGAACTCAAGAATTATTCTCAAAGGTCTTTCCTGTGCTTTTTCACCTTTCCTTTTGGATAAAAGAAAAGTCGGTGGCGACTCTTGCTAAACGCAAAACCTTCAAGTCAGTTCTCCCACCGTATCACAGAACTGACGACTCTGCTGAGGAAAATTTTAAAAGTGGGGTTACCTTAGAGTTAAATCACATTTAATTGCTTTCATTGTTTGACTTGTATGCTTTATATAATGGTTCTTTATTTGGGTTGGAATCCTCTACCCGGATTTGGGATACATTATAGGTAAGTAGCAATACATTGTGGAAACTATGCGAGGTATACCGACATGGTCTAAGCAATAGCTACGTTAGTGCGACATATTTGTGGATACCGGTAACCTTTGAGTTAATCAAAGAGAATACGGGGCCGCTGAGTGATGTCATGAAGCACTAATGAACTTCTAGAACCTTTACTTGACCAACTTGGCCTTTAGGATGTAGTGAGATGACCGGCTTTGGTGCAGTCCGAAGTTGGTAGATACTCGATACTACACTCATTGAGGTTTGGTTTCTTGGGATATTTCAGTCGCCATTAAAGAGGCTTGTGCCAAAATAATGACTAAGGAAACAAACCAGTGATATTGAGCTCCTTAGAACCCGGTTACTATTACTAGGACGGGTTTGAGCCCACTAAACTTCAAGAGGGTACTTACCTATCAAACTACATGCAAGCCTAAACCTAAGGATTTGTTTTCTTTATTTGTATATACATACTTGTACATAAGGAACTAGCTTCAAGGATTCCTGAAAACTCTTCATTCACAGAGAGACATGGTCGCCTACTCAACTTGGTCACCTCCAACACAGATGAGGACATGGTGAAGGTTCTCTTTCAGTTCTTTGAACCTTTACACCATTGCTTCACATTTCCCGACTATCAACTTGTGCCTACTTTAGAAGAATTATCCCAAATATTGAGGATTCCCATTCTCAATCAACTACCTTTCAACGGTACGAAAAGAGACCCAAAGCCAGAAGAGATTGCTCAAGCTCTACACTTGCACTCATCTAATGTCACAACTTATTGGGAAGCAAGGAGTGGTGTCAAAGGTTTCCTAGCAAAGTTCTTGTTTGAGAAAGCCCAAAATTGTTGGAACTCTTTGGATATGCAAGTCTTTGAGGAAATTATGGCTCTCCTCATCTATGGAATGGTTTTGTTTCCAAATCCTGACCAACTCATAGATGTGAACACCGTCAAAATCTTCATATCCCGCAACCCGATGCCTACATTGCTAGGGGACATCCTACACTCTTTTCACACTCGCGCAATGAGGAAAAGAGGTGTCCTTATGTGTTGCACTCCTCTCTTGGCAAGATGGTTTATTTCACATCTTCCCCAATCTGTAATAAATAATGAGCAAGGTTCAAGGTGGTCACAAAGGTTGACGACGCTCAAACATTCAGACATTCATTGGTGTTCTCGATCCATGGAGAATGTTACTATTGTCGACCATTGTGGAGAGTTCCCTAATGTCCCCTTACTTGGAATTAGAGGAGGTATTACCTACAACCCCTGCTTAGCTTTAAGACAGTTTGGTTATGCCCAAAGGGATGGCCCGTACAAGATGTTGATTCAAGGTTTGGTATTTGACTACGAGAATGACGATCAAGGTCTTCGCTAGAGATTTATCCGAGCTTGGAGGATGTTGAACAAGGTAGTAGCAATACTCTAGGGCACAAGAATTCCATCCCTCTTGAGCCTTACCTCAAATGGGTACGAACTCGTGCTCAAAGTCTTATGATGCCTTATCCTTCCATTCTCCCGGTAATCGTTGAGCCTGTCATGGAAGGAGATGTTCCATATACTATCCTACATCCTGACATGGCCACCTCTCTTGAATACCTACAAAGGGATTAGATACAACTCAAGGGTGAGCTAGATACTTTTGAAGCCCAATTCTACGCAAGCGAGAAGAAGGTTTTGGAACTCACTAGACTACTTCATGAGGAGCAGACTCTGAATGCCTACATTACACCAAAGAGGATGCGTACTACCTTTCTATCTTAGAGTTTCTTGTATTTGTTTTTCCCAAGAAGGCATTGATGTACTCAAGCTTTAATTTATTAATATAACATGTGTTTCCTTTTGTCTAATATAAATTTGAATTTTAAAATCCTTGAAATCATTGCATACGCATTTACCATTCATCATAACATAAGCAGGTTTCTTGCAATAAGTCTCCTCATCTCTCTACTGTTTATTTCAGTAAGATGGATCTCGAGCAAACGGTGAAGGACCTCCAAGCTCAGAATGCCCAGTTTCAACATTTGTTCTTAACTCTGGCCAAAGGACAAGAAGAGTTGAAGACCTTGCTGGCGGAGAAGAAGAAAAAGAAGACGAAGAAGATAATCGGAGTTCTAAACATGGGAAGAAGATTCCAAGGGCAGACAAGAAGGACCTCAGACTTTACAATGACATCCGGTGAAAAAGACAATCAAGATGGGAAGGGAAAAGAAACAGTTATCCCGTCAGAGTCAGAGGAGGAAGAGGAAGAAGAAGACTATTCTGAAGAACAATACCCTTCAGCCGACGACAAGTATAAGTATCTAGAAGAACGGTTGAGTGCAATGGAAATCCAAAAAGTGCCTGGTTTGGACTTTGAGGAGTTGGGATTAGTATCGGGAATTGTCATTCCTCCAAAATTCAAAGCATCTGTGTTCGCCAAATATGACGGAGTTTCATGCCCCAAAATGCATCTCCGGTCCTATGTGAGGAAAATCCAGCCTCATACCGCTGATAAGGATTTATGGGTACACTTCTTCCAAGATAGTCTATCTGGAACTCAACTTGATTAGTTTTATCAGTTAGAAAGAGCCAATGTTCATAACTGGGAAGATCTTGCTGCAGCCTTTTACAAACAATACCAATACAATGCTGATCTTGCGCCTACCCGTACTCAACTCTAGAGTATGGCCATGTTTTCAAGTGAAGGCTTCAAGGACTATGCACAAAAGTGGAGGGATTTAGCCGGAAGAGTTCAACCTTCTCTATATGAAAGAGAGTTGGTAGACATGTTTTTGGGCACCTTGTCTGGCCCCTTCTTCAATCACTTAATTGGGAGTTCATCGGTAGATTTTAATGAATTGATATTGACCAAAGAAAGGGTAGAAGCCGAGATAAAGAATGGAAAGATTCAGAAAGATGCATCCTCTGCTGCTGTAAGGAAGCCATTCATTGGAAAGAAAGAAGTGGTTGCCGTATATCCTCAGAGAAATCAAGATATGGCCGAACTCCGTCCAATGGTGGAGGATGTTATAATTCCTAAACCTGCACCTGATCAGCAAAGAAACAATCAACCAAGAATGGAAAGACCAGTCAGACAATTCACCCGAATTAACATGACACTATCTCAGGTATTACCACATCTGTTAAGATATAACCTAGTGACTTTGAAAGAAGCTCCAAAGAATCCTAACACAACCTCTCCTCACTATCATCCCAATTCCCGCTGTGCATACCATTCTGAGAGTCTCGGCCATGACACTAATAACTGTTGGGCTCTAAAGAACAAAGTACAAGACCTCCTTGAAGCCAAAGAGATTGAATTTGATGCGCCAGAAAAGCTCAATGTCATTTCTGCCCCTATGCCCAAACACAGCCATAATACCAATGCCATTGAGGAAGATATGTTTGTTACTTCAGTTGATGAGCTTATGACCCTACTCCTAACTATCAAAAAGAATTTATTGAATGCCATTGTTTTCCCATGCTGTGATGAAAGCTGTCATTTTTGTTTGTCCTCACCAACCAGCTGTCCTTTGTTGAAAACAGGTGTTCAGTGCCTAATAGGCAACAAGGGAATTTTGTTCGAAAAGACTTTTGTTCCATCTGTTCCTTATAATGATGATTCCATCGTTACCATTTTCTCCAATTCTTCCAGGATCTCCGCCAAAAGACCTGTTAGAATTACATCAGCTCCAAAAGCATCTCCTTTGATAATTACAATGCCTGGACCAATCCTGTATTCGTCAAACAAAACCGTACCATGGAATTATGGAGGGGATATCTACTACCACGGTATCAAGCAAAATTGGCCATCTGTCGAAGATTCAAGTTCTGAGCAGGTTGACTCTGATATCAGTAATATTGTAGGGACTAGCAAGATTACCCGAAGCGAAAGGATATTCTCTCCAGAAATTGCTCCCCCAAAAGCAGTTTCTGGACCCGTAATCATTCTTGTTGTTGCTCCTCCAAAGGCTGTTCCCAGTCCTACAATCATCTCTGCTAATACTCCTGCTGACAAAGCTGTTACAATCCCTGTTATCACTCCTACTGACATACCTACTATCGAGTAAAACGAGACTTGAGGAAAAGGTATTCTAATTGAGCCTGTCCAGATGAAGGCACAATCATTGGCTATTCCTGAAACTTCCCGTAAAGAGATGTATGAAATCCTAAAGATCATAAAAAGAAGCGACTACAATGTAGTCGAGCAACTGGGGAAAACTCCATCAAAAAATTTCCATGCTGGCTCTATTACTATGTTCTGAGGCTCATGCAAAAGCCTTGGTAAAATTCCTGAAAACTGCCCATGTACCCCAAGAAACATCTGTCGATCAGTTCCAAGACTGCGTAGCCAACTTGACTGCAGATAATGGTCTAGGTTTTTCGGATGCTGATTTAACGCCAAGAGGAAGGAAGCGTAATGAGGCATTTCATGTCTTAGTTGAATGTAGGGGCATGACCTTGGCTGATGTTTTGGTGGACACTGGTTCGTCTCTGAATGTGTTGCCTAAAAAAGCTCTTGATAGGCTTGAGTGTGAGGGATTGACATTGAAACCGAGCAACATAGTAGTGGGAGCCTTTGACGGCTCAAAAAGGATGGTGCATGGGGAAGTGGATATCCCTATAAAAGTTGGAACCCGAACATTTTATTAAACTTTTATGTAATGGATATCCTCCCTTCATATTCTTGCTTGCTAGGCTGACCGTGGATTCACAATGCCAGCGTTGTTACTTCTACGTTGCACCAAATGCTGAAATATCCAATTCAAGGGAAGATTATCACCGTTCATGGAGAAGAGAAGTGTATGATCAGCCATCTCAATTCCTTCAGATATGTGGAATTAGATGGTGAATTTATTGAAACTCCATTCCAGCACTTTGAAGAAGTTCCGCAAGATGTGGCAGTGACCAAAGTTGTGTCTCAAGTGCCCAAGATTACAAGGCCTTCACTCAGGATGTCATCTTTGAAGGACGCCAAGGCAGTGATAGAAGAAGGTGGGTGCACTATCTGGGGACAACTCCCAGATATCCCATACAAATATGACAAGTTTGGCCTGAGTTTCACTTCAGGTTCCCAGAAGGATGTACGCTGGCTCGTGCTGGAGGACCACCCTTGAAGATCAGCAACCATGAAGTCGACACGGTAGAGGATGATGAAGATGGCTACAACTTGGAGGATTGGATCTTCCCAACTGTCAGTGGAGGGCTCAGCAACTGGGATGCTAGAGATTTTGTCCCGATCACTTTTATCCCACTGTAATTTGTCTTTACATTTTGTTGGATCTGTAATTTTAAAACAGTTCAGACTCTTAAAACCTTGTGTCTTACCCGAGGCACAATGGTCTGTTTGTAAGGGTTATTATCTCATTTCCATATGACATCAATGAATCATGGACATTTTTGCATACAAACTTTGTGCTTATTGTTTTTCTTTTACATTTTCATTTCTTTCAAAGATAGATATACTCTTACACACACTCTCGCTCACAATGCAGGTCTACATCCATTCGGAATCCCATGGGTAACGGTTCTGCTATGGCCTTTTGTGACTCTGAAAATCTAATCACCAAGCCGAAGACGAAGGTGAGGAAGATTGTGAAGTACTAGGAGAACTTGCCATATTACTACAACAAGAAGAGAGAACCATTCAACCCCACGAGGAACCAGTGGATACAATCAACCTAGGTACCGAAGAAGACAAAAGAGAAGTCAAGGTGGGTGCCAATTTGGAACCCAGTGTCAAGGAGCGTCTGATTCAGTTGCTACATGAGTATGTTGGGGTCTTTTCCTGGTCGTATGAAGACATGCCATGACTTGATGCAGATATTGTGGTACATTGTCTACCTACAAGAGAGGACTGTCCACCAGTAAAGAAAAAGGTCCGTCGTATGCGAACTAACATGTCAGAGAAGATTAAAGCAGAAGTCATGAAACAATTCAACGCTGGATTCTTGACTGTCACCTCTTATCTGTAATGGGTTGCCAATGTTGTTCCCGTACCCAAAAAGGACGGCAAAGTACGAATGTGCGTGGACTATAGAGATTTGAATAGGGTAAGCCCTAAGGATGATTTCCCACTTCCCCACATTGATATTCTAGTTGACTATACGGTATAGCACAAAGTGTTTTCCTTCATGGACGGTTTCTCAGGCTAAAACCAAATTAAAATGGCGCCCAAAGATACGGAGAAGACAACTTTTGTCACACAGTGGGGCACATTCTTCTACAAGGTTATTCCATTCGGACTGAAGAATGTTGGGGCAACCTATCAGTGTGCCATGGTAGCTCTATTTCACGACATGATACACCATAAAGTAGAGGTCTATGTGGACAATATGATAGTTAGGTCTTAAACAGAAGAAGAGCATCTTGATCATTTACAAAAACTGTTTGAGAGACTAAAGAAGTACAAGTTGAGGTTGATCCCAAATAAGTTCATGTTTGGAGTAAGATCTGGTAAGCTCCTAGGTTTTGTCGTCAGCAATAAGGATATTGAAGTAGATCCTGCCAAGGTGAAAGCGATACAAGAGATGCCTTCTCCTAGTACCGAGAAGGAAGTCAGAGGATTCTTGGGACATTTAAATTACATTGCCAGATCCATTTCTCACCTAGAAGCTACTTGTGAACCAATTTTCAAGTTACTGAAGAAAGATCAAGCAGTCAAATGGAACAACGAATGCCAAACTGCTTTCAACAAGATCAAAGAGTACCTGCAAGAGCCTCCTGTTTTGATGCCACCAGTCGAAGGAAGACCATTGATCATGTATCTAACCATTTTGGAAAATTCAATAGGGTGTGTGATGGGGCAGCATGACGAGTCTGTCCGGAAAGAGCGTGTTATTTATTACCTGAGCAAAAACTTTACCGACTGTGAAATAAGATATTCATTGCTCGAGAAAACTTGATGCGCTCTTGCATGGGCTGCTCGTCGGCTAAGATAGTATATGCTGACTCATACTACCTTGTTGATATCTAAAATGGATCCGATAAAATACATCTTCGAGAAGCCTGCTCTCTCTGGGAGAATAGCGAGATGGCAGATGATCCTGACAGAATATGACATACAGTATACTATCCAAAAAGCAATAAAGGGCAGTGTACTAGCTGATCACCTTGCTCACCAAGTTGTAGAAGACTACCAGTCCATGAAGTTCGAATTCCCAGATGAGGACATCATGATGGTAAACAATTGTGAAAAATTCAGCCCATATGACGGACCTGAACAAGGATCCCGATGGACCCTGGTTTTTGATGGGGCATCTAACGTGCTCGACAATGGTATTGGTGTTGTACTCATATCTCCTGAAGGATGTCATAATCCTTTTACTGCAAGACTCTGCTTCAATTGTACAAACAACATGGCGAAATACGAAGCGTGCATCTTTGGTCTTAAAGCTGCCATAGATTTGGGGATCAAATCCTTAAATGTACTCGGAGATTCAGCTTTGGTCATCAGTCAGATAAAAGGGAAATGGGACACCAAACACCCTAACCTTGTCCCCTACAAAGAACATGTGTTGACATTGATCCCACAATTTGATAAGATTACCTTCGAGCATTTCCCGCGAGAAGAAAATCAGCTAGCAGACACACTATCCACAATGTCATCCATGTTTGAACTTAAATGGGATAACAAGGCTCCTCAGATCACCATTGAACAAATGGATGAACCAGCACACTGTCACGAGATTAATACTGAAGGAGTAGTGGACCAGCCTTGGTTTCACGAAGTCAAGAGGTATCTTGAGGCTCAAGAATATCCAGAGAGAGCTTCAGTCAATGATAAGAAGTTCTTAAGGAGATTCTCTGCTAACTTCTTCCTTAGTAATGGCATTATTTACAAACGCAACCATGACTATGTCTTACTTCAGTGCATAGACAAGGTTGAAGCTGAAAGGATCATGGTTGAATTACATGAAGGAACTTTTGGCACCCATTCCAGTGGGCATACGATGGCAAAGAAGATCCTACGGACAGGTTATTACTGGTCTACCATGGAAGCATATTGCTATCAACACTCTCGAACTTGCTATAAGTGTCAGGTCTATGCTGACAAGGTGCACGTACCTCCAGTTCCTCTGAATGTCTTGACGGCTCCTTGGCCCTTTGCTATGTGGGGAATTGATATGATTGGGGAAATTAAGCCAACAGCCTCTAATGGACACCGCTTCATCTTAGTGGCCATTGACTATTTTACAAAGTGGGTTGAGGCAGCCTCTTTCGCTTCCATAACCAAGAATTTGGTAGCCCGATTCATTAAACATAATATCATCTACCGATACGGTATCCCAGAGAGGATCATTATAGACAATGGTACGAACCTAAACAATACTATGATCACCGCCCTGTGTGAGCAATTCAAGATCCAGCATCACAATTCTTCCCCTTACCGACCAAAGATGAATGGTGTTGTCGAAGCCGCAAATAAGAACATCAAAAAGATCATACAGAAAATGACAGTCACGTACAAAGACTGGCATGAGATGCTACCATTCTCTCTCCACGGACATCGTACCACAACTCACACATCAACCGGGGCAACATCATATTCTCTGGTATACGGCATGGAGGCTGTCTTGCCTATTGAGGTCCAGATCCCCTCTCTGAGAATCATGAAAGATGCAGAGCTGAATGAAGAAGATTGGATCCAGACTCGACTTGATCAACTAAACTTGATTGATGAGAAAAGGCTTATTGTTGTCTGCCATGGTCAAATGTATCAAAAACGGATGATCAAGGCTTTCAACAAAAAGGTCAGACACCAAGTATATCAAGTTGAGGATCTGGTGATCAAACGTATCATATTGCCGCAAGGTGATACCATAGGCAAATGGACTCCTACATACGAAGGACCATTTGTAATCAAAAACATATTCTCTGGTGGAGAAATGATTCTGACCACCATAGACGGCGACGATCTGCCGCACCCTGCGAACGCAAACATAGTCAAAAGATACTACGCATAAGAGACCTGCTAGGTTGACACACCTAGGCAAAAAAAGGGCATCCCGACGAACCTAAAAGGTTCGGGGGAAAATTAGGGATAAAACAAAAAAATATGTACACCCGACAAGTTGAAAACCCGAAAGGGAGACTTGGGCAAAAAAGGGTTTCCCAGTGGACTGAAAACCCGAAAGGGCGGTCCAGGCAAAAGTTAGGGAATTAAAGCGTATGACTATGTCCCATTGGATCACTTTACAGACAACCTTTGGCTTCCACTGCCAAATTCAGAGGTTCTGATCAATTCAATCATCTTCGGACGAGGCAACAAATAGATAATATGCTCAGAGACATGAAGGCTATAGCAGAATGGGAACCCCATGGGATTATTTCACATAGCTATCTTTTATCTGTATCAAAATTTCCATTTTTTTACGAAGGCATTCTCTTACTAGAATGTTTGTCTCATTGTACAAAAATACTTACTCAAAATCAATACAAAGATATCCCTTTGAAAGTGCAAAACTATTTTTTTTCTTTACTCTTGTGTTTTGTTTACAAAAACGTCCAATGATTTATTGTTGAACATATGCATTTGAACATAATTACTATTTACAAACAAACAAAATAGAAAAACAATCACTGAGGGATTTAAGGTAGGGAAATCTCTCCAAGTTGTTTCCATAAAATCCCTCGCAGTATGCAGTTCAATCCCCAGTAGAAGTCGTTCAATTTCTCAGGATTTTCCAACAGGATTTTACAAGTAGGACACAGTATTTCCCTTACAACAGAGTTTATTTCTCTAAGTGGAAATTCTCCAATACTCTAACTTCGCAAAATGAAGACTTGCACTCCATATCCTCAGCAGCAGTCAGGGATTTATTTCCCCCAATCCAACAACAGTGCAGCAGATTAGCTCACATACGTATACATCGCATCCATATATCATAAACATTGATAACACGAATGCATTACACCATGCATTTCATACAACATGACTTCACATGTTAGCTAACATTTTACCCTTTTCAGGATAAGGTTAACAGCTACCATTAACAATGTTCAAAGTTTGCAGATACAGTTCAGATACGCTCCAAACACGGATGCCATTCTGATACTCATTCAGAATCTCCTTCAGATACAGTTCATATACGCTCCATACATGGATGCCATCATTATACTCATTCAAATTCAATCTTTCAGATACAGTACAGATACGCTCCAGACACAGATGCCATTCTGATACTCATTCAGTTTCAGCTTTCAGATACAGTACAGATACGCTCCAGACACGGATGCCACTCTGATACTCATTCAGTTTCAGCTCTCAGATACAATTCAGATACACTCCAGACACGGATGTCATTCTGATACTCATTCAGAGTCAACTTTCAGATACAATTCAGATACGCTCCAGACACAGACGCCATTCTGATACTCATTCAGTTTCAGCTTACAGACACTATTCAACAATCATTTCTGGATGGCATCTATAAGCCCATATCCAATAAATTTCTATCATCTCTCCAAATGTAATCTTTAAGCCCATTCCCTCAATCATCACATCGCCGAGTGCAAATTTCTGGGCACTCTAGTGTCCAATCATCTTCCACCTTCGAGTCACGAATGGCAAAGCTCGTCAATCTAACTCTTCAGGTTTAAGAAGATTGATCATGGGCATCTATTGTTCCCCAAAATTTTCCCTCTCACTTATCAAGAATTTTCTCACAAGATCTCCTTAGCTCAAGACTGCACTAGGGTTTGATCAACTCAAGACACCTCCTTAAGCACTGTGACCAAAATTAGGGTTTGAGTTTGCACAAGGATTTTTGAACTTCCAATGCCCCATATGATTTTCATGGATCATTATGGACCCCCAAGATTACTCATGTCAAATTTCAAGCCTTGGATCACACTTTTGCTCAGTCAATTGAGCAGTTGACCTAAAAATCAACTGTATTGGGGAAAAAGTCAACTATGGCCAATTTACAGTCAAACTTCATAATTTTTTATCCACATCAACATTTTAAACTCATATGTATCATTTGATCAATTTTGGATCATAATTCCTCAAGAAATTTGATCAAATCTCCAAAAGGGCAAAATGGTCAAAATTAGGGTTTTGACTAGGAAAGGGCAATTTCTGATTTTTGACCTAGAAAATGGTCATTTGGTTTAAGGCATGATATCAAGAGTCCAATTGCATCATTTTGACCTAATTACATGGTTCAAAACATTGCAAGTCCATTAGATTGACAGATGAATTTTGCAGTCAACTGATCAAAAGTCAATTGTATACTGAAAAGTCAAACTTTGACTTTTTGGGCAAATTCAAGTGCCAAAGATCAAAATTCATCAAGACATGTCAAAAATATGAAACTTATTCATCAAGAAATTAAAAAGTCAAGATTTCATTTTGAAAAGTCAAAATTTCTAAACTTAGAAATTTTTCGAAGTGTTGGAAATTTCATGTTTTTTTATAACTTTGAGCAAAATTTTCACCATGATGCAAGATGATTCAAGAGAAACTTCCAACATGAAAGTTGTAGATATCTATGAAATCTACAACTTTTCTTTACACAAATCCTTCCAAAATGCATGGATCTCAAGTTATAATTTTATGAACATGTGGTCATGAAACTAAACACTTAGTGAAATTTTGCCCTAATTTGGCCAGGATTTTGACCTAACTTCATGGCACTTTTTCATATAGTTCCAAGGGGAATATTCAAAACAAATTCAAATATGGATTGTAGAGAACGATACAAGCTTCCCAAAATGTCCAAGAACTCTTTGAGATCATTCTTGAGTAGGGAGAATCGAAGGGATGAAGTTAGGGTTTTATCACTTTAATTACAAGTCATTTTAGTGATGAACAAAATTCAATTTCAAACCATGCTGCATAAACACTACTTTGCAGGCCTGAAACTTGTTAGGAACTCCATAATTAATAGTGTACACATCTGTTAGAGGCCTCACTTCAAGCATTCAATGCATGGACATGCTTTTTATCGATTTTTGGAAGAAGGGTCACATTGCCATTTTGATAAAGCAACTTTTTGTACAAAACTTATTCTTGAGCCTTGCACTTGTTCTCTTCTGATCAAACAAGTCCTATAACTCATGATAAATGTTTCAAACACTTACAATCATCCATCCCATGCTTGTACCTCTCCTTGAAACTTGTTTCCCTCTTTTCTTCAAAATCAAGTAACTTAGCCAAAAGCTAGGAACTTGTACTTATGACTTACCAATGCTCTCAAACACTTTTGTTTATACATACACAAACTATTTGCACCAAAGACACGAATGATCAAGCCTTGAAAGAAGCTATAACTTAGAATCATACTTCACACTTCCATTTTTACACAAACTGAACAAAAACTTGAAATTCATGATCTACTCGTGCGTTTCTTGGCCTTTTGGTTTCTAAAGTTTCTGAACATCATATAGAGTTGATCCCCCATCCTGTTTTAGAACTGTAACACCATTAACACCATCCTCCATTTTCAAAAACTCACCTCTGCACATTGACTTCTCCAGACCATTTCAGCCATCCATTGTTCAAGCTAATCATTGCATTAGCTTCCTAGGACCTCAAGGAAGGTAACTTGATCATCACCATCACTTGAAACAAGCTCAAACTCAAAACACAATTTCCAGTTTTGAGGTAAGTTTTCTCAACTTGGAACTCTTCATACAGGCATTATCAATGATTTATTTATGAACAAAACATGTAGATATCTTTGCCCTAAAGCTAACTATGTCCATAGTTTCCATTAATTTTGCTTGAGCTTAGAGAATTTTGAAACTGAAATTTCTGAGATTTTTAGGGTTCAGATTAGGGCCATTAAAATTCATGCTTATCTTTGATCTATAGTTTTAATGCTTTACATTTCTGAAACCGTGAGAAAATTTGCTACAGGTTTCATGTTTACAATTTTCATTTTTTATGAGAAATGAGCAAGTTACAGTTGGTCTGGCTGGAGGTTGAAGATCAATTCATCAGGGCGCGTTTTGCCTTACATATTTATTGTTTTGCTTATGTTAACGGATGTATAGCCATCCTAGTGGTAGAAGCGCGCGCCTGTAACCTTTGGGACCTGGGTTCGAGCCCTAGTGGTACCCTTTTGCATTTTTTACACATTTTGCATTTCTGACTTGCATTTTTGTAGGCGATGGGCCTTCCTTTGGGCCTATATGCTTTTTTCTTATTGCTGACCTCCTTGTTGACTAATGGCACCCCTGGCCCAGTTTATTTTTATTTTCTTATTTTTATTTCTTTTGTTTTTCTTAATTATTTTTTTTACTAATATTAAAAATCATTAAAAGTATAAAAAAATTAGATTTTTTATTTTAACTTGGTTTATTTTATTTTCTCAAAAAAAAAATTATTAACTATACTTTATTTATTTTTTACAAATCATCTTGTAAATTAAATCAAAACTAGGTTAATATTTATTTTCTCTTTACACCTATTAAAATATATCTTTTAATATTAAAAAAGGCCAAAAATATTTTATAATACTATAAATATTTTCAAAACATAAAAATACCAAAAAATACTTTTCTTAAACTTATTTTCTTTTGATTAATTAATAGAACTAGAGTATATTCAAAATCTTTTCTTAAACAAATTCTTTTTATTAATTATTTTTTTTAAAATTAATTATATTAAGACAAAATCCTTTTTTTCATAAAAATCAAACACATACCCATTTACTTCACATTTTGCATTTTTGTACATTTATTCATTTTATACTTTGTACTTATTTAATTTTTTTGTACATTGATATCAATTCAATATGGTTGTAATAGACTAATTAGGTTTACATTTTTGCAATCCCCATTCAATTTGTACACCCCCTCCCACAAATGTTGTAATAGCGTAGTAACTTTAAATTCCGCAATTTATTGTTTTATATACAAATGCTAGTAATTAGGGTTTGTACGGAAAGACTAAAACCAATACTTAGAAACCCTAATTCAAGACAAAAACAAGCATGAAAACAATACATTTGCACACAAGCACCCCTAGGGTTATTCCACTTGGTTTCCTTATACATAATGGCCATATTACGCATGTAAGGTATCTTAGCAAAAACAAGCAAATACAAGATCATAGTCCCTCGATGATGCTATCTAAGTTGCCTTTCAAATGATCTTAGTCCCTAAAGAAAATGCTAAGATACCTTGCAATATTACTAATCATGGTTGTACGATGACCCACGCCCGTCCCGTTTACATCCAAAGATAGGGTTTCTTACCAAATCAATGGTAAGATAACAATGTCAAAGGAAGAGATAAATGAAATAGAAAGACTTTTGAGTAGGTAGAATGTTCCTAATTACTTGCTCAATTTCAAAACAAATATCCTTGCTATTTTCAAAAACAAGCACCTACACTTTCAAAACATCTTACAAAACTTAAAAACATTTTCAAAAGATCAATATCTTTGTATACATTCTTACAAACAAGAATCATTACAAAGATTGCCTAAGCAATTGCCTCTTTACAAAATAATTTCAAAAACCACACCAAGCACAATTTCAAACAAAAAGCAAGTGATCTAGCAAGTAACTAAGAGCCCGTGGAAAACCATGGATGAAAAGGGTGCTAATACCTTCCCTTTTCATAATCTACCCCCCGAACTCAAGAAATAATCTCAAAGGTCTTTCCTGTGCTTTTTCACCTTTCCTTTTGGATAAAAGAAAAGTCGGTGGAGACTCTTGCTAACCGTAACATTTGCGATCAAACGCAAAACCTTCCAGTCAGTTCTCCCACCGTATCACATACATATTCTGAGGTTTCATGTATTTTCTGCCTAAGTAGGGGGAATGTCAGATCAGAACTTCTTAAGGAAATTAGGATTAGAAGATACATGCTTGTTTCTGATTTACAGTCTTGACATTTTTTATGTTTCTGAAACCATGATGGAAACCTGTCATAATTGTTATGTTTGTGTTTTCTGTTCTATTAAGAATTAACTAAGTTGCATATGTTCTGAAGAAAGAGATGGAATTTATCATTAGAGTCTACTTTGTAATACATGTTTATGCATTTGCTTCTAATACCTGATGTACAGCCACCCCAGTGGTAGACAGTATGTGCACATAAGACATTAGTGCTAGGAGTCCTGGGTTCTAGCCCCAGAAGCATCTTTTTAGGTTTATTTAATTAGACAATATTCCTAAATCAGAACTTCTAAACAACTTTACCCAACAACATTATTACCTCACTCTCTCAAATAGCCAGAACTTCTGATCTGCCAGTGACATTAGAACTTCTAGATTCCCAGGTGTACCAGAGTTCCTAAACTCCCTCTGCAGTCAGAACTTTTAGATTTTTCTTTGTTCCTAGCAACCTCAGAACTTGGTGTACCCAGACCCAGAACTTATGACCTTTTACTTTCCTACTAACATTTTCTCTCTTGCAGCATATCAAAGTCAGAACTTCTGTTCCTTCTCGCTTCAGCAATGTGCTGATTTTGACTCCCTTTTTCTCTTATTTATCTTATTTTAGCTTTTAATAACCAAAAACATCAAAAACATTTTATACGTACATGCTTTATTTTATCTCTTTTAAAACCAAAAGATCAAAAATACTTTCTTAAGAAAACTTATTTCTTTTCTTAACAAAAACAAAACAAGTCCATTTTATATATATCTTGTACATTACTTTAATATTGTTATAATAGATAACTAGGACTTTAATTTCTCGCAATCTCCGTTGTAAATTTGTACACCCCATCTCCTTAATGATGTAATAGTGTAGGACTTTACTTTTCCGCACTTTTATTGCTTTCATATATTGTTAGTAACTAGGTGAATATGGGAAGATAAAAACAACAAATAGACAACCCAAAAATCAAAGACTAAATGCATGCATTTAAACACACTTTTCACACATGCACCTTTAGGGTAATCTCACTTGTCGCCTCGGAAAAATAGTCATGTCTCTCGAACATGGGCGTTTTAGCAAAGACCCTCGATAAAAGATCATAGTCCCTTGATGACCCTCGATGTTGCCTTCGGTAAACGATCTAGTCCCTAAACGATATAGCTAAAACGTCCCATAGGTTGCCTTCTATGACTATACAAACGTCTCACGCCCGTCCTTTCACATCCAACGATGGGGCTTCTTACCAAAACAATAGTAAGATAGCAACATTTAAAGGAGGAGGAAAAGGACACTTAAGACCTTTTTGAGTAGGTAGGTTGCTCGCTTGCTCACAACAAAAACATTTTATACACCAACACTTTCATTTTGAAACATTTTCAAAGACAAACACTTTGTACGCGTTCTTATAGAAGCGAGAGCCATTAAAAAGAAGACACCTTTTCAAAATCACTTTCAAAAACACACTCCACAAACACCTCATTGAGCTATTTTCAAAATAACACTTTGTACGCGTTCTTATAGAGACGAGAACCATTACAAATATATTTTCAAAATACTTTCAAAAACCACACCACAAGAACGCATTCAAACAATAGCAAGTGATCTAGCAAGAAACTAAGAGCCCGTAGATAACTACAGATGAAAAGGGTGCTAATACCTTCCCTTTTCATAATCTACCCCCCGAACTTAAAAAATCATCTCTAAAGGTCTTTCATGTTCTTTTCAGCCTTTCCTTTTGGATAAAAGAAAAGTCGGGTGCGACTCTTGCTAACCGCAATAATTATGATCAAACGCAAAACACCCAAGTCAGTTCTCTTACCGTATCACACCTTTGTTTCGGAAAACTTTGTAATGATTCTCGTCTCTATAAGAATGTATACGAAGTGTTGGTTTTGAAAATAGTTCAAAGAGATATTTGTTTTTGAAGATGTTTTGAAAGTTTGAGTGTGGAGATGGTTTTAGTTTATGAGCAAGCAAATACGAGCGTTCTACCTACTCAAAAGGATATTTGTTCTTTTCCTCCTCCTTTACATGTTGTTATCTTACCATTGATTGGTAAGAAGCCCCATCTTTGGATGTGAAGGGACGGGCGTGGGTCATCGTATATTCATAGAAGGCAACCTACGATACGCTTTAGCAATTATCGTGAGGGACTAAGATCGTTTTACCTAAGGCAACATCGAAGGGTCATCGAGGGACTATGATCTTTTTATCGAGGGTCTTTACTAAAGCGTCCCATATTCGAGGGACATGACTATTTATTCGTAGGCAACAAGCGGGATTACCCTAAAGGTGCGCGTGTGTGAATTGTGTTTCAATTGCATGCATTTTTTCTTTGAGATTAGGGTTTTCTAATGGTTGATTTTATCTTACCATACACACCCTAATTACTAATAATTATATTAAAACGATAATTGCGGAAATTAAAATCCTACACTATTACATCACTTGGGGGATGGGGGTACAATTACAAATGGGGATGAAATAAGCTTAATTATTACAACCATATTGAATACCAATGAAGAAAATATATAGAAATTATAAAAACAGTGTAAAAGAAAGGAAAAAAAATATTTTTTAACCATTATGTGTCGACACATGCATCTTTGTATCGACACATAATATTTCTTGTTCCTGTAAAAACAAAATCAACTCAGTATGAGTCGATACATAATGGTATGTGTCGAGTCATTTCTTGTTTGTGTCGACACATTCGTGTTTTGTGTCGACTCATACACCTTTTGTCTTTCTATTTTTGGGTCTGGATAGCAGTACGAATCGACTCATAATGTCTTGTGTCAACTCATACCTGGTTCTGTCACTAAAATGAGTTGATGCATGTGAGTTTGCATCGACTCATGCTGCAGTTTTTTTAGCTCTAACATTGTTTTATTGTTTGTACAAGTCAGTTCACAGTATAGTATTTGCAAAAATGAAAAGCAAGCAAATGGTTAGCTTCAAAAGGAAATGATTACTACATTTATCTTCAATAATGAATCCCTAATGATGTTTGAAATGAAAATCTCAAAGTTAAGAAGACTCACCTTGAGACTGCAATTTGTTTTGAACCTGAACCTCTTTCAAGATGTTGTGGTGGTTTCAGTGAACTTCCAGGAAGCTGCTCCAAGCCTTCCTTTATATTGAAAGCTATTGAACCAACTCCAAACCAGTCAAGTTATACAACACTGTCTTTTGTTTGTGTTTTAAAGGTGATGATAATGGTACTACAAAAATTGTTCTTGTGTTTTAACAATCTCTATGTGATATGAAGTGTTTGGATGGTTGGTTTATGGGAGAGCTTGAAAGGTGGAATAATGGGTTGAGGTTTTTGTTTTTGTGAATGAAGATAGAGTTGAATATGAGCAGAAGTTACAAGAAAAGTTATGTTAGATTTTCTTTCAAAGCTCTTTCTTCTCTCTCTAGAAGCCCACCCTTTGTGTGTTTTGAAAACAATTTATTTGTAGATGAAGTTGGATGAAGTTTGGGAGGGAAACAAATGAATTTTTGAACTTTTTGGGTATGTTGTTTCATAGCCTTTTTAGATGCAGATCTTAGATGCTAATTTGGTGCAAACATGGGACTTACATGATACAGATTTTCAGGGCACCATTGCAGGGCTGTTTTTGTGGATTGAGTCAAAGGGAAAAGTTAAAACAAGATAAGGCTTTAGGATTTGTAATTTTAACTTAAAAAAATGCAGCTTTGTTGTTCACTTGAACATTTGAATTATCTTGAATTGTGGTGAAGGAAAATGTCATGAGGAAATGAAATTAACATGTATAGAAAATACTTAGAAAATTTTTCCAAGTCTTGCAAAGTTTGATTTTTGACTTTCTCGATTTTTGATGATCAAATTTCATACTTTGAATGTCTTGATGAAATGTGACCTTGGAAACTCAAATTTGACCAAAAAGTAAAAGTTTGACTTTTCAGTATACAATTGACTTTTTTCATCAGTTGACCAAATTTCATCTATCAATCCACAGATCTCGGGAAATGAATTGAAATATGCGATTAGGTAAAAATGATGTACTTGAACCCTTGAGATCATATTACAAACCAATAAGTTATGTCTTAGGTCAAAAGTCAAAGATTGATCACTCTCAGTCAAAACCCTAATTTTGACCATTTTACCCTTTTGATGATTTGGACAATTTTCTTGAAGAATTGTGATTCAATCTTGATCAAATTATACATATGACCTCAAAATGTTGATATTGGTCCAAAATCTTGAAGTTTGACTGTAGGTTGACCATAATTGACTTTTTAACCAATACATTTGATTTTAGACCACCTGATCAATTGACTGAACAATTTTGTGATTCAAGCCTTGAAAATTGATAGGAACAATCTTGAGGGTCCATAATGATCCATAAAGTCATTTAAAACATTAGAAGTCCAACTATCTTTGTGTAAACTCAAACCCTAATTTGAGGCATCAGTGTTGAGGAGATGGCTTGACTTAGTTAATACTTGTGCAAACTTGAATCATTGAAGATCTTTGTGGGAAATATCTTGAGAAAAAGGGAGGGAAAATTTTGTGGTACAACAAGAAGCAATGGTTGTTTTCATTCCACCAAACAAAGAAAATGTTTTACGTTTTCATAGATTTATTTCAAGAACTTAAAAGATAACTACTTTTTAGCCGTACCTCTGAGCCTATAGGATCACGAGAGCTTGTGCATCCTTCTGGAGGGTTCCCAATCTCACCCCTACTCTAGAGCCATCAATATGTTGGAACTGATTCTCTAAGTATTGGAATCGTGATCACTTCTTGGATACTCCAAACATGTATGTGTACAAGGTAGATGAATTGTCCCTGAAGAAAAAGAGTTTGAAAGCTAACTGTCTTCTAGGAGAGCTTATATCATGTAGATGAGGACGGTCCTTCAGACGGGTAAGTAAATCAACATAGGAGTGGTATATTGAGACACAATTACTTATAGAGGTAGTTGAAAAATAAGAAATAAAGGAGATATTTAGTGAATGGAGAGAATTAATTTTATACGTGTTTCCAATGTTGTTTCTCATATATTTTAGCTGTGGTTTTATTTTGTTTTACATTCATCATGAGTTTACTCAAAGATCTTATCAAATGGAACAAGGGACTTGGAAATAGAACCCAATTAATTCCTCTTATAGAAAAAATCACATATAATAACGGGAAAGATAAAAACGGGTTAGGGGATTGATATTGTTCAAAAACCCAAGCCACTCGATAATCAACTTGAAGAAACTATGAAGAAGGGAGTAGTGGATCAAAACCAAATGTACTCTAAACTCGTAGTAAGAAGTCTCACGACCAACTAAGAAATTGTGTTATGGATTTCTCGAAGGCGGAAGATAATGAATATTTGAAGTGAGAGAAATACAATAGACTCGTTGAAGGTGGGCCGAATTTATATAAATTCAAAGTTACAACAACAAAAAG
The DNA here is from genome assembly GCA_948472305.1 of Vicia faba. Taxonomy (NCBI): domain Eukaryota; kingdom Viridiplantae; phylum Streptophyta; class Magnoliopsida; order Fabales; family Fabaceae; genus Vicia; species Vicia faba. Next base: position 317,091,690 of record OX451740.1, read on the forward strand.
TGGGAGGTTGGTCATGGGGGGAAGAAAGTGCATTACCCACATATTTTGTGCAACAATTCCTTCTTTCCAATGGAACTCGCTCCGTAAAATACGTGTATGCAAGCTTTCCAAAGGGTGATTATACTTATTTTGTTTGATTGATCGAGACAAGTAAGAAGGAAGAAACTGGTGAAATATCTTTTCATATGCACCGTGCTACACAATATTGTTTATTGGTGCCTCTAGAAGGCAGACTCGTCACTTTGAATTGTTTGATAAATGATAAGAAAGTTCTAAAAAATCTCCTTGATAATGCGCTTCTAGAGAGAGATGGTCTTAGGAAGAAATTGGGTGATATGGAAGAACAAATTTCCTCAACAAAGAAGGAGGTGGAGGAACATGGTTCCCCTTCGTCCTTGCTTCTAAAATCAAAATTCTGGAAGAGTCATTAAGAGAGAAGGAGGAAACCCTAATATAAGCCTGGGCCTTTTTGTTTAAGGTTAAGAACACCATAAAGGTGTGAAGAAAACACAAGAAAGGGGGGTTAGAATTGGGTTTTCCTTTCTTGACAAACTTTCACTTCTAAGCATTGTTTGTTGAACAACGCTTCTGTATATTGCTTCTAATAAATGCTTCTAATTAAGTTATGAAAACATAAACTATTAGGCATAAGCAAAAGTAAAGAACACGTGATATATCCTGGTTCACTTGAGAAATCCCTAAGCTAGTCTAGTCCACCCTGCCAAGTTGATTTCGCCTTGAACTCAAGGACTTAATACACTATAACCAAACTGATTGCAATCTGTACAAGCTACCTGCAAGTGACTAACAACCTCTAAGAAACACAAGTCCTAGAACTCTTAGTCTTCTCAAAGCTTCTGACCTACCCATTCCTTTGAGGAACATGTTACCTTCTAAAGCTTCTGACCTAACTGGTCCTTTAGAAGAAACACAAAAACCTTTCTAAAGCTTCTGACTTAACCAGTCCTTTAGAAGGAACAAACAACTGTTTGTTTTTCAAGGTTTGTTTATAAAAGAATGCTTTTACACAAGCAGGTGTAAACTTAATTAAGTACATCAGAAGATCCTTATACACACTAAAAAATATTACATTGTATTATAGAATTAATGTGTGGTCTTCTTTTCTTCAAGTAGCTTCTTCACAGACAACAGCCCAAAGCACTTGAATTGCTGAAGTCTTCTTCTTCATAAGCTTATAAAAGCTTTGTTGATCTTGATATAGTAAAGAGAATAACTTCTTCATCTTGATTCACCTTAGATTATTTTGGACATCATCCCTTGTTCTATTTTCTTCTATGATCACTTTATAGTACAACATTTGTGTTGTGAATTTGTAACTGGAGCTTTCATGATCATCTTCATTATCTTCTGCGGCTTAGCAAGCTTTGTGCAGCATATGAAATTAAGCATATTGTGAATCAATGATTTCATAGTAATCATTATCAACATGATTGAAGAATCATTCTGATAATAATTGTTGTTGCTATAGTGGTTGATAGCTTTTTGGTTGTGTTACAATAATGACAGCTTTCATTTTAAGATTGAACACCAACAAACTTTTAAACATATGATTCTTTTCTTATATAGCCAAGAAAAATAGAGTTGTTGGCTATTTGAAAAAGAGTCGTTACAAATAGTACTGGTACTTCCTTTTATCTTCCACATTTCAAGCTAGTGGAGAGGTAGTGGAATAAGGCTTTTTCATACTGTGTACTATTGTACCATGTTAACATTATATTCTTTCCTTCTGCACTTCAGAGGCTTCTGCGAGTATGAGTTTAGAAGCGAGAACATAACATAAGGTCTTCAAAACTTCAAGTATTCAGAGTCTTCAAAACTGCGTCTTCAGAGTCTTCAGCACATGGTCGTGAGAACTCATTGTAGGGAACCTTGGAGCAGAAGAGCTTTAAGTCTCCAGAGTCTTAAGAACCGCGTCTTTAGAGTCTTCAACACTTAGTATTAAGAACCCTCTGTATAGAACCTTGGATCTTTAAAACTTCAAGTCTTTGGAATCTTCATGACTTCCATCTTTATAATCTTTAGCGCTCGGTTCTTTAAGAATCCTTTTAAGAACGTTGTTATTAGAAACACAAGTCTTTAGCATCTGGACTTCAGTAAAAACATTGTCTTCAGATCTTTTAACTTTGTCTTCTTAAAACGGGTTGTCTTTTTAGAAACTAAGTTTTTAGCATCCTGACTTCAGTAGAAACATTGTCTTTAGATCTTCTAACTTTGTTTATTTGGAACACATTGTCTTTAGAAACTTGATTCTTTAGCATCTGTACTTAAGTTAAAACTTTTGTCTTCAGATCTTCTGAATGTTTCTTTAGAACCAGTTGTCTTCAGAAACACGAGTCTTCAGCATCTGGACTTAAGTAGCAACTTTTGTCTTCAGATCTTCTGACTGGTTTCTTTAGACAAACATCAGAGCCTTCACTTCATAGCCTTCTGGAGTGCCTTTCTGCTGTTCAACAGAACTTATGTAGCACAAAAGCAAAACTAATTCTCTTATAATGTCTTGGCCACGCCATCTATCATAAGCAAAACCTGCTTGTTAAGTACTCAACAATAACAAACATTAGAGTGTCAAAATTCTTCGTACCTGTTGTACCCCAAAATTTTCCCTCTCACAAGATCTCCTTTGGTTCAAGACTGCACTAGGGTTGATCAGCTCAAGACACCTCTTCAAGCACTAATGACTAAAAATTAGGGTTTGAGATTGCACAAGGATAAATGGACTTTTAATGCCCCATATGACTTTCATGGATCATTTTGGACCCTCAAGTTTACTCATGTCATGTTTCAAGTCTTGGATCACATTTTTCCTTAATCAATTGATCAGTTGACCTAAAATCAGTTGTGTTGGCGAAAAATTCAACTGTGGTCAATTTACAATCAAAATTCATAATTTTTTATCCATATTAACATTATGAACTCATATATGTCATTTTATCAAGTTTTGACCATAATTCCTCAAGAAATTTGATCAGATCATCAAAAGGGCAAAATGGTCAAAGTTAGGGTTTTGACTGAGGGAGTGCAATTTCTGATTTTTGACCTAGAAAATGGTTGATTGGTTGGAGACATGAACTCAAGGATTAAATTGCATAATTTTGACCTAATGGCATGACTCAAAACTTCCCTCAAGATCAATTGATTGATAGTTGATTTTCAGTCAACTGATCAAAAGTCAATTATACACTAAAAAGTTAAACTTTGACTTTTTGGTCAAAACCAAGTATCAAAGATCATAATTCATCAAAACATGTCAAAATATGAAACTATTTCATCAAGAAATCAAAAAGTCAAGATTTCATTTTGAAAAGTCAAAATTTCTAAACTTAGAAATTTTTCTTAGTGTTTGAAAATTAATATTTTTTTCACAACTTTGAGCCAATTTTTCACCATGATGCAAGATGATTCAAAGGAAACTTTAAACATGAAAGTTGTATATCTCAATGATATCTAAAACATTATAGAACACAACTTCTCCTAGAAATGCATTAATTTCAAGTTATGATTTTGTGAAAACATGTTCATGAAACTTGGAAACTTAGTGAAATTTTGCCCTAGTTTAGGCAGGATTTTGACCTAACTTCATGGCAATTTTTCACATAGTTCCAAGAGTAATTTTCAAAAATAACCAACATAGAGGTTGTAGATAATGTTACAAGCTTTCCAAAGTGTACAAGAACTCATTGAGGTCATGTTTGAGCAAGGAGAATCGAAGACAAGAAGTTAGGGTTTTCAAACATGAATTACAAGCCATTTCATGATGAACAAGAATTCAAATCCAAGCCTAGGCTGCATAATATTTGCTTTGAAGGCCTCAAACTTGTTTGTCACTCCATAATTAAATGTTTACACAACTGTTAGATCTTTGATCCAAGCATTTGAGCCATTATCCAAGTTGCATTTCCATTTATGGCACAAAGTTATCATTCCATTCTTGTAAAGAGGCTTTAATCACAAAGTCAACTTGTCTTGATCTTTGCACTTGTTTCTTCTGATCACACACAATCTAAAATCCATAAGGAACTTGTCTAGAGCCTCTAACAACTCAGGCCATGCTTGTACTATGCCTTGAAACCATGTTTTCCACTTTTCTTCAAAATCAAGTAACATAGCCATAACTCTATATCTTGTATTTCTGACCACCTCAAGGGCACTAACCTCTCTCATATAACCATACAAGTTGTTTGCAAGCAAGGACACGAATACACAAACTCTCAAACTCTCTGAAACTCATTACTGCATCATAAACCACCATTATTGCAAATTCTGACCAAGAACTTCAAACTTCCATTTCCCTCATGCGTTTCTTGGCCTTTTAGTTTCAAAAGATTCCTCACATAAAATGCAAACTATCTATGTCCTTGTTTGCAGACTGTAACATCATCTTCATCAACTTCCATAACCAAAAACAGAGCATTGCAGTTGGACTTCTCCATACCATTCCAGCTACTCCCAGTTCAAGCCAGCTATTGCATTAGCTTCCTAGAGGTTCAACGAAGCTAACCTGATCATCACCATCACTTGAAACAAGCTCAAACTCATTTCATGATTCCCAGTTTGGAGGTATTTTTCTTGAACTTCTATCTCATTATTTAGGCATTGTTAGGCTTACATTTGTGAAGATAAAATGTAGACATCATTGCCCTGAAACTATACATGTCCATAGATTTCATTTATGTTGCTTGAGTAGGGAGAATTTTGAGTTTGAACCTCTGAAAATATTTAGGTCAGAATTTGGTATTGTTAGAAATTCATGCTCATCTTTGATAATTATATTAAGTTGTTTACATATTTAGAATTATAAGGAAATTTCTAACAAGTTTGATGTTGGAAGTTTTGTGAATGGATGAGAAATGAATAAGTTACAGATCCTTTGGCTGGAGGTTGAAGATGAAGTACAGTCAGGGCAAGACTTGTATCATATATTTGTTGTTTTGTTTAAGTTAACGGATGTTTTACCACCCCAGTGGTTAAAGCGCGTGCTTGTAACCCGAGGGACCTGGGTTCGAGCCCCAGTGGTACCCTTTTGGTTCTTTTTCATATTTTCTCTCATTTTTTGTTGAAGGCAGGCGCTGGGCTCCCTTTTGTTGGCCCTGGTATTTTACTCATTTCATACTCCTTGTTTCATTTTCATACATCCTGGCTCATTTTCTTTCTTTTATATTTTTATTCCCTTTATTATTTTTATTATTATTATTATTAATATTATTTTTATCTTTACTAATAAAAAATTCAAAAAATATTATTATTATTATTTTTACATTTATTTATTTTTCTTTGTAAAAAACAAAAAGACTAAAAATTATTTTCTTAATAAATTTAACCTTCTTTTTAAAATTAATATTTAGATGATTAGGTTTAGTTATTATATTACATTATTATTTTCATAATTAATTAATTTAGAACTTAGGTCTATTTTAATTGATTAACTTTCATTTTTTTCCTTAATTTAAAACTTTTTTCATAAAAAACCCTAAAAAAATACTTTTTAATTTAAATGTTTTCTTAATTAGTTTTATTTAATTTTTTAACTAATCTTTTTTAATTAGGTTTAGATTAAAACCCCTTTCATAAAAATCCAAACAAAAATCATTTTCTTTATCCATTTGCATTTGTACATTATCATTTATCCAATTCTTGTACATTTATTCAATAAGGTTGTAATAGTTAATTAGATTTAATTTTCTTGCAAAAATACCCATTTGTAAATTTGTATACCACCTCCCCCAATGATGTAATAGCTTAGTATTTTTACTTTCCGCAATTTATCGTTTTATATAAATGCTAGTAAATTAGGGTTTGTATGGAAAGATAAAATCAACAAGTTAGCAAACCCTAACTCAAGATAAACAAGCATGTAAATCCAACACATCTGCATACTTTCACCCTTAGGGTAATTCCACTTTGTTGCCATACAAAAATGGCCAAGTTATGCATGTGGGGTATCTTAGCAAAAACAAATCAAAAATAAAAGATCATAGTCCCTCGATGACGCTATCAAATGTTGCCTTTCAAAATGATCTTAGTCCCTCAAAGAGAATTGCTAAGATATTTCACAACATTGCTATCATGGTTATACGATGACCCACACCCGTCCCTTTACATTCAAAGGCGGAGCTTCTTAACAAATCAATGGTAAGATAGAAATATCAAAGGAAAGGAAGAAATGAATTAAGACTTTTGAGTAGGTAGATGGTTACTAGTTTCTTGCTCAATTTCAAATCAAACACTCTTGCTTATTTTCAAAACAAACACAAACACTTTCAAAACCTTTTCCAAACTTGAAATATTTTCAAAAGCTCAACACTTTGTATACGTTCTTATAAACGAGAACTATTACAAAGTTTGCCTAAACGATGACGCCTTTTCAAAAATGCTTTCAAAAAACCACACAAAGTACATTTTCAAACAAAAGCAAGTGACTAGCAAGCAACTAAGATCCCATAGATAACTATGGATGAAAAGGATTCTAATACCTTCCCTTTTCATAATCTACCCCCCGAACTCAAGAAACAATCTCAAAGGTCTTTCCTGTTCTTTTCAGCCTTTCCTTTTGGATAAAAGAAAAGTCGGTGGCGACTCTTGCTAACTGCAACATTTGTGATAAAACGCAAAACACCCAAGTCAGTTCTCCCACCGTATCACATTACCAACATAATCATTTGTCATCATCAAAACTCAGAGATAATATTATAGAACCAAATCTTGTTCTTACAATCTCCCCCTTTTTGATGATGAAAAAACTATGTATTTTGATGACACAATTTTGTTCTTATAATCAGAAAAAGTGAAAGTAGAAAGGTAAGGAATACCTATCCTTTTTATGATACTCCCCCTGAGTCAATGACTTGATGAAGATTTAATATCATGACTCTGAACCATTTGATTATAACTCCCCCTGATTACCATAGATCAGATATTGAGATCTTTAGAGTTTTGACTCGGGATGCCAATAATTGAGATCTTGATATTTCAGTCTTCAACTTCTGATTTGCTCAGTTCTTCTGGGTGGCATCTGCTTCTGTTTTTGATTCTTATGTTTTGAATTTAATTATCTTAGATAGTTTATATCTTCTGAACATTATGATACAAAGATCAAGATGACTTTAACTTTCTGAAAGTTCTCAACTTCTGAACAGTATTGGGTCAATCTGATATTTGAATATATGTTCATAGAGTATACATCTTCGATTATATGAACAATCAGTCTTTAAGAGATTAAAAATATTTCTTTCATTTTGGCATGTCTTAGAATGCCTAATGAACTTGTCCATAGATCCTTGGTTAATCATCAACAATAAAACAAGTGTTAGCGGTAAATGCACATTTTATATAATTTCTTTTACGATTCATCAAAACTTTTATACTTCTCCCCCTTTTTGACATCATCAAAAAGATAAATATTCGTGAAGACATAAAAATCCAATAGAAATAAATTTTAAAATAATCACATAATCAGAAGAACACAAACATATTTTTATAGTTTAGAAGCAAAAGGAAAGAGAAAATCCTAGAGTCTAAGGTTCAGGAGCAAGAGCAGAAATCTTTTCCAGAATCAGTTGTAGCATGTTCAGAACCTTTTCATTGATAAACTTTTGCTCAATGATGCTTTCTATGAACATCTGTTGTTCTCTTCTAATCTCACCAATTGCATTTTCGAGACGTACAATGGCAGGATTAGAAGATAAAGCAACCAGGGCATCTTCTTTAGCCTTAGTATCTTATTCTACCAATATGGCTTCTTCATCTTTTCTGGACTCTTCTGCCTCTTGAGCCTTAAGCCTGGCTTCCTCTGATTCTTGTAGCGCTTTAGCTTCTGCTTTTTTTTTTGTTTTGCAGCAAGTAGTTCAAAAAGTATGACTCTTATCTTGTTTCTTTTCTTTCAGTTACCACCTGAACATCCTAAACTCTAGATGCTTCAGTAAAAAAAATCATTCTTTCAACTTCAGAAGACATCCAATTCTGAAACTTCTTCCAAGAACCATCCATGTCCTGAGGCTCAGTACTTGTACTTGCCTCTGCCCTTAAATTCGAAACTATTTTCAAAGCCTTAGTTCTAAAAATGTTAATGCATTCATCCAACGTTTTAGGAACATAATTTTCATAGAAAACTATGGCTAGGTCCTTTCCTGGAGGAATGAATTCAGAAGTTATAGGTTCAGTTTGGTTGATTTTTCAGTTAGATCGAAAATATCAGACATAGAACATGATTCAGTTGTTGGGTTTGCAAGGGCTTCAAGATCATCAAAGATTGTTCTCTCGGACATTTCAGGAACAAAAGATGTTCGGAGGTCATGATCTTGAGAGTTTTGGAGTGATTGATGGTGATGAAAGGCAACATGGAGATTTTGACAAGGATTAGAAACAATAGGAATTTCTAATGAAGGTTGAGATGTGATAATTTGTGATAAACGATGCGACAAGTTGGGAAGAGAAGGTAGAGATGGGTTGAGATGGTATGGGTGTAAAGATAAATGAGAGTAGGCTAGAAACGTGTGTGGTTTATGAGGTCGCAAGGTCAGAAGTGGTTAAGGTGTTTGGGGTAGAGGCAGTTGTTGTTGTAGGTAACATTGTAAAGACAATTTCAGAATCAAGGTTTTCCATAGTTAAGGGAGCAGGATTAGAAACAGGAATAAATATGGTGGATGGTGGAATAGAAAAAGAATTGAAATTATCAGACGGAGGAATGGTGATTGTTAGTTGATATACATGAATTGGTAAAAATGATGGTGTAAGGGAAATATATGAAAAAGGAATATAAGTAGTAACAAAGTCAGAAACAATTGTAGTTCTGGTTGATGGTGAAAGAGGATTAAGTTGTGCAGTGGAGGTTGTGGATGAACATATATTAACAGTATTAGAAGTAGACAATGAAATTATTACAAAAGTATCAATAACAGACTTATAGTTGTTAATGAAGTTTCATTTCCTAGAATGGCATCTTCCAGAAAGCCAGACTTCATTTTCTTTTTTCTTTTTCTTCTTAGGTTCAGAAGCATCTGAGCTTCTCTTTCTTTTACCAACAGAACAGTCAACACCCTCAGCAGGAAAATCTGAGTAATTAAAGTTTGACATATCATGTCCTTCTTGTTACATCATTAGAATGTATGCAGCCACACTAGATACAAGATCTTGCTTGGAGAATAGAGGATAGTCATTCATAAGAATTATTTTGTGATGATAACTCTCAGATGGTTCAATAAGAGGCTTGACCTTGAGTTCTTCAATCAACATCATGTTTCTCAAGGTTTTCCCATTAAAGGAATATCCAATGCTTGAAGTTATATTCTCTTTATAGTTGGCTTCTTCAATCAAAAACCTTACCAATCCACTTTCAACAAAATTATCAGTTAGAAGACGTCCACAAGGAATATTAGAAGATACCTTTTTGTTGGGAAGTGCGGTGGTTCTGGAATTTCTAATAGAATCCCTCATATGACTAAACAGAATGAAGGGAATATTAATCCTCTGTTTGGACTTCTGATTGATATTGAAATAATCAGAGGAGCTTGAAGGAGGTCTTGGGTTTATGCACCCCAGAATAATCTTATGCCACACTATGAGATTATCATGAATATCCTTTCTTTTCTACTTGGATTTCTCAGTAGTGAAATTCCTAAACAGTAGTTGATCTAGAGAATTATTTGCAGCCTTTGACTTATTGTCCAACCTATATACACATTTTCCTTTCAAAAATGTCAATCCCATAAGTTTCGCAATAGACTCTTCAGCGATAATGATTCTCTTTCCAATAACATCCGAAACAATATTAAAGTCGTCACAATCAACATTTTTCCAGAAATCTATCACTAGTGCCTCATAGACAGGACCTTGGAGCCTTTGAAAATAGTTTTCCTTGACTTGAGATTTTAAATCTTCTTTTAAGTCACACCCATTTGCAGCAAGATTGTCAAAATCAACCATTAATTCCTTAAGAACAATCAACTCCGTTGGTTTTAAGTTGCAATGTACATGAGAATTTTTCTATGCAATGTGATTGACATCAACATGAATTGCAGAAGATGAAGGAACCACAATTGATGAAGATGGAGTGATGGTTGATGAAGAGGGAGTTGTTGAACTCATACTTTGTTCCACTTATTTTGCAAACTCAACGACAACTTGTTGATTAGGAGTCATCATTGTTGGAGAGAGATGAAAAATTATGGAGGTTTGTTGAAGAATGCAGAAAGCTTGTTGAATTTTCGAGAGAGAAAAGAGGGTTTAGGGTTTCTAACGTGTGGGAGTGAAGTGAACATGTAATATTTATAGTGTTTGAGAGGTGAGAGAAAATACAGTTAAAATTAATAATTAGAAACATTAAATGAAAGTAATAATTATGATATCAATCAATTCCAAGAAATATGCACACTGCTCATTGCATAGCTTATGTAGTATATGATGATTAAGAATAATCAAGGGTTACATGCATTAATCACTTCGTCTAACTAAGTGACACGATCAATATACTCAGGGTCTGGATAACCAAAGGCTTCCATCTGATCAGAGATATTTCTGACTGAAACATCTTCTGATAACCGAGTCTATAAAATAAAATTAGCAGAAGTATAATAAGTAAAGAGAAGGAGAGAAATGATACTGTCATATCCTTGAAGATCTTCCATTTGTCTTTAACTTTAGCTTTCTCTTAGATGCATCTTATGATCAACTTCTTTCTTTTTATGCTTTCTTCAGAGTGGTCTTTCATAGATTCTAAATTATCTTCATATTCATTCCTCTTATTTCTTTGAGTATTCTAAATTTTTTCATTTGAGACGAATAACCTTCTTCTGAACTCTGATCTCTAATCTGAGAGCTAGGACCAGTCTTCTCTTCAGATGATCTCGTCATTCAATTGTTTAGAATCACACGTCTGACTTCTTGAGAATAATCCTCAGAGTACAGATATTTTGATCCTTTATTATCATAACATATATTTGTTTGTCAAACTTCCTTTGAACAGAAGCTTATTTTTCAGAAGGTCAATATTTCATGAACTTCTGAGAATCTATGTGCTAGAGAGAATTAATTATCATTGCCTAACGTCTTCTGAATTTTTTGATTCCTTGAGCAAATTTCAAAATCTCTTCTAATAAAAATATCAATATACTTTGGCGATGTTTACTGACAATCTTGTTCTTGCAATGTTTAGATAACTTATTTAGAGTAAGTCTTTGATCCTACTTATGATGAGTCAATGAGCGTTCTTTCCTCAGCAATGTTTGGTCTTCTGCAAAGCCTCCTTCGACAGAGCCAATGTTTAGATCTTCTACATAAGATCTTCTGTCTGCTTGAATAGACAGCTTTATCACGAGGTTCTTATGTATCATAAGACAATAATCTTTCTTCTTTTGAAAAGATTCCTAATGAGATCTTATGAGAAAGTCAAGGGTGGACTAATCTGTTTCTTGAAAATATCTCATACTCTCAAGGAACTTAATCAAAAGCATTCAATAGATATAACTTCTTATCTAATGAATCTTTTCTTGTTAGCTTGTTGTTTGATTTTCTGATTTTAGACAGTAGTTGAAAATTGAATAACTATCACCTTAGAGTATTTCATCACACAACATCTGGATATTTATATAACATTGTTAGCTGTTTAATATCCATCAATAACAGAACCAGGCTCTGATACCATTTGAATGTGTGAAGAAAACACAAGAAATAGGGGGTTTGAATTGGGTTTTCCTTTCTTGACAAACTTTCGTTTCTAAGCATAGTTTGTTGAACAATGCTATTGGATATTGCTTCTAAGAAATACTTCTAATTAAGTTATGAAAACATAAACTATTAGGCATAAGCAAAAGTAAAGAACACATGATATATCCTGGTTCACTTAAGAAACCCCCAAGCTAGTCCAGTTCATCCTGCCAAGGTGATTTCGCCTTGAACTCAATGACTTAATCCACTATAACCAAACTAATTACCATCTTCACAAGCTACCCACAAGTGACTAACAACTTCTAAGACACATAAGTCCTATACTTCTTAAGGATACAAACCTACCTGATCCCTTCAGGAGAATCCTGCACAAGCTACCTGTAAGTGATTAACAACCACTAAGACCACCGTCTTAATTAAGTATATCAGAAGATCCTTATACACACTAAAAAAATATTACATTGTATTGTAGCATTAATTTGTGGTATTCTTTCTTCAAGTATCTTTTTCATGGACAACAACCCAAAGCACTTGAATTGCTGAAGTCTTCTTCTTCATAAGCTTCTAAAAGCTTTGTTGATCTTGATGTAGTAAAGAGAAGAACTTCTTCATCTTGATTCAACTTAGAACATTCTGGACATCATCCTTTGTTCTATTTTCTTCTATGATTACTTTAGAGCACAACATTTGAGTTGTGGATTTGTAACTGGAGCTTTCATGATCATCTACATTATCTTCTGCGGCTTAGCAAAATTTGTGAAGCATATGAAATTAATCACATTGTGAATCAATGATTTCATTGAAATCGTTATCAACATGATTGAAGAATCATTTTGATAATAGTTTTTCTTGTTGTTGTTATAGTGGTTGATAGATTTTTAGTTGTGTTCCACTAATGACAACTTTTATTTTAACATTGAACACCAACAACCTTTTAAACATAAGATTCTTTTTTTATATAGCCAAGCAAAATAGAGCCGTTGAATATTTTAAAAAGAGTCGTTACAAATAGTACTGCTACGTCCTTTTCTCTTCCATAATTCAAGCTAGTGGAGAGGTAGTGGAATAAGGATTTTTCGTATGTACCATGTTAACATTGTATTCTTTCCTTCTGCACTTAATAGGCTTCTGCGAGCATGAGTTTATAATCGGGAACATAACATAAGGTCTTTAGAACTTCAAGTCTTCATAACTTCGTCTTCAGAGTCTTCAGCACTTAGTCGTGAGAACCCATTGTAGAGAACCTTGGATCATAAGAGCTTCAAGTCTTCATAGTCTTAAGAACTACGTCTTTAGAGTCTTCAAAACTTGATGTTGAGAACCCACTGTATAGAACCTTGGATCTTTATAACTTCAAGTCTTTGGAATCTTCATAACTTCCGTCTTTAGAATCTTTAGCACTTGGTTCTTTAAGAATCCTTTTAAGAACCTTGTTATTAGAAACACAAGTCTTCAGCATCTGGACTTCAGTAGAAACATTGTCTTCATATATTTTAACTTTGTCTTCTTAAAGCATGTTGTCTTTTTAGAAACTAAGTTTTTTGCATCTGGATTTCACTAGAAATGTTGTCTTCAGATCTTCTAACTTTGTTTCTTTGGAACACACTGTCTTTAGAAACTCGATTCTTTATTATCTGGACTGAAGTTAAAACTTTTTTCTTCAGATCTTTTGACTGTTTCTTTAGAGCCCATTGTCTTTAGAAACACGAGTCTTCAGCATATAGACTTAAGTAGCAACTTCTGTCTTCATATCTTCTGACTGGTTTCTTTAGACAAACATCAGAGTCTTTTGGAGTGTCTTGCTATTGTTCAATAGAACTTGTGTAGCGCATAAGCGGAACTAATTCTCTTTTAATGTCTTGACCACGCCATCCATCAGAAGAAAAACCTATTTGTTAAGTACTCGACAATAACAAACATTAGAGTATCAAAATTGTTCATACAAACATACTCATTTGTTATCATTAAAACTCAGAGATAATATTGCAGAACCAAATCTTATTCTTACACACCATGGCTAAAACCTAGGATTCCCTTGGAATTGCAACCAAGAGGGTGGAAGATATGGAGATTTCCTTGATGAATGCAAAGGACGCCCGAAATAAGAAGGTGAAGATGTTGGATGACCAGTTACAAGAGTTTCAAAGAGAATACAATGATATTGTTTCTGTAGGCAGGCAAGTGATGCGAGCTTCTTTTGATAATGCTTTAAGCCAATTGGAGTTGATATATCCATAGGTAAATATTCCTTAGGAAAAGCTCGACACGTAAAAATAAGTTGTCAAGGTGAAATTAATTTCTTATTACAAATACCGAGTTACCAAATTACCTATTAGATTTGTCTTTGTTATTGCTTCCCATTATGTCGATTGCTTATGGCCTTGTTTGTGAATATCGTTGTCAAATATTTTTGACTCTCAGATAAATAGGTGACCATTTATATTTTGTGAATACTTATTCTTTTTTATATGTATTCATGAATGATTTTATTACGTCATATGTGCGTGCATGATTTTATTTCATGATTTATCTTCATGAATGGTTTTATTTCATCCTTTTCCCCCTTGAATGATTTTACTTCATCATATGTTCTCATGATTGATTTTATTTCATCACTTATTTTCTTTTTCTAAGTAATCACTTTTCCCCCAGGCTCATGATGGTTAGGCTGGAAACTGGTCCTCTTTTTTGCGTTTATAGGGAAATGCTTGGCCAAGGGTATGTTACCCTTCCCTACCCCCATGTGAAAACCTGGTTCGAGGTTGACGTAGTTTAGGCTACACCTTTTATGCTATATAGTGGCTAGCTAGTAAGATTTGATGTGCTTGACTTGGCATTGCTCACATTTCCTTTGAAAAGCCAACTTCAGTGATGTTAGCATTTTGCCTTCGCTTTATCTTACATTATAAATAAAAATCAAACAATTTAGTGGAAAATTGTTTCCTTATTTTCCTAATGAGCCTTACATTCGTGCATTTCATTCAAACTAAACATTTATTTAAACAAAAGAAACTTATATGAAAAAATGCTTAAATTTTGTGGTGTTCCAGGTCCTTAGGTCGACTTCTTTAGGATAAGTTTTAAAAATGTAATCTCCCTTATACATGTTAGTATGGACTCATAACAATCCCTCCCAATTAGTAGAAAATTTCCCTTCATTGACATTCTTTCCTCCAACGTCAGTTGTAACAACCTTCTAACCCCACATGTATTTCTCATATAATTTATGAAATAAATCAAGTAAAATCACCACTCAAGGGTGTCACACTTCATAACAAAACATGATAATTACAATCTTGCTTTGTAACACGAGTTGTATCAACAGTAATAATAACTCTTTATAATTCAGCTCATCATTTTAAAAGACATCACAGCAGATTCATCTTCATAATTAAACTTCTTCATAAAACAAAGCTCCTAGTGTTTGAGTCTCATCAAAAGATGGACTTAAAATCAATTTAACAATAAAAAATCCTCATAAGGTATGTCAACATAAAAAGGAACATAACATTCACAAAGCAAAGTGTTCCCAACCCGATGTTACATATCAGAGCAAGACACCTTCTAATTAACGAAAACTAATAAAATACTCCAAAGATATCTTTAACGCTCCTACAAGCTACTCCTGAGCATCTATGTGTTACACACGTGGAGGCAACATTTAAACAGAAAGGATGAGTAATCATGATTCATTATAAAATATATAAGGAAAATATTAGTAGTGACATCACCGTCATATCCACACATATCATTTATAAACAAGTCATACTCATAACTACACGTCATAATATCGCATGAAGCCTCTTTCATCATAAAAATCATCATATAATTATGTGATACTAAAATATCATCATATCACATCTCATCAACAAAACTCATACAAATGTCACATAGAATATTAATGTAACAACATCGACTCAATGCATATGGTACCAAATTTATGAGCACGTGGTTCATCACCCTCCATGATCCCTGACCATTAGATAGATTCCGTCTTGGAACCAGAGTACATCATAAATACACTCAATCCACACAATGGGATTGAGGCTCATTGCAAATGGACCACCATCCAAAAATGTCTTGAATACATGATGCACAACAACATCACATATAAGTCGACCACAGCTAGTCAATTGCATCATCATTCATAAAATAATCACATAATTATCTTCACATAGCATGTATACATATTTAAACATGCACATTATTAAGACATCATCATAATATCATAATCAATATGAACACCATAGCACACTTCATAGCAACATCAAGTTCATCATTACAGTAAAACATCATAGTATACCAAATATATAATAATCCAACTCATAAACACACAGACACAAGAATAATGCATCAAATACTTCATACAATTCTGCCATAAGATAGTTATGGGCATTAGCTTATCAATGCTTCGAAAGACGTGTCAAATAGGGTCTTGAAACTCAAGTTACGGCCTTTGTCAAGTTACTTCCATACTGCATGCTTAATGCTCGCCCGACGACCCTAGTGGTGCTCTATTCGCCTTCTTCTCGTTTGACGCATGCCTGGCAAAATGAGTGACTGGGCCCATCATTGTAACACCCCAATTTAATTAGGATTATTTTATTGAAAATAAAATAGATGATATAATGTATTTATATGTGTTTTGATGGAATTATTGGAAGACTAGAAGTAATGATATTTGAAGAAGTTAAGGACATTAGGGGTATGTGGCTAAAAGCATAGAGACATGAGGGTGAAGGGAAAATGTTAGTGTTAATGGTATTATTATTATTATAGTTGCTATTTTTATTATAAGAGATAAATAGTATTTTAAAATATTAATAATTAAATAATTAAAATAAAACTAGTAATAAGAGGAGGGGAAAAGTTGGTATATTGATATTAGGGGTATAAAGAGAGAGAATTCTCAATCGATCGTAGACACCAGAGAAAAGAGAAGATAAGAGCGTACAAGCTAGAGCGAGGATTTTCTGGTAGAAAGCTTAGAATCATTCAATCCAAGGTAAGGATGGGGTTCTAACTCTCTAATAGGTGGTATAATTGTGGTTAGATGAAGGTTTGAATGTTAGGTTTTGGGTGTAGAGTAATTGTTAGATTGATTATTGTAATTTCTTGTAAATGATGAAATTTATGTGTTGATTGTATTGGGTTTGTGGTGTATGATGTGTGTTGATGATTTAAAATAATTGTTGTGTTTGATTTTGCCTAAAAAGTGGTTTTTGGATGAAGAGAATGAAAATTCGTAGTAGAAAATTATTGATTTTTGGGCTCTGGTTCAGTTGTAACCCGTTACTAGGATTGAGTAACCGGCTACCCGTTGTAATTTTGGAAAATACTGGGACTATTTTGTATGCAGTAACAGGCTACTGGTATTAAGTAACTGGTTACCACTGAAGGTTTTTGCGTGATTCGCCACTATTTTGTATGCAGTAACCGATTACTGGTATTGAGTAACCGTTTACCACTGTGTTGGACAAAATTTTTGAAAAACTTGAAAAATTCAAAAGTTTCGCCTCGGGTGTCCATTTGACGCACCGTTTGGACTGTTGGAAAGCTAAAAATATTTTCTATAACATGAACAAATTTTTATGGCAAAAGACTAATAGTTTATTGGAGTATCTTATGATGTGTGTGTATGTTGTATGTGTTATAATGTGAAATGTTGTGATTGAATGCATAGACGTTGTATAAATGATGTACAAAGGAATTGAAGGTTGCATTGTGGTATGAAGATGTTGTTTTTAGCCTAGAATGTCTTAATGTTAGGGACTCATGTCCTATGTCCTGCAAAGTTGTATTGTTTCATGTTGCATACATGCATCGTTAATGGCTTATGCCTTGTTGTTGGCTTGGATTGGCAAAAATGTTGAAGGCTTATACCTTGGCATGTATTAGAAAAATATTGAGGGCTTATTCCCTGTCCTTATATATCAATTTTGGAGAGAACTTATACCCTGATGGTACCACGTGCATCTTGCATCAGTGTCAGTCGCATTGCATCTGTTGAATTGTTGATATACGATGAAGTTGAGTTGTATGTTTGATTCATGTTGTATGATGGGTGATGATAATTAAATATGTATCCATGTAATCATCATGAACTATAATTGATGATTGTTGAACCTGGAATCTTGCAACATATATCTTTTGTATACTCATGATTATATAACCTATTATATTGTTATGATATCTCACCCCTTTTGTATGAATGTTGCTTCCACATGGGCAAGGTGTATATAAATAGGAGTAGTATGAAGTTGCGGATTCTAGAAGAGGTTGCTCTTCTTAAATTGAGTGGGTGTCATTGCTCCGATACGTAACACCCGGGGGATAAACGCTTGATTATTTTATTTTAGTTGATGTTTTCTTTGAGGAACTTTAGGAGTGTTGTAGACTCTCTATTTTAATTGATTAATTTATTGATTTTATGATGAGTTGAAGATTTTGGAAATAATTATGAAATTCTTTCCGCTGCATTAATAAAGTTGAATTTTGAAGACTATGTTGAAATATTGTCGGTTCATCTGAAATATGTGTTATGTATCTGTTTAATTATAATTGATCAAGTTTTAATATGTTGGAAGATGTGGCATCTTATTTTTGGTGTTCGATTTAGAAATTAATTTACTCTGATTTTATTTAAATTACCGATGGGGAAATAAGGTGTTACAATTGGTATCAGAGCAGGTCGGTCCGTCCGACCAAGTCTTTGAGTCTGTAGTGTGATAGTTGAATATTGTCAATGTTTTATTCCTTAGTACGTAACATGCGTGTGAAACAACGTTGGTACTTTCTTGTTGTTCTAATCACTTATTTTCAGGAGGGAGATTGAAAAAAGTGGGGGAGAAGATGTTGCTTCTCAAGGATGTTTTAGTTGTGAGGCGTGCGCAGTTGGTTCAGGTGTGAACAGATGGTTCAGGGTGTTGTAAATTGCATAAGTGCAAAGATTGGCGAAACCGTGTTGTTTGCCAAAGTCGGAGGAAGTACGGATTCAGGATTTAAGTCTAACGGTCAGTAGAAGTGTTCTTGAGGGGGAACGATCAGATACTCATGTTGTTCACATATCTAGGAGTGGAGGGTGATCCTATGGATAATGAGGTTCCGGTGAGTGTGACTCCTGATGTTTTTCTGAAAATGATTGCGACTGGTCGATAGGGCGAGATGTTGGAGTAACTTGAGGTTATCCTTGGGGTGAACTGTTTGAGGTTAAACCAAGTGATTACAAATTGCTTTGATGAGTCGATGTTGATTCTTATGCTGTAAGATATATGTTAAGTACAATCACTCTTAGAATATGAAGCTCAGATGGTTGCAATGTTTTCAGCACCGTATGTTGATTGTGAAGTTGTCAATATTGAGTTAGTATTGTGTGTGATGTCGGCATTTTGAATGGTGATAGAGTGATGAATTACCATAGAGTTTATGTTGGGATCATATAGTTAATTGTTGAAGGTTCTTAATATTATTAGGTAATTATGAATCACGAGTCAAAGTCAGAACTCAAAGATATTAGTATTATTGTGAAAAGAATTGGAATATTAATGTTTTGATATGATTGGGTGTCGGTGTCAGTGTTGAAATTATTGAGATGTATTTTACGTGTCAGTGATGGGATTGATGTGATATAGTTGAGAAATTTCATGTTTAAATGTGTTTAATTTATCAATTAGAGTGTTGTTAATGATGTATATAAATATGAATTATAATTTGGAACATGAAAGATGAAGTATATGGAAGTTAGGGATGTTTGGGTACGAAATAAGTGGTTTTCGTAACATAAAAATCTGATTTTTTTTTTACTCTGGTATAGTGGTAATCAATTACCAGTATATGAGTAACCGGTTACCGCTCAAAAAAATAGCATTTTTGGATGTTTTGAGGGGTGTAGCCGGTTACCACTATTAGAGTAACCTATTACCGCTGAGTTGACACCATTTTATAATTCTTTGAAAAATTCATAACTTCAGTTTTAGATGTTCGATTTGAGTTCCGTTTGAAGCGCTAGAAAGCTAACGTGATGAACTTTGTTTTAAAAATAGTTCTAGCACCCGGAAGTAATTTATTTGTCACGTGGTGATGTTGGATGAGAGGCAGAGATTATTGTTGATCTCGTTCTTGGTACCAGACTTGCTCCTATGGCACCATACAGGATGTCAGTTCAAAGTTGGGAGAATTGGAGAAGTTATTAGAAGATGTGCGGAGAAATAGATTTGTAAAACCGAGTGTATCATTTTGGGAGCTTTGATGTCATTAGTTAATGAGAAAGAAAGTAGTACGAAATTGTATATGGATTACTGATAACTGATTAAAGTAGTGATTGAGGTTACATATCCACTTCAAATGATTGACGATTGGATGGATCACTGGTAGGCAAGTATGTTCTCAGAATAATTGGGTTGGGGTCGGATTATCTTCAGATAAGGGTAAAGAGTGAGGATAGTTATATGACAACTTTTAGAACTCAGTGAAGTTATTTTTGAATAATTGGACCAGTCTGTTGCAGTGGTTATTGAGGGAATTTTGATTTAGTCTGAGTCAGAAAAAGGAAAAGTTGAATGTGATAATTCTAATTACAGTGTCGGAAGGGAAGAAAACATATTCTAGGATGTCGAGATATAGATCATGATTTGAAGAGGTCAATTTTCTTAAACATGTTATTTTGAATGAAGATATCTGTGGAATCTATCCAAAGTAAATAGAGGTCTATATCGAGAGGCTCTGAAATTGGTTATGCAGACTAGAAGCTTTTCGGGATTAACTGGTTATTATAGCAGTTGCTTGAGAGGAGGTTAAATGAGATATGTTGTTAGTGAATGAGTTAAGGGAATGAGATGTTTGACATTAGAAAGAATTTGAATATACTAATAAATACATAAAGGTTCAACTTATGCCGATTAAGAATGATTAGAGTGAAAATAGCTTTTGAGGAGAAGAGAAGTGATGGAAAGAAAAAAATTAAGAAGGATTGGAATCATGGTTATGACGGAAAAGTATAGACATGAGTTAGGGAGAATTCAGAGAGTTCTATCACCGTTCGGATGATGAGGTGTTATTATTGAGATTGCGATTGGAATAAGGTCCAAATGTGAAATTATATGGATCATCGATGTAAGTACGAAGTGCGCCTAAGAGGGGGTGAATTATATGCAGGAAAAAAAAAGACACGGGCGATATATCCTGGTTCCCCTCACAGTCCGAGAGTACTCCGGTCCCCTTTCAACATGAAAGAGATTTCCTTATTGTGGCAAACTTAAACAAGAACTACCAAACAACCAAGAACAATCCTCTTGGATTTTCACTATTTCAACTATGAGAATAATCCTCTCAAAGTGGATACACTTGTATCCAACAATCCTAGAAATAAAAGATTTCAAAAACACTTAAACTTATTTCCAACAATCTTGGAAAAATAAGTAAGTAACTATCAATATTTGAGTTTGAGTGAGTTGAGTAGTATTGATCACTTAGAGTGATTTAACAATGTATGATCTTCTCTTACAATAATATTATTGTACAATGACTTAAGATATAATTGCTCAAAGTTTTCTGTTTGATAATGTATGAAAATATGCAGAAAACTTATGCATGAAAGTGAAGGAATGCTTGAGTTTGTATTTTGAAAATTCAGAAAATATTTATGGAAGAGGTGTTGAAACAGATTTTGAAAATGAATATTTATATGTTCATAACACCCTTTTGAAACATCATGAAGTTCTTAAAATGTATAATGAACAAATGCCAAGTTTGATTGAAAGGTTTCAATGAAAAGGTATGATGAACAGGCATGTGAAAAGCTGCTATTTTTCAAAATCGTGCAGCATGCAATCGATTGTACCCTTTGTGTAAATCGATTGCGCAAGGTTTCAACAGCTATATTTTCAAAAGTTTTAAGTGTGCAATCGATTGCACTAGCAATGTAAATTGATTGCATGTAAAGTCAGTAGCAAAAAGTAAGTGAGTGCAATCGATTGCACTGAGAAACAAAAGCAAAAGTTTTGAAAATTTTAAGTATACAATCGATTGCACAAGCAATGTAAATCGATTTCACAGAGAAACAGAAGCAAAAGATCTGAAAAAATTGGAGCATGCAATCGATTGCACTAAAATGCAAATCGATTGCACTCAAGTGAAAAATGAAATTTTAACTTTGAAAAACTTGAGTAATGATTTTTAAACATTTCTTTTTCATTATTGAGCATCTATATCTTAAGATCAAAGTAAGTAATATTATTATACCTTGAAAGTTGTTGAGAGCATTGAACTGAGATATTGTCCTTAGATGCTTTGAGCTTGATCATAAATCTTTGCCTTCTTTGTCAATCATGGTTTGTCTTCATCAAAACAAAAGCTCATTTGAGAAGCTTGATTTTGAATTCTCCCCCTTTTTAATGATGACAAACAATCTTGCTTTATGCGTTGTACTTTCCGGAAGAGCTTCTCCCCCTAAGATGTAAAACTCCCCCTATGTAGGAGAGGGTTGGAATCCTTTGTATTTCTTCATCTTGGTTGGAGAGTACCTTAAAAATTAAGACAGGGAAAATACAAGCATAAAGTACCATATCTTTCTCCCCCTTTTACATTATCAAAAAGAAGGGAAAGATGCACAAAACAAACAATAATAGAGCAATATATCGAGAAAACTTAAATTTAAACAAGTAACACAAGTTGTTTAAGGATTACACAGAAAGTTGAACAAACAAAACATTGAATAACAAGACAATGACATAAAAAAAGAGTTAACCAGAACTTCAAGGGTGATGCATGTCCGGGTGGTTATAGGACCAAGAGCCTTGATTCGGGAATTGTTGTTGAAGTGGGGGTTATGTGTAGTGTTGAGGAGGTGCAGCTGGATTATTTGGATCATATGGTGGAATATGAAGATGAGAGTAAAGGTATGAAAATTGTTGTTCACATCCGTGCGGAAGTCATTAATCTGGGTTGTAGTGGAATCATTTATCGCACTCCATTGATTGTTGATGTTGGTGTTCATGGAAGCAAATTGTTGAGACATGTAATCCATAAGCTCTTGATTGCTTGGACCAGAGGGAGCAGTAGGAGGAGGAGGCACAGCTTCACCGCCTTCGACTTCTTGGTCATTTCCTTCATCGCCAACAACATCTTCCCCAATGTAAGTGATGGTTTTTGTTTCCGGATTGTAATGCACGCTTATCCTGGAGTCAACATTATTGATGGAAATCTTGTTTAGATTAGGATCCATATTCACCTTTTCAAACCCAGCAAAATCCACACCAAATTCTTCCATAATTAAAGTAACAAAAGAAGCATATGGAAGAAATTTAGATTTTGCATCGACTCTCAGCATATGCACCATTATAAGCCTTGCCCAGTTTACACTTATCCCTTTCTTTCTTGCATAAATTAGCTGCATTTCCAAGTCGGTAACAGTGCAGTGGTTTCCAGCTCTTGGAAACATAATATAGACCAAAAAATAATGATATAGGCGATCATCTATATAGAGGTTACCTGCACTCCAGGAGTCTCTGGATGGAAATACTCCGCCAAGACCACGAATCCGTTTGGCGCGAAATTCAGCTTCACTTAACCTCCCAATGCTGTAAAAGAAATCCTTTTTCCGGTAGTCATCCCATATCTCGTTTTCAGGGTCATATAGGGAACTTCCAGTGTAAGGAATATGAAGGATCTCACCAACAACCTGAGGAGTTAGAGAGATACGAGTACCTAGCACATATGTGACCATTTTGCCTTTTTGAGGTGTTAGATTGCTGAAAAACATTCTTACTAAATCCGGGTAATATGGACCGAACGAAGAAATCAAGGGTTCTAGACCATAAGCAGCTAGATCATTTTGAAAGGAAAAGAATTCTTGAGGAAAGGAGGATAGCATACCATATTTGGGGTTGGATACTATTTTCCTTTGAAAGTCTTTGGTAAATTTGGCTTCTTGCTCTCCGGTGAGAGATGAAAGCAATGGATTGGATGTTGAATCAACCTTTTTCTTCCCTTTTTCTGAAGCTGGAACCTTTCTCTTTTATCTTGAAGCCATGGGTATGGAGTTTTAGGTTTTTGGGGATTTTAGGTTTTGTGAGAGAGAATGGTGTTTGTGAGCTGAGATTTGGAAATGATTTGGGTAGATAGGGAATGAGTGGATGTATTAAAGTGTATTTGGCTTGGGAATATGAGAGAGAAGAATTCTGACCAACACAATTTTTCTGTCATAAAAGCAAGTTGCAATAGGTGCAATCGATTTGCATTTCAGGTGCAATCGATTTGCACATAAAACATAATTAAAATAAAACAGAAACGTACAGAGTGCAATTGATTTGCATTGAAGGTGCAATCGATTTTCACTTGAAATAAAATGGACAGAATTGAAAATACTCAGTGTGTAATCGATTTACACTCTTTGTGCAATCAATTTGCATCAACAAAAAATGTCCAAAACCAAATTTTTCTTAAAAAGTTAAATACCACATAACATATATTCACATATAGCATATATAAAACATATATAAAATTATAGCAAGGGTAGAATGCACCTTATAAGTCGTGTTCGTCAAGTATGCCAAGCTCTCATCGAATTTTGTAGAACGGTTCTCTTGCCAAAGGTTTGGTGAAGATATCGGCAAGCTGATTATGAGTATCTACAAAGGTTACCTTGACATCTCCTTGAAGAACATGATCACGGAGGAAATGATGTCGAATATCTATGTGTTTAGTTCTTGAATGCATGACGGGATTCTTCGTAATGTTAATTGCACTTGTGTTGTCGCACCTTAGAGGAATGCACCCTAGATCGAGTCCGTAATCACGAAGTTGTTGTTTTAGCCACAAAATTTGAGCGCAATTACTACCCGCTGCAATATATTAAGCTTCGGCCGTGCTAAGAGCAATGCATGCTTGTTTCTTGCAGGCCCATGATACTAATGCATTACCGAGGATGTGACAAGTACCACTTGTGCTTTTTCTATCCGTTTTACAACCTGCATAATCCGCGTCAGAATAACCAATTAAGTTGCAAACACTACCTTTAGGATACCACATTCTGACATTCATTGTCCCTTTGAGATACTTCATGATCCTCTTTACCTCCGTGATATGATATTCCTTTAGGTTAGCTTGAAAGCGGGCACAGAGGCAAACACTAAACATTATGCCAGGACGGCTTGCTGTCAAATACAATAAGGAGCCAATCATACCTCAATACTTAGTGATGTCGATGGAAACACCTATTTCATCTTGATCAACATATGAACCAGGACCCATTGGTGTAGACATTGCCTTACAGTTATCCATGTCGAACCTTTTCAAGAGTTCCTTGCAATATTTGGATTGGTTGATGAAGATGCCATCTTTTAGTTGTTTGATTTGAAGTCCAAGAAAATAGTTCATTTTACCCATCATGGACATTCCAAATTCTCCTTGCATCATTGATGAGAATTCTTCACACATTTCTTGATTTGAAGAATCGAAAATGATGTCATTAACATAGACTTGTGCTAGCAAAGTGTCGTCTTTGATTTTCTTGATAAATAGAGTCTTGTCAACTTTGCCCTTTTCGAAACCTTTTTCGCATAAGAAGTTGCTTAAACGATCATACCATGCCCTTGGTGCTTGTTTCAATCCATAGAGAGCTTTTATTAATTTAAATACATGAGATGTATTCTTGAAATCTTCGAACCCCGGGGGTTGCTTAACGTAGACTTATTCAGTGATATATCCATTCAAGAATGCACTTTTGACATCCATTTGGAAAAGCTGAAAATTTAATGAACAAGCATAGGCAAGTAAGAGACGAATAGCTTCTAACCTTGCAACTGGAGCGAAAGTTTCTTCAAAGTCTATTCCTTCTTCCTGATTGTAGCCTCGTGCTACCAATCTTGCTTTGTTGCGAACAATTATTCCATTCTCGTCAAGTTTGTTTTTGAACACCCATCTTGTTCCAATAATGTGTTCGTTGCTTGGCCTAGGGACAAGTTCCCAAACTTGATTCCTTTCAAATTGATTCAATTCTTCTTGCATAGCGATAATCCATTGGTCATCGCCTAAGGCTTCATCAACTTTGTAAGGTTCAATTTGAGAGATAAACGCCATGTTTAGGCAATCATCCTTGAGATTTAATCTTGTTGACACACCTTGACTGATATCACCAATTACTTTATCAATAGGATGATCTCGATGAGTTCTCCATTCTTTTGGTAGATCATTGAAAGTTGATTCTTGTTGAGGTGATTCTTCATGTTGAATGGGTTTATATTTGGAAGAATTTTCTTGAGGACCTTCTAGTATTTCATCATCATTATCACAAACAATATTATCCTCCTTGGACGGGTTAGTTTCATCAAAAGAAACATGCATAGATTCTTCAATTGTCAAAGTTCTTTTCTTGTATATTCTATATGCTTTACTAGAAAGAGACTAACCAAGAAAAATACCTTCATCGGATTTCTCATCAAACTTACCAAGGTTATCTTTGTCATTGTTTAAGACAAAGCATTTACATCCGAAGATGTGAAAGAAAGCAATGTTTGGTTTTCTCCCTTTGAAGAGTTCATATGGAGTTTTCTTTAAGATTCGTCTAATGTTAACTCTATTGCTAACAAAACATGCCGTGCTCACCGCACCCGCCCAAAAGTATTTTGGAAGATTTGAATCACTAAGCATTATTCTAGAAAGTTCCACAAAGACCTATTCTTTCTTTCTACCACTCCATTTTGTTGAGGATTCCTTGGTGCCGAGAAGTTGTGAGATATTGCATGTTCTCCACAAAATTATTCAAATAGAGCATTTTGGAATTCTCCGCCATGGTCACTCCTTATTGAGGAAATTGTTAGAGACTTCTCATTCTGAATTTGTTTAGCATACTTCTTGAATGCATCACTTTTCTGCACTAAAAAGAATGTCCAAGTATATCTGGAGAAATCATCAACAATAACCAAAGCATATACATTACCTTCTAAACTCCTTATTCTCGACGAACCAAATAAGTCCATATGTAACAATTGTAGTGGCCTTGTAGTGGACACCACATTCTTAGATTTGAAAGTTGATCTAGTTTGTTTCCCCTTTTGACAAGCATCGCATAGCCTATCTTTGACGAAATTTCTCTTAGGCAATCCAATGACAAGATCATGCTTGATTAATTTATTCAAGTGTTCCATGTAATATGAGCAATTCTTTTGTGCCACAGCCATGAATCATTGTTGTTCGCCATGAGACATTTAACCTTCAAAGATGGATCATCAAGGGAAATCATGAATATATTATTGATTCTTTTACCTTTAACTATAACCTCATGATTGACTTCGTCTTCTATCAAGCATTCATCCTTGGTGAACTTGATTTTGAAACCTTTGTCACAAATTTGGCTAATACTAAGAAGATTGTGCTTTAGTCCTTCAACATAAAGAACATCTTCAATGGATGTGAAAGGTGGAGCACCAACTTTGCCTTTGCTAGGATTCTTCCCTTATTATTGTCTCCATAAGTGACAAAACCCTTGGCCTTTAGCGCTAGATTTGAAAATTGGTTTATGTCCCCTGCCATATGCTTTGAACAACCACTATCAAGATACCAAAGATTGCATGTGGTCTTCAATCATACCTGCAAAAAAAATTAGGTTTTGTTAGGTACCCAAGTTGCTTTGGGTACTTCATAATTAGTGCCTTTCTTTACCCATACATAATGCCCACTTGCCACACTGAAGTTTCTAACATAGCAAGCATTAGGTGTATGGCCTTTAATGCCACAATTAAAACAAGTAGGTTCAAAGTTACTTCTATATCTAGAAGGATAAGATTTCTTCTTAGGAAATGTTTTCTTTTTAGGATAGTGACGATCTATTTTAGGTTTGCTCACTTTCTCTTTGGATGATTGATCACTAGCCTTAACAAAGATAGTTTTGTTAGAACTTGGTTTTGAAAACTTTGAATATCCAAGTCCACTTTTATCATTGGAGTATCTTTGTTGGCTAAGAACACCTTCCAATCCAATTTGGCCTTTTTCATATCTTTCAATGACTCTTTTTAATTGGACAATTTGGAAAGAGAGTGAATCATAATTTTTGCATACAAAATTCTGTTTTTGTTCATCACTTGATTTTTGTTTTTCTTCTTTGAAATCTTTTTCCATAAAATCACATTTTTCTTCTAAGGATGAAATTTGTTTCTTTTGTGATGAAATAGTTTTATACAGAATTTTGCATTCATTCAATAGTTCATCTATAGCACCTTGTGCATCACTATCAACAAGACAAAATCCATTATTAACCTCATTGTCTTCATCATCGAAATGGTGTGAGGCTATCAATGCTAGATTTTCACTTTCATCACTATCGGAATCGGATGAGGAACTTAATTCATTGTCCTCCCATGCGACATAAGCCTTTTTGTTCTTGAATCCCTTCTTACTTTTGAAGCCACCTTTCTTGGAGAGTTTTGAACAATCCGGCTTGATATGACCTTGCTTACCACATTCATAACATGTGATTTCTTGTGTTGATGTGGAAGCTTCCTTTTTCTTAAATTGTTTCTTTCCTTTTGAATGAGAAAAGGGTTTGTCATTTCTACCAAAGAACTTACCAAGCCTTTTAACAAGAAGCATGAAGTTTTCATCTTCTTCTGGATTGTCTTCCTTTTCAACTTCCTTGGAATCTATCTTCAAAGCAATATTCTTGGATTTCTTCTCTTGATTTTCATGCTTTTCAAGTCTTCCGAGTTCCGTTTCATATTCTTGAAGTTTTCCAAACAATGTTGCGGATGTCATGTTGGAGAGACTTTTCTTTTCTGAAATTGCTGTTACCTTTGGTTTCCATTCCCTAGTTAAGGACCTAAGTACTTTCAGATTTAGTTCATCATTTGTCAAAGTTTTACCAAGAGCACTTAGATGATTTGTCAAGTGCACAAATCTCTTTTGTAAGTCAAGAATGGTTTCTCCGGGCTGCATTCGAAATAATTCGTATTCTTGACTTAGGGTATTTAGTCTTGATCTTTTTACTTCAACCGTTCCTTCATGAGTTTGTACCAAGGTATCCCATATTTCTTTTGTTGTCTTGCATGCCGAGACACGGAAGAATTCATCCATGCTAAGTGCACCTTGAAGAAGGTTTATTGCCTTTTTATCATAGAGAGCTTTCTTCTTATCATCATCGTCCCATGCAGTTTTAGGCTTTGATGAGCCAACACCATTTATTACCGTTATAGGGATAAATGGACCATCTTCAACGGCATCCCATATTTCTTCTCATTGTGCTTCTAGATGTGCCTTCATGCGTATTTTACAGAAGTCAATATTCACCACAAAATAGAGGATGCTTGTTGTTACTACCACCATCTCTGAAAACGGGATTTTGATTTGCGGAAGCCATTCTGGATCTTTTAGGAACAAGTTACATATAACCTGCTCTGATGCCAATTGTAAGTACGAAGTGCACCTAAGAGGGGGGTGAATTAGGTACTTTAAAAAAATTATGGTTTTAGTGAGTATGGTTCTTATTTTTCCTGGTTAATGGTAAGTTTAGGAAAGCATAAAATGCAGGAAAAATAAAAAGACACGGGCGATATATCCTGGTTCCCCTCACAGTCCGAGAGTACTCCAGTCCCCTTTCAACATGAAAGCGATTTCCTTATTGTGGCAAACTTAAACAAGAACTACCAAACAACCAAGAACAATCCTCTTGGACCAAGAACAATCCTCTTGGATTTTCACTATGTCAACTATGAGAGCAATCCTCTCAAAGTGACTACACTTGTATCCAACAATCCTGGAAATACAAGATTTCAAAAACACTTATGTGATCGGTGGATCTGGAACTGACTGTTTAACGCTGGTTCGCGAAATGTCGCGGAAGCAAGAGTCGCCACCGTCTTTTATTTTCTCCAAATGGAAAGGACAAAAGCACAGAAAAATTCCTTAAAGAGATTGCTCTCGGTTCGGGAGGTAGATTATAGAAAGGGAAGGTGTTAGCACCCTTTCTATCCATGGTTATCCATGGGCTCTTAGATACTTGCTCATTGTGTTTTCAAAAATGGTTTGTTTGCTTTTCAATTGTGGGTTTTAAAAAGTTTCTTTGAAAATTCCAATTCGACTCTTGTATCGGTCCTCAAGAGTGTTTGAAAAATTGCTTTCGAAAGCTTTTTGAAAAGGTGTCGGTGTGAAAAGTATTTTTGATTTGTTTTGAAATTTAGAGCAAGTATCTAGAGTCGTCTACCTACCCTAAGGAATTCGTCTGTGTAAATGTCCTTTAAAGTAGTGCCATCCCACCATTGAGAGGTAGGTAGCACCACCGTTGGAGGTGTTCGGGTCAATTCGAAGTTCGGGACATGGTGATCACCAGAGCAATAGGAAGACACCTTAGAAGCTACTCTCATGCCAGGTTCCCGGATCATGAGGACTTACTAAGACATCCTCTACTCGACGATCACCTTTCGAGGCAAGGCAACAGTGAGGCGTACCCTAGGGGTGGTGTGTGATTTGTGTGTCAGATTCGTTTATTTTTGTCTTGTCATAGTATGGGTGATCTAGCGTTTGTTTTTATTTTTTGTCCATTCATTCTTGCATGCCTTGATTAACAGTTAAAAGTGCGAGAAAAGTAAAGTTCTAAAGCTATTACAAAAGGCGCGGGTCCACATCGCCAAAAATTCCAGAACCCGATTTGACAGAAAAATAAAGAATTAAAAGTGCGACAAATAAAAGATGTTACATGGCCTTGGGAGAGATACATAAATATTATAAAGAAAAAGAAATAAATATGCGAATTAAATAAGAATTAAAAACGAGGGCATTGGACCCTTTTTGCAAAATTAAATTAAATGATGAAATTAATTAATTAAAAAGAAAAGAAATTGTTTTTGACATTTTTGTGTTTTATGATTTTAATGAAAAAAGGAATTAATTGAAATAAAATGCTAACCCTAATTCTAGTTGTTTTTAGTTTTTTTAAGAAAAGATTAAGTTTTAACCTAATTATTTACATGCCATTTAATTATAAAAATAAATAATAGGAAATATTTAATTACTATGAAAGAAAAGAAAAAGAGATAAAAATTATTATAAACCCTAGTTCTACAAATTTTAAGTTAATTAAGAAAACATTACTATTAAACCTAATTTAATAACTAAATTTGATTAATGCAATTTATTTACAAAAAAAATACTAAAATAAAATATTATATTTTTTCTCTTTTCTGATTTTTTTATTGTTTTGTGTTTTTTATGGAAAATAATTAAATTAATTAAAAAACAATAATTAAAGAAAGTAAAAATAATAAAAAAAAAAAACAAAGAATGAAAAAGTTTGCAAACCTAGGGGGTCTGCCCCTAATTTTGGAGGGTTTTCTTTTAGCAATCTGGGCCCATCAACCTTCAGGCCTGGTAGACTTTTTCCACTAGCGTGCACCAGCGTTGACCAGGGTTTATCATGTTCCTTAAATCTGTGCCTTTGAATTGATGAAACTGAACGCGTGGACGGTTTGATTTTGAAGGTGTACGGTACCGTTAGCGTTGAACCTGCATAGGAGTATTATGTGAAAAATAACATGAAAGGAAGTGGGGACCTGGGACTCGAACCCAGGTCCTGAACGTTACCACTTGCAAGCATTGCCAACCAAGCCAAGCGCGTTTTCTATGTATCACATAACAAACAAATATTATAATATAAGATAATTCGTTAGTGCTTTCTGCGCGCAAATTTTTAAACGCTCCAATCATCGCTCCACACATCATCATCTTCCTCGCGTTGTTCTTTTTTTCCTGAAACACAAAGACAATAAGCAACGGTTTTGAACCGTTCTATAACATATCATTAGAGAAAATAGCGAATAGGCCATAAGGCCTCATAAATTAGGCGCCAGGGTTTATTTCTCTTCGTCCAAACATGCTTGATTCAATGGTGGTATTCAGGTGTCTTAATTTTACCATATCACGAAACGCCCAAATTAGAGCTTGCAAAACCCTAATACTCATCCATGGCAAATCTTCATACGATGCAGAAAAACACAATTAAACTATTGGGTTAGCATTAGAATCAAACAATGAACATGAATCAAGCGTTAAAAATTACAAAAGATGCATGAATTGAGATGCACAACTATGAATTTTTTTCTGTACAGGTGAGATCGTTCTCACGTTTCTGGGCACGAAAGCTTGTAGTTTTTGATCCAAATCCCTTCTTTGAAGCCTCAGCAAGCTAATGGAATTGACCTTTGGCCTTGAATCGTCCTGCAAAAGTGTTTTCAGATTTGGAATTTTTTGCAAAAAATTGAGTTTGACAATGGAGTTTATGCGCAGCTTTTTGGTTTTGAGGCATTAGGTCTTGCTTGTGCTTATGTATGGAACCAATTAGGGTTGAAAAACTTGATCAAAATCCATGAATTAATGAATATGATATTTGATTTTTTAACCATGATTTTCAAATCTTTTTTCACATGCTTTTGCTACCAAATCATGACCAATTCAATTGATTCTTTCTATATTTGGTTAGGCACGAAATCTTGAGTATATATTGTGCATAAAAAGATTTAAAACCTAGGTTTAGCATTTTTCATGTATTTAATTAATTTAAATGAATTATTAATAATAAAAATCCAAATAAATAAATAAAAAATGAAGAAAAACTTCCCTTTTGGGCCAAATGGTCGTGCACATGCCTTGGATAATGAATTGTGGAAGAAAAAGAGGCCCATTAGCAATTTTAGGTCATTTGAATCAATGTTGACTTTTCAAAATATCCAAAAATTTCCCAACTTCCACAAGGCATAACTTGTTCAATTTTTAAGCTTTGCTCATGTTCTTGGACATTTTGGAAAGGTCTTTGAGTCCTCTAACCAATGCATTTGGTCCCATGTCATTTTGATTTACCAATCTCAAGTTATGGCCTTTGACTTAAAGTCCCTTTTTGTTGACTTTTGAAAATGACCTATAATGTTGAAATTGATAACTTTTTGTGAGAGCATTTATTGGACTTGAAGTATGAATAGGAGTTGTAGGAAATGTCTTTCTCTTCAAAATGAGCTTTGGATGGAATTTTTCTGATAATCCATGTGAAAGTTATGCCCTGGTCAATTTACAGTTGACTTTTTCAGCTGTCCAAATAAGGAAACCTTTGCATCTTGATGATTTTTGAGCCAAGCTTTGAGAATCATGATCAAGCATTGATAAAATGATGTTTATGGCTTCAAAATGGGATGTTGACCAAAAATTTGAACTTTTGACTGTCAAATGACCATTTTGCCCCTACAGTTGACTGTAGTGCAATTAGGGTTTTTGACTGTGCAATTTTATGCTGAAAGTCTTGAAACTTGGTATGAGGATGCTTGACCATATTTATTGGCATGTGGGACTTGATTGGACCCTTGGAAACTTCATTTTCTTGATCAGAACAAAAACCCTAATTTGACTGTTTAGGAGACCCTTGAACTGTGCAACCCTTGGGGAGATTTTGAAGCTTGACTTGGCAATTTCTGAAGAATATGGGAGGGCAAATTTTGGGGTACAACAGTTGCCCCTGTTCAATCTTCTTAGACCTGAGGATGCAGATTGGCTGACGTGCCTTTCGTAATCCGAGGGTAGAAGATGATTGAACACTAGAGTGCCCAGAAATTTGCGCTCACATAGTAGCAGTGTGATGATGGGAATGGGCTTATAGATGCCATTTGGAGATTGATGGATAGGATGATGGGCTTATAGATGCCATGCTAAGAGATGATGGAGGGTGGATGGGCTTAAAGATGCCATCTGGATGTTGATCGCATAAGAGATTCCTTAGCGAGAACCTGCGTACCTGCAAAAGAAAGATGAGTACCTGACATGTTGCAGGAGCTGGTCTTCAGACGCTTTGTATAGATGTGTCCTGACTTGTTACAGGAGCTGGATCTGGAGCTTCAAGCAGTGATGAATGAACCAGGGATGGTTACTACCTCAACAGGAACGGTGAGAGAACCTTGGATGACCTTAACTTCAACAGCAAACGTTGAGAAAATCTTGGATAACTTCACTTCAACAGCAATCATTGAGTGAAATCTTGGTGGGAATTACCATCTTCGCAGGATCGGGGAGAGAATCATAGGCAATTATAATCTCAAAAGCAAACATTGAGAAAAACCTGGAATGGAATTATCGTCTCTGCAGCATTGGGGAGAGAACCATAGGAAATTATAATCTCAATAGCAATCATTGAGAAAAACCTGGAATGGAATTATCGTCTCCGCAGCATTGGGGAGAGAACCATAGGAAATTATAATCTCAATAACATTCATTGAGAAAAACCTGGAATGGAATTATCGTCTCCGCAGCATTGGGGAGAGAACCATAGGAAATTATAATCTCAAAAGCAAGCATTGAGAAAAACCTGGAATGGAATTATCGTCTCCGCAGCATCGGGGAGAGAACCAATAGGCAATTATAATCTCAATAACATTCATTGAGAAAAACCTGGAATGGAATTATCGTCTCCGCAGGATCGGGGAGAGAACCATAGGCAATTATAATCTCAAAAGCAATCATTGAGAAAAACCTGGAATGGAATTATCGTCTCCGCAGCATTGGGGAAAGAACCATAGGAAATTATAATCTCAATAACATTCATTGAGAAAAACCTGGAATGGAATTATCGTCTCCGCAGCATTAGGGAGAGAACCATAGGAAATTATAATCTCAATAACATTCATTGAGAAAAACCTTGGGTGGAATTATCGTCTCCGCAGCATCGGGGAGAGAACCAATAGGCAATTATAATCTCAATAACATTCATTGAGAAAAACCTGGAATGGAATTATCGTCTCCGCAGGATTGGGGAGAGAACCATAGGAAATTATAATCTCAATAACATTCATTGAGAAAAACCTGGAATGGAATTATCGTCTCCGCAGCATTGGGGAGAGAACCAATAGGCAATTATAATCTCAATAACATTCATTGAGAAAAACCTGGAATGGAATTATCGTCTCCGCAGGATCGGGGAGAGAACCAATAGGCAATTATAATCTCAATAACATTCATTGAGAAAAACCTGGAATGGAATTATCGTCTCCGCAGGATCGGGGAGAGAACCAATAGGCAATTATAATCTCAATAACATTCATTGAGAAAAACCTTTGATAACTTCTACTGAGTCTTCATCAGAAAAATCTGTTTGGGGTCGATTTAGCTGGACTAGAGAAGGCCTTGGACTGGATAAGAAATCTTTGGAGTCATTAACTGAACCGGTCTAGGTCTTGAAATATGATTGAGAATTTAACTGAATCTTTCCTGAAAGGTAAAGGTCAGTCATATGCAATGCATGATATGAACCAAGCAATGATGTTCTCAACATAAATGAGATTTGTATGATGCGTCTATGCATGCTATAATGATGTATGTGATGTTTAGGAATGTATGTTTTCGTCTAGGAAAGTAAATCCTTGACGGGTGCCAGGAAGTCATATCCTGGGCTGATGTTTGAGGAGTAGATTTCGCTTCCGCTGGGAATGATAGCTGCAAGAATACCGGTAGGAGAAGATGACTCCGTTAGGGAATAAACTTGGCGAATGGAATAACTATGCGGGGAGGAAAGTACTCTAACGATCTTGTTGGGAAGCAATACTCTGTGGGGAGAGAGATACTTTGCTGGGTTGTTGATAATAACTTGCTGGG
Source organism: Vicia faba (assembly GCA_948472305.1). NCBI lineage: Eukaryota > Viridiplantae > Streptophyta > Magnoliopsida > Fabales > Fabaceae > Vicia > Vicia faba. The sequence continues at coordinate 317,126,979 of OX451740.1, forward strand.
GATATCCTTGTTGTGTTGGAAGTGCTGATAGACTTCGCTGGAGATAAGAAAGAACTGTGTTGACGACGACCTTTCCGTGGCTTTTGGCTGAGGATAACCCAGTTATATCCTGGTAGGGAAATAACTCTTTGAATAAGGCCGGGCGACGCGTTCGTACTTTGCGAGGATAAGCTTCCAGAACCTACTGGGGATAAGCTTACTGCTTGGGGAGATGAATTCCAACTTTCCTGGGGAACTGGATTGGACTCTCCTGGGGGAGTTTTGAACTGTATCGGGGGAAGTGATTCCTTTGAATGTTTGATATACCGCCGGGGAACAATCTTTAGACCAAGACTGTCGGGGATGCCTGTTAAGAGTGCATATGTGTATGCTGCTGGGGAATGTTGAGCTCTGCGGGAGGATACCCAACTTCTTTAAGATTTGATTGTATGACTTCTTGAGGAGAATATACTGCTTGTTGGCTCACTCTCTAGGGAATTAAGATATCTGGTTATGTTTTTCGGCTGAACATCCCTTATATCTTGGAGGATAGAACAATTAAATTGCTTGGGCAACTCATCATTGCCCCTGCTTCTGAGGTGGGAGAGGAAGACCTATGAGGTGATGATAGTTGTTGATGGACCAACTTTCTTCTGGTTAGCAGGTGACAAGATGACGGGACATAGTCGTATGCTTTAATCCCTAACTTTTGCCTGGACCGCCCTTTCGGGTTTTCAGTCCACCGGGATACCCATTTTTGCCCAAGCCGCCTTTTCAGGTTTTCGACTTGCCGGGTGTACAGATTTTTTTCATTTGATCCCTTATTTTTGCCCGAACCCTTTTGGTTCGTCGGGAAGCCCTTATTTTTGCCTAGGCATGTTAGCCTAGCGGGTCTTTGATTTTGCGTAGTATCTTTCCGACTATGTCTGTGCTTTCAGAATGTAGGGAGTTGCCCCTGTTAGAGGTGTTCTGTCATGCCACCAGAAGATGTTTGATTAGGCAAGATTTATTGTTGAAATGCCCCAGGTGACTCATGCAGAGATTTGCCCCAGGCTATTTGGCATTTTGAGAGATTCTCCGAATCTTGATTGGACTGCCCCAGATAATGGATCATGGTCATGTCTGCCCCTTGATTGGAAATACTTCTGTTCATTAGGCATTTATCGTGCGAATTTTTCCTGTTGATCAAACAAAAAGTCATATGCAAACAAAGTTATGTTAAAAATGCAAAGCCTATGTCTGTCTTAAATATTTTGAAAATGCATTTTTTCATAAAACAAGTGAACGTTTGTAAAACGTGATGTTAACTCCGTATTTACCGTAGGCCTTAAGGAGTCAGGATACCTTTAGTAACAGTATGCTTTCGAACCAACCCATGCTTCAGCTAGGACTTTTAAGGGTTGTAGCGTGGCCTGGTTCACGGTTTAAGAAACAAAGGATAAAGGCTCAAATTATTTGTACCCACCCGCTCTCCGTGATGTTCTTCAAACCTAAACTCAGCTGATCGTGCGTTTAGACCTTATTTGAGTTTTTGTCCTGATGTTCCAATGATGGTTCAGATATTGATGATTTATTCTGAATAGGCAGTCATTTTTTTTTTGCTGAGGGTTTGTAGGACCTCTTTCTTTTTTTGATTTTTGTTATCCCTTTCTTTTTTGCCTAAACTGTTTCCTTTTTTGGAATTACAGTCAGCGGGATGCCCCAGTTTTGTAAGTCTCCTTCATGGGTTTTGACTTAATGGGTTTTTTATTTTTTGAGATAATGACTGCCTTTCTTTATTGATTATTCGGAACCATCACTGTCTTTCTTCGTTTTGTAAGGACTTCTTCGGTGCCATTCGTTATGCACTTGGATCAACTGAGAAACTACCCTGCCCCAGGTTATGATTAAGGGTTTTAAATTTCGAAAAGAAAAACTCCTACTTCTTTGGCTCAGAGGGGTTGACGAGGGATTATCTTCCTTATAACTCCAGTGTTTAGGGATTTGAAACAACGCCTGTACTTCATCAGCGGGGTCTGTTCAAAAGCATACTGTAGATTATGGTATCGTTTTCGTCATCCTCCCTCAAGAGGCTTAGAATTATTAATTGAGAGTTGACATCAGAAAAAATATGAAGATAATTTGCATTTAGTGAATACGAATATATTGTTTCAGAACAGACATATGCGACGCATTAATGAAATAACAACGTTTAATCATGAATAAATGTTTGAACAGTTAAAAGAAAGTTACAACTTGAAAATTCTAATAAACACAAGTCTTCCAGTCTCAGGGCTTATTACTTCGACTGGTGCATCTTGTAGGGATGGCAGGAGCATTCAGCCTGGCCCATCTGGGTGAAATCCACAGCTCTTTCATTAATCAGATCTTGAATCTTATTCTTCAAAGCCCAGCAGTCGTCGGTGTCATGTCCTGGACTGTCAGAGTGGTATGCACATATTTCCTCAGGATTGTACTTTAGGGAGGTTGTGTTGAGACGCTTAGGAGGGTCCCTTAACGTCACCAGATTCAACCTCAACAATTGTTGTAAAGCTTGAGACGGTGACACGTTGAGTTTGGTGAACTGCCTTTTAGGCTTGTCTGGCTTGCTCTGATCAGCCCGTTGTTCTGGGCGAGGTCGTTGTTGGACCTGAGAAGTAGTAGCAACTCGGAGAGGTCTATTCATTGGACCCGACCTTTGCCTTCTTGGAAGCTGTTCTATGACCTGGTCCCTGATTTGGGCTGGTTGCTTCATGTCTTGATGAAGCTGGCTAATCATGGCTCTCAGCTCTCCTTGCTCCTGAGATAAACCTTGAATGAGGGCCCTTTGCCCCAGCATCTGGGTTTTCAATGTGTCTACCTTAGCTTGTAGACGTTTCAGCTGTTCGTCCTTGTCATCTTCAAGACTCTTTCTGATCAGATTCCCCATGAGGAGTGTCCTCAACTCTTCCTGCCCCTTGGATAGGCTTAAGAAGATTTCCCTGAAATGAGTCCCTTGAGCACGAGGTCCCTGGTTATCTTGTTGTGAAGCCATTGCTGAAATAAACAGCGAGAGGGTGAGCAACCTGTAAAAGGGATACCTACAATGCAATGATATGTATGATATGCATGCAATGTTTTCAAGGATCTCGCAGGGTAAACAAGAAAATTGTTAGCATCGGAATTGGTAGCTTTGATTGAAGGAAACCCATGCTGTTGAGGATTCTTCTTTAAGGGTCAAAGGCTCACCATATCCAGTGGGTCATAGCCCCTGACAACTTTGTCTAGAGGAAAATAAATCCTCTTTGCCCCTTGTTGGGATAGTTGATTCACCATGACCTGCATCACAAGCCCTTGAGATCCTTGCAATGGGTTAAGATGTATGCAATGGTATGATGTCATGCTATGCATGGGGTAATGTAGGTAAACCCTGTTACGAGTCCCAATTAAGGACTGCAAACCAAAACCTGCAAGAAACTCAGTACACTCTGTTAGGGGTCCCAATTAAGGACTATAAACAAAACCTGCAAGAGACTCGGTAAACCCTGTTATGAGTCCCAATTAAGGACTATAAACAAAACCTGCAAGAAACTCAAGTGTCAGATAACAAGCATGCAAGTAGTCAAGTACGAAGGCACACAAGTCACACAAGAGAAACCCTTAGGGTTCAGGCCAGCATGGGGTCTGGGTATTACCCTCTTGAAGTTGGTGGGTTCAACCTGTCCTATTAGAAGTAACCGGGTTCTAAGGGTCCCAATATCACTGGATTGCTTTCATTGTTCATCGTTTCGGTTTATCCACTGAACTGGCGACCGAAATATTCCAGGAAAGCAACCCTCAATTGAGTGTAGTATCGAGTATCAACCAACCTCGGACTGCACCAAAGTCAGTTATCTCACTACCCTAAAGAGGCCAAGATAGTTCAATTAAGGTTCCTAAGGTCTGTTGATGCTTCACGACACCACGCGGAGGCCCCGAACTCTCCTTGACTGAACTCAAGGGTTACCGGTACACACCAAAGTGCCACATCAACGTAGCAGACTGTTTCAACCATGCGGTATACCCCGCACAGTTCCCTCACAGTCTTGTTGCTACTTTCTAAGAAGGTATCCCCCAGATCCGGGTTAGGATCTATAGAACTCCCAAGACAGTCCCACAATTTAAAGCAAGCAAATCAATACAATTGAAAACACAGTTATGAACTAGCCCTAAGGTACGCCTCACTTTAAGTTTAAGTCCCCAGCAGAGTCGCCAGTTCTGTGATCGGTGGATCTGGAACTGACTGTTTAACGCTGGTTCGCGAAATGTCGCGGAAGCAAGAGTTGCCACCGTCTTTTATTTTCTCCAAATGGAAAGGACAAAAGCACAGAAAAATTCCTTAAAGAGATTGCTCTTGGTTCGGGAGGTAGATTATAGAAAGGGAAGGTGTTAGCACCCTTTCTATCCATGGTTATCCATGGGCTCTTAGATACTTGCTCATTGTGTTTTCAAAAATGGTTTGTTTGCTTTTCAATTGTGGGTTTTAAAAAGTTTCTTTGAAAATTCCAGTTCGACTCTTGTATCGGTCCTCAAGAGTGTTTGAAAAATTGCTTTCGAAAGCTTTTTGAAAAGGTGTCGGTGTGAAAAGTATTTTTGATTTGTTTTGAAATTTAGAGCAAGTATCTAGAGTCGTCTACCTACCCTAAGGAATTCGTCTGTGTAAATGTCCTTTAAAGTAGTGCCATCCCACCATTGAGAGGTAGGTAGCACCACCGTTTGAGGTGTTCGGGTCAATTCGAAGTTCGGGACATGGTGATCACCAGAGCAATAGGAAGACACCTTAGAAGTTGCCCTCATGCCAGGTTACCGGATCATGAGGACTTACTAAGACATCCTCTACTCGACGATCACCTTTCGAGGCAAGGCAACAGTGAGGCGTACCCTAGGGGTGGTGTGTGATTTGTGTGTCAGATTCGTTTATTTTTGTCTTGTCATAGTATGGGTGATCTAGCGTTTGTTTTTATTTTTTGTCCATTCATTCTTGCATGCCTTGATTAACAGTTAAAAGTGCGAGAAAAGTAAAGTTCTAAAGCTATTACAAAAGGCGCGGGTCCACATCGCCAAAAATTCCAGAACCCGATTTGACAGAAAAATAAAGAATTAAAAGTGCGACAAATAAAAGATGTTACATGGCCTTGGGAGAGATACATAAATATTATAAAGAAAAAGAAATAAATATGCGAATTAAATAAGAATTAAAAACGAGGGCATTGGACCCTTTTTGCAAAATTAAATTAAATGATGAAATTAATTAATTAAAAAGAAAATAAATTGTTTTTGACATTTTTGTGTTTTATGATTTTAATGAAAAAAGGAATTAATTGAAATAAAATGCTAACCCTAATTCTAGTTGTTTTTAGTTTTTTTAAGAAAAGATTAAGTTTTAACCTAATTTTTAACCTAATTATTTACATGCCATTTAATTATAAAAATAAATAATAGGAAATATTTAATTACTATGAAAGAAAAGAAAAAGAGATAAAAATTATTATAAACCCTAGTTCTACAAATTTTAAGTTAATTAAGAAAACATTACTATTAAACCTAATTTAATAACTAAATTTGATAAATGCAATTTATTTACAAAAAAAATACTAAAATAAAATATTATATTTTTTCTCTTTTCTGATTTTTTTATTGTTTTGTGTTTTTTATGGAAAATAATTAAATTAATTAAAAAACAATAATTAAAGAAAGTAAAAATAATAAAAAAAACAAAGAATGAAAAAGTTTGCAAACCTAGGGGGTCTGCCCCTAATTTTGGAGGGTTTTCTTTTAGCAATCTGGGCCCATCAACCTTCAGGCCTGGTAGACTTTTTCCACTAGCGTGCACCAGCGTTGACCAGGGTTTATCATGTTCCTCAAATCTGTGCCTTTGAATTGATGAAACTGAACGCGTGGACGGTTTGATTTTGAAGGTGTACGGTACCGTTAGCGTTGAACCTGCATAAGAGTATTATGTGAAAAATAACATGAAAGGAAGTGGGGACCTGGGACTCGAACCCAGGTCCTGAACGTTACCACTTGCAAGCATTGCCAACCAAGCCAAGCGCGTTTTCTGTATATCACATAACAAACAAATATTATAATATAAGATAATTCGTTAGTGCTTTCTGCGCGCGAAATTTTAAACGCTCCAATCATCGCTCCACACATCATCATCTTCCTCGCGTTGTTCTTTTTTTCCTGAAACACAAAGACAATAAGCAACGGTTTTGAACCGTTCTATAACATATCATTAGAGAAAATAGCGAATAGGCCATAAGGCCTCATAAATTAGGCGCGAGGGTTTATTTCTCTTCGTCCAAACATGCTTGATTCAATGGTGGTATTCAGGTGTCTTAATTTTACCATATCACGAAATGCCCAAATTAGAGCTTGCAAAACCCTAATACTCATCCATGGCAAATCTTCATACGATGCACAAAAACACAATTAAACTATTGGGTTAGCATTAGAATCAAACAATGAACATGAATCAAGCGTTAAAAATTACAAAAGATGCATGAATTGAGATGCACGACTATGAATTTTTTTCTGTACAGGTGAGATCGTTCTCACGTTTCTGGGCACGAAAGCTTGTAGTTTTTGATCCAAATCCCTTCTTTGAAGCCTCAGCAAGCTAATGGAATTGACCTTTGGCCTTGAATCGTCCTGCAAAAGTGTTTTCAGATTTGGAATTTTTTGCAAAAAATTGAGTTTGACAATGGAGTTTATGCGCAGCTTTTTGGTTTTGAGGCATTAGGTCTTGCTTGTGCTTATGTATGGAACCAATTAGGGTTGAAAAACTTGATCAAAATCCATGAATTAATGAATATGAGATTTGATTTTTTAACCATGATTTTCAAATCTTTTTTCACATGCTTTTGCTACCAAATCATGACCAATTCAATTGATTCTTTCTATATTTGGTTAGGCACGAAATCTTGAGTATATATTGTGCATAAAAAGATTTAAAACCTAGGTTTAGCATTTTTCATGTATTTAATTAATTTAAATGAATTATTAATAATAAAAATCCAAATAAATAAATAAAAAATGAAGAAAAACTTCCCTTTTGGGCCAAATGGTCGTGCACATGCCTTGGATAATGAATTGTGGAAGAAAAAGAGGCCCATTAGCAATTTTAGGTCATTTGAATCAATGTTGACTTTTCAAAATATCCAAAAATTTCTCAACTTCCACAAGGCATAACTTGTTCAATTTTTAAGATTTGCTCATGTTATTGGACATTTTGGAAAGGTCTTTGAGTCCTCTAACCAATGCCTTTGGTCCCATGTCATTTTGATTTACCAATCTCAAGTTATGGCCTTTGACTTAAAGTCCCTTTTTGTTGACTTTTGAAAATGACCTATAATGTTGAAATTGATAACTTTTTGTGAGAGCATTTCTTGGACTTGAAGTATGAAGAGGAGTTGTAGGAAATGTCTTTCTCTTCAAAATGAGCTTTGGATGGAATTTTTATGATTATCCATGTGAAAGTTATGCCCTGGTCAATTTATAGTTGACTTTTTCAGCTGTCCAAATAAGGAAACCTTTGCATCTTGATGATTTTTGAGCCAAGCTTTGAGAATCATGATCAAGCATTGATCAAATGATGTTTGTGGCTTCAAAATGGGATGTTGACCAAAAATTTGAACTTTTGACTGTCAAATGACCATTTTGCCCCTACAGTTGACTGTAGTGCAATTAGGGTTTTTGACTGTGCAATTTTGTGCTGAAAGTCTTGAAACTTGGTATGAGGATGCTTGACCATATTTATTGGCATGTGGGACTTGATTGGACCCTTGGAAACTTCATTTTCTTGATAAGAACAAAAACCCTAATTTGACTGTTTAGGAGACCCTTGAACTGTGCAACCCTTGGGGAGATTTTGAAGCTTGACTTGGCAATTTCTGAAGAATATGGGAGGGCAAATTTTGGGGTACAACAACTTAAACTTATTTCCAACAATCCTGGAAAAATAAGTAAGTAACTATCAATATTTGAGTTTGAGTGAGTTGTGTAGTATTGATCACTTATAGTGATTTAACAATGTATGATATTCTCTTCTAATAATATTATTGTACAATGACTCAAGATATAATTTCTCAAAGTTTTTTGTTTGATAATGTATGAAAATGTGCAGAAAACTTATGCATGAAAGTGAAGGAATGCTTGAGTTTGTATTTTGAAAATTCAAAAATATTTATGGAAGAGGTGTTGAAACAGATTTTGAAAATGAATATTTATATGTTCATAACACCCTTTTGAAACATCACGAAGTTCTGAAAATGTATCATGAACAAATGCCAAGTTTGATTGAAAGGTTTCAATGAAAAGGTATGATGAACAGGCATGTGAAAAGCTGTTGTTTTTCAAAATCGTGCAGCATGCAATCGATTGCACCCTTTGTGTAAATCGATTGCACAAGGTTTTAACAACTATATTTTCAAAAGTTTTAAGTGTGCAGTCGATTACACTAGCAATGTAAATCAATTGCATGTAAAGTCAGTAGCAAAAAGTAAGTGAGTGCAATCGATTGCACAAGCAATGTAAATCGATTGCACTGAGAAATAGAAGCAAACATTTTGAAATTTTTAAGTATGTAATCGATTGCACAAGCAATGTAAATCGATTGCACAGAGAAAAAGAAGCAAAAGATCTGAAAAAATTGGAGCATGCAATGGATTGCACTAAAATGCAAATCGATTGCACTCAAGTGAAAAATGAAATTTTAACTTTGAAAAACTTGAGTAATGATTTTTAAACATTTCTTTTTCATTATTGAGCATCTATATCTTAAGATCAAAGTAAGTAATATTATTATACCTTGAAAGTTGTTGAGAGCTTTGAACTGAAGATATTGTCCTTAGATGCTTTGAGCTTGATCATAAATCTTTGCCTTCTTTGTCAATCATGGTTTGTCTTCATCAAAACAAAAGCTCATTTGAGAAGCTTGATTTTACAATTGAGACTATGAGATTAAAAGGAGCACTTAGGATTTATGAATATTGTTAAATTCCTCTACTTGAACAAAGACTTCTTTTGGAACGAAATGATTTGGATTATACTTAGTGTAGTGGTATTTCCTGCATTGGAAGATATTTAACAATTGTGTTATGTTGCATGCGTGTAAAGGAGACTAGGTGATGGATTTTGGGAGCTAATGTCTCATTGGCGAGATTGAAAATGGAGGAAATTGAGGAAGACATTTGTAATGCTTGAGGAGATTATTGGGCTTTGGTGCTCAGGTAACTTTGAGCACAAGGTGAAGGACACTATTATAGTTGAGTAACGATGATTTATGCCACCATTATGATTGTTGGCTACCTATTGACAAATTGAGGAACTGATCACCCTTAATATCTTGTTGATAATAGACATGATCGTGTTGGATGGGATATACTTATCTTGCCAGCTTAATGATGTGTAAAGTGAATTGGCATTTTATTGAGAGGATAGTTGTTCACCATTTTGTGTGAACCGAATACTAAAGTGGCTATGAAAGAGTTAGAAGTTATTAAGCAGTTCAGAGACTTTATTTGGTTTACGAGCTAACACCACAAAGTGGAAGGTCGAGGATATCGAAAATTAAACAGTAATTTTCTAGTGGATACTAAAGAGAGTTTCAAAGATAGATGTGAAACTTGTAGTTCTAATAGTTGATGTAAATCAAAAATAAAGACAGTTACTTACAAAAGATGATCAGAGTAGTGCAGTGGAAGCATAATGTGACGCGGTTCGTTATCCGAATATGATTTTTGGAGTCAAGGATCAAACATTTGAAGCTATGGGAATAATAAAAACTATTGGACATTCCAGAATGAGATTGTTAGGTGAAAGGTTACCTATATTATTCATGTTATCGCCACATCAATAGATATATTAATTTGCACGTTCAATTGGTGAATCGTAGCATTGCAATACTAATGTTGTGTGTCGAAGATGTTAGTATTATGGTTATGTTCGTTTTATTATGGTGGTGTTTCTGTGTGATGAAATAGTAGAGACGATGTTCATACTATGGAAGCTAGAGAGTAATATACAAGAGTCGTATTCGTAGTTGTTCGCTTCGAGTGAATTACCGAGGACGAAAATACTCTAAGTAAGGGAGAGTTATAACACCCCGACTTAATTAGGATTATTTTATTGAAAATAAAATAGATGATATGATGTGTTTATATGTGTTTTGATGGAATTATTGGAATACTGGAAGTAGTGATAATTGAAAAAGTTAAGGACATTAGGGGTATGTGGCTAAAAGCGTAGAGACATGGGGTGAAGGGAGAATATTAGTGTTAATGGTATTATTATTATAGTTACTATTATTATAAGAGATAAATAGTAGTATTTTATAATATTAATAATCAAATAATTAAAATAAAACTAGTAATAAGAGGAGGGGCAAAGTTGGTATATTGGTATTAGGGTCTAGAGAGAGAGAGAGAGAGAGAGAGAGAGAATCATTATTTTTAATCAATCATAGAAACCAGAGAAAAGAGAAGAACAAATAGAAGAGCGTACAAGCTAGGGCGAGGATTTTCCGGTAGAAAGCTTAGAATCATCGAATTGAAGGTAAGGGTGGGGTTCAGATTCTTTAATAGGTGGTATAATTGTGGGTAGATGATGGTTTGAATGTTAGGTTTTGGGTGTAGAGTAATTGTTAGATTGATTATTGTAATTGTTTGTAAATGATGAAATTGATGTGTTTATTGTATTGGGTTTGTGGTACATGATGTGTGTTGATGGTTTGAAACAATTGGTGTGTTTGGTTTTTCCTAAAAAGTGGTTTTTGGCTGAAGAGAATGGAAATTCGTAGCAAAAATTATTGATTTTTGAGCTCTGGTTCAGTGGTAATCAATTACTGGGATTGAGTAACCGGCTACCCGTTGCAATTTTAGAAAATATCGGGACTGTTTTATATGCAGTAACCGACTACTAGTATTTAGTAATAGGTTACCACTGAAGGTTTTTGTGTGATTCGCTACTATTTGTATGGAGTAACCGATTACCACTGTGTTGGACAAAAATTTTGAAAAACTTGAAAAATTCATAACTTTCGTCTCGTGTGTCCGTTTGACGCACCGTTTGGACCGCTGAAAAGCTAAAAATATTTTCTATAATATGAAACAAATTTTTATGGCAGTAGAATAATATTTTACTGGAGGATCTTACGATGTGTGTATGTTGTATGTATTATAATGCGAAATGTTGCGATTGAACTCATAGACATTGTATAAATGATGTAAGAAGGAATTATAGGTTGCATTGTGGTATGAAGATGTTGTTGTTGGCCTAGAATGGCATAGTATTGGGGAATCGTGTCTTATGTCCAGCATAGTTGTATTGTTGCATGTTGTATACATGCATCGTTAAGGGCTTATGCCCTGTTGTTGGCCTGGATTGGCAAAATTATTGAAGGCTTATGCCTTGGCCTGTATTAGAAAAATGTTGAGGGCTTATGCCCTGGCCTTATATGGAAATTTTGGATAGGGATCATACCCTGATGGTACCACATGCATCTTGCAGTAGTGTCAGTCGCATTGCATCTGTTGAATTGTTACAATGAAGTTGAGTTGTATATTTGACTCATATTGTATGATGGGTGATGATAATTAAGTATGTATCTGTGTAATCATTATGAACTATAATTGATGAATATTGAACCTGGAATCTTGTATGATATATTTGTTATATACTCATGATTATATAACCTATTATATTGTTATAATATCTCACCCCTTCTGTTTGAATGTTGCCTCCACGTGGGTAACATGCAAATAACCAGGAGTAGTACGAAGTTGCAAAGTCCAGAAGAGGTTGCTCTTCTTAAATTGAGTGGGTGTCATTGCTATGATACGTAACACTGGGGGGATGAATGCTTGATTGTTTTATTTTAGTTGATGTTTTCTTTGAGGAACTTTGGGAGTGTTGTAGACTCTCTTTTTAATTGATTAGTTTGTCGATTTTATGATGAGTTAAAGATTTTGAAAATAATTATGAAATTCTTTCCGCTGCTTTAATAAAGTTGAAGTTTGAAGACCATGTTGAAATATTGTCGGTTCATTCTAAATACATGTTATGTATCTGTTTAATTATAATTGAGCAAGTTTTAATATGTATGAAGATGTGACATCCTATTTCTGGTGTTCGATTTGGAAATTAATTTACTTTGATTTTATTTAAATTACCGATGGGGAAATAGGGTGTTACAATCGCTGCTTTGCTCGCCTGACGAAGTCCCATTCCCATTTATTTTCTAGGAGCTCACCTTTTTCACAAACCCTCTCGCCTACTGGCTCGTTCGACGACGCTTGGGCGACTCGCTCTCCCCTTCTTCGCCCGACAAGACGTGTGATTTCTGCAACTTTGTAGTTATGATTCGCTACTGCCAAATACCCTTTTTAGATATGTTTTCAGTACCAAAGTCAGTCTAAAACACATAGTAATCATCATATTTTCACAATTCAACAATAATACTTCATCATACATACATTAAATTTGAATCATGGTATATCAACGTTATCATCACACAATTTTGTCACAGCATTTATCATGTCTTTTCATCAAAATCATCATATAAGACAAAACCTACATCTACCTTAACCCCATATCAATCATAATAAACCAAGATTACACCCCTTACCTCAAATTCCTAGAAAATCGATTCCTCCATCGAGTTCTACGGAATTCTCCTCTTGGTTCTCTGTGCCCTAGCTCTCACTTCACGTTTTCTCCAAAATTTCATGATCGTACCAAATAATCCTTTTCTCCCTTGTTTTATTTGTCAAATTTAGACCCTTTCTATGATCATCCTCTTATTCCCTCACTTATCTCTCTCTCTCTCTCTCTCACACACACACACACAGGCACATGCACACACACACAGGCACTTACCGTTATACTCTTGTTATCCTTTACACCTTAATATTATATTTAATTATCATTATAATTCTAAATAATATAAACTATATTATTAAGTCTAAATAATTATAATTATCATCAATATCTCATTAATTCCCCCAACACATATCATCATACATCACATAAATAATCATAAATAATTAATTAAATAAATAATTCAAAATTTGGATTGTTACAATTCTCCCCCACTTAAAAGAATTTTTGTCCCCGAAAATTACCTGAGGAAAATATAGTCAGGTACGAATCTCTCATCTGATCCTCACGCTCTCAAGTCAAACTTCCACCAGTCGGTCCATCCCATAGTACCTTTACCAATGCAGTATCTTTACACTACAACTACTCACTTCCTAACCTTCTATTTGCACGAATGATGCTACAACTGTCAGGCTATCTCTCACCTATACATCATCCATTTGGATCACATGCGAAGGATCCAGAATGTATTTTCTTAACTGAGATACATGAAACACGTCATGAAGATTCACAAGCAACGACAATAAAGTAATATGATAGGCCACCTCACATATACTCTATGAAATGTGATATTGACCAACAAAACATGATGTAAGCTTTCGCAACTTCAGAGCTCTACCAACACCAATTACCGGAGTAACTCTCAAGAACACGTGATCTCCCTTCTGGAACTTAACTTCTTTCCTCTTCTTATCCTGATAACTCTTCTGAAGACTCTGTGAAGCTTTCATCCTTTTTTGGATCATCTTGATCTTCTCAGTCGTCTCCTACACAATCTCATGTGTATATATATATATATATATATATATATATATATATATATATATATATATATATATATATATATATATATATATATATATATATATATATATATATATATATATATATATATATATATATATATATATATATATATATATATATATATATATATATATATATATATATATGTTAGAAATGTAAGCAATGAGATTTAGATAATTAGATATATATCAAAATCATTATGCTTTCTCCCCCTTTTTGTCACAATAAAAAAGATAAAAGATTTTAGTTTTAGACATGTGAAATCAGAAATTTTCATTGATGAATAAGAAAAGTATAGACGAACACAGAACAGATCTACAAGAGATTTTCTTAAAGATACATTTAGAGCAACAAAGAAGAACACACAAGAAGATATAAGTGACATACGATTAGACAATGGTGAGGCAAAAATTTAAGGATTCTTGCTACCCTTCATAGATGTTACGGAAATTTTTCACAAGAGCACTTCTTGATTCATTTTTCTTGACAATTTTAACATTTCCTTCTTTAAAAAATATCTCAGACAAAATTCTTCCAAAATGTATGAAAGACTTGATTTCATTTCTGTAGGAGATAATAGATTTTTTGTAGAAAGTTGAATACAACTTAAGGTAGATTAATCTTGATATGATGGCAACAACAATGGTGAAAGGAGTTGGATAAAAAGGAATGCCGAAGATACGAGACCAATGGAACGACCTTCGTTTATCATATACGCATGTTTCCAGAATTCTTTCACGAGGTTTGTGTAGATAGGTCTACATAGAATGGTAAAGTAACTTTTCCACTCTTGATGACGCATGGTAAGAGTGATACTCAAAGCAACCTCTTTTTTAAGACAAAGAATATGAATTTGTTCTTCATTAATGACTTCAACAAGATTTTCATCTCTATGAAAGTTTATCAGAGACATGATTAGAATAGACTTATTTTTTGGAGGGATAAATATAATGAAGAGAGGTTGAAGATGAAAATAATTTTAGTTGATTAAGATTATAAATAGGGACTAAGAAGACGTAACTGACACGTGAAATGAATTCTTGATTTTGACAACAGACTGATCTTAAATGAAAAGACAGAAAACGTGACTGACTGGCTATAAGATATTGAAACTGACAACACTAAGAATGAAGACTTATGAGAGAGAATTTCTTATCAAGTTCAAAGATAAAAGATAATTATCAGATACATATTTATCAGAGAAGGGCTACATAATGACAAATAAGTCCTAAGACAAGTAGTAACAAAAAAAATTCTAAATAAAATTAAAAGAAAATTATGATTTATCCTAAAATAGACAAAAGATAGGAGAGAGACATTAAGATTTCAATCTATACTCATAAGCATCAAATTGCTCTATATGTTTAATTAAACAACATGTTTTACCAGATGTCACAACCATTTGTTTGATGAAACATACAAGTATGTATAAGATAAAATAAACAAACAAAATAAAAATAAAAATCCTAATACAAGTTTCTGTTTTAGGATAACTTCTAACTGGTAGAAGTATCTAGACATACTCCATCGTAAAAGATGTAAATTCTAACCTTGTAAAGTTTGTCTATTGTAAGATCACCTTCTTCATCAAACTTTTTTTTGGTGACCCACTTTGTAGCAACAACATAAGCTTCCTTTGGTTCAGACTTTCTTCCCAGATCATCATTCTTGAAGGACTGGTCTTGCTCTTCTTGAACTTCCAGAATCCATCCATTGTCTTCAAGTGTTTCATTACATGAATTTGTTTCCATTGAGGGTTCTAATCCTAGGTGCAATTCTTCAAATTGTTTAAGTGTTAATCTTGTTCTGACAAATTTTTGGGCTTTATATTCTGGAATTAAATCTTCAGAAGGAGTTTTTCTTTAATTTCCTTTTTCTTCTCCGAACTGATGGATAAACATATGTTTATGTTGTTTCTACCTTTCTGACTTATCTTTTATCAGAACCTTTCTCTTTAGTACCTGCAGGAGTTATTTCTATATCTGCAAAAATTTCAACCAGCTTTTACTTTTTCCGAGTCAAGCTCATCATTAGTTCTAACAATTATGGATTCTTTCACGTTATGTGTTTTTTTATCCTATACTCTGTATCCTGTAGAGCTTTCTGAGTATCCTGATATGATACACTTTTGTGCTTTAGAATCAGACTTATTCAGATTACCTTTAGTGCACATAATACAACAAGAACATCCAAAAGAACGTGAACAAGATATGTTGGATTTTCTTCCATGACATGACTCATAAGAGTGGATCTCATGGGGATTCTATCCTGAGTGTAATATGTTGTATTACCGACTTCTGCCCATAAGTTCTTGGTAATGTTAGATTTATTTATTATATTTTTGGCACCTTCTTGTAGTTTTATATTCTTTCTTATTTCAATTTTAATGCAACTGACATCGAGGATCATGGATTCTATTCCGCTTCTTTCTTCGTTGTCATTTAGAAATTTCTGAAATATTTTATCATGTTGATATATGACAACTTCATAAGATGGGAGAGCTTTAGAATCAACACTTTCAAATTTTGGAAAACTTTTTCTTAGACATATATTTTATGTTTTTTATAAAGAAGAGTCATCTTTTAGTTCAAAACTTTGTTTCTCTGGCCTATCATATTTTTTACTTTCATATTCACGAATCTCCTGAGAGTTCGTGAATTTTAGTTGACACTTCTGATCAAGAGTTTCTGAAAAAACATATTTCTAATTTAATTTGAGAGAGTTCAGAAATTACCTCTACATAGTCTGACTTTGTATTTGACAAGCTTTCTTCTGAAGTGTAATAAGACGGGAGAACTAACTTGTTTTTATGTTTCATCGCAAATGTTGCGGATAGCAAGAGTCACCACCGACTTTTCTTTTATCCAACAAGGAAAGCGTGAAAAGAACAGGAAAGACCTTCAAGAATTTTCTTGAGTTCGGGGGGTAGGTTATGAAAAGGGAAGGTGTTAGCACCCTTTTCATCCGTAGTTATCTACGGGCTCTTGATTGCTTAGATCACTTTGTTTGGAAATGCTTTGTGTTCGTGTGTTTGAAAATATTTTTGAAAAAAAAACGCCTAAGTGCGACAAACTTTGTAATGATTTCGGTATCATTAAGAATGCGTACAAAGTGTTTGTTTTGAAAATATTTCAGAGAAAAGTGTTTTATGTGAAAAATATGTTTTGAAAAGTGTGAGCAAGCGATTACGAGCTATCTACCTACTCAAAGATATTTCGTGTTATTTTGCTCTTCCTTAGATAGTGCTACTCTACCATTAATTAGTAGGAAGCCCTATCGTTGGTTGTGTGAAGGGACATGTGTGGGTGATTGTACAATCATCAAAGGCAAATACTAAGGACGCTTTAGCAATTATCGTTTACGGAACTAGATCATTTACCGAAGGCAACATCGAAAAGGTCATCGAGGAAGTGCGATCTTTGTTTTTGAGGGATAGTGCTACAGCATCTCCACGTTCGAGGGGCATGACTGTTTATTCAAAGGCAACAAGTGGGGTTACCCTAGAGGTGAGTGTGTGGATAGTGTATTGAATTCAATTATTTATCTTGTTTTTAGGGTTATCTAACGGTTGATTTTAGATATTGCCATACAAACCCTAATTACTAGCAGTAATAAGAAAAGCAGTAAATTGCATAAATTAAAAGTCCTACGCTATTACAATGCTTCAGGAAAGGGGATACAAACCACATAAATTGGGGGGAAATAGAAAGCAAATAAAACCCTAGTTAAACTATTACATTCCATAGCAGTTGCAAAATCGGGGAAAAAACTAAAATGCGAAAATAATAAAGCACACGGAGATTGTAAGATAAGAAGAAAATGGTTTGATGAAAAATAATTGATGATTGAACCTAAACCTAATTGATTAAATTGAGCAAACCCTAAAGTCTAGGTTAATTTTAATTTAATCGAAAAAAGTTAGGTAAATAAATTAATAGAGATTAATTATCCTAATTATTTTTAATAAATAAAAACCAAAGTTAATCTATGAGAAAGAAAACTAAACCTAATTTATTTTAATGTTGATTAAAAATGACTAGGGTTTATTAAAGAAAATTAGGGTTAAGAAAAAAGAAAATAAGGTTAGTAGAAAAATAGAGAAAAAGAATGTTGGGAGTGGGTGTTGAACTCACGCCCCCTGCATCTCTAAGCAACATGACTACCAACTAAGCCAAGCGCGCGTCTGTGTTAGGATACGTGTTCAACATGTTTTATACTTAACCTGCAAAACATATGAAATATTAGGGGGAAAAAGTGTCAAAAGGTTGGCTCAAACCCAAGACCTTTGAGACTAATGCCTTATCACGCGCGCTTCTGGCACTGGGGTGGCTGTTTCATTCGTTCATATAATTGAAACCATAAATGTATATTATATAATCAAATGCATTAGCTGGAGAAGCGTCGGAGCCTTAGCTCTGGTCATCTTCTCCGGTGACTCTCTTTTATTCAATCTGCAAAATAAACAATGTTAGTAATAAAAAAAACATCCTACCCCCCTAAATCGAGGGCTACGAATCCAATGGCAATGTTATTTTGATATAAAAGTCCATGGTTTGGCTGCTATAAAACAAAGGATACCGATCGGAGCAACCATGGCACCCTATGGTTTTGACGGCATGGGATCATGATAATGATCCAAACTTGTTCAGAGACATCTCAGGAGTGCATTAGTAACATTAATATGGTATGAAACGAAGAAAAAATTACAACATGAAATTAACAAAATTTATGAAATCAGATATGCATGTATGGTGTTCTCATGAGCTTTTGAACATCAAAATCGACCCAACCTTACTCTGTATGGTGGCTAGGAGTGAATGAGATAGTTGTTTTGCAGTGAGAGGGGGCTTGAAAATAGGGTTTCAAGACTTTAGGGTTCTTGGAAAATTTGGAAATTTTTTGGACAAGTTTTGGAGGCAAGGATTCGTGTTCTTGTTCTTGTCTAGATACCTGAATATATAGAGAATTTTTAGGGCAAAACAAATGGGCTTGGACTCTTGTGTAATAAGATATAATTTTTATCTTATATTATTTTATATTATTAGTGAATTAAATCAAAAATAATAAAAATAATAAAAATAAAATAAGGCAAAAAGGTGTGTGAATGAATTCTGAGGTGTATGAAAGGCATAAAACACATTTGGACCTCAACATGGCCCAATAGTCCAAAGTATCAAGCTTGCTCAATTTGAACTTCATGCATTTACTCAAAATTTCCCAACTTGTAATGGCCATAACTCACTCAATTTTTATCTTTTGAAGGTGATTTTTGACTTTTTAGAAAGCTCAAGATGTCCTATACAACCTCTCAGTTTATCATTTTTGCTTTTGAAGATTTTATCTTGATGTAAGTTGCCTTGACAAAAAGTGTCTTTTTGTTGACTTTTGAAATGACCTGTAATGTATTGGCTTATATCTCTCAAATGATGCATTTTTTTGGACTTAAGAATAGAGATACAAAGTTTTAGAGAATTTAATTTCCTTTAAAATGGGCTTTGGTTGTGGAAAAGCTGATGAAGAATGTGAAAGTTATGCTTGGTCAAAGTTTAGTTGACTTCTCTTAAGGAAACCCTAATTTGGTAACGTTTGACTTTTGATGATTTGAGGGCTTTTCTTGAGGAATCATGATCAACCCTTGATCAAATAATGAATATGACTTAAAAATATTTATGTTGACCAAAAATCTTGAAGTTTGACTGTATGTTGGCCATGGTTGACTTTTTACCCAATGTAGTTGATTTTCCATCATTTAAGCAATTGATTGAGAACACTTGTTATGCAAGACTTAAAACTTGACAAGAGCAATCTTGAAGATCTATGGAGAACCATGAAAACCATTTATTAGGAGGAGAATTTGTTTGATCAATTCTTGAGTCACCTTGAGCAAATGAGGATCTCATGAGAATGTCTTAGAGGAAAATGGAAGGGAAAATTTTAAGGTACAACATGAAGTGATAGTTATGAATGCTACTTTGACATGCTCTTCATCAAAATCTGATCTAGATGCTTCTGAGTTATCTCATGTTGCCATGAGACCTTTCTTCATGACTTTGAAGTTGTTGCTCTTGGAACCTTCATTTCTGAAGCCTTCTTTCTTTAGCTTTGGACAATCATTATTATAATGTCTTGGTTCATTACATTAGAAGCATGTAACTCCTTTGTTGTCCCTTGAATTCAGTTCTGAGTAATTTCTTATGAATCTTATGGAATTGTTTTGTCTTATTTTCCAGAGTTGTTTCACTCTTCTGAAAGTAATGACAATTCATCGTCATCAGAATCTTCATCATACGAATCTTCCTCTTCTCTAGATTTGAGAGCTTTGAGTCTCTCTATTTTGATCTCCTTTTCAGATTTAGACCTTAGAGCGATAGATTTTACCTTTTTCTAAGTTCATCTTCCTCTAACTCTATTTCATGACTTCTTATAGAGCTAATCAGCTCTTCGAGACTGATTTTGTTCAAATCTTTAGAAAGCTTCAAGGTTGTTACCATAAGTCTCCACTTTTTTGGAAGACTTCTGACAATCTTCTTTACATGGTCTGTTTTTGTGTACCCTTTGTCCAAAACTTTGAGTCCTGCTACTAAGGTTTGAAATCTTGAGAACATGATTTCAAAAGTTTCATCTTCATCCATCTTGAATGCTTCATACTTCTAAATTAAATCTAACACTTTAGTTTCCTTTAATTGAACATTTCCTTCATTAGTCACCTTTAATGAATCAAAAATCTCCTTAGGTGTATATATGTTGGTGATTTTCTCATATTCATTATATGAGATATCACCAAGAAGAATTATTTTGGATTTGTAGTGATTCTTGCTCCGTCGTTTCTGATCTTAATTCATTTGACTCCTAGGAATAGGAATACCTTCTTCAGATACAAGTTCCCTATAACCATCTATAATCAGATCCCAAAGATATGTATCATGACCTAGAAAGAAACTTTCTAGTCTGTGTTTCCAGTACTCAAATCTTTCACCATCAAAAATAGGAGGCTTAGTAAAGTAGTTATCTTTTTCATTATTGTTTGGAGGCACAACCATAGTAAGTTTTTCTCAACTGGATCTCTCTACACGGTTAAGTATTTGATTTACAACTCAATGAAGAGATGGAGCTCTGATTCCAATTGAAGGGTGAGAGAAACATGAAAAGGGGGGAGGGGTTGAATTGGGTTTTCTAAACAAAATTTTTATGAAAAATAATTTGCAAACAAACTTGGAAGACTATGACTAAGGAAAGACAATAAAAGAAATTTTGGTTTATCCAGGTTCACCTCTAACTAGGCTACTCATGTCCACCCTCCTCAGGTGATTTTGCCTTCAACAAGGACTTAATCCACTAATCTCAACATATTACAGATACACGGGCTGCCCACCGGTGACTAACAACAATCGTCTAAGAGTCTACCTGACACCTTAGCCATCTCAAGTCTCAGACTACAACCTAGTCACTTGAGGAAATAATCAATTCTTAACAAAATTACAATCAACTGAGTTTACAATGTTTACTTCTAAATAAGCAGATTACCACAACTATGAAGAACACAGTCTCTAATACAAATAATGAGCAATAAATCTTTGTATTGAGAACTCTAATATTAACACACAAATAATGGGCAACAACTCTTTATGTTTAACCTTTAATATCTTAACATAATAACAAGCGTCAACTCTTGTGTTCTTGATATTTCTCTAGAAGAATATTTGTAGATGTATATGAATAATGATTCTTCTTTTCTCTTGGTGGTTCACAGTATTTCAGCAATTTGATTCAAGAGTGATAATAGTTGATAGTTCTTCAATCTTCAACTATTGATGAGGTCTTTTTATATAGACTCGATAAATAAGACTGTTGGTAGTACGAAGATGTCACTTTCCTTTGCAAGTTATAGTATTGGTAGCATTTCATCGTGGGAGACAACATAGAACAATACTTAAGCCAGTAGTGGAATTTTTAAACGTATTGATTGTCTTATAAACTTTGTTGCTAAGTTTCTTAGACTTTATCTTCTGATGATTTACTTCTTCTTGAATTAGTAAGCTTGGAAGATAACTCTTGATCTTATCTTTGTCATCTTTTCTTCTTACATGATTGTTTTTGATCTGAGGAGTGAATAATGATCCAAAAGATTCTTCTTTGTTGAATAATAAGAGTCTTTCAGATGGTTGAATATTGTCTTCAGATATATAAGTAATAGCTTATCTGGTGAGCAATATGTTCTTGAGAGTGAAAGCTTTTCTGATCTTGACTTCTTGGTATTGTCTTTGAATTCTTAATAATCAACTTTTCTAAGCTACATATCTGATTTCTGATTTCTGAAACAACAACTTATATCAGTACATCTGATTTTTCATGTTGAGTTCATTCTTTCTGATCTTGACCTTGTATTGATTCCTTGATAATCAACTTTTCTAAGTTGCATATCTGATGTCTGATTTCTGAATCAACAGCTTATATCAGCACATCCGATTTTTTGTCGAATATCTTCATTTTGATCTTTTGATCTTTGTATTGATTCCCTTTATGATGAACATTCAGCATTCCTTAGAACTGCTTATGTTTTTGTAGAAGTGGTCACAATATTTCTTCTGTTGAGTGCAATGGTCTTTCTGAAGACATTTATCTTCTAATGAATATTACTTCTGTTGAGTAGATTAGCTTGAGAAGATATCGTCTTTTTTATCTTGTCTTCTAATGGACTTTGAGATGTGATTAGATGTGAGTCCACAAGATCTTTCTTCATTTCTTCTGATGGAATACTACTGATGTTGAATGAAAGTAAGTATTCCATGAAATCTTTGAGTCTTCAGAATCTTGACTTTGTCTTCAGAACTATGAGCAGCAACTCTTCTGATGATAAAATCTTGACTTTTGATCTTGTGTCAATAACTAGCACACTCTGTCATGAAATCAATGTTGTCCATAACTACCTTGTGCATATGAATATCATTGTACTCGGGATATGCATCCATAAATGAAAATAATTTGAACCCGGATAAAATCTATCAATTTATCAATATTTGGAAAAGGGTATGAATATTTAGAGCAGGCTTCTTTAAGGTCGATGTTATCAAAACACATCTTTAATCCCCTTCCTAAGCTAGATGATCTTATACTATTGCTTTAACATGCAAGGAATGCTCTTCACTTCTACATGCAAGGTGAGTGTGAGCTTGAGATTTCCTTCCTTTTATTCCTCTCTCTCTCTCTCTCTCTCTCTCTCTCTCTCTCTCTCTCTCTCTCTCTCTCTCTCTCTCTCTCTCTCTCTCTCTCTCTCTCTCTCTCTCTCTCTCTCTCTCTTACGAGCTCCACTCCCTCTATCTCTCTCTCTCAACTCTCTCTGAATTTTGAAATTTAAGATGAAAATGAGAGGGATTTCTCAAGTCTAGGCTTATATACTCTTAGGAAAATGACACAATTTTCACTAAGTTCTACTCAATTACCAAATGTGCCCTTAATACCAAAAATTTCATAAAATCCTAAGTCTTAACACTAAAACTCATATTATATTATATTAATTCTATTTTTAGACATGATGATAGGTATTACACTCTCCCTCCCTTAATTAAAATTTTGTCCTCGAAATTTAAAGATTTACATGAAGAAATTAGGGTAATTTTCTCGTAAATCTGATTCTAAACCCATGTAGTTTCTTCAAGGTGTGATTCCTTCTGCAATACTTTCACTAAAGGTATCTCCTTATTCCTCATGGACTTCATCGCATAATCCATTACTCATCTAGGTTGAGGTTGGAATGTGATATTTACTGCAACTTCAATCGTATCCGAAAGGATATGTTGAAAAGGATCTGATACAAACTTATGGAGTTGAGATGCCTAAAACATATCATATAATTTGGATAAGGAAGGTGGCATTTCCAACCAATATTCCACTTAAATTACTCGACTTAGGACTTGATAGGGAACAATTTATCTCAAACTCAACTTTTTCTTCTTGAAGGGACCCTTCTTACCTAACCTATGAGTAACTTTCAAAAACACATGATCTCCTTCTTCAAATTCCAAAGGTCTCATGCATTGGCTCGCTTAAATTTTTTGACGATCTTGTGATTTCTTCAGCTTTTCTCAAATTATTCTTATCTTCTTGATGGTTTCTTAAATCCATTTTGGTCATATCATCCCTTTATTTCCTATTTTTGTATAACATAAAGGTGTTCAACATTTTATCACGTATAATGCCTCAAATGGGGCCATCACAATACCTGTGTGGTAGCTATTATTGTAGGAGAATTAAATTAATGATATGTGTTGGTTATGACTTCCTCTGTCCTCTAAGATACAAGAGCTCAACATGTCCCCCATCATCTGAATGGTTCTTTTTGTTTGGCCGTATGATTGTTGATGGTTTATCGTACTAAGACTCAACTATGTTTCTTGCATGGTGAAAGGCCTTTAAAAACCTAGAAGTGAAATTTGGATCATGGTCAGACACAATACTTGATGGCACTCCATGTAATCTCATTATTTTAGAAATTAAAAGTCTTGCCAACTGGAGAACTTTGTAAGTGATCTTGGGTATTTTTAAGGGTCACAACATACTTCCTAGTCCTTAGTGTTTTATCTTCACTTGTTGACACACAACACATCTAGCCACACATTCTGCAATGTCCTTTTTCATTCCAGGCCACCAGAAATTTCCCTTCAGGTCATGATACATCTGGGAATAACTTAGGTGAATAGTGAAATCACTTTTATTAAATTCCTCTAGAATTACCCATTTCAGCTCTGAGTCACTTGGATACACATCATTCTCTTAAAGAAGAGAATTCCACCTGATGATTGATTGAAACCCGGTTAACCGACCTTAGCTTGCACTTCCTAATCTAATAGCTGAGCTACTCTTGCCATTTCTCTAAGGTCACATAGAAAACTCATCTAACTTATCAACACCCCTTCTTGGGCCCACTTGAAGTATAGGTTGTAGTCTAAGAATTCCTCTTATAAGTTGTGTTCTAGCAGCATTAATTATGCGGTATGTATTTCTTTTTTGGTTAACACATATGCTACCTTGTTTACCTTCTTGGGGTGATACTTTAAATAAAAAACATATTCCTTGAAATAGTTCATCCATTTTCTCTAATGCATGTTTAGTTATTTCTGATCAAACAAGTACTTCAAAATTTTATGGTCACTGAACATTTCAAAGTGAACTTTATATAGATAATGCCTCCATGCCTTAACTGAGAAGATGATGACGGCTACCTATAAATCATGAGTTGGATAATTCTCTTCATACATCTCAATTCTCTGGATGAGTACACAACTACTTGACCATTTTTCATTAGAACACGCCCTAAACCCTTTTTTGAGGCATCACACAAAACTTCTTACTTCTGAGTAGGATAAGGAATAATAAAGATTGAAGTTGTAGTTAACTTCCTCTTCAAATTTTGGAAGATCCATTCATATTCGGCATACCATTGAGAATGAGTACCCTTTCGAACGTGTCGAGCCAATGGTAGGACTATCTAATAGAATCCCATAATAAACCTTCTTATAACCTGCAATCCCCAAGAAACTCCTTGCTTCAGATGCATACTTAGGTCTCTCCCAATTCAAAATTTATTCCACATTCAAGGATTCTACTGCTAATACACCTTGAGGTATCACATTGTTGTACCCTAATTTTTTCCCCTAAGATTCCTCTATCATATCATATCAACTCAATGACAACAAGATCACACACTAGGTTTTGGCTCTTCTCCTTATCTTTAGCTTTTCCCATGGGAAATCACCAAGCACGTTGATTTGTATCTCGTTGTCATCTATGTTTTGATTAACTTTTAACTAATAAATACAATGTATGTTTGCCCTAATTGTTGATATCATAGGTGAAAGCACAACATATTCTAACAAGTTGATTCATAGGTTCATGAGTTTATTTCCATGCCTTCTTCAACAAAGCTTAATTGAGATTCTAGATTCATTATTGAAGATATTTTGAAGTAATATCATGACAAAGTCTATTATTATTCATCATGCCTCGAGTTGTCAAAAATAGTTCAAAGGTACAAGGGTTGATTGAAGAAGTTTGACCTAATTGGACAAGTTCTTGATTCATTAATCACAAGTGCATATTTCCCTCATTCCTTAATATATGAAAGTGGTTATGGTTTCTAAGGTTCCTCATTATCATCCTCAACAACTTCTATTTATATGACAAAAGTATTTGTTGAAGAAAGTTGATCAAAATTGTAAAAGGATTTCTAAGGTATCTTATTGCTCTAGGAGCTAGGGTTTTGAAATTTAAAGGGGTATGTCTTTCTCATATTTTGGTATTTTTTAGTGATTCCAAAGGCATCCTTCTCTTCAAAGGTTTATTAACAAATCACTTCAAAATTTTCAAGGAAATTTTGTGTGGAATGTACGTAATGATGAAGAAAGATTACAAGTCTTCTAGATGAATCATCAAATAACCTTATGTGACTTCAAAAGATCATAACTTGGTAAATTTTTATCTCCTTGGGCCCATTCTTTTTCCATAATGATCTTAAAGATATGGACTTCAACCCTTATTTTAAGTGCAAAGTGTAAAAATAGATGGAAGATGCCCTAAGGATGCAAAAGATTATAGGTCATTTCATGATTTTTTGCCAACTTCAACCAGTTATTACTCTCTCAGTTTTTGGAGTTTTTAAATGGTTCAAGTTTCAAAATTCCATTCAATAGATCTAATTCATGCCATATTTTTTGGTAAAGAAAAAATTTCAAGTGGAGCCATGTTTGGATGCAAGACATTATAAGTCATTTTTGACGAAAAAACTTAGAAATTTTCTAAGTATAGAAAGTCAACCTCTTTTTCTTAACTTTGACTCATCATAATTTTCAGCTCAAGCATCCATTTGATGCCATTCTTTGTATATTGTAAAGCTTGTGATCTCATCTTTCTAAAGCTTCAAGAATCATATCCTAAGACTCTTTGAGATGAGAATGACATTTATTTGAATTTGGTAACTTGAAACTGAAGTTTCTTCATAAGTCAGAATTTGAAATTCATGTTTTGGCTTCTAAACATCAAATTAGCACGCATTTTTTGTCTAAACATGTTTAACCAACTTGCCAAAGTGGATTAGAGCCTTAAAACGCAAGGATTGGATGAGTTTTGATTAAAAACATATCACACCTTACTCATGTATCAGGACCACACAATTTCCCTCCAGAATCACCCTGCCAAACTCCCTCTTGAACCAAATTTTCTGCAACTTCGAATTTGCTCTTACAGCCTTTCTCAATCAGTTTTCTTTGTCAATTCATCTTCCTTGAACCTCACTGAAGCTAACAAAAGAAGAATTAAGCTCTAAAACTCCCTGAATCGTACTAGCCAAGTCAAGTTTCAAAGCTCCGCAACTTAACTCCAATAGGTAGATTCCTTCACCAATTCTCTCAAAGTTTGATACTATTATGAAGCTCCCATCATCCTGATTCTAGTCGCAACAATTGCTTTCAACTGGAAGTACGTTTTGACCATGAAATTTCAAATCCCTTTTCGAAACTTCTCTTCCAAAACGACTGAGCTAAAACTTATATAAATTTTTCGTGAAGGTACCATTGGAATTGTCTTGAAGAGACAAAGTGAATGGTACCAGTCTCGTCTTCTAATTTTATAGTTTCCAAATCCTGCAGATTTCGTTGGCTGGAGGTTGAAGATGAGCAGTGTGTCATCTATCAACTAATGAAAGTGTGCCACGCTTATTTTTCAAAAATCTTATTTAATTAATGATCCTGTGTTTATTCCACTAAAGACCATGATATGCATAATGCATCTGATCAATTGGATTAGCTTACACGCGTTTTGACTCATCCATTAGTCCATATTTTTTTGACTTTATTTTTTATTTCTGATTTTTATATTTAAATTGTTTTAAACTACAAAAAATCATAGAAAATTCATTTCTGATTCAAAAATTATGAAGAAATTCACAAAAATATTTTCAAATATTCTCTTTCTGAACTTTATTTTTTCATAATTTTATTTTTAGATTTGATATTTTTTATAATTTTTCTTTGTTTTGGTTTGTTTTTAATTACTTAAAAAAAAATACTTTTGAACATTTTTAAATTCTGAAAAAATTCATCAATATCATTTCCATTAATTCTGACCTTCTGAATTTTTTTTAGAATTTTATTTTGAATTCTACTAATTTTGATATTTTTTTCCATTTATTTGAGCAATTTTAATTAGTTTAAAAATAGTTTCTGACTTTAAAAAATTACCAAAAATTTTATATAAACATTTGAGTATTTTTCTGATTTTTCTATGGCCTCATTTGATTTTTCTTGGTTGATTTGAATATAATTGCCATTTTTCCCTCTTATTTTCATTTTAAAAAAACTTTTTCATTATTTTAAATACAATTTTATTTTTTGTATATATCCTGGCTGATCTTGGACTATGAAATTTTGATTTTATTAACATCATAATAGTTTGATTAATATTTTTTTGTTAATATGTTGTTTAATTCTTCTCACATCCCTCTTCATCTTATCCCCTTCTTATTGTGTCATATGTTGTTAGAGGTTGATGTACATATCATCTCGCCAAGCATAGGACACATAAATTGCTATTGGCCGATCTGAAAATAGGTGAGACTTCTATATAAGTCCACTTACGATTGCTTAACATAGCGCTAAATTTTGTCCCGATTCGAGAAATGACCATTCGTGGCCCAAACCCATGTTTGTAAGCCCGAGTATGTTGATTTAAATCCTTTGATCCAATAACTTTGAGATTCATTGTTAGGAGGCTTTGGTATTATCAATCCTCTAATGAATCTTCATAAACTTTGGTCAAAGTGAATCACTTAAACATCATTGATCATTTATTGTGTTGCCTTGAGAATTTTGAATGGATGATATACTTGACAAAAAGCAAATGGAACTTGTAGTTGAGAGGATTTGATTTTATCAATCTTCTAATGAGTTTCAAATGCAAGTTTCAAGATGGTCATTCAACTAACCTCTAATTTCTAACAATTGACTTTATTTTGTGATTTTATTTTATGCTTTTACTTTAAGCACATTTATTTTAGAATTTACATTTCATGCTATTTTCATCTTTGCTCATTTGAGAATTTTTCTTTTGTCATTTTTATTTTACTCATTTGAGCTTTTCATTTCTTTTTTGAAGATAATTAATAAGCAATTTGAACCCTAAAAAACTTTAATGTTACTTGGACTACTTGGTTATTATCCTTGACATTATGAAGATTGTGGACTTCTTGGACTTAGGAGTAGAGACCTTAACCTACCTTGAGACCTTGTGACCTCAACTATTATTTTGTATGGAGTTCTTGGGGTTTACCCCAAGACATTGGGTTATTTGTTTATTTTTTGTGCAGGTTATTGTGATTACATGCTTTGTCTGTGATCTGGAATTCATTTGTATACAGCCGTTACTCTGCCCAATTTTGGTGAAGACTTAATGCAATTGAAGCTTGGTTTATTAAAAGGTTTAGTATCTTTGCTTGTTTGGTTTCAGTCCAAAGGATGGGAATTCTACATTAACTCATTATGTCAAGTGTTGGCTTCTTATTGGTTAGACGGTTCTTTTCCCCTAGCTTTTACTTTATGCCTTAGGGTAGTCCATTCATCTCCTTCCATCTTCTTTTATTTCAAAAATCTTCTCCCTCCTTTTGAAAATTCTTCTTGTTTTTAAACTTGAACCGCTTTCATAATAAACTTGGACTTATGTCCATGTATTTTCAAAATATTTTTCTTAATCAAACTTTAATCAACTTAATAATACCTTGACATTTTTGTGAGAAGACTAAAAGTCAATCAATCTCATTCAAACCATTTTGCCACTTTGGCTTCTTTTTTTACTTTAAAATTTTCTCAAAAGATTAGACTCTTGTCAATCCTTGTAGTGATGCGAACTACTATACTTCTACGATATGTAGTAAAGTGAGATATTTTCCACTTGGGTGTTGAGCGAAGCTTTGTTGATTTTTAAAATCCAAGTCATATCCTCCACTTTGAGATAATACAAATTTGCCTTTCTCATAATTGTGGGTAGTAAGTATGTTTCCCACTCGGATAAGACGATGATGTCTTGTCTCTTAAAATTAAACAAACACGCTTGTGTTTTAAATTTTTTAAAGGTGAACTACGTGTACCCTGATCCCCTATTGCACGGAAGGTGTTACGTAGGCACTAAATATTCACAACCGCGGAGGGTGCAAAAATCATAAATAAAATACTTCTTTTTCTCATCTCCACAATCCATTTTTTATACAACATTTATAGCCAAAATACACAAATTATCAAATAGGTTCCTGTGGAATACCGTAGATGTTTAGTATACTAATACATTCCCTTTGCATAACCAACCCCGAACTTAGATTATCTCCCCCTCTTTTTGGGTTATTCGCTCTTTTCCAATTCCTTTGGAAACAATAAATCACGGTGGAGATTTTTATTTGATCTGTGCGAGTCAAGTCAATCCAATGACTTAGTCTCAACATTTCTACCGTTATAGAAAAAATGGAGACTCTGTTGGGGAAATATTAACCTCATGATGATCAATCCCTAAGTGGGTTGAGCCTATCTTTTTTTATATTTATGTATGTGCTATTATTTGTTGTATATTATGTGTTGTATATTATATGTTGTATATATGTTTGTCTGGATTTTCCTGGTTTTCAGGGTGCTTGGTGATTTCTCATAAGTCCTATACCCGGACTTGGGAAAACTTAAGATAGGACAAACGGTATAGTCATATTAACTTTGAGGGAGTAATCCCAAAAGAGGAGGCATGAGATCTCCCACTCAGTGGAGTCCCAGTTAACTGTAGTGTTGTTTACCGAGTAATCGGGAAGACATGCTGCTTTCGACCTGGGAGCCTGCTGAAATTGAGGAACGTAGAACCTTTAACCCATCTTGGCCTTTTAGGTGTAGTGCATAAGCTATGACGGAGTAATTCGGAAATAGTTCTCACGTGATATTACACTCGGACAAGTTTTTCTTGAGAATATTTCTAATTAACAAGTCAATCGGGAAGTTAGTAATATCCGAAGGAAGGATGTAGACTCTGGGAACCTCTAGAACCTTGTTCGGTAGGTGATAAAATTTTATAGCATACCTTATGGGTAGTACCTTCAACCTCATACTTGTGATGTTAAACCTATGAACCCTATGTTTGTGATCTTGTGTGTGATTGTTGCATCATACATTCATGCACCCATGAGTATCTTCTAAAGACATTATGTTTCAAGGGACTTAAAAGTTGACTCTTTGTGAATATCTCAGGTACTTTTTTATTATGGATTATGGAAAAAGAAAGAATGGGAAATACAATTTCAAAGATCCCAAGATAGATGAGCTGATGAGTCTGATACCTAAGATTGAGAGTTCTATAGATTTTTGGAGGAAGTATGGGTCCATCATTTCCCTTGTGAAGCTCAGGATGAAGGAGGGTATTCTCTCGACTTTGGTCTAGTTCTATGATCCGATGTATCGATGCTTTACTTTCCCTGATTATTAGTTGATTCCTACATTAAAGGAGTATTCTTATTTGTTGGGTTTACCTATTACCAATCATGTTCCGTTTACTGGTTTGGAGGGGGAGCCAAAATCCCATGAGATTGCTGCTTTGATCCATTTGGGGAAGTCTGAGGTTGAAGACCACATGAATATAAAAGGAGGGATTAGATGATTACCAGCTCAGTTCTTATTGGAGAAAGCTTGCTATTTTTCCAGAATGAAGAGTATGGTTGCTTTTGAGGCCATCTTTGCTCTACTTGCTTATGGGTTGTTCTTATGTCGACAAATTTATGGATATCAATGCTATCAGAATGTTCATGATTGGGAACCCAGACCCTACATTGTTGGGTGATACTTATTACTCTATTCATCTTCTGGATTCTTATCATAGAGGTGTGATCGGTGGATCTGGAACTGACTGTTTAACGCTGGTTCGCGAAATGTCGCGGAAGCAAGAGTCGCCACCGTCTTTTATTTTCTCCAAATGGAAAGGACAAAAGCACAGAAAAATTCCTTAAAGAGATTGCTCTCGGTTCGGGAGGTAGGTTATAGAAAGGGAAGGTGTTAGCACCCTTTCTATCCATGGTTATCCATGGGCTCTTAGATACTTGCTCATTGTGTTTTCAAAAATGGTTTGTTTGCTTTTCAACTGTGGGTTTTAAAAAAGTTTCTTTGAAAATTCCAGTTCGACTCTTGTATCGGTCCTCAAGAGTGTTTGAAAAATTGCTTTTGAAAGCTTTTGAAAAGGTGTCGGTGTGAAAAGTATTTTTGATTTGTTTTTGAAATTAGAGCAAGTATCTAGAGTCGTCAACCTACCCTAAGGAATTCGTCTGTGTAAATGTCCTTTAAAGTAGTGCCATCCCACCATTGAGAGGTAGGTAGCACCACCATTGGAGGTGTTCGGGACAATTCGAGGTTCGGGACATGGTGATCACCAGAGCAATGGGAAGACACCTTAGAAGCTACCCTCATGCCAGGTTCCCGGATCATGAGGACTTACTAAAACATCTTCTACTCGACGATCACCTTTCGAGGCAAGGCAACAGTGAGGCGTACCCTAGGGGTGGTGTGTGATTTGTGTGTCAGATTCGTTTATTTTTGTCTTGTTCATGTCAAAGGTGATCTACGCGTTTGTTTTTATTTCGTCATTCATTCTTGCATGCCATTATTTAACAGTTAAAAAATTGCGGAAAGATAAAATTCCTAAACTATTACAAAGGCGCGGGTCCACATCGCCAAAATTTCCAGGACCCGATTTGACAGAAAAATAAAGAATTAAAGAAAAGTAAAGTGCGAAAGATTTAATTTACACGGCTTTGGGAGAGGTACATGAGTAATTAAAAGAAAAAAGAGAAATAAATACGCGAATTGAATTGAACTTAGAAACGAGGGCGTTGGACCCTTTTTAATGGAATTAAATTAAATTGCTAAATTAATTAAATTAAAAGAAAAGGAAATTGTTTTTTTTTGAGATTTTTGTATTTATGAGAATTTAATGAAATTAAAGACCTAATTCTACAATTTTTATTTATTAGAAAAAAATATTAAAGTTAAACCTAAATTAACCTAATTATTTACATACAATTTTAATTTATAAAAATAAATAATATTTTAATAATTAATGAAGAAAAAGAAAAAAAAGGATAAAAATTATTACAAACCCTAATTCTACCAAATTTTAAATTGATTAAGGAAAATATTAAAATTAAACCTAATTTAATAACTAAAATTAATGAATAATATTTATTTACAAAAAATATATTAATTAACTAAAATACTCATTTTTTGTCTTTTTCTGATTTTTATTGTTTTTGTGTTTTTTATGAAAATAATTAAATTAAAAGAATTAATTAAAAAAACAAAACAATGAAAAAATATAAAAATATTAAAAAAATAACCGGGTTTCGCAAATATTTCGCAAATAACCGGGTTTCGGAAAAAATTACGCAAATAACCATGTTTGAGATGGCTCCACAAAGGAGGAGCCATCTCATTTGGCGCATGCACCTAGGGTTTTGCCCTAGGCGCCATCTCACTTGGCGCCTCCATTGGCTTTTAGCCAAGTGAGATGGCGCATGCTCCTTAAAAAGGAGAGGAGACGCCATCTCACTTGGCGCCTAGGGCAAAACTAGGGTTTTTTGCTGTTTTATAAATAATTCGTCCGTTTCTTTGAAATTTCTCACACTTTCTCGCACTGTATTTTTATTTTGTACTCCCTTATTTACGTAATGACGTCGCCTATGATTTTTAGCAGAGATGGTTACGTTATATTCTCCGCCACGAAACCTGCGATGAAAATGAAATTCTGGCACATTCACTCCATGGAGCGTCTGAAGCGGGAGTTGATGCGGTGGCTAGATGGAGACATCGCCGAGGGGGAAAAATTCGAAGGATCCAGCGAAAACGAACAACAACCTCGCATGCGACAGGAAGACCTAATGTGTGGTTGGAGGAAGTCAAAATAGACAGTGATGTAATGCTGATGATGCATGGGTCAGATGAAATTGTGTTAACAGTTGTAATTTCCTAGATTGATTATCGTTAATCATTGTTGTACGCGAAAACCCTAATGCAATTTCCTATATTGAATTTCTTAAATTGTGTGAACAGTTTTATTAACGGAAAACCCATAATGTTTACAACACAAATATTGAAAAGATTTATTGTATTACAAAATTTATGTGGTCGAGCCAGACGCCCGATTCGGACAGTTTTTGCGATTGTGTCCGACCTGACGGCATAAACCACACTTTCTTTCCAACCTGTCAAGATCGTCCATTTCTGTTGTTATGCGCCTGCTTTTGGGATGACCCTTCTTGTTCCTTCGCATTTGGTCATTATGCCAAACTATATCACCGTTGTATTCAGGCCAATAGTCCGGTTTTGCCACCAAAGGAAAGTTGTTGTTGTAAACAGTGAGCAACGTTTCAGATTTATAAACGTTTGAGAGCAGTTGAAGCGCGTCTTGATGGGTATGCGCACAAGCGGCAATGACATGAGAGCAAGGCATACGAAAAGCTTGAAACCTGCCACAATCGCACCATTGAGAAGGTAAAATGACCCTGTATTCTTGTCTTGCCAGGCCTTCATTGTGGTCAATTGTCTCTTTCACAATGAAGTTGTGGCTATGGCGGTCAAACCGTGTAACCATGTGAGTGTTGGCTTTAGCACTTTCAGCCTTAATGTATTTCATACAGCTTTCACTCCATAGTTGTCCTGATTGCAAGACCGCATACCACATTTCACCTCTTTTGGCAAATAACGCAGCCATCCTAAAATACGTGGATTTCACCAAGGCAGTGATGGGGAGGTTTCGTATGCCCTTGAATACCCCATTCATTGATTCAATAAGATTTGTAGTCATATGCCCCCATCTTTGGCCATTGTCGTATGACCTAGTCCATTTTTCGACCGGTATATTGTCGATCCACGTACCGGCTTCTGGGTTAGACAAACGGATCTCGTTGCGGTAATATTTGAATGTGGGCTGTGTCAGTGCGTATCCCGCATTCATCACCGCTTTCCTCAATGTTTTGTCCTTGACCTCCCTCGAGAAATTCTGGACGATATGCCTGACGCAATAGACATGCGTAGAAGGAGGGTCATGCCAACCATTTGCCGGATTATTATAGGCACTTTCAATGGAGGCATGTCTGTCCGAGATCAAACAGAGATCTGGTTGAGGAGCCACGTGTGTACGAAGATTTTTCAGGAAAAAGCTCCAAGCACCACCGGTCTCCCCCTCGACAAGGGCAAACGCAACGGGGAAAATGTTATTGTTGCCATCTTGTGCAACTGCCATCAAAAGCGTGCCTTTGTACTTCCCATACAACCAAGTCCCGTCTATTTGTAGAATTGGTTTGCATGATGCAAACCCTGAGATGCATGGTTGAAATTCCCAAAAGACGCGACTGAATATTCCGTTGCCATGTAGTAGACTACCATCTTGAGCGTACGCTGGCAATGTTTCCAGAACATAAACACTACCTGGAGAATATGTCTTGAGTGCATTTAGGTAGCGGGGAAGTTCTCGGTATGACTCCTCCCAGTTTCCGTACACCCTTTCAATCGCCTTAGTCTTTGCTAACCACGCCTTACGGTAAGACGGAGTGTAGTTAAAAACCGTGGTGATGTGGGAGATGATTGTTTTCACCTTCAAAGAAGGGTCGTTGCTGACCAGGGGTAGGATTTCTTGACAGATTAGATCATGGTTGAGTTTTCGGTGGTCTTGTGATTGAGTGGAACTTACACAAGTATGGGTAGTCATGGAACCTATGACCCAGCAGTCACCCCTTAGTCTGTATGAAGCGGTCAGCTTGAACATGCAGTCAGGGTGGACACACTTGATCTTGTACCTTTCCGGGTTTACACGATCCACCTTATAATCAACCGAGTTGAGCATGTGAAATTTTTTGATGGCCCTTATGCATTCCTCTCTATTACGAAACTTGTCCTTCTCTTTTAAATTTTCATCTAATTGCATATACGGTTGGAAAAACAAGTCCGTAGAAGGTTCATCTCCGCCCATGTTGAAGTTTGTCATGTGCGTAGGTGGTGTGTAGATTTTGTCGGTAGGAATACTTGGGATGCCATCATCGTCAGAATCGTCGTTCACCATTTCATCGAACTCTAACTCGTTATCTTCTTCTTCATCATCAACGGCATCCACCTCATCTTGCTCATTCTCCAAAGGATCAACCTCCTGTGTCACCGGAGGCTCTACCTCCTGTGTCACCGGAGGCTCTTGAAACAGAACGTACAACTCAATAGAGTCGTTTCCAGAATAGACATGGCTGGAAATCATGTTCTGGAAATCCTCGTCATCTTCAATTGCAACCTTATAAAATATGACTTGGTTGTTTCCAAAAAAGACTGGACTCTGATAAAATATTTGGGATACCGGGCCTCGTTCAAGTTTGGCCTCCAATCTTTTCTTAAAGTAGGAGAAATTTGCTTTCTCGTTTAAGAGAAATCGGACATTGTCGGTGTTTCTAAACAAAAACCCAACTGTGGGACACATGTATGTCTCACCGTTGAAATGTGCTTTGACAACAAATTGTGGTGAAGAGGCCATTGTGTAGAATTGTTTTAGGTATGAAGGTGGGAATGTTTTGGGTTTATTGATTATATGAAGGTATGAATGCTGGAATGTTTGAAGGTTAGATGACTGATTCGAAGGTTGGAAAATTTTACAGTTTATGTGAATGAATGTTATGTTCAACCTAAGGCAAAATATTTCAATTAAGTAAGTGATGCAACCCCCCAAGGCTGCCAATAATATTACATGCATGGGCTTATGCTGCCACCTAGCCTGGCCCTATTCTACACACATAAATGTTTTGTGTAAGCCTGCCACCCATCAACTCCAATGGCCTTGCATGCAACAGAGAAAGGAATCCCAAAGGCTGTCACGTAGCCTGAGCCAATGTTGTAAAACGTGACACCTCTTATTCGCCAAATGGGGTGGCGACACCATTCATTTTTGTACTATTTCGCCAAGTGAGATGGCGCCTCCCTTACTGTCCAATCGTGATACATGCATGGGATTATGCTGCCACCTAGCCTGGCCCTATTCTACACACATAAAAGTTTTGTGTAAGCCTGCCACCCATCAACTCCAATGGCCTTGCATGCAACAGAGAAAGGAATCCCAAAGGCTGTCACGTAGCCTGAGCCAATGCTGTAAAACGTGACACCTCTTATTCGCCAAATGGGGTGGCGACACCATTCATTTTTGTACTATTTCGCCAAGTGAGATAGCGCCTCCCTTACTGTCCAATCGTGATACATGCATGGGCTTATGCTGCCACCTAGCCTGGCCCTATTCTACACACATAAATGTTTTGTGTAAGCCTGCCACCCATCAACTCCAATGGCCTTGCATGCAACAGAGAAAGAAATCCCAAAGGCTGTCACGTAGCCTGAGCCAATGCTGTAAAACGTGACACCTCTTATTCGCCAAATGGGGTGGCGACACCATTCATTTTTGTACTATTTCGCCAAGTGAGATGGCGCCTCCCTTACTGTCCAATCGTGATACATGCATGGGCTGCCACCTAGCCTGCAAGAGTGACACCTTACATTATTTGTAAATGCATGCATGCATATGTGTAACTCCCTAAGCATGCAAATGTGACACCTCGCAGGCATGCAACCACTACATCAAAATTATTTGCCTATAAATACATACCTTATGAAACATCTCTCACACCCACACAACTCTCACTCTCTGCTACAAAATATTTCTTAAGTCTATCATACTCTCTATTTCTTCCTAAGTCTTTCATTCTCTCAAGCGTTCTGAAGAATGGCCCTTCTAACAATGGGAGATACTCACAGAGGCACAAGGGAAAACATTGCTGCATTTGTAAGTCTCTTCTTTGGTTATACATTTTTCATACTTTAAAAAACGTGTTGTTCATCTTAATTAATCTTACTCTTGTTTAATTATGATCTCAGGATACACAAAGATTCAGAATCCGTTCGCATAAATACCTGGCTCCCGACCCTTTCATCGTCCCTTATCTGGAATATGCAGGTTTTGGACACGTGATAAAGATCTCCAACTGCACCATTGACTCCAAATTCATCCTTGCAATGTTGGAGAGGTGGAGACCGGAGACCTATACATTTCACCTACCAATAGGTGAATGTACCATCACTCTCGAAGATGTGTACATGCTACTGGGCCTCCCTATTGACGGTAAAGCGGTGAACGGGTCGGTTCAACAACCCAACTCACAGTGTGAAGAACTGTTAGGTAGGGACATGGTAGAAGGTGGTGGAGCAAGAGGGCAGGGAATACTACTCACTGACCTGAAACGGCATTATGCAAGTATGGAATTAAATGAAAATTCCTCAGAGAATGACCGAGTAGTAAAAGCCCAAACTTATATTATGATACTTTTTGTTACTTTTTTATTTCCCGAAAGTACGGGAAATAGTGTAAATTTCATGTACTTACATTTACTAACAAATTTTGATAAAACTAGAAAATTTAGTTGGGGTTCTGCAGTATTAGCCCACCTGTACAGTTCCTTGTGCAAAAACGCAGTCAAGGAAAAATGTACATTTTATGGGTGCGCATTTTTACTACAAGCCTGGGGTTGGTGGAGGATGGAGTCCTTAAACCCCATCAACAACAACACTTTTGGTTTCCCTTACGCAACAAAGTAAGTCATTAAGTTATAGCATTTATAACTATTCTTCTCTTTCCAAAATATATGCTAAAAATAACATGTTTCTCATTTCCTATAGGTACTGCGTGAGGGGTATGGATTACGGCAAGAATCCCAGATTCAATGTCGCACTCTACCGGAATCTGTTGGATCACTTAGGCCCAAATGACGTAAGTCGTAGCTTTTAACTTTTGTTCATTTTAATTATTTATACATTACTTTTACGCTTACCTGATTTAAATTTTATCGCAGTTCGTCTGGAGACCATATTTGGGTTTGGACCATTCTCCAAATCCAGAGGATGCAGCAACTTGGACTGCAAAGACTGCACTCATTCGGTTCAACATTGTGGAGATGCACCACAGTGACCGTGTGAAGATGCAGTTCAGAATGATCCAAGAGATACCAAGTGATCCAACAGATTTGTCCCCCTGGCATCTAAAAAGGGTCGACGCCCAGTGGAATCTAACCAACTGGAAAGACTTTGCTCCAGAATGGTGTAAAATGTGGCAAAGGCGTCACCGCTACATCTTGCAATCCCCTATTTTCCTTACTCAAGGTAACATGCGACACACCGATCAATATATGTCGTGGTACAGGTCGGTTAGTAACCCAGATATGCATGTGTCTCATCCGAGGTACTTGGTTGACCCACGCACACAATGGGCACAACCCTCGATTCCCCACCAACAAACCCAAAATCCATCAACCTCAAACCAACCCCCAAGAAGAAACAGACCAACAAACACACAACCACATTCCCCACCACAACACAACTACAACCAAATGCCGTACTACCAACCACAATCACCGCCAAACTACCAATACCCAGATATGCCTCAAACCCAACCATAATACCAACCCCAATACCAGCAAACCCACATACCCCATACACAATTTCAGTCTTCCACATATCCCAATATGGGGCCCTCAACATCCATCCTTAGCCCTGATATGGGAATGTCAGAAGATTATGACCAACCCGACCAAACCTACCATCAACCACCATATCACCAAACAACCCAACATCCACAGTACCAAACACCCCAACATCCATTTCCTTTCTACCCCCCATACTCAGACGACCAATGCTACCGACCAACCATGGAACCCCACCCACCGCCAACACGACCAAACTTCGAGGGTATGGGTAACCGACTGTACCAGAGCGGATCTTCGAGATATGGAGATCTTACTGATTTTATGGATTCGGATCGCATTGACTTCGCTGGGCCATCGACCTTGCCGCAACAGGAAACGAGACGGCACCCAGCAAGAGAAAGGCGAGGACGGGGATGCGGAACTGGGGGTCATTACCGGGTTCCTGGGGATCATTGATGTATCTTTTTTTTTCCAGTATTTTTTGTATCTATTTTTTTACTGTTATTTAAATGTAAAACAGTTCAATGTAATTATTTTTTATCAAATAAAAAATCAATTTTGTTTATCTCTGTCTAATACGCAACGCGCAGGAAAGAAAAAAAAAATTTTTTTTGACCTAACTTTGTACATAGGCGCCATCTCACTTGGCTTAGGGCTTGCCATTTGCCCTTAGGCGCCAAATGAGATGGCGCCTCCCTTATAAAAAGAGGAGGATGCGCCAAATGAGATGGCTCCTCCTTTATGGAGCCATCTCAAACATGGTTATTTGCGTAATTTTTTCCGAAACCCGGTTATTCGCGAAATATTTTTTTAATACTTGGTTATTAATAAAAAAAATTCTAATTCTACAATTTTTATTTATTAGAAAAAAATATTAAAGTTAAACCTAAATTAACCTAATTATTTACATGCAATTTTAATTTATAAAAATAAATAATATTTTAATAATTAATGAAGAAAAAGAAAAAAAAGGATAAAAATTATTACAAACCCTAATTCTACCAAATTTTAAATTGATTAAGGAAAATATTAAAATTAAACCTAATTTAATAACTAAAATTAATGAATAATATTTATTTACAAAAAATATATTAATTAACTAAAATACTCATTTTTTGTCTTTTTCTGATTTTTATTGTTTTTGTGTTTTTTATGAAAATAATTAAATTAAAAGAATTAATTAAAAAAACAAAACAATGAAAAAATATAAAAAAACTTGCAAACCTTGGGGGGTGTTGTCCCCAGTTGGAGGTATGTTGTAGCATTTTAGGCCCAAGCATCTTTGGCCTTATTGACTTTCCAGGATAGCGTGCCCAGGCGTTGACTCACGTCCATAGTGTTCACCAGATCTGGTCCCTTGAATTGGTCTTTCTATACGCGTGGCAAGCTGGAAGTTGTGGACGCATGGTGTTCCTCAGGGCATAATCTGCATAAGATGATAATTGAAAGAAAAATAATATGAAAGGGGTGGGGACCTGGGATCGAACCCAGGTCCTGGAGGTTACCAGTACAACGCCTTGCCAATCGTGCCACTTTACTTCTTTGTATATTATATAGACAATAAACATAATAAGGTAAAACAAACGCTAATGCTTTTTTCGCGCGAGAATTTAAATAAACCAATTACTGATGGCCACTTCATCATCTTCTTCGTGGTTTGTTTATTTCCTGAAAATAGAAAGTGGTTAGCGGGGGTTTTTAACCCCCCCCCCCCCCCCCCCCCCAAAACATGCAATTTTATGAAATAGCGAATAGGCCGTCCGGCCATATAAATTAGGCGCGAGGATGGATTTGTTTTCGTCTGAACACGCTGAATTCGTTCATGGTATTGGCCTGTCCTAATTTTACAATAACTGGAAACGCCCAATTTAGAACTTGGAAAACCCTAGATGATAACAATGGTGGAATCACGTATAGTGCACAAAAACACAATTAAATTACACAGTTAGCATCAGAATCCATCAATTAGTCAGAATCCATAAGAAAAATGCAATGAATGTGCTTGAAAATCAAAATACGATTATGCATATTGTGTGAAAAAATTTGATTTCTGTATACCAATTCAAAGGGCTATGCGTATGGAGAGCTATCCAGTTAGACTCAGTGATGTCCTAGGAAGGCAATGGGATGAATTTCTTGGCTTGAATCGACCTAGAAGATGGTTTTCAGATTTGAGTTTTTCTTGAAAAATTCCAAGTTTGTTTAGGGATTTCTGGCGCAGCTTTCAGTCCATGATCACTAGGGTTGCGTTTTGTATTTATGTGTGGATGATTTAGGTTAAGAAAATTGATCAAAAAGATCCATGAATTGATGAATCAATATTTGATTTTTATGGCATTATTTTCCAAATCTTTTTTCATGCTTTTTGGCTTCAATCACCTCCAATCACCTTTGATTCTTTCCTAACTTGATTTGCACGAAATATTGAATATTTATCATGCATAAAAAGATTGAAAAACCTAGGTTTAGCATTTTTTATATATTTTAATTAATTAAATGAATTTCTAGCATTTAAAAATTCAAATAAATAAAATAAAAATGATAAAAACTTCCCTTTGGGCCAAATGGTCGTGCACATGTCTTGGATGATGAATTGTGGAAGAAAAAGAGGCCCATTAGCAATTTTAGGTCATTTGAAACAATGTTGACTTTTGAAAATATCCAAAAATTTCCCAACTTCCACAAGTCATAACTTGCTCAATTTTTAAGCTTTGCTCATGTTCTTGGACATTTTGGAAAGGACTTTGAGTCCTCTAATCAATTCCTTTGGTCCCATGTCATTTTGATTTACCAATATCAAGTTATGGCCTTTTACTTAAAGTCCCTTTTTGTTGACTTTTGAAAATGACCTATAATGTTGAAATTGATAACTTTTTGTGAGAGAATTTCTTGGACTTGAAGTGTGAAGAGGAGTTGTAGGAAATGTCTTTCTCTTTAAAATGAGATTTGGATGGAATTTTTCTGATAATCCATGTGGAAGTTATGCCTTGGTCAATTTATAGTTGACTTTTTCAACTGTCCAAATATGGAAACTTTTGCATCTTGAGACTTTTTGAGCCAAGCTTTGAGAATCATGATCAAGCATTGATCAAATGATTTTTGAGGCTTCAAAATGAGATGTTCACCAAAAATTTGGACTTTTGACTGTCAAATGACCATTTTGCCCCTATAGTTGACTGCAGTGCAATTAGGGTTTTTGACTGTGCAATCTTGTACTGTAAGTCTTGAAACTTGGTATGAGGATACTTGAACATGTTTATAAGCATATGGGACTTTATTGGACCCTTGGAACCTTCATTTACTTTGTCAGAACCAAAACCCTAATTTTGACTGTTAGGAGGCCCTTGAACTGTGCAACCCTTGGGGAATTTTGAAGCTTTGATTTGGCAACTCTTGAAGAATATGGGAGGGCAAATTTTGGGGTACAACAGTTGCCCCTGTTCAATCTTCTTAGACCTGAGGATGCAGATTGGCTGACGTGCCTTTCGTAATCCGAAGGTGGAAGATGATTGAACACTAGAGTGCCCAGAAATTTGCGCTCACATAGTAGCAATGTGATGGTGGAATGGGCTTATAGATGCCATTTGGAGATTGATGGATAGGATGATGGGCTTATAGATGCCATGCTAAGAGATGATGGAAGGTGGATGGGCTTATAGATGTCATCTGGATGTCAATCGCATAAGAGATTCCTTAGCGAGAACTTGCGTGCCTGCAAAAGAAAAATGATTACCTGACCTATTACAGGAGCTGGTCTTCAGATGCTTTGTATAGATGTGTCCTGACTGGTTACAGGAGCTGAATCTGGAGCTTCAAACGATGATGAATGAACCAGAGATGGTTACTACCTCAACGGGAACGGTTAGAGAACCTTGGATGACTTTAACCTCAACAGCAATCATTGAGATAATCTTGGGATTACCACCTCCGCAGTATCGGGGAGAGAACCATAGGCGATTACCACCTCAACAGCAAACATTGAGAGAACCTTGGATAACTTCAACTTCAACAGCAATCGTTGAGCGAAATCTGGGATTACCACCTCCGCAGTATCGGGGAGAGAACCATAGGCGATTACCACCTCAACAGCAAACATTGAGAGAACCTTGGATAACTTCAACTTCAACAGCAATCGTTGAGCGAAATCTGGGATTACCACCTCCGCAGTATCGGGGAGAGAACCATAGGCGATTACCACCTCAACAGCAAACATTGAGAGAACCTTGGATAACT
Organism: Vicia faba; assembly: GCA_948472305.1. Lineage (NCBI taxonomy): Eukaryota > Viridiplantae > Streptophyta > Magnoliopsida > Fabales > Fabaceae > Vicia > Vicia faba. The sequence continues at coordinate 317,170,432 of OX451740.1, forward strand.
TCAACTTCAACAGCAATCGTTGAGCGAAATCTGGGATTACCACCTCCGCAATATCGGGGAGAGAACCATGGATAACTTCTACTAAGTCTTTATCAGGAAAATCTGTTTGGGGTCGATTTAACTGGACTAGAGAAGGCCTTGGACTGGATAAGAAACAGAAAATCTTAGGGTCGATTAACTGAACCGGTCTAGGTCTTGAATGTCTTCAACTGGATAAGAAACAGGGAGATCTTTGGAGTCGATCTGACTGAACCAGAGAAGGCCTTGGACTGGATAAGAAACAGAGAAATCTTTGGAGTCGATTTAACTGAACCGGTCTAGGTCTTGAATGTCTTCAACTGGATAAGAAACAGGGAGATCTTTGGAGTCGATCTGACTGAACCAGAGAAGGCCTTTGACTGGATAAGAAACAGAGAAATCTTTGGAGTCGATTTAACTTAACCGGTCTAGGTCTTGAATGTCTTCAACTGGATAAGAAACAGGGAGATCTTTGGAGTCGATCTGACTGAACCAGAGAAGGCCTTTGACTGGATAAGAAACAGAGAAATCTTTGGAGTCGATTTAACTGAACCAGATAAGGTCTTGGAGTCTTCAACTGAGTCTTCAAAAGAAAAACCTTTAGGAGTCAGTTTAACTAGACCAGAGAAGGCCTTTGACTGGATAATAACCAGGAAAATCTTTGGAGTCGATTTAACTGAACCAGATAAGGTCTTGGAGTCTTCAACTGAGTCTTCAAAAGAAAAACCTTTAGGAGTCGGTTTAACTAGACCAGAGAAGGCCTTTGACTGGATAATAACCAGGAAAATCTTTGGAGTCGATTTAACTGAACCAGACAAGGTCTTGGAGTCTTCAACTGAGTCTTCAAAAGAAAAACATTTAGGAGTCGGTTTAACTAGACCAGAGAAGGCCTTTGACTGGATAATAACCAGGAAAATCTTTGGAGTCGATTTAACTGAACCAGACAAGGTCTTGGAATGTAGCTTGAGAACTTAACTGGATCTTTCCTGAAAGGTAAAGGTCAGTCATATGCCATGCATGATATGGGTCAAGCAATGATGTTCTCAACATAAATGAGATTTGTAAGATACGATGCGTATATGCATGCTATAATGTATGAAAGTGTGATGTTTATGAATGTATGTTTTTGTCTTAGGAAAATAAATCCTTGACGAATGCCAGGAGCTTATCCTGGGTTGATGTTGGAGAACAGACTTTGCTTCCGCTGGATGATAGTTGCAAGTATACTGGTAGGAGAAGATAACTCCGTTGGGGAACAAACTTGGCGAATGAATTATTCTGCGGGGTTCTGGTATTCTGATGATCTTGCTGGGAAGCAATACTCTGTGGGGAGAGAGGTACTTTGTTGAGTTGTTGATGATAACTTGCTGGGGATACCCTTGTTGTGTCGGAAGTGTTAATAGACTTTGCTGGGGATAAGAAGGTTTTGCCGAGAACGATCTTTCTGTGGCTTTTGGCTGAGGATAACCCAGTTATATCCTGGTAAGGAAATAACTCTTTGAATAAAACCGGGAGACGCGTTCGGGTTTTGCGAGGATAAGCTTCCAGAATCTACTGGGGATAAGCTTACTGCTTAGGGAGATGGATTCCAACTTTCTTGGGGAAACTGGATTGGACTCTCCTGGGGAAGTATTGAACTATATTGGTTATGTTCTTCAACGGAACCTACCTTGATACCCTGGAGGACAGAACAATCAGATTGCTTAGACCACCCATTATTGCCCCTGTTTTTATGGGGGAGGCACATGTGGGATGCTGATAATTGTTGAGGGTCAAACCTTCTTCTGGTAGGCAGGTGACAAGATGACAGGACATAGTCGTATGCTTTGATCCATGACTTTTGCCTGGACTGCCCTTTCGGGTTTTCAGTCCACTGGGATACCCATTTTTGCCCAAGCCGCCCTTTCAGGTTTTCGACTTGCCGGGTGTACAGATTTTTTCATTTCATCCCTTCATTTTGCCCGAACCCTTTTGGTTCGCCGGGAAGCCCTTATTTTTGCCTAGGCATGTCAGCCTAGCGGGTCTTTAATTTTGCGTAGTATCTTTTCGACTATGTCCATGTTCTCAGAATGTAGGGAGTTGCCCCTGTTAGAAGTTTTTTTTTTTGTCACGCCACCAGAAGATGTTTGATCAGGCAAGATTCATTGTTGGAGTGCCCTAAGTGACTCAGGCGGAGATTTGCCCCTGGTTATCTTGGCATTTTGAAAGATTCTCCGAATCTTGACTGAATTGCCCCAGATAATAGACAGTAGTCATGCCATGCCCCTTGATTGGAAGTACTTCTGTTCATTAGGCATTCGTCGTGCGAATTTCTATGCTGTTCAAACAAAAAGTCATATGCAAACAAAGTTATGTTAAAAATGCAAAGCTCATGTCTGTCTTGAAGATTTTAAAAATGCATTCTTTTTCATAAAACAAGTGAATGTTTGTAAAACGTGATGTCAACTCCGTATTTACCGTAAGCCTTAAGGAGTCAGGATACCTTTCGTAACAGTATGCTTTCGAACTAACCCATGCTTCAGCTAGGACTTTTAAGGGTTATAACGTGGCTTGGTTCACGGTTTAAGAAACAAAGGATAAAGGCTCAAATTATTTGTACCCACCCGCTCTTCGTGATGTTCTCCAAACCTAAACTCAGCTGATCGTGCGTTTGACCTTGTTTGGGTCTTTGTCCTGATATTCCAATGATGGTTCGGATGTTGACAATTCATTTGAATGGGCAGTCATTTCCTTTTTTGTTGAGGGTTTGCATGACCTCTTTTTTCTTTCTTGATTTTGTTGTCCCTATTTTTTGCCTGAGCTGTTTCCTTTTTGGAATTACAGTCAGCGGGATGCCCCAGTTTTGTAAGTCTCCTTCATAGGTTTTGACTTAATGGCCGTTTATTTGGAGAAATGATGACTGTCTGTCTTTATGATCATTTGGAACCATCACTGTCTTTTGTTTTGTAAGGACCTCTTTTTGGTGCCATTCGTTATGCACTTGGATCAACTGAGAGAGCTACCCTGCCCCGGGTTATGATTAAGGGTTTTAATTTTCGAAAAGAAAAACTCCTACTTCTTTGGCTCAGAGGGGTTGACGAGGGATTATCTTCCTTATAACTCCAGTGTTTAGGGATTGAAACAATGCTTGTACCTCATCAGCGGGGTCTGTTCAAAAGCATACTGTGGATTGTGGTATCGTTTTCGTCATCCTCCCTCAAGAGGCTTTAGAATTTTAGATCAAGAGTTGACATCAGAAAAAATATGAAAATAATTTGCATTTAGTGAATACGAATATATTGTTTCAGAACAGACATATGCGATGCATTAATGAAATAACAATGTTTAACATGAGTAAATGTTTGAACAAAAGAAAATTGCAACTTGAACATTCGAATGAACAAAAGTTTTCTAGTCTCAGGGCTTGTCACTTCAACTGGTGAGCCTTGGAGGGATGGTAGAAAAATTCAGCCTGACCATCTTGTGTGAACTCCAATGCCCCTTCATCAATCAGGTCCTGGATCTTGTTTTTCAGAGCCCAACACTCATTTGTATCATGTCCTGGACTGGCAGAGTGGTAGGCACACCTTTTATTGGGATCATAGACGGGAGATGCTGTGTTGGGGTTCTGGGGATGAGCCCTTAATGTGATCAAATTCAACCTCAACAGGCGTTGTAAAGCCTGAAACAGCGACATGTTGAGCTGGGTGAATTGCCTCCTGGGCTTGTCTGGCTGAAGCCGGTGAGGTTGATGCTGAATTTGTGACACTGGAGCTCTTTGAGGAGCTCTCCCCTTACCTCCTTATTTCAAAGGTGGCTGAATGATGACTGGCTCTTTACCCTTAGACGCTTGCCCCAGTTGGTTACTCTGAAGCAGTTGGTTGATGAGAACACCGAGCTCTTCTTGTCTTTGAGCTAAACCTTGAATAGCAGTCCCCTGCCCCAGCATTTGGGCTTTCATTGCATCCATCTCAGCTTGCAGGTGTTTCAGCCGTTCGTCCTCAGCGCTGTTCCTGACCAAAGTCTCCATGAGAAGTGTCCTTAGCTCCTCCTGCCCCTTGGATAGATTCAGGAGGATTTCCCCGAACCGAGTTTCTTGAGTAAGAAGGTCCTGGTTATCTTGTTGGGAAGCCATTGCTGAAATAAACAGCGAGAGAGGTAAGTGACCTGCAACAAGGATACCTGTTATGATGTGTATGTATGCATGCAATGTTTTCCAGGACCTCGCGGGATAAACAAGAAGACTGTTAGCATTTGAATTTGTTAGCTTGATTGGAGGAGCCCTATGTTGCTGAGAATCCTTCTTCAAGGGTCAAAAGCTCACCATTCCAGTGGGTCATAGCCCCTGACAACCTTGGCTAGGGCAACCTTCTTCAAGTGTCAAAGCTCACCATATCAAGTGGGTCATAGCCCCTGACAACTCTGGCTAGAGGAAAATAAATCCTCTTTGCCCTTGCTGGATGTTTGATTCATCATGACCTGCATCACAAGCCCTTGAGATCCTTGAAATGGATTAGTTTTTTATGCAGGATGTATGCAATGGTATGATGTCATGTTGTGCATGGGGTAATGTAGGTAACCCTGTTATGAGTCCCAATTAAGGACTGCAAACCAAAACCTGCAAGAAACTCGAGTAAAACCTGTCATGAGTCCCAATTAAGGACTAAATAAAACCTGCAAAACACTCAGCAGACCCTGTTATGAGTCCCAGTTAAGGACTATAAACAAAACCTACAAGTAGTTCATGTGTCAGATAACAAGCATGCAAATAGTCAGGTACGAAGGCACGCAAGTCACACAAGAGAAGCCCTTAGAGTTTAAGGCCAGCATGGGGTCTGGGTATTACCCTCTTGAAGTTGGTGGGCTCAACCTGTCCTACTAGAAGTAACCGGGTTCTAAGGGTCCCAATATCACGGGATTGCTTTCATTGTTCATCGTTTCGATTTAGCCACTGAACTGGCGACCGAAATATTCCAGGAAAGCAATCCTCAATTGAGTGTAGTATCGAGTATCAACCAACCTCGGACTGCACCAAATTCAGTTATCTCACTACCCTAAAGAGGCCAAGATAGTTCAATTAAGGTTCCTAAGGTCTGTTGATGCTTCATGACACCACGCGGAGGCCCCGTACTCTCCTTGACTGAACTCAAGGGTTACCGGTACACACCAAAGTGCCACATCAACGTAGCAGACTGTTTCAACCATGTCGGTATACCCCGCACAGTTCCCTCACAGCCTTGTTGCTACTTTCTAAGAAGGTATCCCCCAGATCCGGGTTAGGATCTATAGAGCTCCCAAGACAGTCCCACAATTTAAAGCAAGCAAAGAAAGCAATTGAAAACACAGTTATGAACTAACCCTAAGGTACACCTCACTTTAAGTTAATCTCCCCAGCAGAGTCGCCAGTTCTGTGATCGGTGGATCTGGAACTGACTGTTTAACGCTGGTTCGCGAAATTTCGCGGAAGCAAGAGTCGCCACCTTCTTTTATTTTCTCCAAATGGAAAGGACAAAAGCACAGAAAAATTCCTTAAAGAGATTGCTCTCGGTTCGGGAGGTAGGTTATAGAAAGGGAAGGTGTTAGCACCCTTTCTATCCATGGTTATCCATGGGCTCTTAGATACTTGCTCATTGTGTTTTCAAAAATGGTTTGTTTTCTTTTCAACTGTGGGTTTTAAAAAAGTTTCTTTGAAAATTCCAGTTCGACTCTTGTATCGGTCCTCAAGAGTGTTTGAAAAATTGCTTTCGAAAGCTTTTGAAAAGGTGTCGGTGTGAAAAGTATTTTTGATTTGTTTTTGAAATTAGAGCAAGTATCTAGAGTCGTCTACCTACCCTAAGGAATTCGTCTGTGTAAATGTCCTTTAAAGTAGTGCCATCCCACCATTGAGAGGTAGGTAGCACCACCGTTGGAGGTGTTCGGGACAATTCGAGGTTCGGGACATGGTGATCACCAGAGCAATGGGAAGACACCTTAGAAGCTACCCTCATGCCAGGTTCCCGGATTATGAGGACTTACTAAAACATCTTCTACTCGACGATCACCTTTCGAGGCAAGGCAACAGTGAGGCATACCCTAGGGGTGGTGTGTGATTTGTGTGTCAGATTCGTTTATTTTTGTCTTGTTCATGTCAAAGGTGATCTATGCGTTTGTTTTTATTTCGTCATTCACTCTTGTATGCCATTATTTAACAGTTAAAAAATTGCGGAAAGATAAAATTCCTAAACTATTACAAAGGCGCGGGTCCACATCGCCAAAATTTCCAGGACCCGATTTGACAGAAAAATAAAGAATTAAAGAAAAGTAAAGTGCGAAAGATTTAATTTACACGGCTTTGGGAGAGGTACATGAGTAATTAAAAGAAAAAAGAGAAATAAATACGTGAATTGAATTGAACTTAGAAACGAGGGCGTTGGACCCTTTTTAATGGAATTAAATTAAATTGCTAAATTAATTAAATTAAAAGAAAAGGAAATTGTTTTTTTTTGAGATTTTTGTATTTATGAGAATTTAATGAAATTAAAGACCTAATTCTACAATTTTTATTTATTAGAAAAAAATATTAAAGTTAAACCTAAATTAACCTAATTATTTACATGCAATTTTAATTTATAAAAATAAATAATATTTTAATAATTAATGAAGAAAAAGAAAAAAAAGGATAAAAATTATTACAAACCCTAATTCTACCAAATTTTAAATTGATTAAGGAAAATATTAAAATTAAACCTAATTTAATAACTAAAATTAATGAATAATATTTATTTACAAAAAATATATTAATTAACTAAAATACTCATTTTTTGTCTTTTTCTGATTTTTATTGTTTTTGTGTTTTTTATGAAAATAATTAAATTAAAAGAATTAATTAAAAAAACAAAACAATGAAAAAATATAAAAAAACTTGCAAACCTTGGGGGGTGTTGTCCCTAGTTGGAGGTATGTTGTAGCATTTTAGGCCCAAGCATCTTTGGCCTTATTGACTTTCCAGGATAGCGTGCCCAAGCGTTGACTCACGTCCATAGTGTTCACCAGATCTGGTCCCTTAAATTGGTCTTTCTATACGCGTGGCAAGCTGGAAGTTGTGGACGCATGGTGTTCCTCAGGGCATAATCTGCATAAGATGATAATTGAAAGAAAAATAATATGAAAGGGGTGGGGACCTGGGATCGAACCCAGGTCCTGGAGGTTACCAGTACAACGCCTTGCCAATCGTGCCACTTTACTTCTTTGTATATTATATAGACAATAAACATAATAAGGTAAAACAAACGCTAATGCTTTTTTCGCGCGAGAATTTGAATAAACCAATTACTGATGGCCACTTCATCATCTTCTTCGTGGTTTGTTTATTTCCTGAAAATAGAAAGTGGTTAGCGGGGGTTTTTAACCCCCCCAAAACATGCAATTTTATGAAATAGCGAATAGGCCGTCCGGCCATATAAATTAGGCGCGAGGATGGATTTGTTTTCGTCTGAACACGCTGAATTCGTTCATGGTATTGGCCTGTCCTAATTTTACAATAACTGGAAACGCCCAATTTAGAACTTGGAAAACCGTAGATGATAACAATGGTGGAATCACGTATAGTGCATAAAAACACAATTAAATTACACAGTTAGCATCAGAATCCATCAATTAGTCAGAATCCATAAGAAAAATGCAATGAATGTGCTTGAAAATCAAATACGATTATGCATATTGTGTGAAAAAATTTGATTTCTGTATACCAATTCAAAGGGCTATACGTATGGAGAGCTATCCAGTTAGACTCAGTGATGTCCTAGGAAGGCAATGGGATGAATTTCTTGGCTTGAATCGACCTAGAAGATGGTTTTCAGATTTGAGTTTTTCTTGAAAAATTCCAAGTTTGTTTAGGGATTTCTGGCGCAGCTTTCAGTCCATGATCACTAGGGTTGCGTTTTGTATTTATGTGTGGATGATTTAGGTTAAGAAAATTGATCAAAAAGATCCATGAATTGATGAATCAATATTTGATTTTTATGGCATTATTTTCCAAATCTTTTTTCATGCTTTTTGGCTTCAATCACCTCCAATCACCTTTGATTCTTTCCTAACTTGATTTGCACGAAATATTGAATATTTATCATGCATAAAAAGATTGAAAAACCTAGGTTTAGCATTTTTTATATATTTTAATTAATTAAATGAATTTCTAGCATTTAAAAATTCAAATAAATAAAATAAAAATGATAAAAACTTCCCTTTGGGCCAAATGGTCGTGCACATTTCTTGGATGATGAATTGTGGAAGAAAAAGAGGCCCATTAGCAATTTTAGGTCATTTGAAGCAATGTTGACTTTTCAAAATATCCAAAAATTTCCCAACTTCCACAAGTCATAACTTGCTCAATTTTTAAGCTTTGCTCATGTTCTTGGACATTTTGGAAAGTTCTTTGAGTCCTCTAATCAATGGCTTTGGTCCCATGTCATTTTGATTTACCAATCTCAAGTTATGGCCTTTGACTTAAAGTCCCTCTTTGTTGACTTTTGAAAATGACCTATAATGTTGAAATTGATAACTTTTTGTGAGAGCATTTCTTGGACTTGAAGTGTGAAGAGGAGTTGTAGGAAATTTCTTTATCTTTAAAATGAGCTTTGGATGGAATTTTTCTGATAATCCATGTGGAAGTTATGCCCTGGTCAATTTACAGTTGACTTTTTCAACTGTCCAAATATGGAAACTTTTGCATCTTGAGACTTTTTGAGCCAAGCTTTGAGAATCATGATCAAGCATTGATCAAATGATGTTTGAGGCTTCAAAATGAGATGTTCACCAAAAATTTGGACTTTTGACTGTCAAATGACCATTTTGCCCCTACAGTTGACTGTAGTGCAATTAGGGTTTTTGACTGTGCAATCTTGTACTGTAAGTCTTGAAACTTGGTATGAGGATACTTGACCATGTTTATAAGCATGTGGGACTTGATTGGACCCTTGGAACCTTCATTTACTTTGTCAGAACCAAAACCCTAATTTTGACTGTTAGGAGGCCCTTGAACTGTGCAACCCTTGGGGAATTTTGAAGCTTTGATTTGGCAACTCTTGAAGAATATGGGAGGGCAAATTTTGGGGTACAACAGGAGGGATGATCATATGTTTAACGCCTTTGTTGTATCAGTGGTTTATTTCTCACTTGCCTCAATCTGATGCTTTCTGGGATGTCTAGAAGGAACCTCGGTGGGCTCCAAAGATTATTTCCCTCACTCATTCAGATATTCTTTGGTATCATCAGGAATGCCATGATGTAGAGATTGTCGACATTTGTGGTAGTTTCCCCAATGTATCTCTTCTTAGTACAAAGGGAGGAATTAACTACAACCTTGTTCTTGCATGACGACAACTTGGATATCTAATTAGGGATAAGCCAAATAGTATTCATTTGAGTGGTTTCTTCCTTAAAGAGGGAGAAGTTTATAAGGAAGCTAAGGAGCATATTGCGAAGGTTTGACGTCATATTCACAAGAAGAGTAGGAAGGACTTAGGACCTAGAGGGGTTGTTTCTTTGGGACTTTATCTTCAATGGGTATAAGTAAGAGCCATTAAGTTGAAGATGCCATTTTTCCCGAGAAGCACCCATGCCTGATATGTTTGTGAAGACCACTCCTCCCCCATTGGATGATGTGGAAGAGCTCCAGTCTGCCTTAGTCAGGATGCAGTAAGAAAAGGAATCTTGGAAGAATAAGTGCCATACTTTTGAAGTGTCTTACCAAGCAGACCTGAAGGAGAAAGATGATCTGATCGAGATTCTTGAGAGCCATGCTGTAGAGGAGATGGAAAGGCAAGAGGATTAATTTTCCTCTAAGCCTCAGTCGGGCCTTAGTTGCTCACCTCCCAACTCTGATGATTGGAAAGAGGTCGCCAACAGATATGTGGAAGAGAACCAGAGGTTGAAGGCTCAAATTACAAGACTCACAGGAAAACGTCAGCATGAAGAGTGATCTCCATCAGCTTTGATTTTATAGGGTTTTTAGGCTTTATCTTCATCTTGTACTTGGGATTATTTAAACTTGTACTGAAAAGTTATAATTCATTTTAAAGTTATTATAATGAGATTTTCAGTATTTCAAATGTGTTAGTACTTTGATATTTGCAAAATTGTCTATAAATCTTTGAGTTCCTTGAAATATTAATAATAAAATAAATCATGTGCATTGAATATCATGCATCATATTGTAAATAATTCTTACATTTTTATGCATATCCAGGTGTCTTACTGAGCTTATTTACTTCATATAGCAAGTTGTCTCATCAATACAATACTCGGGCCCATTTCAGAAGGAAGATGGATAATCTAGAACAAGAGAATCACGAGCTGCGCGAAGAAGTTTTTGCTTTGAAGGCCGGTATGGCTAATCTGACTGCTCTGATGGAATCTTTGGTGGCTGCTCAGAATCAGCCACCACTTGCTCAGCCTCAACAAACAATAGTTACTACTGAAGCTCCGACTGTTCCTGTTTCTGCTACTCCATTTGTTGTTCAGAATCGTTTGTCTCAAGGTTATCCCTGGGGAATTCCAGAGAACTATATACCAGAGGGTTTTAATCAAGATGCTCAATTTTCTCCACTTGCTTAGACTATTGTGGCTCCTGCACCTCCTGTGGTGCATATTACCCCTGCTGCTAGAAATGAGATTCACTATGCGGCACCTACCTCGGTGAATGTTGTACTATTTTGTAATGATGAAGTGTATCACCCTATTCCTCCATCGAGTGAAAGCTTGGGTTTCTATGATCGGATGGACGATTTTCAAGATCAGTTTGATAAGATGCAAAAAGAGTTGAAGGACCTCAAAGGAAAAGAACTATTTGGGCAGAATATGAATGATATGTGTTTGGTTCCAAATATGAATTGGTTCCAAATATGAAAATACCTACAAAGTTTAAAGTACCAGAGTTTGAAAAGTACAGGGGCAACACTTGCCCTCGTGCTCACTTATTGATGTATGTGAAGAGAATGTCTACTCATACCGATGATCAACGCTTGTTGATTCATTTCTTTCAAGACAGTTTGACTGGTGCAGCATTGAAATGGTACATGAGCTTGGACAGTGCCAATATTCATTCTTTCAATGACTTGGGTGAAGCATTTATCGGACAGCACAAATACAATATGGACATGGTGCCTGATCGTGATCAACTCAAGGCCATGGTCCAAGAAGGACAAGGAGTCATTTAAGGAATATGCACAGAGATGGCGTAAAGTATCCGCCCAGGTGATTCCTCCGATGGAAGAAAAAGAGATGACAAAGATTTTTCTGAAAACCCTAGGTGCATTCTATTATGAAATAATGGTGGCGAGTGCACCTAGAAATTTTACCGAGATGGTGGGAATGGGCGTCCGTTTGGAAGAAGCTGTAAGAGAAGGTCGTCTGACAAAAAGTGAAAATTCTGGTTGTGTGAAGAAACCATCATATGGATTTGCTAAAAAGAAAGAAGGAGAGATAAATGTTGTTATTTAAGAGAGAATGGTTAATCCTCCTAGGAGAAATCATCAGCGCCATCAACAAGTTACCTCGGTAACTCCAGTTGTTAATATAGCTCCGACTACAGTCGCTTATCAAAGACCAGCCCCTCAAGGAAATCAAGGGCAGAATTAGAGGATATAATCTTTTGACTCTATCCCCATGAGTTATGTAGAGTTACTCCCAACATTGATACATAAAAAGTTGGTCCAAACTAGATCACCCCCTGCTATACCCTCACTTTTGCCTTGGTACTATAAGGCAGATCAGACGTACGCTTTCCATCAGGGTGCACCAGGGTATAATATGGAAAACTGTTATCCCTTGAAATCAGAGGTACAAAAAATGGTGAGGTCTGGCCTTTTGTCCTTTAAGGATGTCAGCCCTAATGTCAAAGATAATCCTTTGCCAAAGCATGGAAGAGAAAATACTGTCAACATGGTTGCTGGTTGTCCAGGGGACTTCCGCATTTATGATATCAACTTGGTCAAAGGAGACTTGGTAAAGATGCATGCAGACCTTTGTGAGTTTAGTTATTATACTCATGACCATGCTGATTGTGGTATCTGTAGTACTGATATACAAGGTTGTGATAAGATAAAGGTTGATTTGCAGGAGATGATGGATGAGGGCCTCATCCATATAATTAGGCCTAGGACAGAATATGAGGAAGAAAAGAACATGGTCTTTGGATATCCTGGATCTTTGATGTGGACCATATGAATGATGATCTCGTGCAATTGCATGCTAGTTTCTTCCACATGACTGGTCAGGTAGAGCACTACTATGGATCTTTCCCGGTTTGCTGCAGGGATTCTCGAGGATATTCCATTATAAGAAGACATTAAAGAACGAGGGTTCTGTCAAACGAGTAGCGGTAACCAAAGAATCAAATTTTAAGTATCTGGTTACTTGATTGAGCTCAAGATCAAGGGGAGAGAAGAAGTTAGGATCAACATCAACCATAAGGTTTAGAGGGTTGAATTTCTACTTTTTCTCTTGTAAACTATATTTGCAAAGGTTAATTTTCATTATCTCAATTCAATTGGAATTTGGGGCCAACGTACCCATAGCGAGACCGATTAGGGAACTTCCTAAACAAATCCTTGTGCGTGTGTGTGTGTGTTTCTATCTCTCTTTTACTTTTACTTGCAAATTGTGAAAACGTTGATTGTGCAATCAATACATTGAGATAATCTCCTTGTTTAATAATTCAAACTATTTTGTTGAGTTGAGTACAATCTATGTGATTGTAATTAGATTTACATATCAACAAAATCATAAAAAAAATGTATTGAATCGATTGCACATCAAGTGTTCGACAAATTGCTTTAGTCCATTTTTGTTTGATATAATTTGAAATAGATTATTATTGTGTAGTTTTATTTAAACGTAGTTGCTGAAAATATATTGATTATTTTTCTCATCTTATGTATTCTTTCTATCAGTTTAACGTATATCCAGTCTTTTCGATAATGGTTTGGATAAACAATTGTCGACCTGGATTTGTTTCCACGCGCCATAGTTAAACATTTTTTAAAACATAATTTTTAATAAGAAAATTTCATTTGTGATCTATTTACCTCCTCTAGATCGTAACCTATCATCTAACAAAATCAAGGTGTATGCCCTTTGTCTATTCTATTTTCCTAACATAACATAGAATATAATCAAGGTATAGGTCCTTTGCCTATTTGATTTGTATAACATATCA